>CM066039.1:201733886-202933886 GCA_033557465.1 Ichthyophis bannanicus | reverse complement strand
GTGCAAAGCAGGAGAATGAAGAATAATGGCCCAGGGAAATGTCAAATCAAAGAGGGCACGGAGCCACTGTGTCCCTGACCCAATGACAGCTAGTATAGTTCAACATGGAAGTTGTCTCCTGGACTCCGACAGTGCCACTGAACTCTGTCCTCGCACATACAACAAAGAAATAAGAGCAGATCAAGGAGGAAGATGGCTGTGATTCTAAGGAGAATCTCTACCCCTGATCCAAAGAGGAGAAACGCCAGGACTAGTGATGGAGCTGCTCAAGAAATAGGTAGCGGCACTGTGTGAAGGCTTTATCCAGATGTTCATCATTAAAGAAATTTGGGGCTAAAGCATATCTTGCTTCAGGCTGTGGCAGCCTCCTGTTAGGCTTTGCCAGAAGTAATCAAGTCCCAGAACAGGTAGATCTTCTCTGCAGCTTAGCATTGTGGCTAGGGCTTTGATCACCAAAGACTGTCCTCAGCTGTGATTCATGAGCTAAGGGCATGTAAAGCTGGGGGAGGGAGACTGGTAAGTGACTCATGCTAGAATAATGCTTGCCAGCGCACCTGGTATTTCACCTGCTCCATCTCTACTGCCACTGCCAATACCATTGCCTCCCTCCCTATAGTGCTCCCTTTCCTCCAGTTCAGTCATAAGCTTTTCCTTCCAGTAAATCAATACAAAGTGAAAGTTTATTTCATCCACGAGCCACAGAGACCAGCGAACATATAAGCATCCTCCTTCATAAGGGATCACAACTTTTGTTCTCACTTGACCATGCAAGACATCTACATCACCTAAACCTCTGCTGTGAATTACTGTTGTTGCCAAGGTTAAATTAGACTTACCTGCTAATTGTTGTTCCTTAAGGAACTCTAGTCCAGTCCCGGAAACTGAGAGTTCTGTACCTCCTCCAGCAGCTTTGGAGACTGAAACACGTCATCGTTTTGATGACACCAGTATAAGTAGGCTAGGACCGCCTCCTCCCATCAGTACCTATTGACAAAGCAGACTCAGCAGAGCAACAAATAAGTAGTTAATCCTACTCTTACCCTACCTATTCCTAATGGACTACCTAAACCACTAGCACAATAAAGGCTAATATAGCTTTTTTTTTTTTTTTGGTCTTGCACTGTCAGGACGCAGCACAAGGGAATAAGAAATGTCAAAGAGCAAGAGAGCGAGAAAAGACTTCTATAACCATCGTACTTTGAAACGACTTCAGGCTGACTCATCTCTGGAACAAAGAACCGGGTGGGATCCGGGACTGGACTAGAGTTCCTTAAGGAACAACAATTAGCAGGTAAGTCTAATTTAACCTTCCTTTTCGTCCCTCTAGTCCAGTCCCGGAACCTGAGAGGATGTAACATAGCAGTAAAGATCAACGGGAGGGCCCCGCTAGAGCAGCCTGAAGAACTGACGAACCAAACTGCACGTCCCGCGCCGCCTGAACATCTAGTCTATAATGCTTGGCAAAGGAACTCAAAGACGACCAGGTCGCCGCCTTACAAATCTCCACAGCCGGCACTAAGCTAAACTCCACCCAGGAAGCCGCCTGCGCCCTAGTCGAATGGGCCAGGAGTCCTTCCGGAACCACCTTACCTGCCAATATATATGCCGCTGCAATGGCCTCCTTCAGCCACCTGGCAATGGATGCCTTAGAGGCCGCCTCCCCCTTTCTCGGACCCCCAAACAACAAAAATAACCGGTCCGATTTACGAAAAACCTCCGACCGCCGAAGGTACTTCTTCAAGACTCGACAAACATCCAGAAGACGTAACCTGCCTCCCAGGGCCTCATTCTCTTCTTCCGAAAACACAGGCAACGACACTGGCTGATTTACGTGACAAGTCGAAACTACCTTGGGAAAAATGCGGGCACCGTCCTCAACACCACCTTCTGATGTGAAAACGACAGAAACGGCTCTTTGCAGGACAGAGCCTGCAACTCCGAAATCCTCCGAGCTGAACAAATGGCCACTAGGAAAACTGTTTTAAGGGTCAAATCCTTCAGGGACGACACCCCCAACGGCTCAAAGGGAGGCCTGACCATAGCTTCCAAAAACAGATTCAGGTCCCAAGGGGGAACGAAGCAGCGGCGAGGAGGCCTCAGGAGTAGCACCGCCCGCAAAATCCTCTTCACGTCGACGTGCGCTCCTAAGGCCTCTCCGTGGACCTTACCCCGGTAGCACGAAATCGCCACCAACTGCACCCTCAGCGAACTAGCTGCCAACCCTTTCTCACAGCCATCCTGCAGGAACGCCAGAATCTGCAGAATCGACGCCGACGACGGGCGAAAACGCCTGTCCTCACACCAGCTCTCAAAAATGCGCCAAACCCGCACATGGGCCAAGGACGTGGACCTGCGCCTCGCCTTCAGCAAGGTAGAGATGACTGCCGCCGAGTATCCCCTGGACCTCATCCTCGCCCTTTCAAGAGCCAAGCCGTAAGCGAGAATCGATCCACCTGAGGCATGCGAAGAGGGCCCTGCAGGAGCAGGTCCTCCCGTACCGGGAGCCACTAGAGATTGTCCACCAGAAGACGAACCAGATCCGCGTACCACGGCCTCCGTGGCCAATCCGGGGCCACCAGAACCACCCGCCTTGGGTACCGCTCGATGCGCTGCAGCAACCGGCCGATGAGTGCCCAAGACGGGAAAACGCAGACGAGACCCTCGACTGGCCACTTCTGCGACAAGGCGTCGAGACCTTCCGACATCCTTTCCCGGCGTCTGCTGTAAAACCGGGCTACTTTCACCGATGCGAAGGTCGCCATCAGATCCATGACCGGCGGACCCCAGCGCTCTACCACTAGCGCAAACACGTCCGGGTGAAGCTCCCACTCTCCCGGATCCACCCTCCGACGACTCAGATAATCCGCCTCTACATTCTCCACCCCTGCCACGTGTTGTGCTGAGATGGCTATCAGATTCTCCTCGGACCAGGCTAACAGCTGAGCCGCCTCCTCTTCCAGAGCTGCGCTCCCCGTGCCTCCTTGACGGTTGATATAGGCAACTGTGGTCGCATTGTCGGAAAGTACTCACCCCGCCGACTTCCCCAGAAAAGGACTGGAACTCCACCAAGGCCCAAAACACTGCCCTCATTTCCAGCCTGTTGATCGACCACTCCTTTTCGCATACCGACCACTGCCCCTGCGCTAGACGGCCTCCGCAATGCGCTCCCCAGCCCGAGAGACTTGCATCCGTCGTCAACGCTCGCCAAGCCGGAGTCTCCAGGGGCATTCCTTTCTCCAGGTTCTCCCGTTTTGACCACCAGAGGAGCTCCTGTCTCACCTCCTGCGGACAGACCAACCGCTGTGTCAGCGCATCCGACTGATGCGACCAACGCCGAAGAAGGGCCCTATCGAGGCCGCCATCGTTCCGAGCAACTGCAGGTATTGCCACGCAGTAGGAGCTGATTGCGTTAGAAACTGCCGCACCAGCCTCTGCAACACCTGCAAATGATCCTCTGGAAGAAAAACCTTCCCTTGCACCGTGTCGAACCGGGCTCCTAGATACGACAGAGACTGTGATGGAACCAACCTGCTCTTGGCGAAGTTGACCACCCATCCCAGGCTCTGCAGCATCTGTACTACCCACGTCGTGGTCCTTCTGCTCTCCTCCTCCGACTTCGCTCGGATTAGCAAGTCGTCCAAATAAGGATGCACCAGGACACCCTCCTGGCGCAGAGCGGCTGCCACCACTACCATAACCTTGATGAACATCCGTGGCGCCGTCGCCAGGCTGAACGGCAATGCTTGGAATTGGAAATGCCCCATTGGCACCGCAAACCGAAGGAACCACTGGTGCTCTCGCTGAATGGGAATATGCAGATAGGCCTACGACAGGTCCAAAGATGTTAGGAACTCTCCCTGCCGGACCGCCGCAATCACGGAACGCAGAGTCTCCATACGGAAATGTGAGACCCGGAGACAGCGATTCACTCCCTTTAAATCGAAAATGGTCCGGAAGGCGCCGTCTTTCTTTGGGACCACAAAATAGATGGAGTATCGACCGGACCCGCACTGCTCTGGCGGAACCGGAACCACTGCCCGAAGCTGTCGCAACCTTTGGAGTGTCTCCTGCACTGCCCGGTACTTGCCCCGCGCCCTGCACGGTACTTTCCCCGCGCGGAGACTGAACAAACAAATCTAACACTGGACGTTGGAGCTCCAGGGCATAACCCTCTCGAATAACCTCCAACACCCACTGGTCCGACGTCAGCTGGACCCAGGCAGGGTAAAAGTCTCGCAACCACCCTCCTATGGAAACGCACCCCACCTGAGCCCCCCTTATCTCATTGTGGCTTTTTACTGTTCGAGGAGGAGTAGGACGAAAAACCTCTACCTGCCCCTCGAAAACCTCAAAACCCTTGTCCTCGAGGCAGCAACCTACCCCGCTGAAACTGACCGAAGCGGGGGGTCCGAAATCTACGAAACTCTCTCTGGGAGCCCTTGGCGGGAAGGGCGGCCCTGCTTCGGTTTATCCTCCGGCAACCGACCCCCTTTAGAATCCCCGAGGTCCTTAACCAACTTATCCAGATCTTCACCAAACAATAGCTTCCCCCGAAAAGGTAGCTTACTAAGCCGCGCCTTGGAAGAACTGTCTGCCGCCGAGCTTCGCAACCACAAGTAACGCCGGGCTGCTACTACGAACGCCATACCCCGGATTAGATCATAATGAATATCCGCTAGATAGGCGGAGCCGGATTCCAGACGAGACAACTCATCCACCTGCTCCCCCGCCGGGTCCACCTGCAGACACTGGGACCAACGCAGACAAGCCCTAGCCGCCCTAGCCACCCAAGCCCCTGCGATAGAGGCCTGCATGGACAGCGCGCTTATATCAAACACCTGCTTTAATAAAGTATCCAATTTTCGGTCCTGCGCATCCTTAAGCGCCGCCGACCCTTCAACCGGAATCGTCGTCCTCTTAGTAACCGCCGAAACAGCCGCGTCCACCCTTGGAGAACGAAAGAGGTCTCTGTCCTGCTCCGACAACGGATAAAGCCTAGCCAACGCTCTAGACCCCTTAAGCGCTGCCTCAGGCAGGTCCCATTCCTCCTGTATCATCTTCCTGAACACTCTATGCATGCGAAACACCCGGTGTCGTACGGACAGCCTGTAATAACGGATCCTCCAGGGCATCCTCCTCTGCGGGAGCCGCGGTCGGCATATTAAGCGTCTTAAGGGTCTCGGTAATCAGTGCCGGCAACTCCTCCCTCCGAAACACTCTGACTACCCGGGCCTGTTGTTCGGGATCAGGCAATTTACCTTCTTCCAACTCCTCCGCCGAGTCCTCTTCAATCTCTCCCTCAGCTGCCTCCAGCTCCTCCAAGGACGAAGCTGCTACTAAGTCCACCTCCGCCCCTCTACTTCTCTTAACAGGGGTTTCCATGGACTGCGGTCCCAAAGGGGTCCAGAGGCGCTTCTCACCCTGCCCTCTGACCAGCAGCGAGGCCACACCTGGCTGCAGCAGAGCAAAAGCCTGCTGCATTAAGGCAAAGAAATCCGGAGGTACCAAGGGCTGACCCCAGCAGAGCCCTGCCCCGGAGGAAGAGGCAACTCCCCCTCCGAAGAGGGCCCCGCCACAGGCTCTGAGGAGACCAGAGAAGAAGGGAGGCCGACCCCCTGGGCCTGAGACCGACCACCCTACCCCCCCCAAATCCCCCCCCCCCCGAGTGCCTGCTCCATCAAGGCCGCCTCCTGGGTGCAGCCTCTACACACACCTGACTCCAGAAGGGCGCCTCGCCTCATGCCACAAACCAGACGAGGCCTAGCCGGCATATTAACCTCAGACTTGAGAAACCCCGGGGCCGCCTGCGCCCTAAGCCACTCTTGTGCCAACCAACTACTTTCCTAGGAGTTAAACGCTAAAACGGGCTGCCATTCACCTCTAGTATCTATGAAGCCTGATTCTCCCTTTGTTTTATTTATTTAAACTCTGTCACTCACAGAGACCCCCGGCCCTCAAAGGCCTCTCCAGAAATCGCAGTACAGTGCTTTCCCCAGACTCAGAGCCTGCCTGCTGAAGAAAAAAGCAGGACAGTGGAGAAAATGGCCGCTCACCCGCTTCCCGCGCGAACGGCCTGCAGCCGGCGCTGCGATCCCGCTCTCCGAAAGAGAATGCGCTCTGCGCCCCGCGGCGTCTGCACACGCGGCCACCCCCCCACACGGAAGATTAACGCTTACCGTCTCTTCCTTCAACAGGGGCCCTCAATCTACACCCCGGAGCTCAGCCGTGTCAGTGGCTTCGGCTCCGGGTGGAGAGAAGCGCTCAGGCCTGCCTTGCTGCAGCCAAACACGTTGCCAGCTGCGCCTGCCACCTGCTCTTCCACCTTTCAAGCGGGATCGGGAGCAGGGAGGCTCTTCTTGCCGGGCCCAAAACTTCTCCCCAAATCACTGCCCCACTAACGAGGGGGGGGGAGGGGGGGAGGGAGGCTGAAAAAAGAACTGAGAAAGAAATACAGAAAGAAAAAAGGAAAAAAAGGGACAGAGAAACCAGGATCCCTGCTGCTCTGCCCTGGCACTTCTGCCTCCACCTAGAAAAGAAAAACAAATAAAAGGATCAAATAAAAGATCAAATTCCCAGTAAGGGCCTATTGCTCTAAGCTACTTATTTGTTACTGAACTGAGCCCAGAACCTAGGCTCAGCACCTTCTCCCGCTGTTATGGAGACTGAAACTACTGATGGGAAGAGGCGGTCCTAGCCTACTTATACTGGTGTATAAGAACATAAGATATGCCATACTGGGTCAGACCAAGGTCCATCAAGCCCAGTATCCTGTTTCCAACAGTGGCCAATCCAGGTCACAAGTACCTAGCAGTTTCCCCAAAAGACACAGGTTCCACAATGCTTGTACTGGGTCAAGCATTGATATCCTGGGTCCCTTCTTAATAATGGTTTATGGACCTTTCCTCCAGGAACTTGTCCAAACCTTTTTTAAACCCAGCTACACTAACAGCCTTTACTACATCCTCTGGTAACAAATTCCAGAGTTTGATTACACGTTGAGTGAAAAAATATTTTATTTTATTAGTCTTAAATAGTTACCCTGTAGCTTCATTGCATGTCCCCTAGTCTTTCTATATTCTGATAACGTAAACAATCGATCTACGTTTACCCGTTCCACTCCGTTCATTAATTTATAGACTTCTATCATATCTCCCCTCAGCCGTCTCTTTTCCAGGTTAAAGAGCCCTAACCTTTTTAGCCTTTCGTCATAGGAGTATCCTTCCATCCCCTTTACCATTTTGGTGGCTCTTCTCTGAACCTTTTCTAAAATCGCTATATCCTTTTTAAGATACGGTGACCAGAATTGCACACAATATAGAAGGTGCGGTCTCACCATGGAACGATATAGAGGCATTATAATATCTTTTGTTTTATTTTCCATTCCTTTCCTTATCATACCTAGCATTCTATTTGCTTTCTTGGCCGCTGCTGCACACTGGGACGAGGGTTTTAACATGGTATCCACAATGACGCCTAAATCTTTTTCCTGAGTGGTGGTTCCTAATGTGGAACCTTGCATCGTGTAACCATAGTTTGGGTTGTTCTTCCCTAGGTGCATAACCTTGCACCACTGTTCCCTCTAAGCTGTGCGCGCATACACACCTCACCGAGCGAGCGCACGTACTTTACAACAGAGCGCACAAAAATTACGGCTCTGATTCTGAAAGAAAACAACACAGACGTCTTAAAATTTAAAAGTTATGATTGTAATTACTAGAAATTTCCCACTTCATTTAGTAATCGTCTATTTTCTTTTAATTTGATTAAAATCAATGTGGTGTACATACTGTATTTTGACGTGTAGTCAAATTTTAAAGCATATAACTCCGAGTGTCGTTATGTGGCGCACAAAAATTTAACCTTCCTTCAAAAGCTGCACACAGCTGATATTTTATGCGCACACAGCCTACAGAAAATTAGAGGGAACATTGCCTTGCACTTGTCCACATTAAATTTCATCTGCCATTTTGATGCCCAGTCTTCTAATTTATCAAGATCCTCTTGCAATTTTCCACAATCCTCTTGGGTTTTAACAACTTTAAATAGTTTTGTGTCATCTGCAAATTTGATAACCTCACTCGTTATTCCACTTTCCAGGTCATTTATGAATATGTCAAAAAGCAGCGGACCCAGCACAGATCCCTGGGGTACACCACTATTCACCTTTCTCCATTGGGAAAATTGGCCATTTAGCCCTACCCTCTGCTTTCAATCTTTTAACCAGTTCCTGATCCACAATAGTACACTGCCTCCTATCCCATGACTCTTTAGTTTTGCCAAAAGTCTCTGATGAGGGACCTTGTCAAAGGCTTTCTGAAAGTCCAGATACACTATATCAACGACTCACCTTTGTCCACCTGTTTATTCACTCCTTCAAAAAACATAACAGATTAGTAAGACAAGATCTTCCTTGTCTAAAGCCATGTTGGCTGTCTCCCATTAGGTCATGACTATCTACATGCTGAGTAATTTTATTCTTTATAATGGTTTCTACCATTTTTCCCGGTACTGATGTCAGGCTCACCGGTCTGTAGTTTCCCGGATCACCCCTGGAACCCTTTTTAAAAATTGGTGTTACATTGGCGATCCTCCAATCTTCAGGTATTAGAGATGATTTTAATGATAGTTCACAGATTACTAATAGCAGGTCTGCAATCTCATATTTCAGTTCTTTCAACACCCTTGGATGTATACCATCTGGCCCAGGTGATTTGCTACTCTTCAGTTTATCTAATAGTTGTAATACATCTTTCCGATGTATCGATATTTCCTTCAAAGTGTCATCAAAGCGATGACGTGTTTCAGTCTCCAAAGCTGCTGGAGGAGGTACAGAACTCTCAGGTTCCGGGACTGGACTAGAGGGACGAAAAGGAAAAACCCTTTTACTTTTCCTGTAACATATTCATTAACGGGATGAGAAGGCTCAGGGTAGCCTTTGTGGAACTCAATTCCTCTGCAGCATCCTTAAAGAGCTTTAGAACTTCCATCACCTGTGTGAATATTTGCCCAGTCCCTGTGACCCAGGGGACTGTTGACATCCGATGCAGGGCCACCCATTGCTCTACTAACCTCTCAAGCATGTCATAAGTGGAATTCCACTTGGTGCTAACATCCTGCGGGATCTAGTGCGCAGCTGCCCCTGTTGCTGCCTGCTTCTCATAAGAACATAAGATACTATACTGAGTCAAACCAAAGGTCCACCAAGCCCAGAATCCTATTTCCAACAGTGGCCAAACCCAGGTTCCAAATACTTATCAGGTTCCCAGAATGTAGGCAAATTTCAGCTTTTACTACATCCTCTGGCAATGGATTCCAGAGTTTTACGATTAGGTGTTGAGTGAAAAAAATATTTTCTCTAATTAGTCTTAAATGTCTAACACTGTAGCTTCATTGTATGTCCCCTAGTCCTTCTAATTTTTGTAGGAGTGAACAAGCGATCTACATTTACCTGTTCCACTCCACTCATTATTTTATAGACCTCTATCTTATCTCCCCTTAGCTGCCTCTTTTCCAAGCTGAAGAGCCCTAACCTTTTAACCTTTTCTTTATAGGGATATCCTTCCATCCCCTTTACCATTTGGTTGCTTTTCTGTAACTTTTCTAATTCTGCTAAATCCTTTTTTAGATATGGCGACCAGCCTTCTAACTCACCTGCTCTCCAAAGAGGTTCACTCCCCAGTACAGCACGTCCACCAGCTTATTTTGCACACTGTTCCAGGTTGGAAGACTGAAGCCAGGTGAGCCTGCAGGCTTTCAATGCCAACCACCACCGTTCAAACACTGTCTTGAAGGCATGCCACTATTTGTAAGATGATCCATCAACTTCCCTCAGCTATTGTGCTGCCTACAGTAATTGCATTCTGCATACCACGGGCCATCAAACACGGTAAAATACTTCTACATATGCGAGGTTTTATGAGATTTCCCATGTGGATCCCTCAGATGCTGTATCTGCCAAGACTCTCACACAATTTCAGCAGGGAATACAAAGTGCCTGCTGTGAGGCTGATTTGCCTTCACCTGGTGCTTCTCTCCTGTTCCCCTACCCTGCACCATGCCATCCTCTTATTCCAGAGGGGTTCCACTTGGTAGCGGTCCAATATTCAGGTAACAAGTAACCCTATATGGATTTCCTCTCTTTTCAAGTTCCCTATGTTAGGTATAGAATTGATGGGATTCAAATCTCATGTGGCAACTTGGAATCATCATGTCTCCATCTCTTTATTGAGTGTCACTGGAGGTTCCGGATGGCCGAGTGTAGAAGGGTACACTATGGGGACATCAGAAGGCACCTGAAGTGGGATTCAAGAGGGAAATGAAGGAGAAAAATTAATCCCCTTTCAGGTACCTTTGTTACAGGTTGAATCCATCTTGTGCTAACGTCTATAGCTCAGGCCTAAGAAACAGAGTAGTTACTCACCTGTAACAGGTATTCTCCAGGAGCAGCAGGAATCAGTCCTCACATATGGGTGTCATCGACGCCGATGAAGCCCCAGCGGAGCATTTCCCCTGCTTTCCATGAAAGCCTTTGGGAATGCAGGCATGCATGTGCGGTTCCCTTCCCGCCTAAAGGTGCCATCTTACCGCAGTCAAATGACATAGCTAAGAACAGCACACAAAAAAGAAAAAACAAACTAGGTACAACTGCAACTCCCAGGGGAGGAGGGAGGGTTGTGAGGACTGATTCCTGCTGCTCCTGGAGAACACCTGTTACAGGTGAGTAACTACTCTTTCTCCAGGACCAAGCAGGAAGTCAGTCCTCACATATGGGTGACTCCCTAGCTCTGGGCTACCAGGAACCCAGGCTGAACAAGAGAACTCCCTCTAGTCCCAGCATCAAAGAAAGGCTTTTCACTGACACAACCTCCACCGGTAGCCCAACAGAGGGCAGGAGTTGCCTAAACCTCAACGAGATTCCGGAGTACTGCCTGGCCAAAAACACTGTCCCTACGGGACTCCCTCTCCAGACAGTAATGGGCCGCAAAGGTCTGGCTTGAAGACCAAGTCGCAGCCCTGCAGATGTCTACCAACGGTACAGAGTGGAGATGAGACACTGAGGCAGCCATTGCCCTGACACGGTGGGCCGTGACCCGACCCTGCAAAGGAAGGTCAGCCGCCTTGTAAGCCCAGGTGATACAGTCAGCCACCCAGATGGACAAGGTACGCTTGGACACAGCTAACCCTAAATTATTAAGGTCAAAAGATATGAAGAGCTGAGTAGCCCTTCTGTGCCCTTGCGTACGGTCAAGGTAGAAGGATAAGGCCCTCCTACAGTCCAGGGTATGCAGAACTGCTTCGGCCTGGCTTGCATGAGGCCTAGGGAAGAATGTTGGAAGAACCACCTCCTGGTTGAGGTGGAAAGAGGAAACAACCTTTGGGAGGAACTTTGGATGAGTCCTGAGGACTACCCTGTTCCTATAAATTCTGGTGTAAGGCCTATCACAGACCAGGGCCTGAATCTCATTCACTCGCCTAGCCGAGGTAAGGGTTATCAGGAAGAGTGTCTTCCAGGAAAGGAAGCGTAGAGGGCAAGTAGCCATCGGCTCAAAGGGTGGGCGAATCAGTTGCTGCAAGACCACATTCAACTCCCACTCAAGAGCAGGAGGACGGATTGGAGGCTTGAGCAAGAGCAAGCCTCTGAGAAACCGGGACACCAAGGGGTGAACAGATAGAGAATGTCCTTCCACCAGTGAGTGGTGAGCTGCTAGAGCTGAGAGGTGGACCCAAACAGAATTGGATTTAAGTCCCTTATTTGATAAGTGCAGTAAGTACTGAAGCACTACTGGCACAGTACAGGAGAATGGATCCTCTGTACGTAGCTGACACCACACAGAAAGCACAGTTACTTACCTGTAACAGGTGATCTCTGGGAACAGCAGGAATAAGTCTTCACATATGGGTACGTCGGTACCGACGGAGTCTGCGCGGGAACGCTTCCCAGCGTCCAATCAAAGAGCTTTTGGAAGCATCCCACCACGCCTGCGTGCTGCCTTCCCGCCTTTCCCAACTGCCTCTCCTCAGTTAAGTTTTAAAGCTGAGACAAAGAGAGAGAGAGAGGAAAGGAAAGATAGAGATACAACTCCTGGGGAGGTGGGTGGGTTGTGAAGACTTATTCCTGCTGTTCCCAGAGATCACCTGTTACAGGTAAGTAACTGTGCTATCTCCAGGAACAAGCAGGAATGAGTCTTCACATATGGGGACTCCCAAGCTGAGATGCCTGGAGTCTTAGCATGTCATAGGTTAGAACATGCCATACCCCACAACACCAGGCATCCTGAGGATGGAGGGTAGAAGTTGAAGGAAGAAAGATGCTGTAGAGCAGCAAACCCAGCATAGGACTGCAGAAAAGGAGTCCATGTGTGGATGATAATTGTTATCAATGATATTGCAAGGATATGGCAATATGGACCTCCCCTGACAGGTTTTCATAGAAGTATAGAGGTTTATGGGGCTACTGGGATCCAGTAGAGAACCTCCAAGGAGACCTCACTGTAAGTGGAAGTAATAAACCTGTAGGAAAAAGAGTGGAGGTCAGAGACTTGAAAGATAACAGGTAAAACTGGGGTAGAACTAAACTCGGTGGCCTTCAGCGGAAGGCTGTATGACAAAAACCCAACTCTTTTGGGGAAGAGTGAGACACTCTTAGAAACCAAAGAGAAAGGCTAACTGATTTGGACAACAGGCACAGTCCCTGAGGGGAGAAAAGGCATGGGAACCCCTTGTATCCCAAAGACAGGACAAACGCAGGGGGCGTTAGAGCCTGTGAATAACTGAAGATCCGCAATGTCTGTTCTAACTGGAGTCAGCTAGGAGAGAAATTGGGACATGGAGAGCTTCAGAGGTGTCCAAACCGTATGGTTATGGTAGAGTTGATAAGTACCACCTGTCACGTGCACCACCTTGGCAGGGTAATAGACCAAGGTAGGTTGGACACAAAAATATATAAGGTTGAGTTTGGCAAGTGTTTCACAGGGCCCAGGGATTTTTAGCCTGGTAGCCTCCTTGTTACCAAATCTCAAAGAACACAAAGGTCAGAGTGGAGGGAAAACAAAGGCATTTATTTCCCCTTCTTGCAAAGGTTCAAACGGTTGGACAATAACATCAACACAAGTGTCCTTACTTCAGGTTAGAAGAAAAAGTAAAACATGAGTTTAAAGCAAAACTGTTATCTTCACAGAGTGGTGTACAAAAACAAACATTTTCTATCCCACAAGTTATAGCTTATACGCTAGGCAAGGACTCCAGGCTTCCTGTCATGCAGTAATTACAGTCCATTTCTGTATCTGAAAGCTCTTTAGCAAATTCCACTTGCATCGGTTCCAATTCGGAAGCCTCTGAAACTGAGTCAGTAGTTTCTGGCAAATTGTAGTCAGGCTTCTGATATAACTTTTGTATGACCTCCCAATGCTCAGGGTTAAGCGTAGGGCGTCGGTCCTGTGCTCTCCTATACTGAGAACACTCCTCCTTCTGCAAGGATTTTACATTAGCTTCATGCAAACCTTTCTCATTAAAAAGTCTCTTATTTGATAAACGTTTCTTGTACGTTGTATCATAGGCAGTTTTATATGGACAGTATTCCTCTGCTCCCTGTCCTCCCCATATACCAGCAGTCTGAAACCTGCTTCGAGTAAAATAAGGGTTACCTTTTATCTTTGGCTTTTCTACTCCAGGTGAGGGTTGAGGCCTGCCTCGGCTGGGATTCTGACTTGCCTGAGCAATAGGCCTTAGGTTCTCCAGCCGTCCTTCAGTTGGCTTTCTACTGCAGTCACAGCAATGTCTTCGCCTCTCTGGACGAAGAGCACTCACTCTTGACGGAGCTGTCTCTCCTTCTCCTCGGTTGCTCCTCTCTTCATGCCACAGCGGCTGCTGCTGCCTTCTGCCAAACTCCTGTCCAAGGGCTACTGCTTCAGCCCTTCCTTTCCCAGAACTGGCCTTCTTCCTGCACCTCTCTTCCTTGAAGAGCACACCTTCTCCTCTCTCCTTATCTCTGAGGAGAACCCTTTCTCTTGGATCTGTCCATTCTGTCCGTCCTTCCGATTCTGCCTCTTCTGCTGGTCCTGCCTCTCTTTAAGAGGTACTCCTCTCTTCCTTGATTGGAGGCTGGCTGGCATTACCTCACGACCTATGGGGCGTGGTTCCTCAGTCTCTCAGAGGTCCCTCTTGCTCCCTCTATCTGGTTCCTCGAAATATTGCAGCTTATGCCTGACTTTTTCTGTGTTTAAAACATTTTCTTCTGTTCCCAGAGGGTCTGCTGCGTGACACACCGAAGTGGTTGTGGAACCCCAAACATGCTGGATAGCATAAGAAGGGGAAAAACCTATCTGTCAGAATTATATAGCTATATGAGCCTAGACAGTCGGGTAGATAATAGAACAAGAAAGCTACCTGTACTAGAAAATCTGGAGAGATACATATATATATATATATGTGTGTGTATCATGTAGATATAGGGAATATATCTATAGTGAGATATAAAGGGCATAAAATACAGGCAAATAATAGGCATAGATCTCTGTAAGATGTATGCCATAGGTATGAAGATATAAGCCTGCATATGGGAGTCTGCAGACAGAGATATGCCAACACAAGTGGAATCCACATAGGAAAATGTGGAAAAGAAAGATTCATCTAATAACAAGAAGGTGGAACCTACATGAGAGATATATAGAGAATCAAATTCCACTGGTTATGAGCTACCGGGATGCTAGGTAGTGGAAAAAACCATGATGGTTACGTGAAAAAACAAGGATGATATCAGCCTGCAGCCCGCAAGTCCTGAGTGTTTAAGAACTCTAGCATGGTAAGTGGACAGAAGACGCATAAAAATGAGATACCCAGCTGACCTGCTTAAGGGCAAAAAGGTATCATGCGTTCTTACCATGAGGGCGAGCTGGAAGGAGAAAACATATTCCCAATTGGACCTATTATGGACCAAAAACAGGGAATTGACAACTCCTTAACTTTCACGTAAGAAAAGGCCTATGTCCTTTATCAAAAAAGGAGATAGTAAAAGAAGGGAGAACCCTTCTAGCCATGGGAGACATGACTGAAAAGTCTTTTTGCAACCATCTAGGATAGCTGTTAGAGAAAAAACTCCCATGCTCTCTAGCAAGGGCCCATAATGGAAAGCTTCTCTGTAGTATTGCAGAGAGCATGATGTAGGAGAATGAGGAGATGGGACTGGCTGTTGGAGAGCCAGTATCTCTGACAACTATGCTGCCAAGCCCAGAAGAATGGAGATGGCAGGGATAGAAGACAGTTTAGAGAGCTTGTAGTGGGATAGTCTCCAAGATAGATGAAAGTACTGACTTGGAGCCACTATTAAGACTAGACAGTAAGTTAGTGGAGGACAAATCTGGTTGCTGATGGACAAGAACCAGTGGTCCAAACATTTAGGCTCCTGCAGAGGAAGCTGCTTGCCAGACAGCAGAAAGAAAGGTAGTGTTTAAAACAGAAAGAACAGACAGAACAAGAGTAGAGACTCTGGATATGTCTGATGAACTGCTGCAGGGCAAGAAGCAGAGAAGAGAGAACTCGAAAAAGAACTCCGCACTAGAAGTAGGAAAAACTAGAGAGGCTGAAGAAAAGCCCTCCAGTGAGGGAATACCGCTCTTACAGAAGAAAAACTTAGTAAGAGGGGAAAAGAATGGAGCTGAAGAAGACTTACAAAAAGTAAGTCTATAGAAAGGAAGAAGACATGCTGACACAGAAAACTATCATGTGATAGTGGTTAGACCTCTTTCCCTAGCAGGAAGAAGAGGGAACCCTGTGATTTAGAAGCATGAACATCCTGACAGCTCAAAGAAGATAGAGAGAATGGATGTCTTTGGGAAGAGATCCATGTCTAGGATTTAGAATGACAACAGTGAATTGCTTCTATTGAGAAGAGTACCTGTAGATTCTAATCTCCAAGAGTCACAAGCAGCAAATGATGATTGATCAGAAACCCTGCAGTTGCTGGGTTTGCTAAGCCTGGTGAGAGGTTGGATTCTTCAGACCAGGATGATGCTTTCCCTGTTTGGGAACATCTGTATGATGGGCAAGTGATGAATAAAACCTTCTTCTCCTGTGGGAAGAAAGTTTGGTGGGACATGTCCTACCTACTGGGACAGAAGAAGGTGTAAAACCACTTCTAGAAACAGGTAAAGCAGTGGACAACTGAGAAACCTGACGTAAAGACTCCTTGTTGAAAAGATTTTCTCCAGTGCAAGGAGTATGTCTCAGTCTTTGTTGTGCCCATCTGTCCAAGTCTGAAGCTTGGAGCCAGGCTCTACGTCGTGCCCCTATAGCTATAGCAGAAGTCCTGCTAACAGACTCGAAAGAGTCTAGGGAATCACGAGAAAGAAACCAAGAGATATTCTGGAGATGCTTAAGCAGTGAGGAATAGTTTGTACTCTTGGAATCTGGAAGGAAAGGAGTCAAAAGATGTAAGTGCTTTGTGACCTCCTCAAGAGATAGACACATATAAAAAATATATGAGAGAATTCTTGCAGAAAGCATAGATGTCTGGAAGGTTTGACGTCCAAAGGCATCAAGTGTCTGAGACTCACGACCTGGCGGATAGGAAGAGTGCTTTTTCTTACTCTTTACCCGCCTCATAACCGATTCCACTACTATGGAATGATGAGGAAGTTGAGTCTTTTGAAACCCTGGAGAGGGGGGCACTTGATATAAGAGATCAGTTGCCCTGGGAGGAGGGGGTACCCTAAAAGGTGTTTCCCACATTTCTAAAAGGAGATCCTGCAAGGAATGATGCAAAGGAAGCATTATGTTCTCCTTTGCTTTGGCAGAAAGAGAACCTTGTGCAGGATCATGTCCTGGGATAGGGATAGCAAGCGATCTTGCTATATCCAGGAGGAAACTCTGAAAAGAGGGATCCCCAACAGGAATCTCCCTAGGACAGGTTAGACCTGAAGAACTAGGGTGAGCGCCAACAGAGGTATCCAAATATATAGGAATAGAAGATCCTGCACAGTGCAGTGTGGAATGCTTGAGGGATGGTCGCTGGTACTGGCTGTCAGGAGCAGCGTCCATCATGAGCACATTGCCCATGCCAGGTATAGACTCCAAGCTTGGTATAGAAGGGAGCGATCCTGTTGAAAAAAAGCATGTCAGGAGTTGGCCACGATGCTACTGTAGATACTGGAACCGATATCAGAGTCGAGCCCGACAGCAACATCGGAATAGTCATCGGTGACAGCTCAATCGGCACCGAGGTCACCAAAAACCTCCCGTTGCTATTCTCGGTACCGAGGCACCGGTATCGATCGGTGTCGGTACCAAGAGGTATTGGTACCGAGTTCTCTAGACTAGAAATCGATTCCAAACTCGGCATCGAGGGCAGGGAGCCTGATAAGCAAAGCATGGAAGACACCGACCGTAAAGATAACGAGGACGTCGGTACCGATTTCGGTACCGTGTCTGATACCGGTGAAGGAAGGTCAACCAGTGGCAACTCAATCGGCCTCGAGGGAACCGAGAGTTGCGAATCCGAATCATCGGAACCGAGCCTGTGGTACCGCCGAGAGTCGGTACCGAGGCGAGTCGGTACCCAGTCCTCCAGACTGGAGATCGATTCCAGACTTGGCATCGAGGGAAGCGAGGCTATCGATGCACGTCTGGAGGATACCGACGTCGGTGGTGGTATCGGTACTGGTACCGATAATGGAAAATCAATTTGGAGTGTATCCAACGGTCCCGAAGGCACCGAGGACTCCCGATGACGATCCCTGGTGAGGAGTGTTGCATCCAACACCAGTGCCGATGCTGGGGTACCGGTACCGCTCGAAACGGATGCCACCACCGGGCATGGCTGAGGTATGTTCTGTGAGGGGTGAACCCCAGGAACAACCTGAAACCCCTTATCTGCTTTGGAGACCGAAGACTCCCGCCGGGGTTTTGGAGCCAGTGGGGCCTCGAGGGCAAGGCCGGAGCCGTCTACATGCTGTGCATGAGACCTACCACTCGAGGGTTGGCTAGTCTTAACAGTTTGTGGGTTACCTGATCCTGTGTGGAAGAAGAAGGGGACGGTGTCCCGAAGTTGGAGGGCAACCGTGTATCGAGGGAACCTCAATGTTGAAGACCTCTTCTCACCAAACTGTTGTCAGGACCCAAGCAGTTAGACACCGATTTTGAGGGTCTAAAAATGAAATTGTACCGCCATAGTCTAAACATTTCTTGAAGAAAGTGTTTGACGGTTCCATGAAGACAAAAAGGGAAAGGCCTAAAAGGTCTAAGACCGTGGGATACTATGAAGAAAAATATATATCCCGTGGGAAGAAAAATTTTACAAGAAAAGAAAAGAAAAACACCGGCGGTACCGGTGGCGTCGGGAAGACAGCCGCGACCACAAGAAAACTAAGAAATAAAAAAGAGAATTTTCTGCGGTGACAGGAGGACGTCCTGCCGGCTCTGCGGAAAAACGAAAACTGAGGAGAGGCAGTTGGGAAAGGCGGGAAGGCAGCACGCAGGCGTGGTGGGATGCTTCCAAAAGCTCTTTGATTGGATGCTGGGAAACGTTCCCGCGCAGACTCCGTCGGTACCGACGTACCCATATGTGAAGACTCATTCCTGCTTGTTCCTGGAGATAACCTTTTCCATTTGAGAGCATAGGTTTTCCTAGTGGACTGTTTCCTAGAGGCTAGGACAACCTCCTCAACTTCCTGAGGTAGGCCCCAGGGAGCCAAAACTACCCTTGCAGCCTCCAGGCCATCAAATTGAGAGCTTTGAGATTGGGGTGCAGAAGGGAACCCTGATCCTGGGAGAGAAGGTCGGGTTGCAACCCCAGAGGCAGGGGGGAATCCACCGCCAGTTGAAGGAGAAGCGGAAACCAAGGCTGTCTCGGCCACCTGGGAGCCACCAGCAGGACTGAGGCCTTGTCCTGGAGAATTTTGAACAGAGTTCGGGCCACCAAAGGCGTGGGAGGAAACGCATACAGGAGACCCTGAGACCATGGTATCAGAAAAGCATCTGCTGCTACTCGCAGAGGATGCGGTTGTCTGGAGCAGAACCGAGGCAGCTGTTTGTTCAGTGGACTGGCAAACAGATCTATCAAAGGAAGACCCCATTTCAGGAAGATCTTCTGAACTACCAAAGGATGCAGCTGCCACTCGTGGGGCTGCAGAATTCTGCTCAACCTGTCGGTCAGGTCGTTTTTCTGGCCTGGAAGGTACACAGCCTTGAGGAGCATGTTGTGCTTGAGGGCAAATGAGCAAATGTCCTGTGCCTCCTGACAAAGGAGCCTGGACCCAGTCCCGCCTTGCTTGTTCACATAAAACATGGCTACCTGGTTGTCTGTCTGAACCAGGACAGATTGATGAGCCAGGGCAGGAGAGAAAGCTTTGAGAGCTAATTGAATAGCCCTGAGTTCGAGGAAATTGATCTGCTGTGCGGCTTCCCAGGGAGACCACAGGCCCTGGGTGCACTTGTTCAGACAATGAGCCCCCCAGCCCTGCAGGGAGGCGTCTGTGGTTAGTACCACTGTGTACCCAGGAATCTGAAAAGGCACCCCTTTGAGAAGATTGGGTGGGTGCAGCCACCAGTTGAGGGAGTCCAGAAACCGTCTGGACACCCTTATCCTGTCTCTGAGGCTGCCTGTGGCCTGTGACCACTGAGTCCGAAGGCACCACTGTGCAGGCCGCATATGGAGCCTGGCATTGGGAATCACATGCACTGTCGAAGCCATGTGGCCAAGGAGCCTCAGGCAGAGTCTGGCGGAGACCAGTGACCTGCTGAGAAACTGGTTTGCTAAGTTTATCAGTCTGTGGGCTCTGTCTTCTGGCAAGAATGCCTTTGCCAGCAGAGAGTCCAACCTTGCCCCAATGAACTCCAAGTTCTGGGAGGGGAGCAAAGTGGACTTTGCGAAGTTTATTACGAACCCCAGGCTTTAAAGAAGAGCAATAGTTCTGAAGGTGGCTTGTTTGGCCTCCTGGCATGTCTGAGCCCTGATGAGCCAGTCGTCTAGGTAGGGGAAGACGAAATTAGACTTACCTGCTAATTGTTGTTCCTTAAGGAACTCTAGTCCAGTCCCGGAACCTTAGAGTCTAGAACGCCTTCCAGCAGCCTTGGAGACTGAATGATGTCATCTTTTTCTGATGTCACCGATACAAATAGGCTAACACCGCCCCCTTTCACCAGTACCTATTGACAAAGCAGACTCAGCAGTGCAACAAAGAAGTAGATAATAAAATATATTAATCGGCAAAAAATACCTTCAAACATTAAACTGTAAATATATAATAAATTTTCTTTCTTTTTTTTTCGCATGCTTACAAAGCACTGCTGCCACAAAGTATCCTAAAACATTGAACTATATCGAAATGTGTGCAAAACTCTAAAAGTGTATAAAACTCAGGCTGATTAAAAAATCCCCTTTAACTACACTGGGAGGGATCCGGGACTGGACTAGAGTTCCTTAAGGAACAACAATTAGCAGGTAAGTCTAATTTTGTCTTCCTCTGCGTCCCTCTAGTCCAGTCCCGGAACCTTAGAGGATGTAGCAGAGCAGTTAATCTTAATGGGAGGGACCCGCAAGGCCAGCCTGAAGAACCGCTGAACCAAAACGCCCATCTTCTGCTTCTTGCACATCTAACCGATAGTGCTTAGCAAAAGAATGTAAAGATGACCATGTAGCCACTCTACAGATATCTCCTACTGGAACCAAACTAACTTCCGTCCAAGACGCTGCGTGCGCTCTGGTTGAGTGGGCTCGAAGACCCACCGGAACCGCCTTTCCTTTAAGAAGGTATGCCGATGCTATTGCTTCTTTCAACCATCTAGAAATAGAAGACTTTGCCGCCGCTTCTCCTTTCCGAGGACCACCAAAGGTCACAAACAATCTATCGGATTTCCTGAAAGGAGCGGTTCTGCGGAGATACCACTTCAGCACTCTACGAACATCCAGAAGATGCAATCTACGACCTGACTTATCTTTTTGACTCTTTGAAAATACAGACAGTGAGACCACCTGATTGACATGAGACACTGAAACCACTTTCGGTAAGAATGCTGGCACTGTACGTAATACGATCTTGTGATTAAAAAATGATAAATATGGCTCTCTACAAGATAATGCCTGCAACTCCGAAATTCTTCTAGCGGAACAGATCGCCACGAGAAACACCGTTTTCAACGTTAAATCCTTCAATGACGAAACTCCCAATGGCTCAAAAGGTGGATTCATTAGAGACTCTAAAACCAAATTTAAATCCCATAAAGGCATTAAATTACGCTTAGGAGGCTGCATAAGCAACACGGCTCGTAAAAATCTACGAATATCTATGTGAGAACCCAATAGCTGACCCTGAATCCTACCACGATAACATGAGATAGCTGCCAGCTGCACTCTCAAAGAACTAGCCGCTAGACCCCTTTCCACACCATCTTGTAAAAAAGAAAGAATCTGCGGCACCGAGGCCCCTAACGGCCTTAGATTCCATTCCGCACACCAAGCTTCAAAAATTCTCCAAACCCGTATGTACGCCAGCGAGGTTGAACGTCTACATGCCTTAAGCAAAGTAGAGATGACCGCCGATGAATAGCCCTTGGCAGACATCCTAGCCCTTTCAAGAGCCAAGCCGTAAGCGAGAATCGAGCCACCTGGGGCATGCGTAATGGACCTTGCTGTAAAAGATCCTCTCGAAACAGAATCCTCCATGGCATGTCCACTAGCAGACGCACTAGATCCGCATACCAAGGCCTTCGAGGCCAATCGGGCGCTATTAGTAACACCAGACCTCGATGTCGCTCCACCCGTTGAAGTACATGCCCTATCAGAGGCCACGGCGGAAACACGTAAAGGAGACCGCCTTCCGGCCATTTCTGTGCTAAGGCATCGAGGCCTTCGGACATTCGTTCCCGTCTTCTGCTGAAAAATCGTGACACTTGCGCCGACTCGAAACTTGCCATCAGGTCCATTAGGGGAATCCCCCATCGTTGTACCAACAACGCAAACACTTCCGGGTGAAGCTGCCACTCTCCTGGGTCTACTCTGCGACGACTTAGAAAATCCGCTTAGAGTAGTTACTCACCTGTAACAGGTGTTCTCCAGGAGCAGCAGGAATCAGTCCTCACATATGGGTGACATCGGCGCCGACGGAGCCCTCGCGGAGCAATTTCCCCAGCTTTCAAAGAAAGCCTTTGGGAATTGCAGCGCGCATGCGCGGTCCCCTTCCCGCCCAAGGGTGCCATCTTGACCAGTCTGATGACATAGCTAAAAGACAGCAAAACAATTAGCAAAAATGAAATGATAGGACTGCAACTCCAAGGGGAGGAGAGAGGGTTGTGAGGACTGATTCCTGCTACTCCTGGAGAACACCTGTTACAGGTGAGTAACTACTCTTACTCCAGGACCAAGCAGGAAGTCAGTCCTCACATATGGGACTCCCTAGCTTAAGGCTACCAGAGACCTCAAGCTCAGTAGCACAGAAGGAAGGAGTCTTCTCTGAAAACGCCCCCAACCGCTAGCCCAACACCAGGGCCAGAGGGTAGGAGTTGCCTAAACCCCAAAGAGATTATGGAGGACTGCCTGTCCGAAAGCACTGTCCCTGCGGGACTCCCTCTCCAGGCAGTAATGGGCCGCAAAAGTCTGGCTTGAAGACCAAGTAGCGGCCCGGCAGATGTCTGCCAACGGAACAGAGCGGAGATGAGCCACTGACGCAGCCTTCGCCCTAACATGAGGAGCCGTGACTCGACCCTCCAACGAGAGGCCGGCAGCCCCATAAGCCCAAGCGATACAGTCAGCAACCCCTATGGACAAAGTACGCTTGGAGACAGGGAGCCCCAACTTATTGGGGTCAAAAGAAACGAAGAGCTGAACAGCCCTCCGATGCTCCCGCGTACGGTCAAGGTACAAGGACAAGGCCCTCCTACAGTCCAGGGTATGCAGGACCATCTCAGCCCGGCTGGCGTGCGGCCTGGGAAAGAAGGTCGGAAGAACCACCTCCTGGTTGAGATGAAAAGGAGAAACCATTTTTGGAAGAAACTTAGGGTGAGTCCGCAAGACTACCCTATTCCTGTAGAACCTAGTGTAAGGAGGGTCAGACACTAGGGCCTGCAGTTCACTAACGCGCCTAGCAGAGGAAAGGGCTACCAAAAACAATGTTTTCCAGGAGAGAAAACGAAGAGGGCAGGTAGTCATTGGTTCAAAGGGCGGACAGGTAATCCGCTGTAAGACCACATTCAGATCCCACTGTGGGGATGGTGGGCGCAAAGGAGGCTTAAGGAGAAGGAGGCCTCGGAGAAAACGAGCCACCAAAGGGTGGTTGGAAAGAGGCCTGCCGTCCACCGGTGCGTGATGCGCAGAGAGAGCACTGAGGTGGACTCTGACAGAGTTGGACTTAAGGCCAAGGTTGGAGAGGTAAAGCAAATATTGCAAGACCACTGCCACCAAGCAGGAGAAGGGATTCTCAGACTGCTGAGCACACCACACGGAGAACCGACGCCACTTAAGAGCGTAGGACTTTCGGGTGGAGGGCCGCCTGGAGGCCAAGACGACCTCTTCCACCTCCCGAGGCAGCATTGCGGAGCAAGGACTACCCTTTCAGCAGCCAGGCCATCAGATGAAGGGACCGGAGGTTGGGGTGTAGGAGAGTCCCCTGATCCTGTGACAGGAGATCGGGTTGAAACCCCAGAGGAAGAGGAGTGTCCACCGCCAGTTGCATTAGAAGTGGGAACCAGGTTTGTCTCGGCCACCGGGGAGCCACTAGGATCATCGAGGCTCTGTCTCTGAGAACTTTGAAGAGCGTCTGAGACACCAGTGGCATGGGAGGAAAGGCATACAAGAGGCCTGTGAACCATGGAATCAGAAAAGCATCCGCCGCTACTCTGAGAGGATGCGGTTGTCGAGAGCAGAATCTGGGAAGCTGCCGGTTCAGGGGACTGGCAAAGAGATCCATGGTGGGGAGGCCCCACTTGAGAAAGATCTGCTGAACCACCAACGGATCCAATCTCCACTCGTGAGGATGGAGGATCCTGCTCAGCTTGTCTGCCAGGTAATTTTCTTGAACTGGGAGATAGACAGCTTTGAGGAGGATGCCGTGAAGGACGGCCCAAGAGCACAGTTTTTGTGCCTCCCGACAGAGAAGGAAGGAGCCTGTGCCTCCTTGTTTGTTCACGTAGAACATTGCAACTTGATTGTCCGTCTGGACCAGCACAGACTGGTGAGAAGTGAGGTGGGAGAAGGCTCTCAGAGCTAGGCGAATGGCTCTGAGCTCCAGGAAGTTTATCTGCTGAGCAGACTCCCAAGGAGTCCAGAGGCCTTGAGTACATGTCCCTTGGTAATGTGCTCCCCAACCCAGGAGAGAAGCATCGGTTGTCAGCACCTGAGAAGGCGGAGGAGATTGAAAATCCACTCCCAGCAGCAGGTTTGGTAGATGAAGCCACCACCGCAGAGAAGAGACCAGCAGGTCGGATACCTGTACTGAGTCCGCCAGGCTCCCCGTGGCCTGATGCCATTGAGTGCGAAGGCACCACTGAGCAGGTCGCATGTTCAGGCGGGCATTGGGGGTCACATGAACCGTGGAGGCCAAATGGCCGAGCAGTCTCAGAAATTGCCTGGCAGAGACTAGGGAATTGGTGTGAAAGAGGCTGGCGAGATCCATGAGCCTGTGTGCCCTGTCTAGAGGCAGGAAGGCCCACGCCTGAAGTGTGTTCAACCTTGCGCCTATGAATTTGAGATTTTGAGAGGGGAGCAAAGTGGACTTTGCAAAGTTTATGACAAATCCCAAGTGCTGGAGCAGAGTCACAGTGCGATGAGTGGCCAGAGTGGCCTCTTGGGAAGACTGGGCTCTGATGAGCCAGTCGTCCAGGTATGGAAATACAAAAAGACCTTGAAGTCTGAGATAGGCCGCCACCACTGCTAGGCATTTGGTGAACACCCTGGGGGCGGAGGATAGGCCAAAGGGCAGTACTCTGTACTGGTAATGATTTCCTCCCACAACAAACCTGAGATATTGTCTGTGGTCTGGATGAATAAGGATGTGAGTATAGGCATCCTTTAGATCTAAGGAGCATAGCCAGTCTCCCTGCTGGAGGTAGGGCAGCAGGATTCCAAGGGTAAGCATCTTGAACTTTTCCCTTGCCAGGAACTTGTTGAGGTTTCGCAAGTCCAGGATGGGTCTGAGGCCTCCCGTTCTTTTTGGTATCAGAAAGTACCTGGAATAAAAGCCGTGACCTCTCAGGTGGTGGGGCACCGGTTCCACAGCCTGTTCCTGAAAAAGACTTGCTAACTCCTGAAGGAGTAAGTCCCTGTGCAGAGGGAGTCTTGGAGGCTCCCCTGGAAAGTAGGAGGGAGGTACCTGGTGAAAGTGAAGAAGATAGCCTTTTTGAACCATATGAAGCACCCAGGTATCTGATGTGATGGCTGACCACCTGTGGGCAAAGTGGACCAGCCGGCCTCCTGTGCTGAGAGAAACCAGCGGAGGGGAAGAGGCTATGCTGACGGAGTCAAAAACCCCCACCCTGCTGAGCAGGGGCCGGTGTTGTGGGCTTGGGGGCCTGCTGCCTACGGGACCCATTACCCCGTCCCTTGGCCTGCTGACTCTGTTGGGGAGCTGCTGATAATGAGGATAGTGTTTATAGGCAGCTGCCTTCCTCGGGTAAAAGGGCTTTTTCCCCGAGCCCTTCTTCTTCTGAGAAGGGGCAGAGGTTTTTCTGGACAACCGAGTCCTGGTCAGAGTCTCGGTCTCGATCTGTGCAGCCTTTTCAGCCATGGGCTTGCCAAAGAGGTTTTCACCTCTGCAGGGGACATCGACCAATTTGTCCTGTACCCATGGCTCGAGGTTCCATGACTGAAGCCAAGCCTGTCGGCGGGCACCGATGCCGGCTCCGGCTACTCGAGCCGATGCTTCGAAGCCATCGTAGGCTGCTCGAGAGATAAACTTCGAGCACTCTCGAATACCAGTGGACAAGGCCTGGAACTTCTGCAAAGGTTCCTCGGAGAGACCAGCGGAGAACCCGGCAATTTCTTTTGCCAGGTCTCGGAGATACATGCCTTTATAGAGCTGGTAGGTCTGGACTCGACAAGCAAGCATAGAGCCCTGGAAGCACTTTCTACCGAGAGCATCCAGGTTCCGGGCCTCCCGGCCGGGAGGCACCGAAGAGTGCATCTTCTGACTTTTGAGTCGATGCATGGCCGATTCCACCACCATGGAATGGTGCGGTAGTTGTGCCTTCTGGAACCCGGGGCTCTTGCGGACTCGATAAATGTAATCGACCCGCTTGCTTAACACCGGCGCCGACGCCGGGCTCTCCCACATGCGGAAGAGAAGTCGCTCCAGCATCGGAGGAACCGGTACAGTAAAGGCCTCCTTCGAGGGAGAGTCATACTGGAGGGCATCGAGCTCTTCGGCTCGAGGCTCCTCCTCGGGATCCGTGGGGAATGCCAAGGCCTTGGCCATATCCCGCACGAAGTCCGAGAACCGGGTGTCATCCAGGGGGGACCGTCTCCGAGGTTTGGACTCGGGCGAGTCTGATGGGACGCACTGAGTCCGAAAAGTACCGGGTGACTCTTCGTCCTCCGTCTCCCAGGCGGATTCCGCGGAGGAGGAATCGAGCGGCTCCGGTCGGGCGGGCACCGATGCCCTCCACCCCGACGCCGAGGGTGTCGGCGTCAACGACCTCGGTCCCGAACGGGAGGCGAGGGAGACCGCGACCGAGGATCGACTCGAGCTCGCATGGACTCGAGGATCGGTTCGGACTTGGACGTCGACGTCCCGGTGGTCGGGGCAGATGCACCGGAGAGGCCAGCGATCAATGCCCGCTGCTGGTCCATGAAGGCAGCTAAACTGCTCTCCAAGGCCGTCAACCTGAGTCCGAGCTCAGGAGACCCAGCAGCCCCCGACTCGGGCCCCACGGCATCGGGCCCGACGTCAGCTCCTTCAGAGGCGAGTCCACGAGGACTACAGTACTCACGTGCGCAGGAGACTCCATCTCGAGACGAGGATGTTTCAAAGGCCTCTCCGACTCCGAGGACCCGGTACGGCTATCGGGGCTATGCGACCTGGCCCTCGAGGAACCAGGAGCGTCCACCGACGCCGCCCTCGCGGGTTTCTTCTTCCTGTAGGGGAGGCCTACCCCGGCTAGGCCCCAAATGTAAGTTGGATATAATCAGTGAGGTAGACGAAACCACTGCTGACAAGCAAGTCTATATACCTATGAATTGTCCTGGATATGCAGATTTGGAGCTGTCAGACTCAGAAACGGATAGCGGATCAGGCTCAATTATCTCGAATGGAATAACACCAAAATCTGCTACACACGAAATCATACATGAGACAGGATTATAGAACTCTAGCTCATTATAGGCCTAGAACATATAGGTCTGAAGTACATTTAAAACTATCCCTTTAAAAGAGTATTTCTGCTTTCTTGCTAGGACATTGGATTGAGTAACTAAGGCTTGAGTGGTTAGCAAATAGAGTTTGTGTAACAAGAAGATATTAGGTCAGATTGAAGTTCCTTAATTAAATAGAACAAAGGGTGAGGTGGCTCATCCTGCAAGTGGATAGGCTAAGCAGTTTCTGGGGCAGGTTGCCCTGCTCTTGTGAAATTGACTCTAATCCACTTAGTAAATATAATGGATTTAGCTTAATTAAAGTCAGCAAAATATAATGAGTAACTAATTAGCTTTTAACAGCACAGCGACACCTACTGGATTTAATGAACGTAGTTATAAGATATAACTTCTGCTTTTTGTATAAATAATATTGTCTATGTTGGCAAAATTTATGTACACGTGGAATTTGGAAAGTACCAGATGTTAATTAAAGATTAACTGAATCAGCTGATATCTCCTAATAAAAGCTAAAGCTCTTCGGAACCATCTTTGAAGAGGCATGCTGGAATAGTCAAATTAGACTCCATGTGTCTCTTCCCTATAGAGCTCAATAGCAATTGATTAATTAATTAATTGTGTCGTGTCTTTTCTTCCTGTTGAACGGTGATAGGGATATAAAAGAACCAAGGTATTTTGTGGTGGGATTCCAGACCCCAAGGGGGTTATAGAGTCAACAGTTTGGTGCCCCGACTCTGATTCCTTTGCTTTTCAACAGGAAACAAACCTACTGAGGACACAAGCTGTGAGTGAGTATATTGACAGATATCTGTGTGAGAATGGGTAATAAACCTGCTAAAGTGAAGCAGGAGTCTCAGTTAGAAGACTGGGATGAGAGAGTTCATGCTATAGCAATAGATAAAAAAGGAAGTCCCAATTATGTGATGAAGAGAAAATATGGGGACAGCTCTTTAAATTATGTGGCCAAATGGCATTCTGTGACTGCGGCTAATCCCAAGCTGCAGTTTCCCCTTGGAGGAACGTTCCATGATGGTAAATTGAATTGGTTAAGATCTGTATTAGCATTAGATGACCAGGATTCCTGTAGTACTCATGAATGGTTTACCTATAATCTTTGGTGCTCGCAAGCTGCTGAGAAGAATAAACACACTAATGAATCTCTTCTTAAACAGGTCAAGGATCAGGTGTATAGAATGGAGGAGCAAATATGTGTATTAACTAAAAAAGGTAATGGTGGAAGTAAAAATGTAAACAGCTGTGAACCTTGTGCTGTAGCATCTGCGCCACCAGCGTATGAGGAAGAAGTTAATGCATTAGCTATTTCTCTGTCTAGGAATACTGTACCAGCCATGGTTCCTGGTCAGGATCAAGAGGCGCCCTCGATCCGGCTGGGTGCTGTGTCTAGTATCTCTACCCCTGTCAAGTTTGATGTGTCAAGTATAGTATCTGTTGATTCGCCACCGGGGGCAGTTGGGGGTGGTGATTTCCTTGCCTCTACACCTGCAGATTTTGTAGATGTTCCCCGTGCTACTAGAGCTACGGTAATAACTAAGGATATTTTAGAGCTTGAAAAGTTAATTGGCATTGAAGCAAGTCAGTTAGGAGGATTAACTACTGTGGACCAATTGAAAAAATATTATGATTCTCTTTTGAATAGAGCTCGTACATTAACTGAACTAATTACAACTATATTTGAGGCATTAGAGTTACAGATTCAACAGCATACTGTAACTTTGTTGCCTTTTAGTCAAAGTAAAGAAATTGTGGCCGAAGCTATGACGGCTATTGCCAAGGGGATCGGGCACTGGACCAAGGCTCCATTGATTTCTAATTGGCAGAATTTGCAGAGTTTAACTTTGCAATTAGGTGAATCATTAAACCAAGATAAACAGCTTAGGGAGATGAGCGCAGAACACAACTTACTTGCTCCGTTCAGGGCATTTCCAAGAGGGGATGGAGGATTAGTTACTTTAGCAACAAATTGGTCCCCAGCCGAAAATTTTAGTTTAGCTCGATCATGCCCTGATTCAAGGGAAAAGCCTGGTCAGTTTGTAGATTATTGGCGACAGCTAATAACTACTTATGATCCTTCTTGGGTGGATTTACAAAATTTATTGAAAGCAGTTTTTCTGAATCCTATAGAGTTAAGGGCAGTCACCCACCCTCAGCTGCGTGATAATATAGCTTGGGTGTGGCCCTGCGCAGATCCAGTTATTAATGCTACTGATGCTGTTCAAATGGATGCGTTTAGGGGTCATAGGGATAATTTGTTAAAGGCAATTGAAAAGAAGTGTACCCCAGTCAGGGATCTGTCCAAACTCTTGGATGTAAAGCAGTGTGGGGGTAAAACTGTGGCCCAGTATCACACTCGTTGCTGCCTAGCGTTCAGAGATTTTTCTCCTCAGAATGCTGAGATGGAGGGTTTTGCTTCTATTTTTGTGAATGGACTGCAACCAGAAATAAAAGATATTCTTGAAAATGCTTTGCTTGGATGGTCTACTAAGTCTGCACAAGAGATCCTGGAAGCTGCCTTGCATGCAGAGAAGCAAATCCAGAAGCAGAAGGAAGCTGACAAAGGTAAACTTGATCGTCAACATCAAAAACTTTTAAATTTACAAGTGGCAAGTTATGAATCCAACTTTAGAGGACGTGGTAGAGCGAGGGGTGGTAGAAGTGCAGCCCCCTTTAGAGGAAGGGGACGTGGCTATATGGGAGGACAGCAAGGGGATCGTGCCTGTTATGGTTGTGGACAAGTGGGCCACCTGATTAGAGATTGTACTAAGCCAAGAGGTAATTTTCCCCAAGTTGGGATGCGACAGGATGCTGCTAAATATCCATCTGTCTCATACCCTGCGTCTGCCCCTAACCAGCCTTCAGTGATGACTCAATACTATGCAGAGACTGATGTGGATTATAGTGAGGACTGACTAGGCTTGGTTGTGTGTCCCAACACACAAGGGGAAATACGTGCTACTATAATGGGGTATGAATTGCTTTTCCTGTTAGATACAGGTGCTTCTACATCTGCCATAGCGCTATCCCAGTTACCGCCACCTCTGTTTGAGGCACTACCTGCAGCTCCTAAAGTACCTTGTGAAGGAATTGAAGGAAAGACTATAATGCATCAAAAGTTATCTGATGTGCCAATTATAGTGGAGGGAAAATTATATTATACAGATTTCCTGGTAGGCCCTACTTTGCCTGTCAACTTGCTTGGACGAGATTTTTTATCTAGGAACAAGACTGTTATAAGCTGGGAAACTGGCACTTTGACATGTACCTTGTGTCCCCTGCAAGTACAACAGCCTATAGCTGTAACACCGGCTGTTGCAACTACTCCACCATTGGATACCCTTCCTTCCACCTTGTGGGCAGTACCTGGTGACGACACTGGGCATCTCAACATTCCTCCAGTCAAGATTGAAGTGCAGCCAGGAGCTCCACTACCATATGTGCGTCAATATCCATTGCCTGCAGCGTCGGTGGCTGGAATACGGCCAGTAATTGAAAACCTGCTGGCTCAGGGTGTGTTGGTACGCACTTCCTCTCCTTGCAATACTCCTATCTTACCTGTATTGAAGGCTGATGGTAAGTCCTACAGATTTGTGCAAGATTTGAGAGCAATAAATCGTATTGTCCTGCCGATTTTTCCACTTGTGCCCAACCCTCATGATATTTGGACTCGCATACCATGTGACTCCACCCACTTCTCAGTTATAGATTTAAGCTCCGCCTACTACTCCATAGCTGTGGGGGAGGAGTCGAGGTACCTACTGGCATTCACGTTTGAAGGACGCCAGTATACCTGGACTACACTGTCTCAAGGCTACACGGAAAGTCCTGCTTATTTTTCGCAGGCCCTAAAAGCTGCTTTACAAGACTTGGCGTTGGACAAATCTGTGCTGATTCAGTATGTAGATGATTTACTTATTTGTTCTCCTTGTTATGATGCTTGTATTACTGATACTATGTTAGCTCTTGTACATATCTCTCATCTAGGGTTAAAAGTGAACCAATCAAAATTGCAGTTTGCTGTACCACAAGTGATCTTTCTTGGTGTATGCCTTTCTTCTGCTGGCCGCTCTATTACTGCTCAGAGAACTGGGCCTATTATGTCAATGCCTTTTCCTGCTACTGTACCTCTAATACGCCGCTTTCTAGGCCTTCTGGTGTTCTGTCGCCAGTGGATACCGGATTTTGCTGAACTTGCTTCTCCACTGTATGCCCTGCTTGGCCGTGAAGCTCCGGAGGGTATTATAGTTCCTACTGAAGCACAGTACAATGCTTTTCATTCTCTACGACAAGCACTGCTAAAGTCTCCTTGTCTCTCATTTCCGGACTATAACTTGCCTTTCCGCCTTTATGTAGCTACATCTACTAAGGCTGCGGTATGTGTTCTGGCACAACGCTTTCCTTCTGGACTTAAGCCTTTGGGCTATTTCTCTCAAGCTTTTGATTCTGTTGTTGCTGGCATGCCACCCTGTTTTCAATCTTTAGCTGCTGTGGTATTTGCAATACAGACTACTGACTTCCTTGTTCTCCAACATGAACTACATGTATACACATCTCACTCAGTAGCTAGACTATTGCATTTGGCAAAAACTCAACCTTTATCCAGTTCTCGTTTATTGTTATTTGATTTGGCTATCTCTCAAGCACATGTAACCTTACATGAAGTCTCTTTGTTACAACCAGCTCAAATTCTGGCTTCTTTGGAGCCACTGTCACAATTGTCTGACCCAGATGGAACTCATGATTGTCTCTCTTCTGTGACAGCCTATTCAAAGGCTAGGCCTGATTTGTCTGCTGTACCTTTGTTAAACCCAGACTGGGTTCTATTTACTGATGGTTCTGCTTTCCGTGATGAACATGGAAATTTACTTGTGGGGTATGCTGTAACTACTGTCGATTCTGTAATAGAAGCAGGAGCGTTGCCATTTGCAAGTGCCCAGTTGGCAGAAGTGTTTGCTCTTATTCGGGCCTTGGAAATGTCTACGCATTTGGTTGCCAATATCCATAGTGACAGTAGTTACGCAATCGGGGTTCTGTGGGATTTTGGCAATATTTGGGCTCAGCGGGGGTTCTTGACTGCTGCTCATAAACCCATCAAACATGCCCGCTATATTGAGCGTCTACTTGCTGCAGTGCTTAAGCCAGCTCAAGTGGCTGTATTGAAATGCAAAGGACATGATCTTAATGGTACTATGGTGTCACAAGGCAATCAGTTTGTGGACCAAGCTGCTAAGACCGCAGCAGCAGGACCTGCAGTTCCACCACACCTTTTATTAACTCTTCGTTCACCTGCAGCTTCTACTTCTGGTTCAATATCTCTGGACTTGATGCGTTCCCATCAGGACTCAGCCGACTTCACTGAAAAACAGAACTGGCTCACGTGGGGAGCGTCGCCTGATGGTACAGGACTTTGGTTAAAGGATAATTTGATTATTTGTCCTAAATCCTTGTTATATCCTGTTGCCTTATTTTTACATCACAAGTTGCATTTAAGTGTTTTGGCTATGACAAAAGCTTTTGCTCAATTGTGGCATAATCCTACATTTGCTTCTGCTGCTCATGCTGTGTGTGTTTCTTGTCTCCCGTGTTTGCAAGCAGGAAAATCCGGGAGCACTTTGCGTGCATCGCCTTCTCCATCCTTGCCTAGGCCTCGAGGACCCTTCCTCTTCTTGCAAATGGACTTTACTGATCTGCCTTGTGCCAAGGGGGGAAGGAAACATCTTTTGGTTTTTACTTGCTTATATTCTGGATGGCCTGAGGCCTATCCGACAAATTCTTTGTCTGCTGCTACTGTTTTGAAATGCTTGCTTACTCAATTTATTCCTTTGTGGGGTGTGCCTTTGGTTTTGTCTTCTGATCAAGGTCCGGCCTTTACGGCGGAGGTCTGGAAAGGTATAACTGCATTTTTTGGCCTTCACCAGCAACTTCATCCTCCGTATCATCCGCAAAGCTCTGGCCAAGTGGAACGGATGAATCGGACGCTGAAGGCACTTCTCCGGTCTCTGACTCATGATTGGAGTCGGGATTGGGTGGAAGCTTTGCCGTTTGCTTTATTCTCAGTCCGTAACTCTCCTCAGACAACTCGACAAGGTCTTACCCCTTATGAAATTGTGACAGGACGTCCAGCAACTACTCCGGCACATGTGATAATTCCGCCAGATCAATTACCAGATCCCCAATTACTGCGCAGTGACTTATTATCTTATTGTAAATATTTGTACCAAACGCTGGTATCTCCTTCCTTTTTGCAGCTTACAAAGCAGGGAGCTCAGTCACAATCAACCCCAGACGTGGAACCAGGAGATTGGGTACTCATCAAGGATCCAGCACCCAAGTCAGCTCTAGCAGCGAAGTTTCTGGGACCGTTCCAAGTGTTGCTGGTGGGATATTCGGCATTGAAGGTGAAGGGGCGAAAAGCGTGGATACATCTGGACCAGTGCAAGAAAGCTCCGTCCCCTGGATAAGACAACTTCCTCCTAGACCACCTCCTGAAGAATTAATTGAAATAGAACTGGACTCATTTCCTCCAGGGTCATCTCCACTTGATCAAGAAAGTGACTGTGAAATTATTGAACAATCACAACGTAATCCAGAGTTGGTTATTGATAATTGGTTAATATGCATATTCGCAGTAGCATTGGCACTGTTTTTGTTTTTCTGGGTTTGGTGTCTGTCAGCTCTCCTAGCAACATCAACAGCATAGATGAGTTGATAACGTGGCTGTCAAGAAGAGCAACCATAGCTCCTATACATCAGGAAATGGTGGATAAGATGATCAGGGACCTTGAGGGTGTTACCATTCCTCCAGACCCAGTTCCTACAGTCCCTGACCATACAGTTCCTGAGTACGACCCACATGCTCCTTGGGCAAAACATGGTACTTTCTATAATGTGTTTCATTCACACATTTACTCCTTAATTCAGCGATTTAATATTTCCAGCTGTGCAGTCTGCTTGCCTCACCCAGTGGCTACACAGTTTGGATTCCTGCCTAGACCTCGACCTCTTTCCTTGCACGAGCTGAAGGAATTATCTATGAATGAAACTCTGTTTAATCTTACTATAACATGGCCAGAAGGAGTAACTCCTGCTCTGAGAATAATTAGCCAGTGGCTGAACCTCCTATCTGTTTCCAAAGAAAAGGAACATATCCTGTGGGCGAAACCCCTTTGTCTAAGTGTCAGACTGTTATGACTAACAACCATGTCCATTTAGTGTTAGAGGCTTCTACAGCAAGTTCTGTACAAGCCCTTTCAAATTTAAAGGTAGTCAATGTCATTCCTGACCCCAAGACTCGTCTTGATCAGTATGAATTGCAATACTATGATCAGGATGGGTTCCCAGCATATGGGAAGTATAGGTTGCAGAATAGCAAAGATGGGTTGTCATCTGGGTATGTTGACAACTATGTGTATCCTTATTTAGGATATTATCACCCATGGTTAAGAAATATTGGGCCTGGAACTGAAGTTCTAATTACAAAACCTAAAGATTTTAAGATTTGGCCAGATGGACTACTTGCCTTGGTGGGTCACTATTTTGTGTGTGGAACTCTTGCTTATGTTTGATTGCCTGCTGATTGGTCTGGCAATTGTTACATAGCTACCCTTGACTTGCCATGGAAACTGGTCCCTTATGAGACTTTACTAGGGACGGCCCCAAGTCGTCAGCGCAGAGCAATAGATGACTCTAGCGCTGATATATATGCAGCAAGAAAATTACTAGAGGATACCACTATGTTAACCCAGCAAGAAGTGAGCACCTTCACAGGAACAGTATGGCTAAGTACTTTTGGTGCCATACGTCCTACACAACGTTATGGTGAACAATTATTGCGAATTTATGCTCTAATTGAAGTAACAGCCCAAGATTTGACTGATGCTCTCACAGTCATGCAAGGTACTGTAGACAAACTGACTGCTTACTCTGCACAGAATAGGATGGCCCTAAACTATTTGCTAGCCAAAGAAGGCGGAGTCTGTAACGTCATAAGAGAGCACTGCTGTACGTTCATTGATTCACAAAGTAAGGTGGTCTCAGGTATCCTAGAACAGGTGAGAAAAGAAACCCACTTCTCCAAAGATAATATAGAGGGAACTTCTGATTCTGTATGGCCTTGGTTTGATAATATGTGGAGTGGCTTGTCAGGTCCAGTAAAAGCGATACTGACAGGCCTGTTTGGTTTCCTGGTGGCCCTCCTACTTTTAGGAATTGGTCTTGCTTGTTTTATGAAATGTTGTACCACATACTTGTCCAAAACTACGAATACTATTGCAGTTTTGAAATTGCGAAGTGTTCCTAGTACTGGAGACCTGCTTCGTGAAATGCCCTTTTATGAAGAATGTGGTTCTGGGCAGAACCAAAGGGAGGACTGTAGGGGAGGCCTACCCCGGCTAGTCCCCAAATGTAAGTTGGATATAATCAGTGAGGTAGACGAAACCACTGCTGACAAGCAAGTCTATATACCTATGAATTGTCCTGGATATGCAGATTTGGAGCTGTCAGACTCAGAAACGTATAGCGGATCAGGCTCAATTATCTCGATTGGAATAACACCAAAATCTGCTACACACGAAATCATACATGAGACAGGATTATAGAACTCTAGCTCATTATAGGCCTAGAACATATAGGTCTGAAGTACATTTAAAACTATCCCTTTAAAAGAGTATTTCTGCTTTCTTGCTAGGACATTGGATTGAGTAACTAAGGCTTGAGTGGTTAGCAAATAGAGTTTGTGTAACAAGAAGATATTAGGTCAGATTGAAGTTCCTTAATTAAATAGAACAAAGGGTGAGGTGGCTCATCCTGCAAGTGGATAGGCTAAGCAGTTTCTGGGGCAGGTTGCCCTGCTCTTGTGAAATTGACTCTAATCCACTTAGTAAATATAATGGATTTAGCTTAATTAAAGTCAGCAAAATATAATGAGTAACTAATTAGCTTTTAACAGCACAGCGACACCTACTGGATTTAATGAACGTAGTTATAAGATATAACTTCTGCTTTTTGTATAAATAATATTGTCTATGTTGGCAAAATTTATGTACACGTGGAATTTGGAAAGTACCAGATGTTAATTAAAGATTAACTGAATCAGCTGATATCTCCTAATAAAAGCTAAAGCTCTTCGGAACCATCTTTGAAGAGGCATGCTGGAATAGTCAAATTAGACTCCATGTGTCTCTTCCCTATAGAGCTCAATAGCAATTGATTAATTAATTAATTGTGTCGTGCCTTTTCTTCCTGTTGAACGGTGATAGGGATATAAAAGAACCCAGGTATTTTGTGGTGGGATTCCAGACCCCAAGGGGGTTATAGAGTCAACACTTCCTATGATGTTCCCGGGCAGGAGACCCCCGCTCAGAGGAACTCCGACGATGGCTCAGGACCGGAGTCCCGGGACGTCGAAGCCTCTGACGAGGTCCGGACCCGGCCGGACGCGGAGTCAGAGAAGATTCGTTCTTTTTGATGCTGCCGACTCCTCAACGCTTTTGAGGACATCTTGCCACACGGACCACAGATCATCGGGTCATGATCGGGTCCGAAGCAGCGGAGGCAGCAGTCGTGTGTGTCGGTAAGAGACATAAGTTTCTTACACCGATCACACTTTTTAAACCCGCTGGCAGCCATCGGGGGAAAAAGGGCCCCTGCGAGGTCAAAAGACAGGGCTGCCAGTGAAAAAGAAAAAATGGCGCGAACGCTAGTCACAAAGGACAAAAACTGAAAAATAAAGAACGGACCCGATACCGGCGTAGCGGGTCCGGGCGGGAAAAGGATCCGGCGTCGAACCGAGAAAGTAATAGTAAATAAAATCAACTTTTTCTGCGGCGATCACAAACAGCGTCTGTAGGGCTCCGCGGAAAAAAGAAGACTGGTCAAGATGGCACCCTTGGGCGGGAAGGGGACCGCGCATGCGCGCTGCAATTCCCAAAGGCTTTCTTTGAAAGCTGGGTAAATTGCTCCGCAAGGGCTCCGTCGGCACCGACGTCACCCATATGTGAGGACTGACTTCCTGCTTGGTCCTGGAGAACGACATTTTCCACTCCTGCGACATGCTGAGCGGAAAGAGTTAACAGATTGCGCTCTGCCCATTTCAAAAGCTGACTCGCCTCCATTTGCAGAGCCAGACTGCCGGTTCCTCCTTGACGATTGATGAAGGCGACTGTTGTTGCATTGTCGGAGAACACCCTTACTGCTGCATGATTCAGAGATTTCTGAAATTCCTGCAACGCCAAACTCACAGCTCTCATCTCTAGATGGTTGATGGACCAAATCTGTTCCTCCGGTGACCTTGGACAAACCTGCCTTGGAAATGAGCCCCCCAACCTGTGAAGCTTGCATCCGTCGTTAGCAAAATCCAGGATGTAGGCTCTAGAGGCATACCCGCCTCCAGATGCTCCTCCGCTAACCACCAGAGAAGATCCTGACGAACCTCTGGAGGACAGATTAGGCGTCGAGTCAACGCATCTTTCTGGTGAGACCATCGTTGCAGAAGTGCCCCCTGCAATGCTCGCATATGAGCTCTGGCCCACGGTACCACTTCGATCGTAGCCGCCATTGTACCCAGTAATTGTAGATAATGCCATGCTGTCAGCGCCTGTCTTGCTAGAAACCGACTCACCATCTCCCTCAACCCTTGAACTCTCTGACTTGGGAGAAAAACTGCAGCTTTCGCTGTTTCGAAACTTGCCCCTAAATATTCTAGAGACTGTGTTGGATCCACCTTGCTCTTTGCAAACTTGACTACCCAACCAAGACTCTCCATCAACTGTACTACCCGCGCAGTGGCCATTAGACTCTCCTGCCTTGACTTTGCTCAAATCAGCCAGTCGTCTAAATAAGGATGCACTCGTACACCTTCCTTGCGTAGTGCAGCCGCTACCACTACCATAACCTTGGTAAACGTTCGCGGAGCTGTAGCCAATCCGAAAGGCATTGCTTGAAATTGAAAATGCCCCATGGGCAGAGCGAATCTCAGAAATCGTTGATGATCTTTCCGCACGGGGATATGTAAATACGCTTCTGTCAGATCTAATGAAGTTAGGAATTCGTCTGCCTTCAAAGCCGCGATGACAGAGCGTAGCGACTCCATTCTGAAATGGGTAATCCGAAGACGATTTACCCTTTTTAAATCTAGAATCGGCCGAAAAGTGCCCTCTTTCTTTGGCACTACGAAATAGATGGAGTACCGACCGAGACCGCACTGCTCCGCAGGAACGGGTATTACCGCCTGAAGCTGTAGTAAACGCTGCAGCGTCTCTGCGACTGCGTTCACTCTTTGTGGAGTGTTGCAAGGAGATTGAACAAAGGAGTCTGACACGGGCCGAAGGAGCTCTAGAGCATAACCTTCTCGAATGATCTCTAAAACCCACTGATCTGTGGTAATCTTGACCCAGGCAGGGTAAAAATCCCTCAACCTTCCTCCCACGGGAATAAACCCTGCCTGAGCCTGTCTCATCTCACTGGGATTTCTTAAGATTTGGGGAATGAAACTGAGAAAACCCCCTGCCGGCTCCCCGGAAATTCTGAAATCCCTGACCCCGTACTGAGAACCTTCCCCGTTGGGGCTGGCTAAAACGAGGCGTCCGAAATCTACGAAACTCTCTAGAATTTCCTCGTGAGCCCCCAGCACCTCGACTCTCCCTCGGCTTATCCTCCGGCAGACGACCGCCTTTGGACTCCCCGAGTTCTTTAACCAACTTTTCCAAATCCTCACCAAACAAAAGTTTACTCCTAAATGGTAACTTACTAAGACGAGCCTTAGACGAAGCATCCGCTGACCAGTTACGCAACCAAAGGTATATTCGGGCCGCCACAACCGAGGCCATACTTTTAGCCAGAGCTCTGATAAGCTCATAATGAATGTCCGATAAATAAGCAGCGCCCGACTCCAACCGAGTTACCTCCTCTAACTGCTCATTTACCTGATCTACCTGCAACTTTTGTGACCATCGTAAACATCCTCTCGCGACCCATGCCCCCACTATTGAGGCATGCAAGGAAAGGGCGCTAACATTTTATTTATTTATTTATTTATTTAGCTGTATTTATATCCTGCTTTTCACCGGGTCAAAGCAGTCAATTGGGAGATACATTTAACACGAGGGGATATGACACACATACGCTAATACTTACAGGGAACATGGGCAATGGAGGGTTAAGTGGCTTGCCCAAGACCACAAGGAGTGCCTATAGGACTAGTTAGAAATCCCAGTCCCTCCGGCCTGAGATTGCTGTCCCCAGGTGGGACTTGAACCCCCGGAACTCCGGCCTGAAGTACCTTGTCCTAACCACTAGGCCACTCCTCCCACTCCTCCCACCTAACATCAAACACCTGCTTAAGCAAAGTGTTTAATTTCCGGTCCTGAACATCCTTTAATGCAGCGGCTCCTTCAACCGGAATCGTAGTTTTCTTGGTTACAGCTGAAACCGCAGCATCCACTTTCGGAGATCGAAAAAGCTCCTTATCTTGATCTGAAAGAGGGTAAAGTCGAGTTAAAAATCTAGAACCTCGAAGAGCTGCCTCAGGACAGTCCCACTCTTCTTGAATCATAGACTTAAAAACTCTATGAACTGGAAAAACCCGCTGGGACTTCCGCACCGCCTGCAAAAGCGGATCTTCCAAAGATTCCTCCGCTACAGAATCCCCCCCGCAGGCATATTAAGAGACCTGAGAGTCTCAGAAATCAAAGCAGGAAACTCCTCTTTACAAAATACTCTGACAACTCTACTTTGTTGTTCTTCTTCTGGCAACTCTCCTTCCTCTAACTCCATCTCTGAGGACTGATCTACATCGTCCGCACCTTCCAACACTTCGTCGAGAAGACTATCATTTACTGCCTGCTAACTGATCTTTGCTAACCCGGCGTCCTCCTTGGGTAGACAAACAGACCCAGTACACTTCTTACCCTTTGAAGTTTGTGAAGAAACCCCCAACATAGGCTGCAGAAGCTCCAAGGCCTGAGACATCAGCGAATAGAAATTAGGAGGAATAGAATGAGGAACATCTCCTGTGCTCATAGATGGAAGCACCAGAGCATCAACCTCAGTAGATAACCCATGCCATGTCTGCACAGGACTTAAAGCAGGTGGCAGAGAATTACCCAGTTCCCCTGTTAAACCAACATGAGAACCCGAGGAACTTCCTTGGGCCTTGATTGCACCATCGGGTTCCAAAGTGCATGACTTACACACACCCGAATCCATTACTTCTCCACGCCACGAGCCACAAACTAAACATCGTGGCTTAGCCAGCATTCTATAATAAATAGTGGAGATTATGACTAATATTAAACAAATTTCCAGCAACAGTTGCAATAATAAGCAAGTTTTACTATCTTCATTTTTTTTTAAACCTAAGACTGTAATATAAAGAGATTAGGTGCCCAAACAAAAACGATTATTAAACCATAAATTAAAAACCGCTAATAAAAAACACAATTAAAATGACTGTTGCTTTATTCCTGCTTAAGCCAAAGTCGCCTGAGGCTGATACGTGCCATTCACGCGCGTGCAACAATCAACCTGCTTTATCGAACACACGAAGCTGCTGCGCGCCGTTTCACGCGCCTGCAAAACAACTAAGCTGCATAAGCTGAAAAAACTGCAGAGTTTGCTGCACGCCGTTCACTCGCGTGCAAAACTACTAACGGTAACAAGGCCACTTTCAAAACCATCTAATTAACCGCCAGCTCTTTCCCCACATACCTTAAAGTCCAACGCAGGGAAATGGGGGTAGTTCACTGCGTCGGAGCTCAGCCATTCAGCGGCTTCGGCACCGACGTCGGACACAACAAAAAAATGCCCTGCAAGCCTTTCTCAGTTAAGGGCTCTGCGTAGCATTTAACTTTTACTTTTTCTTTCCCTCCACCTGCTCATCACCCCTCTTACCGGGTTCGGGAGCAGGGAGGATCTATCCCCGCTAAAACTTTCAAGCCCCTGCTCGTTTAGAAGATGGGGAAAAAACAAAAAACCTCTAAGCAGAGAGGGAGGGAACAAAACAAAATGAATTACAATATCCCAACAGGAAGCTTCAGCAGCAGCAGCACTCCTAAAAGCAAAAAGAGAAAAAATCTAATCAAAAAATTTGATCCAAGCCAAATAAAAACTAAATAAATAAATAATCCAGCTCTACTTGTTTGTTACAACTGAGCCCAGTCCCAGGCTCAGACGTCTCACAAGCTGCTTGGAGATTGAAATACTGGTGAAAGGGGGCGGTGTTAGCCTACTTGTATCGGTGACATCAGAAAAAGATGACATCATTCAGTCTCTAAGGCTGCTGGAAGGCGTTCTAGACTCTAAGGTTCCAGGACTGGACTAGAGGGACGCAAAGGAAGACAAAGATTCCCTGAGTAGGCCGCCACTACTGCTAGGCACTTGGTAAAGAACCTGGGGGCGGAGGTGAGGCCAAAAGGTAGTACTCTGTACTGATAATGGTTTCCTCCCACAATGAATCTGAGGTACTTTCTGTGGTCTGGATGAATGAGGATGTGAGTATACGCATCCTTTAGATCTAAGGAGCATAGCCAATCTCCCTGCTGGAGGTAGGGCAGAAGTGTTCCAAGAGTAAGCATCTTGAACTTTTCTTTCTCTAGGAACTTGTTGAGATTCCTGAGGTCCAGGATTGGTCGAAGGCCACCGGTTCTTTTGGGTACCAGGAAATATCTGGAATAGAACCCTCGACCGTGCATTTGAAGGGGCACAGGTTCCACCGCCCTGTCCAACAACAGACCTTGGAGCTCCTGGAGGAGAAGATCTGTGTGCAGGGGAGACCTTGGAGGCTCCCCTGGAAAATATGGAGGAGGCAGTTGGTGAAAGTGTAGTGCATAGCCCCTGTGGACTGTTTAACACCCAACTGTCCCCAGTGATGCGGGGCCACTGGTGGGCAAAGAGGGCGAGGCGACCTCCTGTGCAGGGTTGGGAGAGCAGGGACTGAGAGGCTATGCTCAAGGAGTCAAAAACCCCCACACTGCTGAGTGGGAGCAGGGGCCGGAGGCTTGGGGGTCCTCTGCCTACGGGGCCCATTACCCTGTCCCTTGGCTTGCTGACCCTGGGGTGCAGCTTGGGCAGCCTGATACTGAGGGTACTGTTTGTAGGCAGTGCCCTTCCTCGGGTAAAAGGGCTTTTTACCCGAGGCCTTCTTCTTGTGAGAAGGGGGCAGAGGTCTTCCTAGACAGCCTTGTCCTTGTAAAGTGCTCGGTCTCGAGCTGTGCGGCCTTCTCGGCCATGGGTTTGCCAAAAAGGATCTCACCTCGGCAAGGGACATCGACCAACTTGTCCTGAACCCATGGCTCGAGGTCCGATGACTGCAGCCATGCCTGGCGTCGAGCCGCAATGCCGGCTGCCGCAACTCGGGCCAAAGCCTCGAAGCCATCGTAGGCGGCACGGGACATAAACTTGGAGCAGTCCCGAATCCCCGAGGACAAGGACTTGAATCTCTGCAAGGGCTCCCCGGAGAGACCAGCAGAGAACCCGGCCAATTCCTTGGCCAGGTCCCGCAAGTACATGCCCATGTACAGCTGGTAAGACTGGACACGGCAAGCAAGCATCGAGCCCTGGAAGCACTTTCTACCAAAACCATCGTTCCGGGCCTCCCTGCCGGGGGGCACCACAGAGTGCATCTTCTGACTTTTCAGGCGATGCATGGCCGATTCCACCACCATGGAATGGTGTGGTAGCTGCGCCTTCTGAAAGCCAGGGCTCTTCCGGAGTCGATAAATCGAATCAACCCGCTTGCTTAGAACCGGCGCCGAGGCCGGTGCTTCCCACATCCGGAAGAGGAGCCGTTCCAGCATCGGAGGAACCGGGACAGTAAAGTCCTCCTTCGGAGGAGAGTCGTACTGCAGGGCCTCGAGCTCCTCTGCTCCAGGCTCTTCCTCAGGGTCTGCCGGAATAGCCAACGCGGTGGCCATATCCCGGACAAACTCTGAGAACCGGGTATCCTCCGGAGGGGATCTACTCCGGGGTTCAGACTGCAGTGAGTCCGACGGGACGCACCGAGTCTTGAATGTGTCGGGGGACTCCTCATCCTCCGTCTCCCAGGCAGACTTGTCCGACGAGGAGTCAGGATCCGACCCCACGGGGCCCTGGAGCACCCGCCCGACGCCAGAGGCACTGGCGTCGACGCTCTCGGTCCCGAACGGGAGGTCGAGGGAGACCGCGACCGAGGTCAACCTCGAGCCATCATGGTCTCGAGTATCGGCTCGGTCTCCGGGGTCGACTTTGATGTCAATGTCCCGGTGGTCGGGGCAGATGCGCCAGACAGGCTGGCCTTCAGTGCCCGCTGCTGCTCCATGAAGGCAGGCAATCTGCACTCCAAGGCTGTCATCCTGAGACTCAGCTCAGGAGACGCAGCAGCCACCGACTCGGGCGCCGGCGGTGCCGGGCCCGACGTCGGCTCTCTGGGAGGAGAGTCCTCAAGGACTACAGGACTTACGTGTCCAGCAGACTCCGGCTCCATGCGAGGAACTTTGGCAGGCTTCTCTTGTTCCACGGGCCTGGGGCGACGGTCGGGGGTCTTAGACCTGGCCCTCGAGGAGCCAGGGACCTCTTCCGACGACGCCCTCACGAGCCGCTTCTTCCTCTTGCTTTCCCGGTCGGGGGACCCCCTGTCCGAGGAGCCACGACGGCGCTCGGGATCCGAATCCCGAGATGTCGAGGCCTCAGATGAGGTCCGGGCCCGGCCGGAGGCTGAGTCAGAGAAAAGCCTTTCTTTCTGCTGCTGGCAACTTCGCAGTGCTTTGGAAGACATCTTCCCATATGGTCCACACGTCTTAGGGTCGTGATCAGGACCGAGGCACCGAAGGCAGCAGTCGTGTGTGTCGGTGAGAGACATCAATTTCTTACACCGATCACACTTCTTAAAACCGCTGGAAGCCATCGGGGAAAAAAGAGTCCCCGCGAGGTCAAAGGACCGGCCTTCCAGGGAAAAACAAAAAAGGGCGTGAACGCCAGCCACGAAGGGCAAAAACCGAAAAAGAAGAAACGGGCTCGATACCGGTGTACCGAACCCGGCTGGAGGGGAACCGGCATCGAACGGGAGACGAAAAATAGTGAGAATCGCCGAAAAAATCAAACTTTTATCCAGGATGACAGAACACACGTCCGGTGGGCTTCTCGGAAAAAGAGAGACTGAGGTAAGATGGCACCTTTAGGGGGAAGGGAACCGCGCATGCGTGCCTGCATTCCCAAAGGCTTTCATGGAAAGCTGGGGAAATGCTCCGCTGGGGCTTCATCGGCGTCGATGACACCCATATGTGAGGACTGACTTCCTGCTTGGTCCTGGAGAAAGCTTGTTAACTTTTTCACACTGAAACTGCAAAATCAGCAAGATTGAGCAATGAAATGAGCTAATACCCTGTCCCAGAGAGCTGACACAATGAGAGGCTCTGAAAACTACACAGCTAATGAAAAGCTGTCACCTGGGCCTCTTGAATAAACAAAGGGGAACAGAACGAAGAACTTAATCTATCGGAAACAGAGTCAGCACACAGCGACAAGGACTGCCGTGAGAATGGAGAGACAGGATGCTACAGAGAAAATAGAGGGTAAAAGATTGGGAAGCAGATTTGCTTAAGATAATGGAGAATAAGAAACAGAAGGGGTGCACCTACTCCTGTCATATTGCTGGGCAGACTAGATGGATCATACTGGTCTTTATCTGCCGTCATTTACTAGGTTACTAGAAAGGAAATCTATTTATCAGCAATTTGAGCCTGAAAATGAATATAAATATAGAGAAGAAATTCTAATAAGCAGACAGACATTAGCTGATCTCATTGGAGTAAGGCTGTCTCTGTCTCCAGGACCTTTTTACACTTAAGTCAGGTGCTTTGCTTGTTATAGATGTATTGATGCTATGGATTGATATTGAAATTTGTACCTTATAAATCAAAAGTAAAGCTTGTGATGTTACAGACCTGACAAGATATAATAAAAACATTTCCATGCTTTTATGGTGGCACGAGCAATTTGTTTAAAGTCCTGTATGTATGTTGGGGTTGAACACAAACAGCCAAACAAAAATAGAAAATCCCCAAATAATCCTAGGGGAAGCCCAGAAAAAAAACCAACAGAGGAAAGATTGTTGGACTGTATTCTTATGCTTCTGCAGTGGAATACATTTTGATACAGTAACTTCTGCCACTCACTCAGTGTTGTCTCGAAGTGCAAAGGCACTGCCCTTTGAAGCCCGTAATACGGCAGACCCTGTCTAATAAAAGGAAGACAAGAATGCATTCTGCAAAAAATCCCCCTTGAGTTTGAAACTCTTCTTTCTCTTAGCTTTAAAGTCCTCCTTTATCCCAGACACAGCCCTATGGCAGTAGCGTCAGTGCCGCTAACATAGAAATATAGAAATATGACGACAGAAAAAGACCACATGGCCTATCTAGTCTGTTCTTCCATATCAACAACTACAACAGTCCCCTTTTTACCTTTAGAGATCCTCTATGTTTGTCCCATGCTTTTTTGAATTCAGTTACTGTCCTCATCTCTACCACCTCCACTGGGAGAATATTCCACGGATCCACTACTCTTTCCGTAAAGAAATATTTCTACATATCACTCCTGAATCTATCTCCCTTCACCCTCATCCCATGTCCCCTCGTAGCAGAAGGAGAAATTTCACTTACCGTTAATTTCCTTTCCTGGAATACTGCTAGACCAGTCCAGACAAACGGGTTATGCACCCCTGCCAGCAGATCTTGGAGACAGAGAATTCTACCAGAGCTCTGATAGGCTGGAGCCTGGTGATATAATCCTACCCCTAGGGGTCTCCCTCAGTTACGTCTACGAACTAATGCAACATGAACTGTAACATCACCCCAGAGGGTCTCAAGTGAACTATATACAAGGGAGCCGAAGAACTCCCTAGAGCTGAAAACAGTATCCACCTACGAACCCATGGACTGCCCATGGCGAGGAATACAGGCAAAGAGAAGAACCGCGGTCGGCGGCTGCACCGCACCAGCGGCACTCCAACAGACAGCAGGGCGGGTCCTGGACTGGTCTAGCAGTATTCCAGGAAAGAAAATTAACAGTAAGTGAAATTTCTCCTTCCAGTTCATACTGCTAGACCAGTCCAGACAAACGGGCAGTACCCAAGATACCTGCTTTCAAGGGGGGGCAAGGCCGCCGACAGCTCAGCAACTCCAAAACGGACCTCCTGACGGGCATGAACGTCCAACCTATAATGACCGACAAAGGTGGACAGCGACGACCAAGTCGCCGCCCGGCAAATATCGAGAGGAGCTACATGAGACCTCCCGGCCCACGAAGCTGCTTGCACCCGAGAGGAGTGAGCACGGAGTCCTGGTGGAGCTGGCTCTCCCAGAAGAAGGCACGCTGCCTCAATGGCCTCCCTAACCCATCTAGAAATGGTAGATTTGGAGGCTGCGGATCCCCGACGAGGACCCGCGAACAAGACAAAAGAGGAACAGTCATATGGAAGGGTTTCGTGACCCCCAGATACCGAAAAAGAACCTTCTTAAGGTCCTCCGCCCGCAACGGAGACCGACCACTGTCACACTGCGCCTTTGGAAAAGACGGAAAGAAAAGAGGCTGGTTAACAGTGAACGACGTCAGCACCTTGGGCAAAAAGGAGGGACAGATCGCAGAGAAACGCCTTCTGAGGAAAATGAGAGATAGGGATCTCGACACGAGAGAGCCTGGTGCTCAGAAATACGGCGTGCCGAAGTTATGGCCACCAAGAAGACTGCCTTCAGAGTCAAATCTTTTAGAGAACAGGCCCTCAGAGGCTCAAAGGGAGGAGCAACGAGGGCACAGAGGACAAGCGCAAGAGCCCACGCCGGTACAGGCGAACGTAGAGGAGGCTGGAAGGCCCTAACTCCGCGGAGGAACCGAGACACGTCCAAATGCGAAGCTATCGATCACCCCGCTATAGGACCCCGAAAACAAGTTAGATCGGCCACTTGCACTCGCAAGGAACCGAGTGCTAATCCCTTATCCACTCCAGCCTGTAAAAAGGACAGGATGTCCGGGACACCGCAACGCCAGGGAGAGAGATCATTTCGTGAACACCAACCGTCAAGAGACGCCAAACCCGAGCGTAAGCCAGCAACGTAGTAGACAGCCGCGCCGTGAGAAGCGTCACAACCACGCTAGGCGAATAACCTTAGCGAGCAAACCGGCGGCGTTCAATAGCCAGGCCGTAAGCGAGTAAGGAGCCGGGTCATCCATCTCCACTGGTCCCGGAATCAGAAGGCCGAGAAATGCCTCGAGGCGGAGCGGCGACGCCCGAGACAGACGGAAGAGATCTGCATAGCATAGTCCGCGAGGCCAATTCGGAGCCAGCAGGAGCACTGGGCCGCGATGGTCTCGGAGCCGCTGGAGAACCATGCATATCATGGACCAGGGAGGGAAAACATACAGGAGAAGATGAGTCGGCCACGGCTGAGAGAGAGCATCTATGCCGTGCGCTCTCTTGTCCCTCCAATGGCTGAAGCACAGCGAAACCTTGGCAGTCCGCGCCGTAGCCATTAGAGCCATGGTCGGTAGTCCCCACAGGTGAACAATGGACCGGAACGCATCCGGTTGCAGAGCCCAGCCCCCGGGCTCCAGAGTGTGCCGGCTGAGAAAATCGGCTTGCACCTTGTCCATGCCTGCAATGTGCTGCGCCGATAGCCTGAAGATGTTTCTCCGCCCACGGGAGGAGCAAACGCCTTTCCTGCGAGACACCCGGACAATTCGCGCCGCCTAGGCGGCTTAGGTAAGCAACCGTCGTGGCGTCGGACAGGATCCGAACCGCACGCCACCGCAGAAGAGGCTGAAACTGAAGAAGGGCTATGTGCACTTTTCGCGTCTCGAGACGATTGATAAGACCATTGGGCTTCGCGAGGTGACCAACTCCCCTGCGCCGAGGCCAAGCCGCAATGCGCTCCCCAACCAGAGAGGTTGGCGACTGGCGCCACCAAGATCCAGCGCAGAGATTCCAGAGGGACCCCCCGTAGAAGATTGCGTGCCTGAAGTCACCAGTGGAGGCTGCGGCGCAGCGGCGGAAGCAGAGGCAATCGGATTCGATAACTCTCCGATACCGGCGACCAACGAGATAGAAGCACCGTCTGCAAGCAGCGCATGTGCGCTCTCGCCCACGGAACGAGGGCTATCGTTGCTGCCATGGACCCCAAGAGTTGAAGGTAGCCCTAAGTCCGAGGCGCCGCTTGATCCAAGCAGCGGCGGAGCTGAAGAGAGATCTTCTGAAAGCAATCCTGAGGTAGAAACTCCCGTCCCCGACAAGTGTCGAAGCAAGCTCCTAGAAAATCCAGGACCTGAAGCATTCCAAAATAGACAGAGTAACGGCCCAGTCCTCCTTCCAACGGTGGACCGGGACGAATGGCATCTAAACGCTGGAGCCTTTAAACGAAGCAACATCCGCTGCCCATTGACGCAGGCAGAGCCATCTCCGAGCTACCGACACCGGTGCTAGGAAGCGAGCTGACAGCCGCAAGAGATCAGAGAAGGACTCTGCCCGGAATGCAGCGATGGATTCTAAATGAACCAACTCGGGAACACCTGGAAGCTGCTGAATCCATCAAAGGGAGGCCCGAGCTGCTAGACCTCCGCACACCCCTGCATGAAGGAAATAGCGGGCGAAGAAAAAACCCGTCTTTAGCAGACTCCCAACTCTTTAGGGCTCGCTGGTCGCGGAGTGCTGCTCCGCCCTCAACCGGAAGTGTGGAAAGCCTGGTGACCCTGGTCATAATGCATCAACTGTCGGGCATGTCAGCCAACGGTCCAAGTCAGAGGGAGACCAAGGGTATAACTGACCAATACCGCGTGCCGTACGAATGCCCTGGAAAATGGGATCCAGCTGCAACCAGATTTGAGAACCCTGAGGATCAGGCGTGTCGGCTAGGAGTAGCGACTCCATCACCTGTGTGATTAGAGCCGGCAACTCCTCTCTCCGAAAAAGGCTGAGAACTGTCAGCGAAGAAACAGACGGAGAATATTCCCCATCTCCTTACTCCAACGAGTCAGGGCTGACCTCCGAAGATTCAAAGTCTTCCTGAATATCCATAGTACTCCGCAAGGCACATGCAACGCTCCTAGGAGGACGTACCGCCTCAAGGTCTGAGGACTTATGGGACCGTTTGCGAGACCACGCCATATCCTTGCCTGCTACTGGGCGGGTGTAGGAGAAATACCAAAAGACTCCAAACGCCACAGGTGTCAAGCCAGATGGAAGAGTGTGAGGAACGCACTGTCAGCCAAGGCTGCTGTGGCTTCCAGCGGCTGTGGAAGCGAAATGGGAGCTGACTGAGTCCTTTCCTGTAGGAAGATCCTGCAGCAGGGGCTCTGAGAAGGGAGGAGATAAGGTGCTGATGATCCCATCTAGCAGCGCAGTGGGAATGGGGGAAGAGTCTCCCGGATGCAGCGTGCAGGTGGAACACAAGCAATCTATTAATTCCCCCTTCTGCTGATTACATATCACATATAATACAGCCAGAGAAACAAGCATTGCAGAGACTTAAACCACCTTTTCTTTTTCTTTTTTTTTGTTCTTAGTGTTTAAAACAAAAATCAAGGTAGGCTCAGGGAAACAGAAGACTCTTCAAAGAAAAGGATTTTGAAACTCGTTGTGCCTGCACAGCATGTTTAAATGTGTGGAAACCGCTGTCCAGAGCTGTTCCCTCCAAAAAGAAACACTGAAGAGAAAAACAAAACGGCCGCTGGCACAGAAAAACTGTCAGGTATTCACTGAGCTGAGAAGGAAACTGTCAGTCATTCACTGTGTTGGTACAGAGAAACTTTCAAAGTCAGGGTAAGGCAATTACAGTGACTGAAAGTAGGGAAATTAGAATTTGATCCCTCCGCAGCCACTCAGACCTTCATGGCAGGGGCTGAAAGGTGTTTCTGGGGAGGGATGGAGAAGCCCAAACCCAGCTGTACTGAAGATTACAGTGATTAAGCTTTTTTAGGCCGAGCCCTAAACAGTCAGGATCCAAAACACTGACATAAAATTCCTAACAAATGGTATATTGAATAAGACAGGTACAATATACCAGTAAGACGTACAAAGTAACCCGGCTGCAGATATAATACGTAATACCTCAGCCAGTCCACCAGGAACTCCTACGCTCTTAAGTGGCGTAGATTCTCCGCTTGGTGTGCTCAGCACAGCGAGAATCCCTTCTCGTGCTTGGTAGCGGTAGTCAGCCAGTCCTGTTCATTGGGCACTTTGGGGGATTGAACCCTTGATCCCTGCACCCTTGGTCAGTGTCTTAACCATTGTGCTGTGGTTCTGTTCCTTGTGGATTTAAAATTTAAAGTAGGAACTGCAAAACTCAGAGGCAGCCGGTCCGGATGCAGTTGAAATCAACCCAGGACAGCTGAGGCAAGTAAGAAAAAAACAGTCTACTTACAGGTTTCTGTCAGAAAATGATACCTGAACTTCCTGGGGTATGTCCAAGCCCCCGTGGCAAAGACTCAGCGCTGCGTAAAGCCAATCGGGAGCTCCACTGAAGCCAGGCTCAGGAGTTCCCAAGTTTATCTGGGGAATAAAGTCGCTGGGGGAAGAGCACAGCTGATTCTTGAGGTCCTTGTGTTTCTTCTGACAGCCTATGCAGCGTAGACCTGAAAAGGGCATAGTGAGAACTAAAAAAAAATAACTCTGCCCCCCAGTAACAGCCAGAGACTCTGTCCCTGAATTGCATCCTGTTCTCTATTCATGCCTTCCCTACATTTTATTTATTATGTTAATACATAGGCAGAGAAAAAAAAAACCTCCACCACTCACAGCTATCAAGTGCTGTGGAAAAACAAACAGCAATAAGCTGCTAGAAAGCAAGTAGAGAAGGAATCTGGCTTCCCGCCAAAAACCGGGGCTCATTAGCTATTCAAAATGGCCGCCGGCAAAAATAAACCTCAAAAAGAGTGAATTAGAACCCAAAAAAGCCAAGGAATTAACTTAAAAAGTCTAAGGACAAGGTGGGTGGGTTGCAGGCATGAGAAAAATGCCTAAAATCGCTGAAAAATCAATAAAAATAAATCGAGTCACCACAGAGCTGCAGACATCAGAAAGACAGGTGCTGTACTCACAGTACCGAAAGTGCAGAGAAGCCACGGACCGCTGCTCAGACCATTGCCAGCTGCCTCACCACTAAAATCAGCCCCAGGGACTGGATTTTAGGAGGCTTACCATCCAGCTAAATAGTCCTCTTGACTAGTGCTGTAGAGTCTTCACATCAGCGATCTCTACTGTGACAGGACACAGGAGCTCAGCTGGAAACACCCTGGTGCTCAGATAAGTACACTGGCAACTACAGGGGATAATCTCTCCAAAAGAAATCACAAAGAAATAAAGCATTCTATATTTTTTGAAAGAGCAAAAAACAAAGCATCCAGATCTGCTGGAGACAGAGAAAAACTGAGGGAGACCCCTAGGGGTAGGATTATATCACCAGGCTCCAGCCTATCAGAGCTCTGGTAGAATTCTCTGTCTCCAAGATCTGCTGGCAGGGGTGTATAACCCGTTTGTCTGGACTGGTCTAGCAGTATGAACTGGAACTTGCTTTCAATTGAAAGAGGCTCTCTCCCTGAACATTTATGCCACAGAGGTATTTAAACATCTCAGTCATATCACCTCTATCCCGCCTTTCCTCTAAGGTGTACATATTAAGATCCTTCAGTCTGTCCTCATATGCTTTATAATTAAGACCACTAATCATTTTACTAGCCACCCTCTAAACCGACTCCATCCTGTTCATATCCTTTTGAAGGTGCGGTCTCCAGAATTGCACACTATACTCCAAATGAGGTTGCACCAAAGACTTATACAGAGGCATTATCACCTCCTTTTTTCTGCTAGCCATTCCTCTCCGTATGCACCCAAGCATCCTTCTAGCTTTTGCCATCGCCTTTTCTACCTGTTTAGCTACTTTAAGATCATCAGACACAACCACGCCTAAGTCCCACTCTTCTTTAGTGGACAAAAGTACTTCACCCCCTATACTATATCGCTCCCTTGGATTGCTGCAGCCCAAATGCATGACCTTGCATTTTTTAACATTAAATCCCAGCTGCCAGATTCTAGACCATTCTTCAAGCTTAGCTAGATCCCTCCTCATGTTATCTACACCTTCCTGGGTGTCTACTCTATTGCAGATTTTGGTATCACCCGCAAAGAGGCAAATCTTACCCGACAGCCCTTACGCTATATCACTAACAAAGATGTTAAAAAGAATCGGACCAAGGACAGATCCCTGGGGCACACCACTGGTAACATCCTTCTCTTCAGAGTGAGTTCCATTTGCTTGTACTCTTTGTCGCCTCCCACCCAACCAAATTCTAACCCAAGCAGTAACTTTAGGGTCCATCCCTAAGGTGCTCAGTTTGTTTATAAGTCACCTGTGAGGAACAGTGTCAAAGGCTTTACTGAAATCTAAATACACCACATCTAGGGCTCTCCCTCGGTCCAACTCCCTGGTCACCCAGTCAAAGAAATCAATCAGATTTGTCTGAAAAGACCTGCCTCTGGTGAATCCATGGCTGCCTCAGATCCTGTAATCCGCTGGACTCCAGAAACCTCACTATTTTCTCTTTCAGCAGCGTTTCCAATAATTTACTCACCACCGAAGTTAAACTAACCGGCCTGTAGTTTTCAACAACATCCTTACTTCTGCTTTTGTGTAAAGGCACCACATAAGCCTCTCTCCGGTCCTTTGGCACCACTCTCGACTCCAACAATGTATTGAAAAGGTCAGTCAGTGGAGCTGCTAGAACGTCCCCAAGTTCCCTCAGTATTCTAGGGTGTATCCCATCCGGTCCCATCACTTTGTCTACTTTAAGTTGAGCTAGTGTCTCACGAACACAGTCTTCTGAAAATTGTTCAAGATGTCCCTCGCTTCTGTTCCTGTTTGTGGGTGTTTTCTGAGGTCCTGCTCCTGGTTCTTCATCTGTGAACACAGAACAGAAATATTTGTTAAGCAATTCCGCTTTATCCTTATCAGCTTCTACATATTCCTCCCCTGCACGAAACTAGTATATTTTTTTCTTTGCGATCCTACTCCTACCACAACCAAACTTCTCTCTTTTAGAATCCTAACCTTCTGAAAATCAGAGCCCAAATGCTTATTTGTCCTTATGTTCACTGTGTGTGTTATAGCTCTGCTATGATGTCATCAGTTATGGGATTTCCAGAAGTCAGATAGGGATAGGTTTTTCTAGATGTCTGTCATGCATTTAAAATAGGATCGCTCAAGTGTCTCATGCTGGTTTGTTGGTAACTGCTCCTCCACTGTGCAGCCCTGCTGTGACATCATCAGCCATGGGATCCGCGGAAATCAGACACAGGGATAGGTTTCTCTGGCTGTCTGTCAGTGCCCAAAGTGCCCAATGAACAGGACTGGCTGACTACCGCTACCAAGCACGAGAAGGGATTCTCGCTGTGCTGAGCACACCAAACGGAGAATCTACGCCACTTAAGAGCGTAGGAGTTCCTGATGGATTGACGCCGAGAGGCTAAGACAACGTCTTCCACCTCTCTAGGCAGTAGAAGAGGAGCCAGGACTACCCTTTCAGCAGCCAGGCCATCAGATGAAGGGACTGGAGGTTGGGGTGCAAGAAAGTCCCCTGGTCCTGAGACAGGAGATCATGCTGAAACCCCAGAGGAAGAGGAGTGTCCACCGCCAGTTGCAGCAGAAGCGGGAACCATGGTTGCCGTGGCCACCTGGGGGCTATCAGGATCAATGAGGCCCCGTCCCGGAGGACTCTGAACAGTGTTCTGGACACAAGTGGCGTGGGAGGAAACGCATACAGTAGGCCTGTGGACCACGAGATCAGAAACGCATCCGCTGCTACTCTGAGAGGATGTGGTTGCCTGGAGCAGAATCTCGGGAGTTGTCGGTTCAGAGGACTGGCAAAAAGGTCCAGGGTGGGGAGGCCCCACCTGAGAAAGATCTGCTGAACCACCAACGGGTTCAATCTCCATTTGTGTGGTTGCAGCATCCTGCTCAGTTTGTCCGCCAGGTAATTCTCTTGACTTGGGAGGTAGACAGCCTTGAGGAGGACACCGTGATGGACGGCCCAAGAGCACAGCCGTTGGGCCTCCTGACATAGAAGGAAGGAGCCTGTGCCCCCTTGCTTGTTCACGTAGAACATGGCAACTTGATTGTCCGTCTGGACCAGTACAGACTGGTGAGAGACGAGATGGGAGAAGGCTCTCAGAGCTAGGCGTATCGCTTGTAGCTCCAGGAAATTGATCTGTTGAGTAGCCTCCCAAGGGGTCCACAGACCCTGAGTACATGTCCCTTGGCAATGTGCTCCCCAACCTAGAAGAGAAGCATCGGTTGTCAGCACTTGAGAATGCAGAGGGGATTGAAAACTCACTCCGAGTATCAGATTTGGAAGATGAAGCCACCATTGCAGAGAGGAGACTAGCGGGTCGGATATTCTTACTGAGTCCGCCAGGCTCCCTGTGGCCTGATGCCACTGAGTGCGAAGGCTCCACTGAGCAGGCCGCATGTGCAGGCGGGCATCGGGGGTCACATGAACCGTGGAAGCCATATGGCCGAGTAGTCGCAGGAATTGCCTGGCAGAGACCAGGGAATTGCTGTGGAACTGCCTGGCTAGATCCATCAACCTGTGGGCTCTGTCCACTGGCAGAAAAGCCTTCGCTTGAAGAGTGTCTAGCCTTGCTCCTATGAATTCCAAGTTCTGGGACAAGAACAAAGTGGACTTTGCGAAATTTATGACAAACCCCAAGTGCTGAAGTAGAGCTACCGTGCGAAGGGTGGCTTGACTGGCCTCCTGGGAAGAATGGCCTCTTATGAGCCAGTCGCCCAGGTATGGAAACACAAAGAGACCTTGAAGCCTCAGGTAGGCCGCCACCACCGCTAGGCACTTGGTGAATACCCTGGGAGCGGAGGATAGGCCAAAGGGAAGTACTCTGTACTGGTAATGGTTTCCCCCCACAACAAATCTGAGATATTGTCTGTGGTCTGGATGAATAAGGAAGTGAGTATAAGCATCCTTTAGATCCAAGGAGCATAGCCAGACTCCCTGCTGGAGGTAGGGCAGCAGGATTCCAAGGGTAAGCATCTTGAACTTTTCCCTCTCCAGGAACTTGTTGAGGTTGCGCAAGTCTAGGATGGGTCTGAGGCCTCCTGTTCTTTTTGGTACCAGAAAGTACCTGGAATAGAAGCCGTGACCTCTCAGGTGGTGGGGCACCGGTTCCACAGCCTGGTCCTTTAGCAGACTTGCTAACTCCTGAAAGAGTAGGTCCCTGTGCAGAGGGAGTCTTGGAGGCTCCCCTGAAAAGTAGGAGGGAGGTACCTGGTGAAAATGGAGAAGATAGCCCTTCTGGACTATATAGAGTACCCAGGTATCTGATGTGACGGCTGACCATCTGTGGCAAAGTGGGCCAGCCGGCCTCCTGTGCTGATATGAGCCAGCTGAGGAGAAGAGGCTATGCTTGCTGAGTCAAAAAAACCCACCCTGCTGAGCAGGGGCCGGTGTTGGTGGCTTGGGGGCCTTCTGCCTACGGGGCACATGACCTTGCCCCTTGGCCTGCTGACCCTGTTGTGGAGCTACAGAGGCCTGATAATGAGGGTATTGTTTACAGGCAGATGACTTCCTCGGGTAAAAGGTCTTTTTTCCTGAGCCCTTCTTTTCCTGAGAAGGGGCAGAGGTTTTTCTGGACAGTCGAGTCCTGGTCAGAGTCTCAGTCTCGAGTTCTGCAGCCTCTTCAGCCATGGGCTTGCCAAAGAGGTTTTCACCTCGGCAGGGGACATCGACCAACTTGTCCTGCACCCATGGCTCGAGGTCGGATGACTGTAGCCAAGCCTGTCGGCGGGCACCGATGCCGGCCCCGGCTACTCGGGCCGAAGCCGGCCCCGGCTACTCGGGCCGAAGCCTCGAAGCCATCGTAGGCTGCTCGAGAGATAAACTTCGAGCACTCTCGAATACCAGTGAACAAGGCTAGGAACCGCTGCAAAGGTTCCTCGGAGAGACCAGCAGAGAACCCGTCAATCTCCTTTGCCAGGTCTCGGAGATACATGCCCATGTAGAGCTGGTATGTCTGGACATGGCAAGCAAGCATAGAGCCCTGGAAGCACTTCTTACCGAGGGCATCCAGGTTCCGGGCCTCCTGGCCGGGAGGCACCGAGGAGTGCATCTTCTGACTTTTCAGCCGATGCATGGCCGATTCCACAACCATGGAGTGGTGCGGTAATTGTGCCTTTTGGAACCCGGGGCTCTTGTGGACTCGATAAATGGAATCGACCCGCTTGCTTAACACCGGCGTCGAGGCCAGGGTCTCCCACATGCGGAAGAGCAGCCGTTCCAGCATCGGAGGAACCGGTACAGTAAAGGCCTCCTTCGGGGGAGAGTCATACTGGAGGGCCTCAAGCTCCTCGGCTCGAGGCTCCTCCTCGGGATCCGCGGGAAAGGCCAAGGCCTTGGCCATATCCCGCACGAAGTCCGAGAACCGGGTATCCTCCAGTGGGGACCGTCTCCGAGGTTCGGACTCCGGTGAGTCCGATGGGACACACTGAGTCCGATAAGTTCCGGGTGACTCTTCATCCTCCGTCTCCCAGCCCGACTCCTTGGAGGAGGAATCGAGCGGCTCCGGTCTGGCGGGCACCGATGCCATCCGCCCCGACGACCTCGGTCCCGAATGGGAGGCCGAGGGAGACCGTGGCCGAGGATTGACTCGATCCGCATGGACTCGAGGATCGGCTCGGCCTCCGGGGTCGACTTGGACGTCGAGGTCCCGGTGGTCGGGGCAGATGCACCGGTGAGACCGGCGATCAATGCCCGCTGCTGTTCCATGAAGGCAGCGAGGCTGCTCTCCAAGGCTGTCAACCTGAGTCCGAGCTCAGGAGACCCAGCAGCCCCCGACTCGGGCCCCGACGTCGGCTCCCTTGGAGGGGAGTCCACGAGGACAACAGCACTTACGTGTCCAGGAGACTCCATCTCGATACGAGGATGCTTGGCAGGCCTCTCAGACTCCGAAGACCCGGGACGGCTATCGGGGCTATGCGACCTGGCCCTCGAGGAACCAGGAGCGTCCACCGACGCCGCCCTCGCGGGTTTCTTCTTCTTGCGATGTTCCTGCGAAGGAGACCCCCGCTCAGAGGAACCCCAACGCTGCTCGGGGCCGGAGTCCCGAGACGTCGAGGCCTCTGACGAGGTCTGGGCCCGGCCGGACGCGGAGTCAGAGAAGATCCTATCATTTTGATGCTGCCGACTTCTCAACGCTTTTGAGGACATTTTGCCACACGGCCCACAGATCATCGGGTCATGATCGGGTCCGAGGCAGCAGAGGCAGCAGTTGTGTGTGTCGGTAAGAGACATAAGTTTCTTACACCGATCACACTTCTTAAACCCGCTGGTAGCCATCGGGGGAAAAAGGGCCCCTGCGAGGTCAAAAGACCTGGCTGCCAGTGAAAAAGAAAACTGGCGCGAACACTAGTCACAAAGGACAAAAAACGAAAAAAAGAGAATGGGCTCGATACCGGCGTATCGGGCCCAGGCGAGAAAAGGATCCGGCGTCGAACCGAAGGAGAAAAATAAAATTAAAAGAAATCAACTTTTTCCTCGGCGAAAAACGAACTACGTCCGTCGGGCTCCGCGGAAAAAAGAAGACTGAGCAAGATGGCACCCTTGGGCGGGAAGGGGACCGCGCATGCACGCTTCAATTCCCAAAGGCTTTCTTTGAAAACTGGGGAAATGCTCCGCACGAGGGCTCCGTCGGCCCCGACGTCACCCATATGTGAGGACTGACTTCCTGCTTGGTCCTGGAGAACATATGATAGAGATGTTTAAATATCTCCATGACCTATCTAGTCTGCCCTTCCATAACTACAATAGTTCCCATTTTTTCTTTAGAGATCTTCTGTGTTTATCTCATGCTTTCTTGAATTCAGATACTGTCCTCGTCTCTACTATCTCCACTGGGAGACTATTCCACGCATCTACCACTCTTTCCATAAAGAAATATTTCCGCATATTACTCCTGAGTCTATCCCCTTTCACCCTCATCCTATGTCCCCTGGCTTTCACTCAAAAAAGACTCCTCTTGTGCATTTATGCCATGGAGGTATTTAAACATCTCTATCATATCTCCTCTATCCCGCCTTTCCTCTAACATATACATCTTAAGCTCTTTAAGTCTATCCTCATATGCTTTATAACGAAGACCACTAATCATTTTATTAGCCATCCTCTGCCCAGACTCCATCCTGTTTATATCCTTCTGAAGGTGTGGCCTCCAGAACTGCACACAATACTCCAAATGAGGTCACAACAGAAATCTATACAGAGGCACTATCACCTCCCTTTTTCTGCTGGCCATTCCTCTCCTTTTGCACCCAAGCATCCTTATGGCTTTCATTGTTGCCTTTTTTACCTGTTTAAGGAGGAAGGAAGGAGGACAACTTCCACAAATTTGAAAACCAAACAAGGAGCGGAAGACGCAAAATCACGGCCACACTAGAGCTGCTTGAGTTTTACTTCTTCGCCAGGTTTACTGCAGAGTCCTGTTTACAGGCTTGTCAGCTAAATCAGCGAATGGTTTTTGTCCCTAAATCATCATTTGAACTCTGCAGTTTGTCACAGTTACAGATTGGGAAGAGTGTCTTTGCACTGTCCCTTTCGGACGGACTCCACACAAATTTTGTTACATTCATTTGACCCCTGATGAAAGCTTAATGCCAAAACTTTAAGTTCGGTCTTCAATAAAATTTCTTCTGTCAGGTTGCTCTAGTGTGGCCATGGTTTTGCGTCTTCTGCTCCTTGCTTGGATTTTTACCTGTTTAGCCATTTTAAGATCATCAGAAACAATCGGACTCAGGTCCCACTCTTCTTTCATGGACAGAAGTACTTCATCCCCTATACTGTATCACTCCCTTAGATTTTTGCAGCCCATAAGAACATAAGATATGCCATACTGGGTCAGACCAAGGTCCATCAAGCCCAGTATCCTGTTTCCAACAGTGGCCAATCTAGGTCATACGTACCTAGCAGTTTCCCCAAAAGACACAGGTTCCACAATGCTTGTACTGGGTCAAGCATTGAAATCCTGGGTCCCTTCTTAATAATGGTTTATGGACCTTTCCTCCAGGAACTTGTCCAAACCTTTTTTAAACCCAGCTACACTAACAGCCTTTACTACATCCTCCAGTAACAAATTCCAGCCCAAATGCATGACCCTGCATTTAATCTCAGATGCCAAATTCTTGACCATTATTCAAGCTTAGCTAGATCCCTCCTCATGTTGTCTACTCCTTCCTGGGAGTCAAGTCAATTGCAGATTTTGGTATCATCCACAAAGAGGCAAATCTTACCCAACAGCCCTTCTGCAATATCACTAACAAAGATGTTAAAAAGAATCGGACCAAAGACAGATCCCTGCTGCACACCATAGCCTGTTTATTAGTCGCCTGTGTAGAACAGTGTGAAAGGTTTTACTGAAATCTAAGTACACCAACTCTAGGGCTCTCACTTGGTCCAACCTCCTGGTCACTCAGTCAAAGAAATCAATCAGATGTGTTTGACAAGACCTACCTCTGATAAACCTACGCTGCCTCGGATCCTACAATCCACTGAACTCCAGAAATCTCACTATTCTCTTTTAGCAGCTTTTCCAATAATGTACTCGCCACAGAGGTTAGACTAACCGGACTGTAGTTTTCAACCTCATCCTTAGTTCCACTTTTGTGTAAAGGGACCACATGTGCCTTTCTCCAGTCCTTTGGGACCACTCCCGACTCCAAAGAAGCACTGAAAAGGTCAGTCAGTGGAGCCACTAGAACGTCCAAGTTCCTTCAACTATCTCCACTTTCCACTCATTCATAATTCTATCATCCAATCATGTACTCATTAACTCGCCACCCAGCTAACACATCCATTTATCTATTCATCGCCTCAGCATCTAGCATATCCACTCTACGCATGCATTCATAGCCCACGCCATGTCCATCCATTATCATATGTCCATTCACTCACTATCCATCACTCACAAAGAAGAATTATGCTTCATCCATCAATATATCAAACTCACCATTTATCCACCATACTCAACCAACCCATGTACCTACCATCTTCCCAACATTAACATATCCAACCAATGTATCCACCCTTTAAACCCATATCTATTAACTCATTCAGCTATCTTTTGAAACACATTCATCAACATATCAACTATCTTACCCATCCATCACTCAAAACCATTCATCTTTCATTTTTTATCAGTCAACCATCATCACACATCCACCCTAAGAAACCAGACATAAGTAAAAGGGTCCTACCTGGATCATTGCGAATATTCTTCAGATCAAGTGCCTGCTGTGCACCATCATATCGCTTACTCATGCAAACCTAGCAGACATGAGAAACAGAATAACAGAGACTACAAGAGCGCACTTGCATGTACTTTTATACAAAGCAATAGAAAGTCCCAAATTTTATTCCTGAGTTGCATCTTTTGTTGCCTGGGTTGATTGGGATCTACAATGGCAGTATTCACAGCTCCTTAAGGGTGGGAGGAGGGAGGGAGGAGGAAGAGAAGGAAAAGGAAGAGGAGAAAAACGTGCTCTTTAATTTAGGGTGACACTTAATGGCCAGATTAAGGGTCTATGACTGAAGGATTCTGGAAGGAACCCTAGTTCATGGCCACTGGGCCAGGACCATTGCTGCAATGAGTAAACTAAGTATGTTGAGAGATGGGTGTATTAAAAAACAGAGTTAAATAATTATTGGACAGCTGCAAATGAAGATTCATAATGCGGTATATCAGCCTTGGTTCTGATTGAGCTAGAAATGAAAAGGATAAAAAAAAAAAACAATATGAAGTCAATAAAAAAAAATAATTCACCCCAAACAGCAAAGCCCCTATATTCTAGTATAGAGAGGAGTCGTCCAAGCAGTGAGAGCCCCTCATACCCTGCCCAACCAAACCCCCCCCCCCCAAAAAAAAAAATGTCAACATAAGCAGCAGGATTGCCTCACACTTCTAACCAAATAATGGGAACTCAAACCTCCTATATCTTAGTCTAACCAATAAGAACTTCTTCGCCTCCGAGTGACGAGAACACTTTCCCAAAACCACCTCACCTTCAGCAGCACAATCTCCTCCGGTTTCAGTTGTTTTTGTATAGACAGGGGAGGGTCTGAAGGGTTCGACAGTATAGTCAACTTAAAGACAAAGGGAAAAAAAAACAATGTCAGAGACAAAACAGGATCAGAAGTGAAAGGCAGGAAAGAGGGAGCCTAGACAATAGAAAAACGAGTGACAAACTGCACAAATGTTCTGATAAGAATATAAACAGAGGATCTCTCCCAAATGATCTGAAATCAAAAGGAACAAGACATCATTTTCAAAAGGTGCATAGATGCACCAGTTCTCAAAGGTACAGTATGAGCATATTTTTCCTTTGAAAACTGCCCTTGGAAAAGCATGCAGAGATTTGCACTTTTTACGGGTATGTTGTCTTCTGAAAATATTGCACATACATTTGAAAATATGCTTTATTTCCCTCCCCTCAACTAAGCATGACCTGGCTCTGCTTACCATATACGCAGCTAAAGGGTTTTTTTTGTTGTTGTTTTTTTAAATAAGGTCAGGTTATTTTATTTATTTTGTGGTTATGGCTAACAGTTCGTTTTTGATAAAAGTATTTTTTTAGCTCACATCTTTCCAGTAGACATTCAAGCCAAGTACAAGTGTCATTAATCTGGGTGTGCATTTTTTGTTAGATAAAGGATACGCAATTTTCATAGAGCCCATTTATTCAGGTAAATCGATATTTATCCAGGTAAACAGCTTCTGAGAATTGTCCTTTAAAGGCTGCCATCTAGTGCGAGACTTATTATATCACAACTCCCCCATATAGCATTCAGAATATCTCCTGAGAGCAAATAAAGCATAGTTACTCACCTGTAACAGGTGATCTCCGGGAACAGCAGGAATTTAGTCCTCACATATGGGTATCGTCGGTACCGACGGAGCCTGCGCGGGAAAGCTCCCCAGCATCCAATTAGAAAGCTTTTGGGAGCATCCCACAGCGCCTACGTGCTGCCTTCCCACCTTTCCCAACTGCCTCTCTCCAGTTCTTCGTTTTAAAGCTGAGACAAAGAGAGAGAGAGGGAAAGGAAAGAGATAGATAGAGAGATACAACTCCTAGGGGAGGTGGGTGGGGTTGTGAGGACTAAATTCCTGCTGTTCCCGGAGATCACCTGTTACAGGTGAGTAACTATGCTATCTCCAGGAACAAGCAGGAATGTAGTCATCACATATGGGGACTCCCTAGCTTTACGTGCCAGGAAGAGACCCCAGAAGTTGTGTGTCCCTGAACAGGGCTCCACTTCCACCCATGGATCTCTGGCATCCTACCAGGGATGGCGGGTAGGAGTTGATTAGGTATGGAACAGGTGTTGGAGAACAGCCTGACCAAACAAGGCATCCCGGCGGGAGTCCTTGTCCAAGCAGTAATGGGCTGTGAAGGTATGAACCGAAGCCCAGGTGACTGCTCGACAGATATCGTCGATAGTCACAGAGTGCAGATGAGCCATTGAGGCTGCCATGGCTCTCACATTGTGAGCTGTGACATGGCCCTTCAGAGAAAGGTTCTTACTCTGATAGGCGAAGGAAATACACTGAGCAATCCAGTTAGACGGTGTTCTCTTGGAGACTGGAAGTCCCAAATGAGAAGGATCAAGAGCAACAAAGAGTTGAGAGGACTTTCTATGTTGCTGTGTTCTTTGTAAGTAAAAGGCTAAAGCTCTTTTACAGTCCAAGGTATGAAGATTCCTCTCTGCCTTTGATGCATGAGGCCTAGGAAAAAACACAGGTAGGTAGACCGCTTGGTTCAGATGAAAAGGCGAGACCACCTTTGGCATAAAGTGTGGATGAGTCCTAAGGACTACCTTGTCATGATGGAACCTTGTATAAGGTGGATCAGCTACTAGCGCTTGCAATTCACTGATGCGGCATGCTGATGTGATTGCAATGAGAAAGATAACCTTCCAAGAAAGGAATTTCAAGGAGGTAGTAGCTAAAGGTTCGAAAGGTGGCTTCATGAGCTGTCCAAGAACCAGGTTTAAGTCCCATGCCACCGGTGGTGGCCTAATGGGAGGCTTAGTTAGAAAAAGGCCTCTCATAAATCTTGCTATAAGAGGATGAGAGGAAATAGGCTGTCCATTTAGAGGCTTAAAGGAAGCTGCAATAGCACTCAAATGGACTCTTACTGAGTTAGTCTTCAGTACTGCATTGGATAAATGAAGGAGATACTCCAGCAAGGATTCCAGAGGTATCGCAAGGGGATTAAGACCCTTTTGCGAACACCATATGGTAAACCTTTTCCACTTAAAAGCATAAGAGCGTCTTGTGGAAGGTTTCCTGGAAGCAAAAAGAATATATTTTACTTGCTGAGGAAGATTAAGATCTTGGAGATCTAGGCCTTCAGCAACCAAGCCCTGAGATAGGAGATATGGAGCAGACCCTAACTCCAGGGAAGGAGCTTGAGAGAGATGTAGAAGCAGAGGGTACCACACTTGTCGTGGCCAATGTGGAGCTATGAGAATCATATGGCCTCTGTCTCTCTGAAGCTTGAACAGGGTTTTGGGGATTAGGGGTATGGGTGGAAAGGCATACAGGAAGTCTTAACCCCAGTGAAGGAGGAAAGCATCCCTGGCCTGAGCCTTCTGAGCCGGAATTCTGGAACAGAACCGGGGAAGTTTGGCATTCCATGGACTTGCAAAGAGGTCTATGTCCGGGATTCCCCAAAGTTGAAAAATCTTGGTTACCTGGTCTGCATGTAGAGACCATTCGTGTGGGAGCAGAACTCGACTGAGTCTGTCTGCCCAAAGAGTTTCGTATGCCTGGAAGATACACTGCCAGGAGATGAATCTGATGCTCTCTGGCGAGGGCCCATAGTCGCAAGGTTTCGTTGCAAAGCGACAGAGAGCCCGTTCCCCCCTGCTTGTTTACATAGAACATGGCTACTTGATTGTCCGTATGAATGAGGACTGTCTTGTAGCTGAGCAGGGTGTGGAACACTCAGAGCAAGGAAGATTGCTCTGAGCTCCAAGAGATTGATATGTTGACAACTCTCCTGTGGAGACCAGGTGCCCTGGGTGGACAGGTCTTGCAGATGAGCTCCCCAACCCACTGGAGAAGCATCTGTTGTGAGAGTTGCTTGGGGTAAGGGTTGTTGAAAAGGGAACCCCAGCAACAGGTTTTGAGCGGATTTCCACCACTGGAGGGACAAAATAAGGCGACTTTGTTTGCTATTTTGTCTGACACGCATCCTGATGCCTTGGTCCATTGGGTGGATAAAGCCCACTGAGCTGCCCTCATATGGAGGCGAGCATAGGAAACTACATGCACAGTAGATGCCATGTGGCCTAGTAGTTGTAACATTTCTCGAGCAGTTAGATGGGGCTTTAGCACTGCTTGAGAAGCTAACTGCACTAAGCGAAGGCAACGAGCCTGGGGGAGATAGGCCCTTGCCTTTATGGTATCCAGCAAAGCTCCTATGAACTCTAAAGACTGAGTAGGAGTTAGACTGGATTTTGGGATGTTTATTACCAGCCCTAAATACTGTAGGATACGCATTGTGCAGGATAGAGAAGTCCTGGCCTCTGACTCTGTTGGTGCTCGAATGAGCCAGTCGTCTAAGTAAGGGAAGACGAATATTCCTAGAGTGCGTAGAAATGCTGCTACTACAGCCATGCATTTCGTGAACACCCTTGGTGCTGAGGCCAGGCCAAAAGGAAGCACCCTGTATTGGTAGTGCTTTCCCTGAAAAAGGAACCGAAGGAACCTTCTTTGAGTTGGATGGATGAGAACATGGGTGTACGCATCCTTGAGATCTAGAGAACAAAGCCAATCCTGACTCTGAAGGTATGGCAGCAGAGATCCGAGAGAAATCATTTTGAATTTCTCCTTGACAAGGAATTTGTTCAATTCTCTGAGGTCTAAAATAGGTCTGTAACCCCCTGTTTTCTTTGGGATAAGAAAATAAGGGGAATAGAACCCTGTACCCTGCTGATGAATGGGTACGTTTTCTATTGCCCCTTGGGCAAGAAGGATGGTGACCTCCTGACCTAACAGGTTGATGAGAGAGGTCAGAGAATTGAACTGCTTTACCATTGTGTGAGGGGGCATGCTTGAAAAATGAAGCCTGTACCCATCCTTTATGATGGAGTGTGTCCAATGCTCTGCTGTAATTTGCCCCCATCTGGGGGCAAAATGACATAACCTTCCTGGAATGGTGGAAGGCTCCGGTCCCTCGAGAGCCAGGAAGGCTAAGTTCTCTAGTTGAGAGTCAAAGGCCCTTGGAGGCTGAGCCTGCTGGGCCGGTTGAGGTCTAGCAGTCTTTGCTTTTTTCTGTTTGGGTGGTTGCCGACCTTTCCTGGCAAGCTGACCTGCAGAACGTCCCTGCTGAACATAAGCAGGATAAAATCTTTTCTTTTTAGAAAAGAATGATTTTTTGAACAATTTTTTTTTCTAGCAGGATCAGCAGTGGATTTGGATAATCTATCCAAGGTGGAATTTTCAGCATCCATTTCATTGGCATTCTCTTGCTAATCCTTACCAAACAGGTTCTCACCAGTACAAGGGATATTTCCCAATTTGTCTTGTCCCCACAGCTCTAGATCAGATGCCTGGAGCCAAGCAATTCTACGTGCACCAATGGCAATAGCCGAGGTTCTGCTTATGCACTCAAAGCAGTCAAAGGCTGCACGGTTGGAAAATTTAGAAACATCTTGAGCATGTTTGACCAAAGTGAGAAAATCCTGTCTTCTATCCTCAGGAAGAATAGGACTTAAAGCCTCTAAATCATCTGTGACCTCCTTCAGGAACATTCCCATGTAGAGACTATAGGAACTGATCCTGGCAGAAAGCATGGAAGCTTGGAAGACCCGACGTCCAAAAGCATCCAGGGTTCTCACTCACGTCCTGGAGGATTAGAGGCATGTCTCTTTGCACTCTTGATCCTTCTCATGGCTGATTCCACTACAATAGAGTGGTGAGGAAGCTGAGTCTTATGGAAACCAGGACAAGGAGGGACTCGATACATAGTATCCAGTCTACGAGAATGAGAGGTGGTAAGAGGTGTCTCCCACATCCTTAACATGAGATCATATAAAATCTCATGAATGGGCAAGGTAGCTGCCTCCGTAGGAGTATTGGGATATTGTAGAATTTCCAACTCCTTGGCCCTTGGCTCTGTTTCAGGGGCCATCGTAATGGAAAGGCCCGAGCCACCTCCCTGATAAAATCTTGGAAGGAAATATCCTCTGGAGGAGACATCCTGCGTTTAGGGGAGGAGGGCTCCTCTGGGAGAAGCATCGCTGCATTGACAGAACTGTCAGATTCCTCAGATTCTCCTGAGGACTCGATGTATCGTCTGTCCGGATGCTCTTGAAGAGCCTGATACCCGTACCGACCAATGTCGGTACCGGGAGTAACCGGTACCAGGGTATCGGTACCGGAAGTCATCGGATGACTGGGTACCGGCAAAGCAGACACCGATGCCGATGTCGATGCTATCGGTACCGGTACCGATACCGAGGCCGGTGCCAGTACCGGTGGAATTGTCTGTCGCGGTCCCGAGGTCGTCTATGCCGCAAAGAAAGCCGCCAGACTGCGTTCCATAACCAGAACTCTCTGGTCTATCGACGCTGCCAATGCCTGGATGTCGGTACCGGAGGAGACCGCCGGTACCCCAGAGCATAGCACCAGTAGTTCTGCCGAGGTCGAGGCTTCGAGAACATCCTGGAACCCCGATAATGCTTTGGAAGCCGAAACCTCCCGCCGGGGTAATTTTGCCAGTGCAGAATCCTCGAGGGCAACGCCAGAGGCATCTCGATGCTTAGAAGATCTACCCTTTGAGGACCGGCTGAATTTATGTTTAGTTACCTGAGATCCACGGGAGGAAGAAGCAGCCCTGAAAGGCGTCGATGCCACCGAAGCTGCATCAGAGGGAAACAGGGTACTGAGCTTAGCAGCTCGGTTCTGCCGACCTCTTTTACACATCATGGCGCAGGACATACAATCCGTGATGGAATGGTCAGGACCTAAACATTTTAGGCACCATTCATGGGTGTCGGTGACGGAAAATGGTACCGCCACACTTGGTGCACTTTTTGAAACCTGACGCAGGAAAAAAAGATTTTGGGCCTAAGACACGTGCACCTGAAGAAAAAGAAAAAAGAACATATATATTTTTAAAAGACAGAAATAAGAAGAAAAACACCGGCGGTACCAGTGAAGCGTCGAAGAAGGCAGACGACCACAAAAAAGAAATAAATAAAAAATAATTCTTCTGCGGAAAAAGAAGAACTGGAGAGAGGCAGTTGGGAAAGGCAGCAAGGCAGCACGCAGGCGCTGTGGGATGCTCCCAAAAGCTTTCTGATTGGACGCTGGGGAGCGTTCCCGCGCAGGCTCCGTCGGTACCGATGATACCCATATGTGATGACTACATTCCTGCTTGTTCCTGGAGATAGATGACATGCAGAGAATACAGATGAAGGAGAAGTGTCCCATGCTTCTGGGAGCTCACAGTGAGAAAAGAGAGGAAAAGACCCCAATCACAAAGCAGAAGTGAGGAAAAAAGCCTCAGTCCCAAGCCACACCATGCAAAAGTAAGTGCAGTTACTCACTGTAACAAGTATTCTTTGGGGACAGCAGGAATCAGTCCTCACATATGGGTGACGTCGGCACCAACGGAGCCCATGCAGATCCACTCCCTCAGCTTTTAAAGAAAGCTTCCCGCTCAAAGCTACCATCTTGCCTCAGTATAATACAACAGCACAAGACGGCAAAAAAACAAAACAAAAGAAGAACTCCTCCCAGGGTAGGAGAGAGAGTTGTGAGGGCTGATTCCTGCTGTCCCCGGAGAACACCTGTTACAGGTGAGTAAATATGCTTTCTCTGGGAACAAGCAGGAAGTCAGTCCTCACATATGGGACTCCCAAGCTACAGGCTACCGAAAAAACCTGTAAAAGCCATGTTGTTGTTGTTAAGTGCCATCGAGTCGGAGTCGACTCATGGCGACCCTCTGGATAGCTATCCTAAATTGTGTTCGGTCTTCAGTCAGGCGGCTCATTGTTGACAGACTGGTACCCGTAGCTGCTGTTATTGTATCGATCCATCTCATTGCTGGCCTTCCTCTTTTGCGTTGACCTTCTATCTTGCCAAGCATGATGTCTTTCTCTAATGATCTCTTTCTTCGCATGATGTGTCCAAAGTATGAAAGTCGAAGTCTTGTCATCTGAGCTTCTAAAGAAAGCTTAGGTTTGATCTCCTCTAGTACCGACTGGTTTGTTCTTCGGGAAGTCCATGTTATACACAGTATTCGCCGCCAGCACCATAATTCAAAGGCATCAATTTTCTTCCTGTCTGTCTTTTTCACTGTCCAGCTTTCACATCCATATGATGTTATTGAAAATACCATGGCTTGAACAAGTCGAATCTTTGTATGGAGAGAGACTTCTCTGCTCTTGAGAATCTTATCTAGGTCTCACAGCCATTCTGCCAAGAGCAATGCGTCGTTTGATTTCTTGACTGCTTGTTGCTTCTTTATTGATAGTTGATCCAAGTAGGTTAAAGTTGTTCACAATTTCAATTTCTTCTCCTTCAACGATGAACCTGTTGATTATGCCAGTTGTCATGATCTTTGTCTTCTTTACATTAAGGTGCAGGCCCATTTTGAGACTATGTTCTTTGATTGTGAGAAGCAAATGTTTCAGACCATCTTCACTTTCAGCCAGTAATGTAGTATCATCAACATAGCGAAGATTGTTGATGAGTCTTCCACAAATCTTCACACCTCTGTTGTCTTCATACAATCCTGCTTCTCTGATGATTTGTTCTGCATATAAATTAAAAAGGTAGGGGGAAAGTACGCATCCTTGTCTTACACCTTTGCTTATTTTAAACCATTCTGTTTCTCCTTGTTCCGTTCGAACTGTTGCTTCTTGATCAATGTACAAATTGTGCAAGAGAACGATAAGGTGTTCTGGTATACCCATGCTTCTTAATGTGGCCCAGAGTTTCTCATGGTTTACACAGTCAAAAGCCTTGCTATAGTCAATAAAGCACAAATAGATATCCTTTTGGTATTCTTTAGTCTTTTCAAGGATCCATCTCACATCCGCAATGATGTCTCTCATTCCTCGCCCTTTCCTGAACCCTGCTTGCACTTCAGGTAGTTCTTGTTCCAGGTATGGTTGTAGTCTCTTTTGAATAATCTTCAGTAGAATCTTGCTGGCATGTGGGATCAGAGCGATTGTTCGATAATTTCCACAGTCAGTTGGATCACCTTTCTTTAGTATTGGTATAAACACAGATCTTTTCCAGTCAGTTGGCCATGATGTTGTCTTCCATATTTCTTGGCAGAGCCTTGTAAGTATGGTAACAGCAGCATCAGATTGCTGCAATACTTCTATAGGAATGCCATCAATGCCTGGTGCTTTGTTCTTTGATAAGGCTTTCAATGCTGCTTTAACTTCTTCTTTCATCACCAATGGTTCCCGATCATAAGGTACAGGTTGAAACAGCTGTTGGTCCACTTGATCTTTATCATATAAAAACTCTGTATATTCCTTCCACCTTTTCTTGATCTTCTCAGCATCATTCAACATAGAACCTTGAGCATCTTGTAACATTCCAATTCGAGGCTGGAACTTTTTCTTTAATTCTCGTAGCTTTAGGAAAGCCGATCTTGTTCTTCCTCGAATAGTTTCTGCTTCTATTTCCTTGCATGCGTCGTTATAGTACTTTTCCTTGTCCTGTCTTGCTGCACGTTGGAAATCTCTGTTGAGTTCTGTGATTGTCTTTCTTTCTCCTCTGGCTTTAGCTTCTCTGCGTTTCTGGGCAATTTTCAGAGTTTCTTCCGTCATCCATTTTGGCCGTTTTTGCTTTTTCACCTTTTGTAGAGACTTCTCGCTTTCTTCCAACACAACCTTCTTGATGTCATTCCATAACTCTTCCGGAGCTCTGTCATTTGTATCTAAAGCAGCAAATCGATTTTGCAGGCAGTCTTTAAATTCCAGTGGTATATTCTCAAGGTCATATTTTGCTGCATTCATGAGTGGTTTGCTCTTTTTCAACTTTAGCTTGAGTTTGCATACTAGTAGTTGATGATCTGTACCACAGTCAGCTCCAGGTTTTGTCTTGGTTGATGTTATAGAGCTTTTCCATCGTTGACTTCCACAGATGTAGTCAATTTGATTTTTATACAATCCATTGGGTGAAGTCCATGTGTACAGTCGCCGCTTGTGTTGCTGGAAGAAGGTGTTTGAGATGAATAGATCATTGGTCTTGCAGAATTCTATCAGTCTTTCTCCAGCTTCATTTCTGTTGCCAAGTCCATATTTTCCAACTACTTTGCCTTCTTCTTTGTTGCCAACCTTTGCGTTCCAGTCACCCATGACTATCAGGATATCCTGTTTGCATGTTCTGTCAATTTCAGCTTGTACTTGTTCATAGAACTCTTCAATTTCATTCTCTTCTGCAGCTGTTGTTGGGGCATATACTTGAATTATAGTTGTGTTGATAGGCAATCCTCGTAGACGAATAGAGATTAAGCGTTTGCTGACTGCATTGTATTTCATTACAGTTCTTGCAAATTTCTTCTTTATTATAAATGCAACACCATTTCTTCTTTGTCTTTCATTTTCAGCATAGTAGACCATGTGATCATCTGATGCAAAGTGCCCGATGCCAGTCCATTTCAGTTCGCTGACACCCAACAGATCAAGTTGTACACGTTCCATTTCATTCTTGACCACCTCCAACTTCCCTTGGTTCATGCTTCGTACGTTCCATGTTCCAATGTGTAAGACATCTTTACAGCTTCTGACTCTCAGAAAAAGCCATAGGTGACCCTAAAAGCAGACCGTCAAGGTCAGCAGGGGGTGCTGGTTGGCTGGTAGTCTGAAACTGCAGCAGCAGCATCGAGGATGCAGTTCCACTCTCGGTAGCCAGGACACAGAGGGCTGGAGGGAAGGAGTTGCATTATTTCCCGAAGAGGTAACAGAACAGCCTGGCTGAAGGCACTATTCCTCCAGGAGGTCTCCTCCAGACAGTAGTGCGCCATTGAAGTGTGCGCAGAGGACCAGGTGACTGCCCGGCAGATATCCAGTAAGGGCACCAACCACAGGCTAGCTTCGAAGACGGCCATGGCCCGCATGTTGTGCGCTGTCACATGTCATTCCAGGGAGAGCCCCGCCTGCTGGTAGGCGAACGTAATGTAGTTGGCCACCCACCTTGAGAGAGTACACTTGGAGACTGCTGCCCCCAAGTGGCTGGGATCAAACAACAGAAAGAGTTGCGTCGACTGGAGATGGAGCTGTGTCCTCTGGATGTAGAAGGCCAGTGGCTGCTTGCAGTCCAGAGTGTGCAATGAAGGCTTCCACCCTCGAGGCCGGGGAAAGAAAGTGGGCAGCACCACCTCCTGGTTCAGATGAAATGCTGAGACCACTTTGGGTAAGAACTTCGGGTGTGTCTGAAGGACCACCTTGTTGCTATAGAACCTGGTGTAGGGCTCATAGGCCATGAGCGCCTGCAATTCGTTCACTCACCTAACGGAGGTGAGTGCCATCCGGAGAGGTACCTCAGAAGACAGGCTGCTAGAGGCTCGAAGGGAGCTTGCAAGGGCTTCCCCAGGACGACACTGAGGTCCCATGCCGCCGGTGGTGGGCAAATCAGGGGCCACAAAAGGGGAAACCCCCACATGAAATGGCCCACCAAGTGGTGGATGGACACAGCTTGGCCCTCCACTGCATGGTGATGGGCCGAGATGGCCAAAGGTGCACTCTAACAGAATTGGATTCCAGACCTGTGCCTGACAGGTGTAGCAGGTACTACAGCACCTCCACAATAGCGCAATAAAAGGGATTAATGTTTCACTGCATGCACCAAAGAGACAACCTGTGCCATTTAAAGGCGTAAGCCCATTGCGTAGAGTCTTTATGCAAGGCCAGCAGGACATCCTCCACCATCTGTGGGAGATGGTAATGCGTAATGGCTACCCTTTCAGCAGCCAGGTTATCAGGGCCAGCGACCGGAGGTTGGGATGATGCAGCATGCCATCCTCCTGCGAGAGCAGGTCCAGGGCACACCCCAGCGGCCAAGGATTTCCCCCATGACAACTGCAGCAGCAAAGGGAACCAGGCTTGTCGCAGCCAGTGAGGCACAATGAAGAGCACGGAGGCTGTGGCTGAGCCGCTGTTTGGGGCTTGGGCTTACGGGGGCCATGCCCTGGGCCCTTGGCCTGCTGCCTCTGAGGGCAGTCCCTGAACTTGGTGTAGTTTCCATAAGCCTTCTTAGTCTTCAGGTGGAAGATCTTTTTACCTGAAGCCTTCCTGCGGGAAGGGTCTGACACCTTCTTGGAAACCTCGTCCTGGTCATGAAATCCTTCTCCAGCTTGTCAGCCAAAAAGGTTATCTCCCCGGCAAGGGACATCAGCTATTTTGTCAAAGTCAGAGGACTGCAGCTAGGCAAGGCGGCAGTCACTAATGCCCACTGTGGCCACACAAGCCGACTCAAAGCTGTCAAAGGCTGCTTGAGTTTGAAATTTGGAGCATTCCTTAACTGAGGAAACCAGAGTCCAAAAGCACTCAAGGGGCTCACCCGACAGACCAGCTGAGAACCTGGCAAGCTCTTTTGCCAGGACTCTCAGGTAGATGTCCATGTACAGCTGGTAGGCCTGGATCAGGGCAATGAGCATCGAGCCCTGGAAGCACTTTCTCCCAAACTGTGTCCATGGTGCAGGCCTCCATACCATGGACGCGCACTGAGGAGTGCGTCTTCTGGCTCTTGATTCGACACATAGCCGGACTCCACCACCATAGAATTGTGTGAGATTTGCGTTTTCTGGTACCATGGGCTCTTGCTGACACGATACTGAGAACTGAATCGACGATTCACCATCGGTACCATCACCAGATTCTCCCACATCCTGAACAGGAGGCGTTCAAGGATGGGGGGCACAGGCACTGTAAATACCTCCCCAGGAGGATGGGGCCTCATACTGCAGGATCTCCAGGTCCTCGGCACGAGACTCGTCCTCCAGCACCACTACAAAGGCAAGGGCCTGGGACATCTCCCACACAAACTCGAGGAAGGCCAAATCCTCTGGGGGAAACCGCTGCCAGTGGTGTGGCAGGGAAAGGTCGGAGGGGACGTCACGATGGAGCGCGGTGTCGGGTGACTCCTCATCTGTCTCCCAGTCCGATTCTGACCCCGAGGAGGCAATCGGTGCATTGCTGTCCCTGGACCGACTCGGCGCAGAGGACTCTTGACGCCAGTGGTCCGATGGCGTCATGTCGGTCGTCGAGGGTGTCGACACAGTCCAAGCAAGGTGCTCCAGGATTGGAGGTGCCTCCTCCAGGGATGTCCTCAGCAAGGAGGTCCCCGTGTGGGGTGCCGACGACCCCGAGGGACCGAGAGTCGGGCCCCGCTTTGCCTCAAGGAAAGCTGTAAAGCTACATTTGAGGGCAGCCATGCAAGCCTCGATGCCCGAGGCCTCCACAGCTGCTCTGGACCCCTCGTCAGGGCCAAAGTCGATTCCCTGGCCGGGGAGTCCCGGATAGTTATAGAGTTAGGAGTAACTCACCGCTTCTTTGATGCCAGTGTCTCGTCCCTGCGGGGCTACTTCAATGGGCGCTCCCATCTGTTGTCCCCCGAGTCATGCCGAGGGCTCCGAGGCTGAGTCAAAGAAGGCTTACCACCCCCTGAAGCTGGGTCGGTCCGTCGACTTTGCGGACCGCGTTGATGTCTGCGGGAGTTCGTCCAACGAGGACTCCGACAACCTGTGCTCCCACCGAGCATGCCACGATGTCTGTCAAGGGAAGGGATTCCGCCCCCGATGCCAAGCCGGAGCCAGACTTGCCAAACAGCTTCCCCTGCCACCTTTCACGGTCCCTCCGGGTTTAAGCTGCCTGAGGAGGCAAAACAGGCAGGAGGACCCGTCGTGGTCTGCCCCAAGGCACTTGATGCAGGTGGAGTGACGGTCCATGCGGAACATCGTGAGACTGCGCTTACCACATTGCTTAAAACCACTGGTCGAGGACATGGCGGGGAAAATGAGGCCCGCAAGGTTGAACTCTGACATCTTGACCAGGTAGAAAAATCCCGCGTGACGAAAAAGCAAAAAAAAAAAGGAAAGGACACCCGAGTGAAAAACAAGGACGCCGAGGCGAGACTCGGGCACAGAAGGCGAACGAATCGAGCACTCAGTAATGGTAAAAAAAAAACACGAGTAGGGTCGAAAAAAAAATCAGCTTTTACCAGGGTGCACAGGGCTCTGCGGAAAAAGACAGACTGAGGCAAGATGGCAGCTTTGAGCAGGAAGGTGACCGCGCATGTGCGGTGTATCTCCCAAAAGTTTTCTTTGAAAGCTGGGGAGTGGATCCGCGCGGGCTCCATTGGTGCCGTCATCCATATGGAGGACCGACTTCCTGCTTGTTCCCGGAGAACAGGATCATTAGAATTAAAGCAGTCAATGCATATTCAGGAGAATGTTAGGAACATACTGGTTGGGGGCTTGGGGCTCCTGTACCTTGTAACTGTCTTTGTCTGTAATCCTGCGTGACACCTGCCGTAGGGCTGCAGCTGTGCCGACATCCTCCACATAGAAGTGTGCTCGGCTCTGCTCGTAGTGAAACTGAGGAAAGGAGAGAATAATAAGGAATTAACAAGACAGTCATGTTACCCAGCCAGAGATGTCCAACAGGGCTGGAACTAGAGATGGGGCAACTCAGGCATTTCCCAGGTCCTATCTATTAGAGGGCACAGTAGGTGGGGAGAGGAGTAGAGCCATCATATTTCATACATCTTGCTCTGAGCACCATAATACCTTGTTCTGGCATCGATGTCCAGTAAAGCGAGCCTTCAATTCCCCCAAAGTGCTTCATGTCCCATCTACTCCTAACAACTGCAACAAAATTATCTTCACACTTTTATCTCCTTACCCCACACATGCACAGTAAGAACAAACAGTCCCCATAAAGAGGAGATATGCATGCATGTGTCTTTGTCCATGCCTGTGCTTGGAATTTGTGAAGATGCAAGCCAGCTGCTGGTCTTTCCCTTCAGACTGTAGCTCTGGCTCACCTCTATAGGTGTGAAGGGAACAGAGCACACACTCTGTATGGCACCCAGTAACCAAGTCTTCTCGTATTTTTTCCCATGAGGAATCTATGAAAATGAAATAAACAAGGCAATTACAAGAAAAACAACCAATGAAGCATTCTTCTTACACAAAGACAACGCAATTCTTCTCCTCTTCCTCAAATACTCACCTACGTACTTTGCAAACTTATGAGCCAAATGGTCTTTTGTCGATGGCTTTATTTTATTTATTTAAAAGAATTTATATTCCACACTATTAAAAATCATAGGCAGATTACAATAAAAACATATACAATAATCAAGATATAAATATAAAAAAATAAATTATGAGAGGGGAAGTGACATAACAGTGGAAAGGTTAAATTAGACTTACCTGCTAATTGTAGTTCCTGGAGTAACTCTAGTCTAGTCCCGAACTTCTGGGCTCTGTACGTCCTCCCGCAGCTTGGAGATTGAGCATGTCACTCCTTTGATGACGCCAGGCTAAGTAGTCCAGGGACTGCCCCCTTGTTCCAGTAACCTACTGACAAAGCAGACTCACCAGAGCAATAAGTAAGTAGATAAAAAAACCAAACAACAAATAACTGACCTTCAACTTGAACTATGTACACTGCACACGTTACCTCTGACGGTAACCCCGAACTGTACAGTGACTAGAAACGCTCTACCTTTCTTCCTTGTTTGTTTGTTTGTTATTTTTTTTTTCATAGAGCCCTTCCTGAAGCAAAAAACGCTTTCCACTTCCCCTCCTCCCTTCCTCACCGAAGCGCAGCCCTATAAACTGCTGTTACGGCTCAACAATATCTCTTCTTCAGATTCAGGTTGACCTCCGGCAGGCCACACCAGGGAGGGATGCGGGACTAGACTGGAGTTACTCCAGGAACTACAATTAGCAGGTAAGTCTAATTTAACCTTCCTTATTGTACCTCCAGTCTAGTCCCAAACTTCTGGGAATGTAACAGAGCAGTAACCACTTTAACGGGAGAGGCCTGCCAGACCAGCCTGAAGCACTGCTGATCCAAACCTAGCGTCCCCTTCCGCTTGGACATCAATCCTGTAATGTTTGACAAATGTAAGCAAGGGCACCCAAGTCGCCGCTCTACAAATCTCGACCGCTGGCACCCTACTAACCTCCGCCCAGGAAGCCGCCTGCGCCCTAGTCAAATGAGCTCTTAAACCCTTCGGCACCACCTTGACCTTCAAGACATAGGCTGCCGCAATAGCTTCCTTAATCCACCTAGAAATGGATGACTTAGAAGCCAGCTCCCCTCGCTTTGGTCCACCAAACACCACGAACATTCTGTCTGATTTCCGGATAGAAGCAGTTCTCTGCAAATACTTCCTTAAGGCCCTGCCAACATCCAAACGATGCAGTCGGCCCTTAACCTCATCCTTCTCAGACGTCTCAAACACAGGCAAAGATACTGCCTGATTTACATGAAATGCCAACACCACCTTTGGCAAGAAAGAAGGAACCGTCCTTAACACTACCCTCTTGGAATCAAAACACAAAAAAGGCTCTCTACAGGATAATGCCTGCAATTCCGAAATTCTCCTTGCCAAAGTGATAGCCACCAAAAATACCACTTTCAGAGTAAAATCCTTCAACGTTGCTTTAGCCAAAGGTTCGAAGGGCCCTCCTATCAGGGCCTGTAGCACAATGTTCAGATCCCAGACCGAAAACAAACTCCTGGAGGGCGGTCTCAAGAGCGAAGCCACCCGCAAAAACCGTTTGACATCCGGGTGCGACCCTAGCATCCAACTCTGCACCTTCTCTCTAAAACACAACAGCGCCGCTAGCTGCACACGCAGAGAAGATGCCGACAAACCTTTATGAAATCCATCTTGCAAGAAGGACAAAACCTGTGGAACTGACACTTTCAAAGCCTCCGTCCGCTTGTCCTTGCACCATGCTTCAAACAAATGCCAAACTCTGATGCATGCCATTGAAGTTGATCCCCGCCGGGACCTCAGCAACGTAGAAATCACTGCTGCCGAGTACTCCTTGGCTCTCAACCTTGCCCTTTCAAGAGCCAAGCCGTAAGCGAGAACCGATCCATGTGAGGCATAGTCAACGGACCCTGCACAAGCAGATCCCCTCTGACCGGAAGTCTCCACAGAGGTTCTACCAGAAGACGCATTAAGTCAGCATACCAAGGCCTCCTTGGCCAATCTGGAGCCACCAGGACAACTTGCCCCTTGTGTCTCTCTATCCTCTGCAGCACTCGACTGATGAGGACCCACGGAGGAGGACCCGATGAGCAGGTACTCCGTCGGCCACCTCTGCATTAAGGCATCCAGACCTTCCGACATTCTTTCTCTTCTTCTGCTGAAGAAACGGTCTACTTTTGCAGATGCAAACGTCGCCATAAGATCCATGCACGGAAGACCCCAGCGCTGCACCAGCATGTCAAACACTTCCTGATTGAATGTCCATTACCCGGGGTCCACTCGGACTAGACTCAAAAAATCTGCTGTCACATTGTCGACTCCTGCCACATGCGCTGCCGACAAGTCTTCCAGATGCTCCTCCACCCAACCAAGCAGCTCTTCCGCTTCCTCTTCGAGAGCTACACTGCCTGTACCGCCCTGCCGATTGATGTAAGATACCACCGTGGCATTGTCCGATAATACTCGGATCGCCTTTCCCTGCAGACTTCGCTGAAAAGCCCTCAGGGCGAGCGCGACGGCCTCAACTCCAACCGGTTGATCGACCACAACCTTTCCCGATCTGTCCACTGGCCCTGAGCATACCGCCCTTCGAAGTGCGCTCCCCAGCCGAACAGACTTGCATCCGATGTCAACGGACACCAATCTGGCGGTTCCAGCAGCATCCCTCTCTCTAGATACCCTGTCGCCATCCACCACTGCAGTGAGTGCTGTGCCTCCTGCAGACAAGTCATCCTCTGGGACAACTGATCATTCTGATGTGACCATCGTCTGAGCAGGGCTCTCTGCAGCAGATGCATGCGAGCCATGGCCCACAGCACCACCTTGAGAGTGGCCGCCATCGTCCCCAACAGCTGCAAATACTGCCACGCTGAGGGGGCCCTGTCCTCCAAAACATCCTGCACCAACTGCCGGAGTTTTTGGATCCTGAGTTGTGGCAAGAATACTCTGCCCTTGCTCGTGTCAAATCTGGCTCTCAAATACTCCAACTCTTGAGATGGCTGCAAGCTGCTCTTTGCTACATTTACCACCCATCCTAGGGTCTGCAACAACTGCACTACCCGGCAGGTTGCAATCTCGCTTTCCTCCTTTGACTTCACTCGAATTAACCAATTGTCTAGATAAGGGTGAACCAACACTCCTTCCTTTCGCAGTGCCGCCACCACCACCACCATGACCTTGGTGAAGGCCCTTGGCGCCGTTGCCAACCCAAACGGCATTGCCTGGAATTGAAAATGACCCATGGACACCGCAAAACGAAGGAACCTTTGATGTTCGCCTCTGATCGGTATGTGTAAATACGCTTCCGTGAGGTCCAGAGATGTAAGATACGCCCCCTGCCTTACCACCACAATAACTGATCGCAGCGTCTCTATGCGAAAGTGTGATACCTTGAGACTTTGGTTTACTCTTTTGAGATCCAGAATCGGCCTCCAGGTGCCCTCCTTTTTTGGCACCACAAAATAAATGGAGTACCGACCGCATCCGCATTGGTCTGCTGGCACCGGCACCACCGCTTTGAGTGCTAGCAATCTGTCCAACGTTGCTTGTACTGCTCTCCACTTTGCTCGCGTTCTGCAGGGAGAGGCCACGAAAGCTTCTTTCACAGGACGCTGGAACTCGAGTGCATAACCCCCCTGCACGACTTCCAACACCCATCAATCCGAGGTCAATTGGGCCCAGGCAGGAAAGAACTCCCTTAAACGACTCCCCACGGGTACTATTCCTGCCTGGACCCCCCTCGCATCATTGTGCCTTCTTAATGTTCGGGGAGGAAGAGGCCCCAAACCCTCTGCCCGCTCCCCGGAAACCTCAAAACACCGAGGACCTATACTGCAACCGTCCTCTCTGAAATGTACCGAATCATCCTTGCCGGAATCAATGAAATTCCCTCTGCTGACTCTTGGAAGGCGCCATCGGGCGTCCCTGCTTTTGCTTGTCCTCTGGCAACCTTCCCCCTTTTGACTCTCCTAAGTCCTTCACCAACTTCTCCAGATCCTCCCCAAAGAGAAGCTTACCCCTAAACAGAAGTTTTCCTAACCTAGCCTTAGAGGCCGCATCTGCCGCCCAATTACGCAGCCAGAGATATCTTCGCGCAGCCACCACCGACGCCATACTCTTTGCCAGACCGTGAATCAGGTCATACTGACTGTCCGCTAAGTATGCTGCTCCAGATTCCATCCGAGCCGCCTCTTCTACCGCCCCGTCTACCTGTAAGCCTCTCAGCCTTTGGGACCACCTAAGACATGCCCTTGCCACCCACGCTCCACAAATCGATGCCTGCATGGAAAGAGCATTAGCCTTAAAAACCTGCTTCAAAAGCGAGTCTAACCTCCTGTCCTGCGCATCCTTAGGCGCCGCACTGCCCTTGACTGGGATCGTAGTCTTTTTAGTAACCACTGAGACCGCCACATCCACTCTAGGAGACTTAAACAGCTCCTTATCTGGCTCTTGCAACGGGTACAATCGATTGATCACCTGGGATCCCTTTAGGCTAGCCTCCGGCATATCCCACTCCTCCTGAATCATCTCCTTAAATACTCTGTGAACCGGGAACGCCCTCTGAGACTTTCTAATCGCCTGCAATAAAGGATCCTCCAAAGAGGCATCCTCCGCTGGCATATTCAAGGCCTTCAGCGTTTCCGCAATCAAGGCTGGTAACTCCTCCCTTCGGAACACTCTGACCACCCTCGCCTGGTGCTCCGGCTCCAGTAATTCTCCTCAGCTACTCTAAATTGCTTAATAATTCCTCCAGCGAGTCAAGGACCTCTGGACTCACACCTCCTTCTGCTGCTTGGAGACTGAGAACTGGAACAAGGGGGCGGTCCCTGAACTACTTATCCTGGTGTCATCAAAGGAGTGACATGCTCAGCCTCCAAGCTGCGGGAGGACATACAGAACCCAGAAGTTCAGGACTAGACTGGAGGTATGATAAGGAATGACTGTATGAGCTTCCCAGAGGTGTAATCCTTTGTGGACGCAGTGTCCACTGTGCAGGAGATATACAGAGCCCTCCTGTGTGCGGAGGACGCAGATGTGGAGGTGGCACTACAAATAAGGAAGAACGAGCACATAGAGGCCAGGGGCTGTGAAGAGCCAACCATTCCCGGGACATTGTAGCCTGTTTGCATGATTTCAAAATTAAAGAACAGGTTATGCAACAAGTGCAGAACAGAGGACGATTTGAATGGAAAGGCCATCAATTGAAAGTCTTTCAGGAATTGTTTGCAACCATATTGCTGAAATGGCTTGAACTGAGGGAAGTTACCCAAGTGTACCACTGGCTATTTCCATTTATGCTACAATTTATTCTAAGGGAGCCCCACAGCAGGCAAAGATGGCAGAGGAGGCATGCACATCTTGCTGGAGGCCAGGGTCTGCAATCTACTAGAGGCAGCCAAGAGGCACGCAACCAAGGCATAAGAAAATAACAAGAGATTTTCAGTGGGACAGGTGGACAGGAAGGGATCCTGAGAGGGCCTAGATGAAGAGGTCTCCAATCCTACTTGAGACTGGACTGAAAAGGACTGTTGAAACTTTTTGTGGTGGCACTGGGCCTTGTGTGGCTCAAGAGATGGTCGCGTGGAAGTGTGGATTGTTTGGGTGAAAGATATGAGTGGGGAGTACATGGTTGTGTTGGATGAAAGGTGGGGATGGGGGGAAGGAAATGGAATAATGTAAGAAGAGGGCGATGTAGGAAGCAAATTAGGGTGACGTTGACATGTGGCCTGCTTAGTGGGCACTTCCTCTGAGGCCATTAGCATAGTGAAGCGAAGGGGAGAGTGGAGGGATTATAGAGAGGAGGGATGGGGGAGGGAAGGAGAAGGGCGGGGTAGGAGGAGTTCTGGTTTAGGAAGGGATGGGATGCTATGACAATAGGGGATGATGGGGAATGAGTGAAAATTGTGACCTTTAATGTTAAGGGACTTAATAAGCCTTTAAGAATAAGATGCTAATCAAAGAGTTTGATCACTAAGAATGGGATGTCCACTCACAGAAGGTAACTTACTTATCCTAAAAAATGTATCTCCCTCCAATTGTATTCTAGGCTATGAAGCTTCTCTATTGCAACTTCTCGTTTTTTAATCACTTTTACAAACCAATTATTGATCTGCGTCAAATAATTGGTTTGTAAAAGTGATTAAAAAATGAGAAGTTGCAATAGAGAAGCTTCATAGCCTAGAATACAATTGGAGGGAGATACATTTTTTAGGATAGTCAAAGAGTTTGAGCATATGAAGATAGATATGGAATTTATCCAAGAAACACACCTCAGGAAGAGGGATGAGAAGTTACTATATGTGAAGCAATATCCTGGACAGTATTTGGCCTCAAATGTACAGTGTCGGAAGTAGGAATATTACTGTCATGTGTAATGATCAGCGAGATAACAAACAAGAGGAAAATACCTTTGGGATTGTGCAAGTTCCCTTACAGCCCCAGAGGGAAGTTTAGAACCTACAAAGCTAATAAAACCCTGGCCTTTCCTCCAGAAGGGAGGAGGCTTTCCTCAAAATATCCTGCTAGGAAGGAACAGAGCCAGTCCGCTGAGCCACTGCAGGATCCTGAGCTGACCCAGTTTCACTAGGCAATACTCTTTGGAACTAAAGGGAGGCTGGAAGGGGGAGGGCAGAGCAGTCCACTCCCTAGGAAAGATCCCTCGGTTCCACAGGGAGGGAGGCAGTGAAATGCACCAGGAAGAATAATGGAAACGCAGGAGTATGAGGACAGGCCTCTTAAACCCATGGAGGTACATTTTCTGAAACGGTGAATGCTTTAGCCGGGGGCATGTTCAACAAGTTGATACAGAACCTGAAAGGAGGGGGGGGGGGGGGGGAGGGTGGCTGCACAGCTGGTTAAACTGTGTAGCTGAGCAACACCGTTAATTGTAAAGGAAAAGACTATGGGTTTTGGGTCACTGTGTTCACGGGACTGCCTATGGCTGCTGAGTGCTGATTATCTGGAACTTTTGCTGTGTTTGTGTTCTGGAAAAGGGGAGGTCATGCCCGTCACTCTGCTGCCAGAGGCACGGTATTTTGGGGCTAACCCCCAATGAGAAGTAGGGGTAGCAGAACTGCTCCTTGAACTGCTGTAACTTCTGGAAGGCAATTCTTGTTGTTTTTCTATAAAACCTGGACTGGAATTGAAACCTGGACTGTTGGGTTGTTTGGTGCACTCGAAGGTGCGGGAGGTGGTCTAAGGAGTCCGGTACCACGTACATCATCACTCATGACATTTGGGGGTGCAGGTGGGGAGGGTTATTAAAGATTGAGAGGGTAGATAAATTATGCTGAAAGCTCAGATCGGCCAGAGGAATTTATTTTAGTTAGTGTATATGTACCTAACGGATCTCAGGGTAATTTATTTGTAGAAGGGGAAAAGAAGCTGTTGGATTTGGGTAGTGGGATGATATGTTTTTCCCCCCTCTTTTATGATTGTGGCTAATGGAAGATGGGCGGAGGGTTCAGGATTCCCAACTGTTGTGTTTCTTCTTTAAAGTTTTTCATGTGTACCCTGTATCAGACCCATTTTCATTGTTTCTTATTCAAGTGAATGCTTGTTAATTTTTGTTAATAACTATAAATAAAGAATTAAAAAAAAATTAGAATGACTCTCTGGTACACTTTCTTCTCCACAATATCTAAAGTAATCCCTCTCCATCACCCCAGTCCCATGATCTGACCACAGCTTAATTAAATTTCAGATGCCCATGCATCAGGGTCACAACACTCCTCGGAAGGCCGCCGATGCTTCCTCAGCGCTCACAGGATGATTCCGGCTCTTCAACAAAGAGGAGATCGTTGACAAAGTCCTATCAAATCTCAGCATGGCATCACCCAGCCTTGATTCGCTGATATCCACTTGGAACAACAGCCTTAGCTCCTTTGCACTTCTACCTGCCTCAAATAAGCTACCAAGAAGATGACAAACAGCACGATGGTACTCTTCAGAACTACGGACTTCACTACTCCTCCTCAGGAAGCTCAAAAGACATTGGCGATGTTCACAGTCCTCGGACGACCATGCAGCCTACATCTACCACCTAAAAGTACATCGCGAAGCAGTTTCCAAGAAAATGAAGGAATACCACTCTGATCTCCTGCTCCGCTCCCTAAACAAACCTCGTGACTTCTTTAACATCGTCAAGACCCTTACTAAAGAGCCTTCTCCCACCCAATCAGGCTTGCTACAACCTCAGGAATTCGCTATCTACGTGCCAAAACCAGCCTAACCAACACCTCCCTCACTATTTCTACAACAAGTAACACGCCATGCCACCTAACACCGTTGACGTTCACGCCCCCTTCCGAGAGGTTCTTCAAGGACACCATCATATCCATCAACACCAACACAGCTCCCAATGACCCTTGCCCAGCATTCTGGATAAGATTGCTGCATGCGGAATTCAGCCCAATCTTAGCTAAGATTATGGAGATGTCCTTTTCAACAGGGGCATTCCCCCAGATTCTAAAGCAAACATCCATCCAGCCCCTTCTAAAGAACAGCAAGCTGAACCCCCAGAAGGCGGAATCTTATCAACCAAATCTCCAGCATTCCCCTGTTTGCTAAGATAATCAAGAAGGTCATTCAACGCCAAATCCAGCACACATTGAGACTACCGCTCCTCTCGACCCATGTCAGCACGGCTTTAGAGAATTACATGGTATCGAGACACTCCTCACCACTCTACTCAGCACCCTACTCACCGGGATTGATAACATCAGGACAAGGCTATGCACTAATCTTCATGGACATAGCTTCCGCTTTCGACTCAGTCAACCACGAGCTGCTCCTTACACGTCTTCAAGAGAAGGGAATCCATGGTTCAGCCTTGAGTTGGTGCAAGTCTTACCTATCAGACAGATGGTAACAAGTACAAACTGACTCCATGACCTCTGAGCCTTTTCAACAAAAGCAAGGCGTCCCCCAAGGTTCCTCTCTCTCTGTCCTCCTTTTCAACATCTATATGCAGCCCATCTGTTCAATCATCCGCTCCTTTAATATCTCCTGCCTTGTGTATGCTGATGATGTACTGCTGTTCACACCATTCTCTATTGACCAGCCTGACTTCTCGCCATTAACAAGCTGTTTTGATGCTGTTACTGATTGGCTCCACACGCAAAGCCTCAGAATCAACTTCAATAAGACGGACGTCCTATTTATCACAAGAAATCAATCCTTCACCCCTCCCGCTTCGATTAAGGTGAGAGACGCAGAGCTCCCGAGAAGGCCCACCATCCGCTACTTGGGTATCACCCTGGACCAGCAGCTCGACATGAAAGCACATATAAAGCAACACCATAAAGGCAATCTACCACAAAATACGTACAATTCGACACCTACGGCCCCTACTGGAGCCTGCTGATTTCCGGACGATCTTTCAAGCCCCTGTAACCCCCCACTTCGACTACACCAACGCCATTCTGCATGGTCTCCCTAAGAGCACACTGAATCCGCTACAACTGGCAATGAATGCCGCTGCCCGCATCCTGCATGGAGCCTCCAGAAGAGACCACATAACTCCTATTTTGCAACACCTCCATTGGCTTCCTATCCACTGCAGGCTAACCTTTAAAGTACTACTGCTGACCATCAAAGCCCTTAACAAACTGTCCTCCGCCTCCCTCACGGACCTTGTCCACCCCACTGTTCAGAATAGATCCAGAAGATCGGTCGCTGCTAACACACTCGCTATCCCCAACGCAATAACAAAATGCTCCCTTGCGACAAAGAATAGAGCAGTGGTTTTTAACCTGGGTTCGATCGAACCCTAGAGGTTCAGTAAGTCAGTCTCAGGGGTTCGGCGGAGATCAAGACACAAGACACGCACCTGACTCATATGATTCATGATGACACGCCCCGCTTGGCCATCATTGGCTGCAGGTGATCACGCTACATTGCTTGGCCAATCTGTGCTGCAGGGAATTTGGTGCACTCAGTAGTCGACTTGTGACTGTCGTGATGGTATGTCGTGTGATTTCTTTCTTAATATTTTAATCCATACTAACTATGTTGAGCAAAAAAAGAAAGTAGTCGGACGAATATGTACAACATGGATTCGCATATATAACAGAACGTGATGGGAGTCAGCGTCCTATCCGCATGATTTGCAATGCCAAGTTAAGCAATTCTAGTCTAGTACCGGCAAAACTAAAGGAACACTTCCTTAACCTGCATGGAGATGGGGAATACAAGAACACAATGCTTGCTGAATTCAAGGTGAAGAGAGCCAGATTTGATGAAAAGGCTACTCTGCCTGCTCTCGGCTTTGTACCCATCAACAAACCAATCCTCACAGCATCTTACGAAGTTGCTTACCTGATCGCAAAGCAGGGCAAACCACACACCATTGGTGAAACACTCATAAAACCAGCTGTGTTGAAGATGGCGAATCTGATGCTGGGAAAAGCGGCCGAAGCTAAATTATCCCAAATTCCTCTTTCAAATGACACCATCAGCGACAAAATAGAGGACATGAGCAAAGACATCTTGGCTCAAGTAGTTGCAGATCTGATTTCAAGCCTGGCAAAATTCAGCCTCCAACTCGACGAGACCACAGACGTTTCTAATCTAAGTCAGCTTGCTGTATTTGTGCGCTATGTGAAAGACGCATGATAAAGGAAGATTTTTTTTATTTTGTAAGCCTCTTACAACAACAACTAAGGCAGCCGATGTGAAGAAACTTGTGGATGACTTCTTCAGAGTCAACAATCTTTCGTGGGATATGGTTTCTGCAGTTTGTACGGACGGAGCTCCAGTCATGTTGGGAAGAAAGTCTGGTTTTGGCACGCTAGTGAAAGCCGATGCACCACACATCGTTGTTACGCATTGTATTTTGCACAGGCATGCGTTGGCAACAAATACCTTGCCTCCAGAAATGACAGAAGTATTAAAAATTGTAGTGGAATGTGTGAACTATGTGCGAAATAGTGCACTGAGGCACCGCATCTTCAGTGAGCTGTGTAAAGAAATGGGCTCTGAATTCGAGGTACTTCTGTACCATTCTAACATTCGGTGGTTATCCCAGGGACAGGTGCTGAATCGTGTTTTTGCCATGCGTGTGAAATTAGCCCTGTTTTTGCAAGAGCACCAACATCGTCATGCAGATTGCTTCAAAAATTCTAAGTTCATTCTCATTTTAGCGTACATGGCTGATATATTCGCATCTCTCAATCATCTCAATCAGCAGATGCAGGGTGGTGGAGTCATCATCGAAGCGGAAGAAAACCTGAAGGCTTTTCAAAAAAAGCTACCGTTATGGAAACGACGAACAGAGAACGATAACTTCGCAAACTTTCCCCTGCTGGACGACTGTGTAAGTAAGATCGAAGATGTGTCTGGAATTGGAGACATTACTGTAACCACGGAACTGAAACAAGCAATTGCCACGCACTTAGATGAGCTTGCAGAGTCTCTTGACGGATACTTCCCTACAAAAGAGAGTCATATCCAGCATGGGTGAGACAGCCGTTCACGTCTGGTGTTGAGACAGCAGATGTCAATGATGAATACCTCGACGAAATCATTGAAATTCAGCAGAGCCAGGTTCAACAGCAACTCTTCAGAACAACAACGCTTTCAACGTTTTGGTGTCGACAAATGGTAATGTATCCTGTTATTGCTAGGAAAGCCCTGGAAATTTTTATACCATTTGTTACAACATATCTTTGCGAGCAATCCTTTTCAAGGATGCTGGACATAAAAACGAAGAAAAGGAACAGACTTTGCTGTGAAAATGACATGAGAGTGGCACTTGCCAAGGTGAAGCCATGCATTTCTGAACTGGTCTCTCAAAGGCAACAGCAGAAGTCACACTGATTTGCAGTAAATATTCATTATTATTGTAGTGGTGTAGCCTGATGAAAATTAGGTGATGGGTGTGTGTTAAAATGTTAAAAATAATAAATAGCATAAATACAATAAGTTCATTATTGGAATACATAAGGTTAAAAATTAAAACCATTTCAGTGTGGTAGTATTAAAAAAGGTCATGTCTTTGTGAAAAGTTATGTATGTAATGTATTGTGAGTTCATGCATTGTATTGGTTTTGTTCTTTGAACACAGTGATGTTAATGCACGATTCATTTTGTGAACCAGTAAAACATATACCTATGTCTTGAATTTGAAAAAAAAATCATATTTTATTTTTCAATAAAGAAGGGTTTGGTGAATGTGCATATGAAACTGGTGGGGTTCAGTACCTCCAACAAGGTTAAGAACCACTGGAATAGAGTCTTTGTGTTCTATGCACCTACACTTTGGAATGTCCTCCCTACCACTATCTGGGCTATTACTGACCTTGTGCAATTTAGGAAGGCTCTAAAGCACCACCTTTTCCTTCAGCATTACTCTCATACCGGTGACATGACATAACCCAGCATACCCTCCCACCCATCATGATGACACAGCCCAGCATACCCTCCCTATCTGTCATGTTGACATAACTATATACAAGTTGAGTAATTGTATCAACGGATATGGTTGTCAGGTCATGTCATGTTGACATAACCATATCCGTTGATGCAATTACTCAACTTGTATATAGTTATCCCTGTTGAAACACAAGTTGTATTACCTGTTCTTTGTAAAGTTCAATGTATGTTTCAGCCTGCATTGTACAAATTAATGTTATTTGTAAACCGCACTGATTCTAAAGAGCGCAGTATAAAAAAAGATTTAAATAAATAAAATAAATAATCTGACCTTTGCTGGGAGGTGGCATGTGCCTGCTTTTTGGATGTTTTGGTGTGTTTGAGGGCTGCCTCAGCAACCATGGACTGATAAGGAAATTGTAATTCATCATGCCCAAGTGCTGGGTTACTCCTACTGTAATTCTGCACACAATAATTCAAAATTCTGTTCCAAAAAGGTTTGAATTATACAAAATTCTGCATGCTTTGTTTGCTAAAATAACAAAGCACATTGTTTATGAGCAATATTTAATTTAAAATACAATACAATACAGAAAATAAATCACAAAGGTGCAAAATTTTGAGTTATTCTGTTCAGAATTCCAGCAGGAATACCGAGTGCACTTTATAATTAAGCTCAAGGCATCTGGAAGTTGGCTGTCTGGAGAAAAGGACAGCTGGAGGCTCTGTAGAATCTCACAGACTAGCACTACCACAGTTTCCTTAGGGGCACTACAGGACTGCAGGGTAGATTGAAAGTCCTTCTTGTTGCCTGATATCTGGGCAGTGCTACGGGAGAACACCTTAAAAATTTTTTGTAGGAACCTGGGAAAGGAACATTCCTCTACTGGCTCATCCAGTGGGGGGCTACTGTGGGGAGAGACAGAGGAGGCTCCCCAGAAACAAGCTCCCATTGGTGGAAGAAAGTGAAAGTATGGAGTGACCGGGAGCCCTCCAGGTATCGTGGAGATTCATAAGGTTCCAGAAACCAGTCCTCACAGGCTGGAAATGGGGATACTGTAGGTGTGGGCAGACCTGCTGCTGCCAGTGGGATAAAGGCTGCATGCAAGGGGAGGGGGCCACATTGGAAGATGATGGCACTATCCTGAATAAAGCGCATTAGAAGCTGCGTGAGGGTACGCTGTGGGGTACTTTGAGCTTGAGCCAGTGGAACTGGGAAAGGTCCTGGGGGGAAAAAAAAAAAAAAAGAGTCTGGCTGGATTCTGTCTCTGCTGTGCATTTTGCAGGGTCTCCCTTTCAAGATAATGTCTAAGGTGGGAAGGGATCTCTTCCCTCTGGGGCTTCACAGGTTTTAGCAAAACCTTTTGTTTTGTGAGAGGCACGATGACTTTCACCGTGGTTTGCCTGAGGCAGGGAAATCTTGTGAGAGGTTGTCTATTGCCTATCAGAGATGCACCCCAGGCTGTGGTGGGAAAAATGCACACAGGAGGAAGAAACCGAATCCCTTCTGGAGCCCTGTGGCAAAGCAAGGGACAGCTCAGGTGCTACTTTCAGGTGAGGGTAGGAGTCAAGCAACAATCCCAAGACTGCAGGCCATGTGCTCCATGACTCACTGCTGCTGCCAATAAAAAAAAACTGCTTCTGGTTGGGCGGCTGTGGCAGTAAAGCTCCGGGGCTCCCCCAGCGGTGCTGGTACTGGACTCCATGAGGTGACTGCAGGAGGAGAGAAGGTAAGTGAGGATAGAAAGATTTTCTCTTGTCTGAGCAGAGTCAAAGTGTGCTGGAGGCTTTCCTCATGAGTGTTGCTACTCTTGCTGGGTATGCTAAGTGACAAACTGAGATTCTAATGGTTTCTTTTTATATTTGTGGAGAGGAGAGAGCTGAGACTACACTATGGCATTGATGAGGTAGACTGATCAAAGAAGTGGACTAATACTAGGGCAGGAAATCCCACACAGGCTAAGAGGAGTCTAAAAGGCTTCTCTGAGCTTGACAAGAGTTTCAGCACACTGGCTCCACTGACAGCGTCACCTTGTAGTGTGCCTGCATCTTCCCAGCTAGTCTGCGGAAAAGTGGAAGATTCTCAAGCACCCATGCTCCTGGGTACCTGAAAACTGATGTATGATGTTGGCGCAGGCTGTAAGAGAACTGCTGCTGTGGTGGACCTGAAGCCGATATACAGCTGTTAACACTGCGGACAGCCCCAAGTCAGAAGAAGCCAGTATAGCAAGCCCATAAAGAGCCATAGCAGTCTGTGACGGCTCCTTGCCTACACTCAAGAGAGGCTAGAAAGGAACAAAAAATAATTTAAAACAATTAAAGCAAAGAAAAACAAAAAATTTAAAAAAATGAGCCTGTATGTCTTCAAAATCGATTGTAGAAAGGGCACCAGAACACACAGACATCTTTATGAGCCTTTTTATCCTTCAGAAAGAAGGAAAAAAAAGAGAGAAACTAGAACAAGCAACAAAAATTAAAAGACATCCAAAACAAAGACAAAACAAGAAAGAGCCAAAAAAAGGCAACAATGCCCAAAAACAAACAAAAAAGATTTTCCACAAACCATTAGATAATCTGGCATTCTGAACAGAGTTAATTCTATTTGTATGCAGTACTACTAACTGATGTAAAACTCAATATTATTTATTAAGACATTTGAAGCATGCAATATCAAACCAATTACAAAATTATTCTGCTATACAAAACCTGGAAGTCAATCATTCTGAAATATAAGCAAAACACAAATGCACATTTTTCTACGTAAGATTCAAATATGCATTTAACTTTCAAAAGAGAGACTGATAGAACAAGGAAAATGGTTATAAGAAACTAAAACAAGCAGCTGCAAAGGTTAAAAAGTTTATCAAACCTGGGCATTGTTTAAAAATACTATCTTGGAAGCCCAGAGACTAGATGCATTACATGACAGACCTCGACAAATTTTCTTTGGCTGTAGGACCCAGATCAAAAATCTAGGAGCCAGACTTACATACAATTGGAATATTCATTTATTTATATGCACCCCCTCCTACCCATACAGCCTCGGCTTCTAGCCATTGTCCACCCACGTATTCACCCCAGTCCTTTCCTCTCAGTCTCATAATCAGACCCGTTCTCAAGCCCAATCTTTTTTCTCTTACCCTCCCCCTTGTCAGCCCCCGTCTTTGCTTCAGCCTCCTTCCCCCAAGCCAAGTATCAGACCCCTTCTCCCACTGCCATCCCTTAGAATTGACCCTTTCTCCTATCTTCAGCTCCTCTGTTAGTTCTGAGCCCTCCTCTCCCAACCACATAGCACAGTTACTTACCTGTAACAGGTGATCTCTGGGAACAGCAGGAATTAGTCCTCACTTATGGGTACGTCGGAACCGACGGAGCCTGCGCGGGAAAGCTCCCCAGCTTCCCAGGAAGGAAGCTTTTGGGGTCTCCCACTGCACATGCGCGCTGCCTTCCCGCCTTCCTGACTAGCTCTCCTCAGTTTGAGTTTATAGCTGAGACAATAGAGAGAGGAAAGGAAGATAGATAGAAGATACAACTCCTAGGGGAGGTGGGTGGGTTGTGAGGACTAATTCCTGCTGTTCCCAGAGATCACCTGTTACAGGTAAGTAACTGTGCTATCTCCAGGAACAAGCAGGAATAAGTCCTCACTTATGGGGACTCCCTAGCTAAGATGCCTGGGAGATCCCCTTCCAAGGGTTCGCCATCTTCGTATGGATCTCAGGCATCCATCCTGGGAAGGTGGGCAGGAGTTGATCAAGTATGGAACAGGTGTTTGAGGACAGCCTGACCAAACAAGGCATCCCGGCGGGAGTCCTTGTCCAAGCAGTAATGGGCTGTGAAGGTATGAACCGAGGCCCATGTGGCGGCTCGACAGATCTGATCAATGGATACAGAGTGAAGATGAGCCAGAGAAGTGGCCATGGCTCTCACATTGTGAGCTGTGACATGGCCTTCCAGAGGAATAATTTTACTCTGGTAAGCAAAGGAAATACACTGAGCAATCCAATTGGAAAGTGTACGTTTGGAGACTGGAAGTCCCAAATGAGAAGGATCAAAAACCACGAAAAGCTGGGAAGACTTTCGATGTGGCTGAGTCCTGTTGAGGTAAAAGGCAAGAGCTCTTTTACAATCTAAAGTATGAAGGTTCCTCTCTGCACTGGATGCATGAGGAGCTGGAAAAAAGACAGGTAGATATACCTCTTGATTAAGATGAAAAGGCGAGACCACTTTGGGCATAAAGTGGGGATTCGTCCTAAGGACCACCTTATCATGATGAAACCTGGTATAAGGTGGATGAGCCACCAAGGCTTGTAGTTCACTGATGCGGCGAGCCGAAGTGACTGCAATAAGGAAAAGGACCTTCCAGGAAAGAAATTTCAAGGAGGTAGAAACCAACGGTTCAAAAGGTGGCTTCATAAGCTGACCCAGAACTAGGTTCAAGTCCCATGCTACCGGAGGAGGTCGGATGGGAGGTTTAGTTAGAGTCAGGCCTCTCATGAATCTTGCAACAAGCGGATGAGAGGAGACAGGTTGTCCATTTATAGGTTTTAAGGATGCTGCAATAGCACTCAAATTGACTCCTACTGAATTCGTCTTAAGGCCTGCATTAGAAAGATGCAGGAGATAGTCTAATAGAGAATTCAAAGGAAGTGCTAGAGGATCAAGACCCTGTTGAGCACACCAAATGGAAAAGCGTTTCCATTTGAAAGCATAGGAACGCCTCGTGGAGGGTTTCCTAGAGGCATGAAGGATATCTTTCACTGGTTGAGAAAGATTGAAGTCATGAAGGCTTAGGCCTTCAGTAACCAAGCTCTGAGGTGTAGGGACTTGGGGTTTGGGTGCCACAAAGTCCCCTCCTCCTGAGACAGGTGGTCTGGTGCAGCTCCCAGGTCCAGGGAGGGTCCCTGGGAGAGATGCAGAAGTAGAGGGAACCACACTTGGCGTGGCCAGCGTGGAGCTATGAGGATCATCGATCCGTGATCCCTCTGGAGTTTGAACAGAGTCTTGGAAATCAAAGGAATGGGTGGAAAGGCATACAGGAATTCCTGACCCCAATGCAAGAGAAAGGCGTCGTTGGCCTGAGCTCCCTGACACGGAGTCCTGGAAAAGAACCGGGGAAGTTTGGCATTCCACGGACTTGCAAAGAGGTCTATGTCCGGGGTTCCCCATTCCTGAAAGATTCTGCCTATCTGGTCCATATGTAGGGACCATTCGTGTGGAAGCAGAACTCGACTGAGTCTGTCTGCCCGAGAGTTTTGAACCCCTGGAAGATATACTGCCAGAAGATGAATTTGATGCTCTCTGGCGAAGGCCCATAATCTGAGAGCTTCGTTGCAAAGCGACAGAGAGCCTGTCCCTCCTTGTTTGTTTACGTAGAACATGGCCACCTGATTGTCTGTCTGAACTAGGACGGTCAGGTTGACAAGGAGGGTATGGAATACTTTGAGGGCAAAGAAAATTGCTCGCAGTTCCAGGAGGTTGATGTGAAGGGTGGTCTCCTGTGGAGACCAAGTACCCTGAGTGGAGAGGGATTGTAGATGGGCTCCCCACCCTGTTTGGGAGGCATCTGTTGTGAGGGTTGCTTGGGGGAACAAAGGTTGGAAGGGGGCCCCCAACAACAGATTCTTGGTGGACATCCACCATTGGAGGGACCAAAACAGACGCTTTGAGGTGATGATTTGGTCGGAGAGCGCTCCTGATGCTTGAGTCCACTGGGTGGCCAAGGTCCATTGAGCTGCTCTCATGTGAAGATGAGCGTAGGGCACCACGTGAACCGTGGAGGCCATGTGGCCCAGAAGTCGCAGCATTTCTCTGGCTGTCAAGTGACTGCTGGACTGAGCTTGGGAGGCCAAGCAAACCAGACGTTGGCCCCGGACTTGAGGTAGGTAGGCCCTTGCAGTGGTGGTGTCTAACTGGGCCCCTATGAACTCCAGAGACTGAGTAGGGATAAGTTGAGATTTGGGAAGGTTTATTACCAGTCCCAGATACTGCAGAATGTGCCTTGTGCGGTCCAGGGAAATCTGGGCCTCTGACTGAGATGGAGCTCGGATGAGCCAGTCGTCCAGATATGGGAATACAAAAGTTCCCAGACCTCTTAGAAATGCGGCAACAACTGCCATGCATTTGGTGAACACTCTTGGAGCAGAGGCCAGACCGAAGGGAAGTACTCTGTACTGGAAATGTTTTCCCTGAAACAGAAATCTTAGATATTTTCTGTGGGATGGGTGGATGAGTATATGTGTGTACGCATCCTTGAGATCTAGAGAACAAAGCCAATCCTGACTCTGAAGGTATGGAAGGAGAATGCCTAGAGAAAGCATTTTGAATTTCTCCTTGTACAGAAATTTGTTCAATTCTCTCAGATCTAGGATAGGTCTGAATCCCCCTGTCTTCTTTGGTATGAGAAAATAAGGGGAGTAGAATCCTGTCCCTTGTTGAAGAAGAGGAACCTCTTCTATTGCCCCTTGGGCAAGGAGAGAAGAGACCTCCTGATCCAACAGGGCCAGGAGAGATGGGGGAGAATTGAAGTGCCTCACCATGGTATATGGAGGAAGGTTGGAAAAATGAAGTTTGTAGCCCTCTCTGATGATAGAGAGGGTCCATTGCTCTGATGTAATTTGCCCCCATCTGGGAGCAAAGTGAGCTAACCTTCCAGGAATGGTGAGGGGCTCTGGTTGTTCTAGAGCCAGAAATGTTAAGTTCTCTAGGGGCAAGTCAAAACCCCTGAGGGGGTTGAGCCTGCTGAGGAGTGGCAGACGCTGCAGGCTTTGACCTTGCCTGTTTAGGTTGCTGACGTTTAGCAGCAAAGCGAGGCTGAGAAGATTGTTGGCCAGTATTTGTGGAAAATCTGGCCTTCTTGTAGTAAGGCCTCTTGAAAGACTTTTTCTTGGCAGGAGTAGAGGTAGACTTAGAAAGTCTATCCAATGTAGCATTTTCTGCGTCCATTTGAGTGGCTTTAATTTGCCAGTCTTTACCAAATAAGTTCTCACCTGTACAGGGCAGATTCCGTAAGCCATCCAGGACCCAGGGTTCTAGGTCAGAGGCCTGGAGCCAAGCAAGTCGTCGGGCTGCAATGGCAATGCCCGAAGCTCTACCGGCACCTTCAAAGGAATCAAAGGCTGCTCTGTTGGAGAACTTAGAAACATCAAAGAAGCTGTTTCACCAGAGAAATGAACTCCTCCTTTCTATCCTCAGGGATAAAGGTGGCAAAATGCTTTACCTTTAGGGCAAGTTCCCTTAGAAACATGCCCATATACAGACTGTATGAATTAATCCTGGCTATAAGCATACTAGCCTGGAAAACTTTTCTGCCAAAAGAGTCAAGGGTCTTACATTCTCGCCCTGGAGGGGTAGAAGAGTGCCTTTTGGTGCTCTTAATCTTTTTCAGCGCAGACTTCACCACAATGGAATGGTGAGGCAGCTGAGTCTTTTGAAACCCAGGAGAAGGAGGGACCCGGTACATGGTGTCCAACCTACGAGAGTAAGGAGACAACGTAAGAGGAGCCTCCCATAAATCCATCAAGTGTTCTTGAAGGATTTCATGGATAGGCAGGGTGACTGCCTCTTTAGGAACCTTAGGGTATCCTAAAATATCCAATTTCTTTGACCTAGGTTCTTTTTCAGAGGATGTGGTAATAGAAAGTCCTTTAGCTAGCTCTATAATGAAGTCTTGAAAGGACAAATCCTCTGGTGGAGACATTCTCCTCTTTGGGGAAGAGGGGTCTTCCTGAAGAACTAGAGACAGCTCATCAGAGTCCTCAAAGGAGTCAAAATCCTCAGAAGAATCAGAGTATTCTCTATTTGCTTCCAACGCACGATACGCATACCGATCGGTATCGACATCGGGCGTACCGGGTATGGGATCGGTATCGGGTGAAAACCCGGATCCGGCATGCGGAACCGATCTGCGTTTGGAAGTCGATGGTCGCGGTTCCGGTATGGGAGACGATACCGGAACCGGACCCGGTACCGCTGAACGCGGTACCGAGGGCGTCGCAGCTGTAATAAAAGCCAGCATGGCCTGCTGCATGGTCTAAACAGTATTGCTCATAGACGCCACTGCTGCCTGGATGTCGGTACCGGTATGGGCCGGTACCCCAGAGCAGTCTAACAGGTGATCAGTCGAGGCCGTGCCATCAATGTCAACCTGTAACCCCATAGATGGTGCTTTGGAAGTCAGAGCTTCCCGCCGGGGTTGTTTGGCTGGGGCATGGTCCTCAGACTCAAAAGAGAGAGCCTCTCGATGCTTTGAAGGAGATTTGCTCTTTGAGGACCTGCCCGAAGAAGGTTTGGTTACCTGAGATCCATCCGGAGAGGAAGACCTGGATGACTGTGATGCTGGATTATCTGAAGCAAACAGCACATGGAATTTGTTGGCCCGGTTCTGCAAACCACGTTTAGACATCTGGGAGCAGGATGGGCAGTCCGGAATGGAGTGGTCAGGTCCCAAACATTTAAGACACCATTCATGGGTGTCTGTGACAGAAATAACAGCACTACACTTGGTACACTTCTTAAAACCAGGGGCTGGTTTCTCCATGAGGAGAATTTGTGTAGGCCTGAGGCCTAACCGAAGTCACCAAGTTGTGCAGAATAAAGATTTTTTTTTTTTTTTTTTTTTTTATAATTTGTTTATTTTCATACCATTCAGAACACAATTGCAGCTCAGCCATTAGTTTAACACAACTTCGAAAAATCAACAACAAGAAGAGCTCAACAACTGTCAGAACTATACATTTTTCCATTTTCCCCCCCCCTCCCCACCCTCCCCCATACTTATTGCACATCTGAGAGCTACCCCCCCTCCTCCCCCCCCCCTCACCCCACCTTAACCCTCACGCCACTTCTCATAGCGGCCCCAGACGGCCTTAAAGGCCTTCAGCGTATGACTCCTATGAGCCGCTATGGCACACATACTCCACAAAGAATCAATGCGCTGCAGAACCATACCCAAGGTCGGGGCCTGCTCACACCTCCATCAGGCCATAATCACCCCTCTCCCCGCACCTATACAACTGCCCACCAACATCAGGGTCTCTCGCTCTCCCATCTCCGGCATATCATTTAATAGCACCATGGAGGCCGTGAATAGTACTTCTCCCCCCAACACCTTCTGTAGCCAATCTCCAAGTCCCCTCCACATCAGCTGTATCTTATCACAACCCCAAACTATATGGTATAAATCCCCCCAGCTCCCACACCCCCTCCAGCATTCCCCAGTTTCCTGCTCACAGAAGGCTTTTAACTTCCCCGGGGTCCAGTACATTTGGTGCCGCATCTTCAGACTATTTTCTAAATAGGATGGTCCCGGGGCCAGGCGTCGAGACCAGCGAGTTATATGATCCCAATGCTCTGCCCCCCAATCTCCCCCTAACTGTTGTTCCCACTTGAGTTCCCCGTTACTCCGCTCCTCCTGCCCACTATTCCACCCTTGCTTACATAACTCCCCATGCAGAAGCGTGATGATCCCTCTCCTCCCTCCTCCCCTCCTCAGGGCTATTTCAAAGGGTGACGCTACCTTCCGTAGCTCTGTCAATATCCCTTTCCGCCGAACATAAGATACTATCTGCAGATATGCAAAGTAATGCTCTACCTTCACCCCATACTTCTCCTGCAAATCTCCAAACGACCCTAGCTCCCCCCCCTCTGTCAATAACTGCCCCAGAGTATGCAGGCCTAGGCCCCCCCACTCCTTAAACACCCCCCCTTCCCTCCCCGGGCTGAAGTCCTTCAGCCCCTGCAGAAAAGTAGCCCTAGTATATACCGCTTCCCCCGTAGCAATATCCCCTTCATCCTCCCCCACAACAATTGCGTATAATCTCGAAAGGGGTTGTCCTCTCCCCCTCCTCCCCTTCTCCCCCCCCAGATCCCAAAGCCACATCTGCAAGCTCGAATTTTCCCCTCTCAGCTGCTCTAGCTCCACCCAAATGGGGGTCTCCTCCCCTCCCAGCCAGCTCACCACAGCTTTCAACTGTGCCGCTAAGAAGTACTTTTCCAACCACGGGACTCCCAAACCCCCCTCCCTCTGCTCCCGGTACATAGTGCCTTTTGATACCCGAGATCGTCTCCCAGCCCAAACGAAATCATAAATCAACCGTTGAGCTCTACGCAAGTAACTGGGAGGTATCCTACCGGGTACAGAACTAAACAGAAACAGAAAACGCGGGAGGACATTCATTTTTATGACCGCTATACGCCCAAGCCAGGTTAAATATACCTTTCGCCAACGAGCCATGTCTTCCTGGACCGCCTGCATAAGGAGGCCAAAATTCCGCTCCCACACCCTCCGCCAATCTTTACCCATTTGTATGCCCAAATATCTATACTCCCCCTTCACCCAGCGAAACGGGAAGCTACTTCGAAGACTGGACTCCAACCTCTCCCCTAAATTAAACCCCAAAATCTCAGTCTTACTCCCATTGATTTTGTAACCGGACACCCTACTGTAGCGGGTGATTTCCTGCATTAAGACCGGGAGCGAGATGAGAGGGTCCCTGAGGGTGTAGATGACATCATCCGCAAATAACGCTATTTTCGACTCCCAAGTATTCATAACCACCCCCTTAACATCAACCGCCCTACGCACTCGATCCGCCAACGGTTCGATAACCAGTGCGAATAATAAGGGCAAAAGCGGACACCCCTGACGTGTCCCCCTCCCCAAATTGAACACCTCCGAATAAATGGAAATTACACTAACCTGGTAATTGTAGTTCCTGGAGGGTCCAGTTTAGTCCTCCAACATCGGGGAGTGCCCCTCCTCCTGCAGCCGGGAGACTGGACCAATCAAATCTTCTGTAGTATATATACAGCCGGAGCTCCCAGAAGTCCCCAGTGTACTAGTAACAAAGCATACTTAACGAAGCAACACATTAGATTAATATACAAAATGACCTAATTAAAGAACAATTTGTTCCCCCCCAAGGAATATCCAACCCCCTCCCCAAACGAGGAAGTCAGAACACTACATTGCGCCGGCACCGACGCCTCAGGAATCAAAACACCGCTCCCCACCAGAAGTTCAGGAGCTGCCTGAACCCCCGAGACAGGGAAGAGCCTCTGCAAAAAACGCGGCTGCCACAGAGGGAGACCGAACGGCAAGAGGAACCGTCTTAATATCAACCGTTCGGAAAGGCGCGCCGCACCACATTAGCAGATAGTCGGGAGGGAAGGAGGACTAAACTGGACCCTCCAGGAACTACAATTACCAGGTTAGTGTAATTTCCATTTCCTGTTCGGTAATCCAGTTTAGTCCTCCAACATCGGGATGTAACAGAGCAGTTAAGACCGGGCGGGACCTTGCCATCCGGCGCGCAGAACCGCCGAACCAAAACAGGAATCCCGAGCCGCTGACACATCTAAGCGATAGTGTCTACTGAAAGCATGCAGAGACGACCAAGTGGCCGCCCTACAGATATCTGCCGGCGGAACCAGGCTATACTCCGCCCAAGAGGTCGCCTGAGCCCTAGTGGAATGAGCCCTCAGACCCTCCGGAACAGACCGCTGTTGCAACAGATACGCGGACGCGATTGCCTCTTTGAGCCATCTAGCAATGGAGGCTTTAGCTGCCGCTTCCCCTTTACGCGCACCCCCGAAGAGCACGAAAAGCCGGTCAGATTTCCAAAAAGACTCTGTAACCTTTAAATAACGATGGAGCGTACGACCCACATCGAGCCGGAGAAGACCTCTGTCCGTTGACCCGACAGATTGCGAAGAAAGCACTGGAAGAAACACTGCCTGATTCATGTGAAAGGGAGACACCACCTTTGGCAGAAAGGAAGGAACCGGACGGAGAACGATCCGATCCGCGGAAAAAGACAAGAAAGGCTCTCGACAGGACAATGCATGCAGATCTGAAATGCGCCGTGCCGAACAGATGGCTACAAGAAAAACCGCCTTCAGCGTGAGATCTTTCAGAGACGCCCTGCGCAGGGGCTCAAAAGGTTCACGAACCAGGGCCCTCAGAACTAAATTCAAGTCCCAAAGAGGAACGAAAACTCTGCGGGAGGGCCGGAAATGAAAAACAGCCGTAAGGAATCGGCGTACATCCGGATGAGCCCCGAGCAGACGACCCAAAACCTTGCCGCGGTAACACGAGATAGCCGCCAGCTGGACTTTTAGGGAACTAGCCGCAAGGCCCTTATCGAAACCATCCTGAAGAAAACTTAAGACGACGGGCACGGAAACCGTCGCCGCCCGGACTCCCCGCCGGGAGCACCAGTCTTCAAAAATCCTCCAAATCCGAACGTAAGTAAGAGAAGTGGACGTTTTCCTCGCCCGCAGAAGGGTAGAAATCACCGCGGGGGAGTAGCCCTTCCTTTTCAGCCGAGCCCTCTCAATGGCCAAACCGTAAGCGAGAATCGATCCACTTGGGGCATCCGCAAGGGACCCTGAAGAAGAAGATCCGGTAGAGCGGGCAGGAGCCAAGGAACGCCGTCGCGCAACCGGACCAGATCGGCATACCAGGGCCTCCGGGGCCAATCCGGGGCCACCAGTAACACGCGACCCCGGTGGCTCTCGATACGTTGTACGACCCGGCCGATCAAAGCCCACGGAGGAAAGACATAAAGAAGACCGGACGTGGGCCACGGCTGAATGAGAGCGTCGAGCCCCTCGGACATGCGCTCCCTTCGCCTGCTGAAGAAGCGCCCTGTCTTGGCTGATTGAAAGGTCGCCATGAGATCCATGATGGGTGGACCCCACCGCCGGACGATTTGTGCGTAAACCTGTGGGTTTAGCTCCCATTCTCCGGGGTCCACCCGCACTCTGCTGAGAAAATCGGCCTGGACATTGTCTACGCCCGCAATGTGAGCCGCCGAGATCGCTGGAAGGCGAGTTTGCACCCAGTTGAACAAGGCCGCCGCTTCTGCCTCCAGGGCCACGCTGCCGGTACCCGCTTGGCGATTGATGTAAGCTACAGTGGACGCATTGTCCGACAGGACTCTCACCGGCCGTCCGAGAACCAGGGTCTCCAGGTCCACCAGGGCTAGCCGGACTGCCCGCAATTCGAGACGGTTGATCGACCAAGAGGCCTCCAGGGGAGACCATTCCACCTGAGCAAAGCGGAACTCGCAGTGAGCCCCCCAGCCGGTTAAGCTCGCCTCCGTCGTGAACGGAACCCACAGAGGAGGCTCCAAGGGAATCCCTCGCGACAGGTTCTCGGCGGAGAGCCACCACCGGAGGGATCGGCGAACCGTCTTTGGGCAAGGCAATCTCTTGTTCAACGAGTCGAACTGGTTGGACCAACGTCGCAGAAGAGCACTCTGCAGCGGACGCATGTGGAAGCGCGCCCAAGGCACCACCTCCAAGGTCGCCGCCATCTTGCCGAGGAGCCGCAGGTACCACCATGCCGACGGAGCTGGCATCCCCCGGAAGAGACGGACCAGAGCCCGCAACGCCAGCACGCGTCGCTCCGGAAGGCACACCAAGCCCCTTGCTGTGTCGAAGCGGACTCCCAGATACTCGAGATCCTGTGTCGGAGACAGACAACTCTTGCATTCGTTCACCACCCATCCGAGGGACCGAAGGAGATCCACCACCCTGCTCGTGACTTGCACACACTCCCGACTGGACTTCGCTCGAATCAACCAGTCATCGAGATATGGATGGACCAGGATGCCCTCCTTGCGCAACGCCGCCGCAACTACAACCATCACCTTTGTGAAGGTGCGGGGAGCCGTGGCGAGTCCGAACGGCATGGCCCGGAATTGAAAATGGCCCCACGGGAGCGCAAAGCGGAGAAACCGTTGATGGGAGGGCCGGATGGGAATGTGTAAATAGGCCTCTGTAAGATCGAGGGATGTCAAAAATTCCCCTTGACGCCCCGCTACGATGACTGACCGCAGGGTCTCCATGCGAAAGTGCGGTACTCTGAGAGCGCGATTCACGCCTTTGAGATCCAAGATCGGACGAAGGGAACCGCCCTTTTTGGGAACCACAAAATAGATGGAGTAGCGACCTGCGCCTCTTTCCAAAGGCGGGACCGGAACCACGGCCCCCAGAGAGAGAAGCCGATCCAGGGTCACGCGGATGTCCCGCGCCTTTTGAGCTCCCTTGCTGGGAGACAGAACAAACGAACCCGGAAGTGGGTGCGCAAACTCTAGGGCATAACCTTCTCCTATAATCTGCAGCACCCACCGATCTGACGTAATTTGGGCCCAAGAAGGAAGAAAGTCGCGCAAACGACCCCCGATGACCGGGTCTTCCTCTAGAGCCCGCCTCGTTTCATTGTGGCTTGCGATTAAAGGAAGAGGCCGAGGAAGAGGCGGCTCCGGAGAAGCCCCTTCCCGCTCCTCTGAAACCACAAAACCCTTGATGACGGGTTCCAAAACGGCCGCGCTGCGAAGTCCACAGCCGGGAAGAACGAAATCTGCGCGCATCCCGAAACTGGCCGCGCGCTGAGGTGGACGACCTATTAAGCTTAGGCTTATCCTCTGGAAGCCGACCACCTTTCGACTCACCGAGATCCTTCCCAACTTATCCAGAGCCTCACCAAATAACAACCTGCCCTTAAAGGGTAGTTTACTGAGGCGAGACTTGGAAGAACCGTCGGCCGCCCAATTGCGCAACCAGATGGACCGTCGTGCCGCTACCATGGAGGCCATGCTATTAGCTAGGGAGCGTATTAAATCATAACACAGATCCGCCAAGTAGGCCGATCCCGACTCCACGCGGGTAACATCCAACAGCCCCTGTTGGTCCATACCGGACCCCGAGCGCAGGTGCTGCGACCATCGCAAACAAGCTCGAGCTACCCACGCCCCACATATAGAAGCTTGTAACGATAAGGCGTTGGTCTCCAAGGCTTGCTTCAACAAATTATCAACCTTTTTGTCCTGAACATCCATCAGGGCCGCGGCCCCTTCAACCGGGATGGTGGTTTTCTTAGTCACTGCCGAAACGGCAGCATCCACCCGTGGAGACTTAAACAAGTCCCTGTCCTTGTCGGCAAGGGGGTAAAGACGATTCATGGTCCGAATCCCTTTCAAAGCGGATTCCGGTTGCTCCCATTCCGCATGGATCATCTGCTCAACTACTCGGTGCACAGGAAAAACTACCTGGGCATCCCTGACCGCCTGAATGAGAGGATCCTCGAGACCCTCCTCCTCCAGCGGCCGCACCGCAGAGAGGTTAAGTGCTTGGAGAGACTCCGTGACCAAAGGTACCAGCTCGTCCCTTCGAAACACCCGAATGATGCGAGCCTGATCTTCCGGTTCTGGAAGCTCTCCGTCTTCTAATTCCTCCGCCTCAATATCCGGATCCCCCTCAGCCTCGGAATCCGGGAGGCAAAGGGCGTCCTGATCCTGGTCCCCCAACCTGGGCCGCTTGACAGCGGGTTGGGAAGACCGCTGAACCCCCCCTGCGGAAGCTGGGGGGAGAGAGGCGGGCCAAGCCTCCGGCAAATGACCAGACCGGCTTAAGCGGAAGGCCTGATGCATGAGAAGAACAAAATCCGAGGAAAAGTCTATAGGCGACGCCACCATAGCCGCCTGCTGGAGCTCAGGGACCGACGTATTAGACGCCGGGCCCAGACCAGAAGGAAGGATGCTCGGTGAAGGGACACTGTCCCCCGAAAGAGAAGGGTCCCCGGGCACATGCTGTTCCTTAATTTCAATAGGCAGCTCCAGTTCTGAAGAAACTGCAGCACAGCTCTTACAGATTCCAGAGTCAGTCATTGTACCCCTGCGGGAGCCACAAATTACACACTGAGGTTTGGCAGCCATGCCAAGGCCACCTGCCCTCAGGGAAAAATAAGGCAACAGGAACAGGGAAGCCCACACCAAGGGGACTAACCTTATTCAATTCAGCACAGTATTAAATTTAAAACCCTTTTTTTTTTTTTTTTTTTTTTTTACAGTAAACAAAATACTCCCCAGAATCCTAGGGGTGCCCTGAGCAAAATCGCCAGCAAAAGAAACCCCAAAAACACCAGGGGAACCCGTGCGCAAGTGTTAAAAAGTGCCCTTAAAAAGCACACTTTAGAAATCCAAAATGGCCGCCGCACTTTTTCACCCGCGGTAAAAAACGGCGCGAAAATACAAAGGTACCCAAATAATATGGAAAAGAAAGAAAACGACCCTCTAATAAAGGGCAAGCGAAAAAAGGCAGGAAAAAGTGCAATTTGGAAGCCAGGGGAGCCGACAGAGCCTCTGCCCAAGCAAAGAACAGAGAGCTGAAAGCTTAAAACAAGGAAAATTCCTACCAGCTCTGGGAACAGCAAGGAACTCAGCCCACTTCTCCAAGTGACAGGCAATGTTGCAGCCGGTATGGCTCTTCCCCGAACAGCCTTGGGGAGAGCTCAACCCAGGCTTCAGAGATTCCCAGGCAGGAAGGCAGGAGCCCAAGGCAGGTCTGGCTTTCCCCAGAAAGTCCCCTGTGTCTTTTTTTTTTTTTTTTTTTAAAGATACAGCTACCTAGCAAAGGAAATAGAACATAAAGGACCAGAAATAAACCCCAAAAGAACTAACTAACTAGTGTTGCTCCTTCAAGTGTCACTTAGCGTGCCCAGCAGGGGCACAGAAGTCCTCCAGCTGCAGGGAGACTGGACACACTGGGGACTTCTGGGAGCTCCGGCTGTATATATACTACAGAAGATTTGATTGGTCCAGTCTCCCGGCTGCAGGAGGAGGGGCACTACCCGATGTTGGAGGACTAAACTGGATTACCGAACAGGAACTCCCATTCACGCGCACGCGGGCCTTAGGAGCCGTATAAAACGCTCGTATCCACTTTATAAAGTTTTCCCCCAACCCTACTCTTTCCAAAACCATCAACAAAAACTCCCATTCCACCCTGTCAAACGCTTTTTCAGCGTCAATGGATATGAACACCGCCTTCTGTCCCGTCCTTTGTACCTCCCAAGTCAAATTGCAGAGTCTGCGGATGTTATCTCCCCCTGCCGTCCCGCTACAAATCCGGTCTGGTCCACATGCACCAGTGACGGCATGACCCGCTGCAATCGAGTGGCCAATATCTTTGCCAATAGCTTGGCGTCGACATTTAAAAGCGAGATTGGCCGATAAGAACCACACACCATGGGATCCTTTCCCGGCTTAAGGAGAACAGTGATTCCCGCTTCCAACATAGTATCGGGAACCGCTCCCGTCCGAAGTACACCATTAAACACCTCCACTAACAGCGGCTGAAGCTCCCCCCTAAAAACTTTGTAGAATTTCCCGGTCAGACCATCCAACCCTGGTGCCTTACCCAGTTTCAAAGTTGTAATAGCTGCCGCCACTTCCTCACCAGTAATCAAACGATCTAACGTGCCCTGCACTTCCGAATCCAGCCGGGGTAACATACACCCCTCTAAGTATTGCCTACTTTTTTCACGGCCATCTATTACCTCCCCACTGTAAAGCTGTTTATAATACTCGCTAAAGGTCTTGCGGATCTCATTATTCCCCGTCAGCAACTTCCCTTTCCCATTCCTTATACTACCAATATTGGATTGGGCCACGTGTGTTCGCAACCGCCTAGCCAAAAGTTTCCCTGCCTTATTCCCCCCTCAAACATAGCTTGCTTAAGGAGAGTCAATTCATGTGCCATCTTGCTTGCTCTTATCTGACTAAGCTGTCCTCGTACTCGCTGCAGCTCACTAAGAACATCCTCCTGCAAATCACATTGATGATGCCCCTCCAATGCCCTTAGCACCCCCATTAATCGTCTCTCCTCGTCCCCTTTCATCCGACACTTCCTCGCAGCTTCCCCCAATAAGTGGCCTCGTACTACCGCCTTCAGACCATCCCATACCATACCCAGCTCTACTTCCCCATTCATATTAAAAGCTTGATATTCGGAGAGAACCCCGACTGTTCGTTCAACTACTGCTGGGTCATCCAATATAGAGTCATTGAGCCTCCAAAACTTCACACCTGTATCTATATACCCCAGATTAAACCCAATGCTCACTGGGGCATGGTCCGACCAAGTAATAGAGCCCTGTTCCACCTCCTCAACCTTATCCATCCAGCCACTATCCACCCAAATCATATCGATACGGCTATAACTCCCATGCGGTGCCGAGTAATAGGTGTACTGCTTCCTCCCCGGATTTCGACAACACCATGCATCTACTAACCCTAAACCCGCCTTCATCTCTAACAAACGCTGACGCTCCCGTCGCCTCGCTGCCCCTACGCCCTGGCCATTATCGAGACGGGGGTTGAGAGTCAAATTAAAGTCACCCCCCACAATTATCAGCAAATCCCCCAATTTCTCCAAATCAGCCCTCATAGATTCATAGAACTCACCCTGCCCCTCATTCGGCCCATACACACTAAATATCCAAACCAATTCATCCCCCAGTTGTACCTTCACTCCCACATACCTCCCCTTCTTATCCCTATGCTCCCCCATTACTTTATCCCGCAGCTCAGCCCCTACCAGGATAGCCACCCACCCCTTTCGCGCCTCTGCCCTCTGTCCTGCCAACACCACCTTAGGGTATTTTCGTGTCTCAAGCAGCCTCTCCTGTCCCACCTTTAAATGCGTTTCTTGAACACATATAAATTCCGCCCGATTCCGTATCCCCTCCTTCTCCACCAGTCGACGCTTGCGCCAGGTTCGCAGACCCTTAGCATTGATTGTTACTAACCGCACTTTTTGCTCCCCCACTACCCCCTGCTCATTCCCCCTCCCCCTTTCCCCCCCCCCGCCACCCACCCCCCTTCCCCCCTCCCCTCCTTCTGTCCCACTCCCCCCCCTCCCCCTCCACTTTCAGATTCCCCAGCCCTTCCCCCCACCCCCCTCCTCCCTCCCCTGGAGGCCTCCGTCAGAGTAGTGCCCATCAGCGCAGATGTGCCCAAGTCCCCTCCAGCCCCCCCGCTCACCTCTTCCCGCTCCCCCTGTAACCCCCCGAACATTCAATAACCTCCACCCTATACTAAATATCCCCCCAGTGGCCCCCCTCCCCATCCACCTTACCCTCCTCCCCTTCAACCCTGGAAACTCCCCTCTCCACTTCCCTCCCCCCCCCATCCATCCCCACCCAGAGCCCGTACTGGGAAGGTACCCCTCCCATTCCTACCCACCCCCCCACCGCCAGATCCTCCACCTCCCCAACCTAGTGGCCCCCTCCCCAGCCTTGTCCCACCTTTCCCCTTCTCCCAACCGCCCATGTTACCCACCTCCCCCCTCCCTCTCTTCTCATCCGTCCCCACCCCTCCCCCTACCACCCCTCAACCCGTTCCAGAATGCAGCAGTATAAAATCACACCCGACATAACAATATTCCCCAAACACGGCTCCCCCTCCTCCCCCCCACAGGCCCCTCCCCCCAACACACATAGCATAGTCAATGGGTGAATCATAGGTCCATGTATACCCCTCATGACCCCTTGAAAATCACAGTCTCCTCATGGCTTAGCCGCTCATCCTCTGCTCGCTTCCTCCTCATGTAAGATCTGCACAGGGCTGGGAAGATTCTCCGGTGCCTCTTCACGCTCCCGCCGCTTATCCTGTGAGTCCCGCCGTCGCTGCTGCTGATCTTGCAAGCCCGCCTCTCGCAACGCCTTCTGCGCTTCCCCGCAGTTTTTCACCCTCCAGCTGCGAGTACCCACCGTGAAGCATAAACCAAATGGATACAGCCAGCGATAGCGTACATTCTCTTGTCGCAAAATTATAGTCACAGGCTGCATCTCTCGCCTGCGCTGCAGGGTACCCGCCGCCAAATCCGCATAGAGGGCTATCTTGTATCCCTTGCCACATAAACTCTCGTGCTCTCCGCATCTTTGCAGCAATCCTCTCTTTAACCAGATAATCACGAAGGCAAATGACAATGTCACGTGGCCGATTAGGCCTACTGGGTCCCAGCGCCCTATGCGCCCTGTCCAATTCCACCTTCACACTCTCCAAAGACTCCTCTCCCTCCAGCAGTATCGCCGTACAGATAGCCTCAGCCACTCTCCGACTGTCGTCAAATTCCGGCTCCTCTGGTACACCCCTAATGCGCAGATTATTTCGCCTCGTGCGATTTTCAATGTCTTCCAGCTTAAACTGGATTTGCTCCTTCCATTGGTCCCACTCACTCATTGAGCGCGCCATGTCCCCCTGTGCTTTCTGCACCTGTGCCAGCTGCTGCTCCTGGGCCTCCGTGCGCCTTCCCAGCTCGCTCACTTCTTCTCGCAGCTCATTGCAGACCTCGCCCACCTCCACTTTTACCGCTGCTAATTCAGATTTCAGCTCCCCGAACCAGGCCTTCAACTCCTCTCTGGACACTCCATTCACCACCATCGTGCTTTTGCCCACCTCCAACGCACGCGGTGCCAATTTCTCCACTGTGTCCCGGGGTGTCCTTTCACCCGGCGCCATCTTTGCTTCCCGCTCTCCAGCTACCCCGCCACTATAGGCAAATTCTTTTAAGTCCGCCGCCTTCTTGCGGGTCGTCATCCTGCCTGGTCGGGTCACCGCTAATTCCACTACCTGCTTCTGCAATAAGGGGTGCAGTCACCTCCCTTGGGGTCGCAGCGTTTCCACAAACAACGAGGGGTACTCCGGAGACCCGAACTCAGGCTGCCATCGACACTGGTGACGTCACTTCCTCCTCTTTTTTTTTTTTTTTTTAAAGAAAAGAAAAGACCGGCGGTACCGGTTTCGGTATGGGGAAGGCAGGTACACGGTCTAAAGAAACAAACTAAAACAATAATTTCTTCAGCGGTGACAGGAACACGACCTGCTGGCTCCGCGGAAAAAGAGAAACTGAGGAGAGCTGGTCAGGAAGGCGGGAAGGCAGCGCGCATGTGCAGTGGGAGACCCCAAAAGCTTCCTTCCTGGGAAGCTGGGGAGCTTTCCCGCGCAGGCTCCGTCGGTTCCGACGTACCCATAAGTGAGGACTTATTCCTGCTTGTTCCTGGAGATTAGATCCTTCTCCCAGCCCCAACATCAGTCCCCTTCTCCATTTGCCCCCCAGTATCAACCCCTTTTTGTTACCTCCATCATCTGGCAGCATGAGTTCTTTCTGCCATCTCCAGCATCAGACTTTCTCCTATCTTCACCCCTTAGAATCTGCCTCCTTCTCACAGCACTGTTCCCAGCATAAACCTCATTCTTCTACCTATGCAGAACATCTAAATTTGCTGCTAAGCTGGGGTGGTTGTTTTTCACTACCACCATGCCGCCTGTCCTGCCCCAGCTCTGGTCACTACTTTCTATTTCTCATGCAATACAGGAAGTAGCTGCTTTGTGATTTCAATTCCTTCAGTGGTGCAGGCAGCCTAAGCCGGTGTAAAATAAGCAGAACAGCAGCAACAAAAAAACAAGATCTTGCTGCTCTGCAATGAAATTAGAGGTGGCAGGCAGAACGGGACTGATTGCCAGGGACAGCTGCGAGCCCCCTGTTCTGATGCCTATGCGCGGCTCTGATAATGCAGGAATAACAAAATAAACCTGGTGACAAACGTCATAAAATCTTTCAAGTTCTGGACACCAACAGAAAAATATCTGGGTCCACCAGCCCAACATCAATATAAAAGAGGAGCCTTCCAAAACGTCATTAAAGGGCATGTGTTGATGGGCTTGGACGTTTGAACACCACCATATTTGCCCCATTCTCAAATCCAATTCATTCCTTTTAGACGTTGACGAGCGAACAAGTATTTTCCAACACACTGCAAACAACCCCCAAGCCTTAGCCCCAGGCAGAATCACTCATGCTGACCATCAACCCTAAGGTATCCAAACAGAGGCCAAGGCTGCAGCTGCAGAATGTGCAGACACATGCACACACCCAGACAGCCGCAGCAGTGCACCTTACGAAAGTGGCAAACAAACTGAGGCCAGGTTAAGGCCACAACAATGCGCCCAGCCTTTCTCCATTCTTACACACCTTCTTACCCTCGGCTCCAGGCAACTCTCTTCTCTGTCACTCCTAGTACTCCAGTCCCAGGATTCACACCACAACAGCCACAAGCACACAGAGGTTGTGGAGGCCCCCACTTCCCAGGTCTGGCAGGGAGCAACAAAGCCACCTGAACTGAACCTCAGCACCGAGTGGCCCGGTCCATGCACACCTTGTCCCCCCTCTCACACATGAACACAGCAAGGAAGCAAGGACAAGACTCAAAAACCATGTCTCTTCACCAGCGCTTTGGCCTCAGTTTTGCCCCAATGCAAATGTTTTTCCCATCACTCTCCCGCAACTCCAGCACTAACCATTTCCAGGCAGCCTTTGACACAGGAAACAACTGCACATGTGCTCCGAGTCCCAGGCACCAGATCTGACTTTTTAGTTGCCACGGTGACCAGGGATTATTCGAGCCCTGGTTCCACGCTTTAAGAAAGATAGAAGAAAAGCAAAACAACTGCTGGCATGGTTTAAAGGCAAGTTCAAATAGGCTATTACAGCAAAAAAAAGCATCTTTCAGAAAATTGATAAAGAAGCCCAATGAAAACAGAAAACAACATAAGCACTGGCAAGTTAGAAGCACGGAAAGAGAGAAGTTGAAAAGATGAAATTAGACTTACCTGCTAATTGTTGTTCCTTAAGGAACTCTAGTCCAGTCCCGGAACCATAGAGTTTAGAATCTCCTCCAGCAGCTTTGGAGACTGAAAGATATCATTGCTTTGCTGGCACTGGTATAAATAGACAAGGACTGCCCCCTTCCTCCAATACCTATTGACAAAGCAAACTCAGCAGAGCAACAAATAAGTAGATAAAATAGTAAGGAAATAGTAAATACCCCAAAGTAGAGGTGTGATATATCTATATATGATATAATATGCTATATATAAAGGCGAGAAAACACCACCAAACAGTGCTGTGGAAGGGCTCCCTCCATGGCTCCACTCTGCCCCTTCCGAGAACCCCCCTGCAATGAAGGAAATTTTATCCTTCTATCATTTCATCACTTCATCATTTCCCAGGAACTTCAGGCTGAACAACCCCTTAAACGCAGGGTGGGATCCGGGACTGGACTAGAGTTCCTTAAGGAACAACCATTAGCAGGTAAGTCTAATTTCATCTTCCTTTGTGTCCCTCTAGTCCAGTCCCGGAACCATAGAGGATGTAACAGAGTAGTGAATATCAACGGGAGGGACCGGCAAGCCCAGCCTGAAGTACCGCTGAGCTAAAACGACCATCCCTCGCCGCCTGCACATCTAGCCTATAGTGCTTTGCAAATGAGTGTAACGATGACCAAGTTGCCGCCCTACAAATGTCCTCGACCGGAACCAAACTGAATTCCACCCAAGACGCCGCTTGCGCCCTAGTCGAGTGAGCCCGGAGACCCTCCAGCACCAGCTTACCCTTTAAAAGGTATGCCGACGCAATTGCCTCCTTCAACCAACGGGAAATAGACGCCTTCGCCGCCGCCTCCCCTTTTCGAGGACCCCCGAAAGCCACAAACAACCGGTCCGACCTCCGGAAGTGCGCCGTCCGGCGGAGGTACTTCCTAAGTACGCGACGAACGTCCAACAGGTGCAACCTGCCCTCTGACTTCTCCTTCTGATGGTCGGAAAACACCGGAAGCGACACTACTTGGTTAACATGAAATGCAGAAACCACATTCAGCAGGAACACAGGAACCATACGCAGAATGACCTTATGATTAAAGAAGGACAGATACGGCTCCTTACAGGATAATGTCTGTAACTCAGAAATCCTCCTAGCGGAACAAATCGCCACCAGAAAAACTGTCTTCAATGTCAGATCTTTCAGCAAGGCCTTGCTCAAAGGTTCAAACGGCGCTCTGAGCAAGGCCTCCAACACCAAATTCAGATCCTACGCCGGCACTGAACTTCGCCTCGGCGGTCGCATGAGCAACACGGCCCGCAAAAAACGTCTAATGTTGCCGTGAGCTCCTAGCAACTGACCGTGAACTTTACCGCGGTAGCAGGAGATGGCCGCCAATTGCACGCATAAGGAACTAGCTGCCAGACCCTTGTCCACACCGTCTTGCAAAAACGAAAGGATCTGAGATACCGAGGCCCCCAAGGGTCGCAGACTACGTTCCGCACACCAGGCCTCAAAAATGCGCCAAACCCGGATGTACGCCAGCGAAGTGGATCGCCTCCGCGCCCTCAGTAATGTAGAAATGACTGCTGCTGAATAACCCTTGGCAATCATCCTAGCCCTTAAGAGCCATGCCGTAAGCGAGAATCGATTCACCTGCGGCATGCGTAAAGGACCCTGACATAAGAGATCCTCCTGCTGCGGCAGCCTCCACGGCCTGTCCGCCAGCAGCCGCACCAAATCCGCATACCAAGGTCTTCTGGGCCAGTCGGGCGCTACCAGAAGCACCAGGCCGCGATGCCGTTCTATGCGTTGCACTACCCAGCCTATGAGAGCCCAAGGCGGGAACACATAGAGAAGACCCGCTTCCAACCACCTCTGCGCCAACGCATCGAGACCCTCCGACATTCTTTCTTGCCATCTGCTGAAAAACCACGCTAACTGCGCCGACTCGAAGCTCGCCATTAGATCCATTAGCGGGCGCCCCCAGCGCCGCACTAACAGTGCAAACACGTCCGGGTGAAATACCCACTCTCCCAGATCCACTCTGTGGCGACTTAGGAAATACGCTTCGACATTGTCCACTCCGGCCACATGCTGTGCCGAAAGAGCCTTTAGATTCTGTTCAGCCCAACTTAATAGCTGATACGCCTCTGCTTCTAGCGACGCACTGCCCGTGCCACCTTGCCGATTGATGTAGGCCATGGTCGTCGCATGGTCGGACAGAACCCGTACCGCCGCCTGACTGAAGCTCTCCTGAAACTTCCGCAGTGCCAAACACACCACTCTCATCTCCAACCTGTTGATGGATCATTCCTTCTCCTCCTGAGATCACCGACCCTGGGCAAATCTTCCCTCGCAATGCGCTCCCCACCCCAGGAGACTCGCATCTGTCGTTAGCAGTCTCCAGGATGGAGGCTCTAGAGGCACGCCCGCTGCCAAACTCTCCGGCCGCAACCACCACCGAAGTTCCTGACGCACCTCCTGAAGACAAACCAGCCGCTGAGACAACGCATCCCGCTGATGAGACCACTGCCGGAGCAGCGTGCTCTGCAACGGCCGCATGTGAGCCCTGGCCCACGGCACCACCTCGATTGTGGCCGCCATCGTGCCGAGCAATTGCAGATACTGCCACGCCGTCGGCGCTGGCCTTGATAGAAACCGCATCACCAGCTCCCGAAGCCCCTGTGCTCGATGGGCTGGGAGAAACACCGCAGCTTGCTGTGTCTCGAAGCGCGCCCCTAAATATTCCAGGGACTATGAGGGAACCAAGCTGCTCTTTGCAAAGTTGACCACCCCAGCCAAGGCTTTCCAACATCTGCACCACCTGGGCCGGTGGCCACAGTACTCTCCTTCCTTGACTTTGCCCGAATCAGCCAATCGTCCAAGTACGGATGCACCAGCACTCCCTCCTTGCGGAGCGCTGCCGCCACCACCACCATGATCTTGGTGAATGTCCGAGGCGCAGTAGCCAGCCCGTAGGGTAACGCCTGAAACTGAAAATGCCCCATAGGCACCGCAAACCGCAGAAACCTTTGATGCTCCTGCCGAACCGGGATATGGAGATAAGCTTCCGTGAGATCGAGCGACGTCAGGAACTCTCCCTCTCTGACCGCCGCAATAACGGAACGCAGAGTCTCCATACGGAAATGGGTGACCCGGAGACACCGATTTACCCTCTTCAAATCCAGAATAGGCCAAAACGTGCCTTCCTTCTTTGGCACCACAAAGTAGATGGAGTATCGACCGCACCCGCATTGATCCAAAGGAACGGGCATCACTGCCTTGAGCTGCAGCAGCCGCTGCAGAGTTTCCAAGACTGCCCGCAACTTGAGCGGAGCTCTTCAAGGAGACAGGACAAAGGAATCTAATACGGGTCGATGGAGTTCTAGTGCATAACCCTCTGGAATGACCTCTAGGACCCACTGGTCCGACGTAATCCGGACCCAGGCAGGGTAAAACTCCCACAACCGACCTCCTACGGGAACTACCTCCACCTGAGTCCGCCTTATCTCATTGCGACTTCTTAATGGCTGAGGACTGGAAAGGAGCAAACCCTCTGCCTGCTGCCCGGAAACCTCGAAAGCCTTGGCCTCTAGCTGGGAATCTCCCACGCTGAGACTGGCCAAAGCGAGAGGACTGAAATTTACTAAACTCCCTTGGAGCCCCCCGGGACCCAGAAGAACTCCGGCCCTGTTTCGGCTTATCCTCCGGAAGTCGATCCCCCTTAGACTCTCCGAGATCCTTGACTAACTTCTCCAAATCCTCTCCAAATAAGAGCTTACCCCTAAACGGCAGCTTGCTGAGGTGAGCCTTAGACGAACTGTCAGCCGACCAATTACACAACCAAAGATACCGCCAAACCGTAAGGAGGGAGTGCTGGTGCATCCGTACTTGGACGATTGGCTGATTCGGGCAAAGTCAAGGGAAGAGAGTATCGTGGCCAACTATGACACCTGCCTGACAGCACTTCAGCCACCAGGAAAAAACACCTTAAGGGTCAAATCCTCAAAGGAAGCCTTGCAAATGGATCAAAAGGAAGCCCTTTAAGAGCCTTTAATACTAGAGAGACTCCACTGAGGAGCAACCAGACGCACTGGCAGATGGATCTTCACTCCCTTGAGGAAACGGGAAACATCCGGATGCACTATCAAAGACATCCCTTGAATGCAAGCCCTGCAGCACATCAGGGCCACCACCAGAACCTTCACAGAATTCAGGGTCAAGCCCTGGTTAAGACCAGGTTGCAAGAAGGATAAAAGCGCAACTATGTCCACCTTCCTGTGCTCCAGCGACCAAGAGAAACAACACCTCTCGAAAACCCTCCAGACTATCACATTAGCTAAGGAAGTAGAGGTCTTCTGGGTCTTAATCATGGTGTTCACTACAGCTCTAGAGTAACTCTATTTGAATAGCCTATGCCTCTCAAGGGCCAGGCCATAAGCAAGAACAGAATTGAATCCTCCAACACTAGAGGTCCCCTAAGACCTCTTCTGAGACAACAAAATGGAGAAACCCATCGATAGGTTCAAGGCCAGTCTGGGACCACAAGAATTTCTAAGCTTGGATGAGCCTGAATCTGGCACAGAAGATGGCTCACCAAAGGCCATGGAGGGAGATATGCAAAACTCACTCTTGGGGCCATTCCTGAAGCAGAGCATCCAAGCCCGCCACCTGTGGCTTTTTCCTGCAGCTAAAAAAAGTTCTTTGTTTTGGAAAACCCTTGAGTGGCTAACAATTTGAATACTGGAAGGTCCCCACCTCTGCACTATTTATTTAACAAGTTTTTTATTATAAAAGCGGTTTGCATTATAACTCAAGCCATTACAGAGAATTCATATTGAAAACATAGAGAGGGGTGACATTACTACTACTATTTAGCATTTATATAGCGCTACGCACACAGCGACATGCGAGGGATGCTCAGTAGTAAAACTTATTTAAAGCTTTTTGAAGCTTATTTACAGTTTACAGTTTTGCAAAACTTATTTACTATGAGGCCGAATGCTCGAGAGCTTAACTCCCACTCACCGAAATTCAGTGTGTTCTAATTCAGAAAAATCGGCCTACACGTTGTCAACACCTGCAATGTACATTGCTGCAAGGACAATCAGATGCTCCTCCATACCGTGACAGAGCTCTGCCACTTCGAGAGACGCACCAGCACTGTGAGTTCTGTTTTGCTTATAAACATATGCCACACAGTGGCATTGTCTGAAAATACATGGACAGCTTTGTCCACTAGAGGAAACCAGAACCTCTCCAGAGTTAGGCAGATAATTCTGGAGAGGAAACCAGAACCTCTCCAGAGTTAGGCAGATAACTCTGGTCTCCAACTACTTGATCACACAGGAAGTCATCTGAGGGGACCAAAGCACCTGAACAAACTGGCCTAGACAGCAAGCACCCCCCCCCCCCCCCCAGCCCTTCAGGCAGGTATCTGAGATGATAGTCAATCTGGCACTTCCAGAGGTATTAAAACTTTCAGATGATGGGACTGCAACCATCATGTTAGCTGCACCTTGATCTGCCAGGGGAGAAGAAGGGACTTGGTCAAACAACTAAAGCCAGGAAGACCAGAGATCTAACAGGCTTCTTTGAAGAGAGTACATATGTTCGCTCTAGTCCACAGAATCAGCTCCAGGGTCAATCCCATGGACCAGAAGAGCTGAGTTGTCATTTTGCCACCAAAATGGTAAAGGGGATGGAAGGATAGCCCTATGGCTAAAAAGGTTAGGACTCTTCAACCTGGAAAAGAGACAACTGAGGGGAGATATGATAGAGGTCTATAAATTAATGAATGGAGTGGAACAGGTAAACCTAGATTTATTGTTTACGCCATCAAAATATAGAAAGACTAGGGGACATACAATGAAGCTATGGTGTAACCTATTTAAGACTAATAAGAGAAAATATTTTTTCACTCAACGTGCAATAAAACTCTGGAATTCATTACCGGAGGATGTAGTAAAAGCTGTTAGTGTAGCTGGGTTTAAAAAAAGGTTTGGACAAGTTCCTGGAGGAAAGGTCCATAAACCATTATTAAAGGGGACCCGGGAAATCCACTGCTTACCCCAATACAAGCATTGTGGAACTTGTGTCTTTTGGGGAAACTGCTAGGTACATATGACATAGATTGGCCACTGTTGGAAACAGGATACTGGGCTTGATGGACCTTAGCCTGACCCAGTATGGCATATCTTATGTTCTTAGTTAGTCCCAGGCTCATGGAGCCAAATGGGAGCAAAAAGCCTTGAATTGGCTCTGAATTTGAGGGACCTCTCTGTCGTGATAACAAATCAGTCCAAGAGAGTACTGAACAGAGCTTCAAGATGTTTCAAGTCCTGGGGGTGATTCAGGTTGCTCCTGGGATAGCTGATCACCAATCGCAGCCTTTCCAGCCAATGAATCATCGAGGTTGTGTCATCCCTGGACTTCTCCTGGGAGTTTGCACAAATCAGCCAATTGTCCATGTACAGGTGAACCCGAATGCCCTGCCTGTGCTGGAATGCCACCACCACCACAACCTTTGAGAAGTTGTAAGGAGCCATGGACAGGCTGAAAGACAAGGCATGAAACACAGAAACCATTGATGCTTTTCCCAAATGGGAATATGAAAGTGCACCTCAGCATGATCTAGGGAGTAAGGAACTCACCCTGCCTGACAGAAGTGATGATGGACATAATGGTCTCCATGTGAAAGTGAGAGACCCTAGTGAGGCAGCCATGAGGCTCTTACACAAGTGATCAGCCTGACCCTTCCCCCCAAGCCATGAGGCCCTTACATAAAGTAATCAGCCTGCTAAGAGAAGGCATTAAGATTTCAGTAGACACCCTTCCCCCACTCCAGGTCTGAGCACAATATCCCCTAGCCCAGAAATCAACAGACCAGAGCACACCGGTTTGGACAGGTCACCCAGGTACCTTCCCCAGGGGCTGCTGATTGGTGGACAGGAAATACCTGTGGCAAATGGGATTATAGAATGAGTTTAAAATTGTACTGTATATAAGGCATTGTAGGACGTCCCTCGGGGCTCAGAACCTTTGTGGAGATTGCTGGTTCTCTGTCTGGGCCTGTGCGCACATTAAAGATCCTGTGTTTGCATACCAGCCTGTCTGTGAATATTCCTTCTGTGGGTGAGTGAGAGAATTAGAGCTTTAAGCTGATTGGCTGCTACATTCTGGCACCCCAGGTGGGACAAAATTAAATCTCTCATCACACACCCACAGTGGGAAGACTACTGCTTTTTGCAGGATCAGGGCCTCCACCAGTCAGGGACCGGCCCCTCCAGGTGATTAATGGTCCTTGGCGCCCCGGGCCACTTTGTGCTCCGGAAGGACACCTTGATTTGTCTGGTCAGTCGGTCCCTGTGGCTGACCCCCCGATTGAAAACCAGCTGGATAGACTGGCATCCAAACTATCTGCCTGATCAGAGTTCTGGTGAGTACTGCTACTTTACTGTATGGGCTAGTTCTGTACTCTATCTGTAAATCCTAGTAATTTCTGGGAACCTGTAGCGGCCCGATCACCCGCAACGAGCAGTCCTAATAGGGGTCTTAGTGGCCCTGAAACCATTGCTCGTCCTGTCTGTATCTGATATCTGGTAAATAGGGAGGGGGGGGGCGCTTGCGAGTACCGGTAAATAACTGCAGTAAAAATTTAACTTTGCCACCTCGGGCCCCTTTAAAAAGGTATTTAGAGTGCAGCGCTGCCAAAAGCTATTCAAAAAAATTTTTGCCCCAAGCTAATTATTAAAAATTCGTACTGACCGCAATTTGTGTGGACGCCAGCTGGCTTTTCCCCTTTGATTTGGATCCGTTGTGGTTTTTGCACGCCGCAGGCCGGCTGGCCCCTTTAAACTGTTCCTTTTTGTGATTTTTGTGTGCCGCGGGCCGGCTGGCTTTCCCCCTTCAGATCTGTTGTTTTTTTGTGTGCCGCGGGCCGGCTGGCTCTCCCCTTTGATTTCTTTTTTCTTTTTTCCCTTTCTTCTCCTGTTCCCCTGCTTCCCTTTGGATCCGGAGCTGTTCCCCTGCTTCCCTTTGGATCCGGAGCTGTTCCCCTGCTTCCCTTTGGATCCGGAGCTGTTCCCCTGCTTCCCTTTAGATCCGGAGCTGTTCCCCTGCTTCCATTTCAATCTGGAGCTGTTTGACCCGATGCCTATCCATTTTTTAAGTCCATGAGCAGCTGAATCGGTGTCTGGAGTTGTGCAGTGCCATGAGGACCGAGAGAGCTGAAAGCGGTGTGGAACACACGTGGAGGCAGCCATCTTGTGAAGACCACGTGTAAGCTACACTGAAATACTAAAGAAAACAGCACTTAAAGTGATTCTGGAGCTCCATCTAGTGGACATTGGCTGTATTTCTTATACTACTATTCCTCATGGTTAAAGTGATCATGGAGCTCCATCTAGTGGACATTTTAAAATTAGCTAGCTATACTTTTTTAACTCTATTATCCAAATCAAATCTCATGCTGCAGCTGAAGTGTATATCTGTAAATTTTTTCTTTCCCTGAATTGAGATGAGATTAGATGTGTATTTTGTAATATTGCATTTTTCCTGAATTGAGATTAGATTAGATGACGTCTTTTGTAAATTGCTTTTTTCCTGAATTGAGATTAGATTAGATGGTCTTTTGTAAATTGCTTTTTTCCTGAATTGAGATTAGATTAGATGACGTATTTTGTAAATTGCTTTTTTTTTTTTTCCTGAATTGAGATTAGATAAGATCTGTATTGTAAATTGTATTTTTCCTGAATTGAGATTAGGTTAGAAGATCTGATCCACACTGTATACTGCATTTAATCATTGAACTAGAATTTGAGCATGGGGTCGGGAAAGTCAAAAGTGAAAACGCCCCTGCAGTGCATGCTTTGCAATTTTAAATCTGGGTTTAGAGAGGATTACGGGGTACCCCTCTCCGCCTCCAGATTATCCTTTCTGTGTGAGAGGGAATGGCCAGCCTTAGTCAAGCTGTGGCCTCCCCAGGGGCGGGACTCTCCAGATATTCCTCCATGCCCCCTCCCTCTGCTTCAACCCCATGTCCCATCCGCACCACTGCAGAGTCCGCCCATAGCTGAAGGGACAGGAAGACCTCCTCTCGGGGTGGGTGATGCCAGATTTAAGGAAGATTCTATGGATTACGGCCCCTCATCTTCCCCTCCCACTTCTGATGCCACCACCAGTGCCACCATCTCCTCCCCTGAGAGCACAGAGGCTGAGCTTGAATCGTCTACCCCGGTAGCCTGCCGCCTGCGGTCGCGTGATCTCCAATTGCCACTACGACAAGTACAGGGGCTCCCGTATATTGATGCACTGGAAAGGTGGCAGTGGGACCATCCAGCCTGATTTATGTCCCTTTCTCCACTACGGACCTGTTGAACTGGAAAACCCACTATGCCTCATATACTGAAAAGCCCCAAGAACTGACAGATCTTATGACAAGTATTATGCAAACACACCAGCCTACCTGGTCGGACACTAAACAATTGCGTTCCACCTTATTCAATACAGAAGAACGGGCGCGCATTGTACGGGCCACCCTCGAGTGGCTGGAGACACATCCTGCCCGTGAGGGAGATATAAATCCACGGCAGCAGGCAGAGGCAGATTTCCCGAATGAAGACCCCCGTTGGGACCCGAACGACCCTGTTGGAGCACTGGCTCTCACTCGATTCCGGACTGCGCTCCTCGAGGGCCTTAAGAAGGGGGGGCAACGAGCTATGAACATCAGTAAAATCGCAGAAGTTCTCCAGCTTCCTGATGAAAGTCCGGGGGTATTTTATGAGCGTCTGACTGAAGCATACCGATTATACACCCCCTACGATCCAGCGGCCCCCGAGAATCTTCAGATGGTGAATAATGCTTTTGTGGCACAGGCACAAGGTGATATACGGCGGAAGCTGCAGAAACTGGAAGGGTTTGCGGGCATGAATACAACACAATTGATGGAAGTGGCACAAAAAGTATATGTAAATCGTGACCAGGAGCAGAAGCGAGAGTCGGAGCGTCGGATGAAGAAAAAGGCAGACTTCCTAGCAGCCGCCCTAGCCGAGCGACCACCAGTTCCAGCCTGGGCCAGAGGAGAAAATAGGGGACGAGGACGAGGCCGCGGATATGGGGGGCCGAGGTTTCCCCTAGGCCCCACTCAATGTGCCTACTGCAAAGAGGAGGGACATTGGAAGAATGACTGTCCAAATCATAACACAAGGCGAGGGAGATATCCATCCACGAGGGGTGTAAGAGCACCCGTACGAACTACACGGGAGCAAGATCAGCATGATGCTTTCCCGCCTCCACCGGTTCCAGCTTTCGAAGGCCTTGCAGCTATGGAACATTATGACTCGGATGGCTACTAGGCCGGACCGGGCTCCAAGTTTCTGTTGGGTCCCCAGGAGCCTATGGTCAACATGAATTTAGGGGACTGGAAAATGCAATTCATGGTCGATACCGGAGCAACACACTCAGTGGTCACCCAACAAGTAGCCCCGATCTCCTCCCTGTCAGTAACTGTTGTGGGAGCTATGGGGGGGAGAGGGCCCAGAGACTTTTCCTGCAAAACCGCACGTGTCAGTTGGGGGGACGGACCATCACTCACCAGTTCCTGTATATGCCTGAATGTCCCACACCCTTGCTGGGTCAGGATGTTCTGGAAAAAACTCCAGGCCCAAATCTCATTCGGGTCTGACGGCCAGGCTGAGCTCGAAATACCCAGCCTGGACCCAACAGTTTTGGTACTGTCCGTCCCCCGAGAAGAAGAATGGCGGTTATATGAGAACAGGCCCAAATCTGATGTGGCTACCCTGGATACGTGGGAATCAGTGCCCCCTGGAGTATGGGCTGAAAAGAAACCCCCCTGGAATGGCCATCAACATCCCTCCCGTATGCACTGAAATGAAGCCGGGAGCTTCCCCGGTACATGTGCAACAATACCCGCTGCCGCGGGCAGCTGAGGGAGGAAGCAGTGTGCCGGATCCCAGTGCCAACAACCTGCAAGCAAGTACGTGCCTTTCTCGGGGCCGCAGGGTACTGTCGTATCTGGATTCCCAACTTCGCAAAGATCGCAAAGCCCCTCTCTGAGTCTACAAAGGGCCCAGAGAAGAGCCCCCTTTAATGGGGTCGTGACCAACAGGAGGCCTTCGAACATTTGAAAAGGGCATTACTGTCATCACCAGCCCTAGGCCTTCCGGATGTCACCAAGCCTTTCACCCTCTATGTGCACGAAGCAGCAGGAACAGCTTTGGGGGTCTTGACCCAACAACTGGGGTCTGGGCCGCGACCAGTCGCCTACCTGTCTAAACTGCTGGATCCAGTGGCCAAGGGATGGCCACCTTGCCTGAGAGAAATAGCAGCAACAGCCTTGTTGGTGGAAGAGTCTGATAAACTGTCCATGGGCCAAGGCCTTCTAGTCACCGTCCCACATTCAGTCCAAACATTGCTAGAGCAAAAAGGAAGTCACTGGTTCACCAGCTCCCGGATGTTGAAATACCAGAGCATGTTATGGGGAAATCCCAGAGTGCAAATAACTGCCAGCCAAGCCTTAAACCCTGCTACATTCCTGCCTGTTGGCCCAGGACCACCTGATCACGACTGCCTGGAAGTGATGGATACAGTCTTCTCCAGTCGCCCTGATCTGACAGATGTGCCGTTAAGCAATCCGGATGAGACCTACTTCGTAGATGGAAGCAGTCTGGTGTTGGAGGGCCGCAGGTGTGCGGGGTACGCGGTGGTGACGATGGAAGAGAGAGTCGAAGCTCAGCCTTTACCCCCTGGAACATCCGCACAGAAGGCAGAACTCATTGCCCTTACCCGTGCCTTAACCCTTGGGACTAACCATCATGTGAATATATACACAGACTCCCGGTATGCCTTTGCCACTCTCCATGCCCACGGGGCCCAGTACAGGGAAAGAGGGTTCGTTACTGCAGCTGGCTCTGAGATAAAGAACGGCCCCCAGATATTGGCCCTGTCCCAAATACACCCCTCTGCAGCTTGCCTCCAGTAGTACAGCCCTCTACCGCCTCTAGCGGTTGAGGTCTCACTTAAAAAGGGGGGAGTGAGGCAGCCATGAGGCTCTTACACAAGTGATCAGCCTGACCCTTCCCCCCAAGCCATGAGGCCCTTACATAAAGTAATCAGCCTGCTAAGAGAAGGCATTAAGATTTCAGTAGACACCCTTCCCCCACTCCAGGTCTGAGCACAATATCCCCTAGCCCAGAAATCAACAGACCAGAGCACACCAGTTTGGACAAGTCACCCAGGTACCTTCCCCAGGGGCTGCTGATTGGTGGACAGGAAATACCTGTGGCAAATGGGATTATAGAATAAGTTTAAAATTGTACTGTATATAAGGCATTGTAGGACGTCCCTCGGGGCTCAGAACGTTTGTGGAGATTGCTGGTTCTCTGTCTGGGCCTGTGCGCACATTAAAGATCCTGTGTTTGCATACCAGCCTGTCTGTGAGTATTCCTTCTGTGGGTGAGTGAGAGAATTAGAGCTTTAAGCTGATTGGCTGCTACACTAGCACTGACTGTGCACAGGTCCAGGATAGGCCTGAAAGAGCTTCCCCCTTTTGGGGCACCATGAAATAGATGGAATACCTCCCCTGGCCCCACTCTGCGGAGGGCATGAGTACAACAGCCTGCAACTATAGGAGGTGCTGTAAAGTTTCCTCGATCACCACCGGCTTGAACAAGGAACTGCAGGGAGACTCCACAAAAGCCTCCCAGCACATAACCCTGAGGACTCTGAGGATCCATTGGTCTAATGCAATAGAGCCCATTCTGAGAAAAAACAGCTGAAGCTGCCCCCAAACAGCTGCACCTTGGAAGTAACCTGTTGGATTTCATTGTGGGGGTTTATTAGCTCCTAATGGAGCCATAGCTGAGGTTTGAGTATGTTGAGAGCTCCAAAAGAACTGCCCTTTCTTGGGCTTAGACCTGTAGGGGAAATAGGCCCTACCCAGATTCCTAGATGATCAAGGCTTGCCTGCACAACTCTATGGTTTAGGCATTTGATATACCGCCCTTTGCTTACGCATCAGAGAGGTTTACATGTATATACTAACAGGTACTTTTTATTATGAGAAGCACTCCTGGCACCTCTAGGCTGGTCTTCCATAAGTCTCTGTAGGCAAGCTTCTCCAAGGTCTCTAACTTCTCCAGGTCCTCCACAAACAGCAAGCGGCCCTTAAAGGAAGTTTGCTCATTCGCAGCTTGAAAGCCACATCAGCTGACCAATCGAGGATCCAATCCAGAGTTAGAGCCTGACCACTACTACCACCACTATGAAGAGATCCTGATCAAGTTGTACAGTCGTACACATAAGCGACCCCCGACTCCAATCCCATATCCTCTGTCTGTCCGGCAACTGCTGTTCCCAGCTTAGGAGAGCTCGAACCAAACAAACTTAGACACAGAGCAGCTTCAGAGCCTAAGGCAAAAGCCATAAAAGTATTCTTCAGGAGGGCCTCCATCCTTCTTTCATAAGGGGTCCTTAAGCTTAGTGCCTCCTCCCCCCCCACAAGGATGGTTGTGAGCTTTGCCATAGCCATGACCACAGCATCCACCCATGGGAGCCCAAAACGTTGGTCTGGCTTACCCTAGAGCAGAGGACACAATAGCGACCTTCAGCTGCCTAAGGCCCAACTCACGAGTCCCCCACTGAGAGACACATAGGATCTGGGAGAGGAAAAACGCCAGGAGGACACCAGATACCCTCCAAATCGGAGTTCACTGGCTGCTCTGCAAGCTGCTAAGCTGCCATAGAATAAGAAGAGGAAGGTCTTCTCTATGAAAAAGACAATCACAGAAGGAGCTTCGTCCTCCCATAAGGGAATTTCTCCTTCTTCCTCCGACTCATTTTCTGGAGAAATATTCCTCATCTGCATCCCAAACAAACCCTGTAGAGGATAAGACTGCATTCCTGGAGAAATGGGCAGGGAAGAGGGCGCAGTGGGGGCTGCCAAAAAGCAAGGACTGAGAACAGTTCATGAGTTGTTTCAGTAGCTACAGCGCAAGCCATTTGAAAGAAGGTGCCTTGGGGCCTCAAGGACCCATGGGCTTGCAAATGCAGCCACTCCACTACACCCTCCCCCCATCAGCAGGGACCATAGTACCATAAAAAAGGTTTTGGAGCCCGCCGGTGGGAAAAATGCAGGGGGGAGGGTACACTGAGGCACCAAACATGGCATCAAAAATAAACCCTGAGACATTCCTATAGCACTCAGTGAAAAAAAACGCAGCTGTGAGAAAAAACACTAAAGGCCGCAGGCCTCATAAGGGCACAATTAAGCACAACAATGCCCTCCCCCCAAAAACCAAAATCTGAAACAAAGCCTGCCAGAAAAACTGACAAAAACTGTGGCGAAAAAGGAACTCCAAAAGAGGAATCCCCAAACTTGCCAGGCCGGCCAAGGAAAGCTGAGAAGGGTTGCCCCAGCCACCCCCGCAGGTCTGAGAGGCTTAGCTGCCGGAGAGGATTTTTTTTTTTTTTTAAATTTACAGCTACTTTATTGCAGAGAGCCAAATATTGCCCCACACTTAAATCAAAGGGGAAGAAAAGGAAATAGAAAAAATATGCAAAGACAAAATTAGCAAGCAAATATAGGACAGCAAGCAAGAAGGGGGTGTGGGCCCGAACTTATCACCCTCCTCAGGAGTTCCGTGGGATCTTCCTGACTGCTCTCCATACTACTAGTGCTGGAACCTGTGGGAAACAGTACTGGGTGCATAGGGCTACTGCTGGCTCTAGGAGACCGGCATACCCGAGCTCTGAGCAATGTTGGGTTTTCAGATTCTGCACATAGGCTATGGGACCATAGTCTCAGTCTGGGAAGCCAGGATTATCTGCCCTGCTGCACTAGTTCACACATCTTGCCACATGCTGAAGAGAGACAAATACTGGCTTCTCTCAGTGCTGCACCAGCAGATATACTCAGTGATAACATCACTGAAAGTTCCTCATCTGCCTCCAATTGCTGGCAAGGGAGTATAATCCATATGTTTGGATTGGTCTAGCAAGATAAGGAAATAATCTTTTTAAGCTGCTTTCCATGAACTCCATATGAGGAAATTTTAACTGCTGAAATGTACAAAAGTCCAAATATCCCCCTAGTGGACTGGCTTTATGCAACATTTGGTTCAGTAAAATCAAATATACATGGATGAAAGTATCATCCCACTAACACAGTCAGTCAGTAACAAAAGACTAACCAAAATTTAATTCTGTCTACCTAAAGCTCCCTAAGCCTTATGTCTGGAAATAAAGTTTTGTAAGAACCAGCCTAGCGGCTTTTGAATGATGGTGAGTTGAATTTTCTCCCCATTTACTCCTTATGGGGAAACTGTCAGCTCCCCCCATGTTTGCTAAGAGCCTATCTACACACAAAGGTGAAATTAGGACTTGCCTGCTAACTGGCTTTCCTTGAGTTCCCTCCAGTCCAGTCCTGACCTGTGGGTAGTCACACCTCACCAGCAGCTTGCAGACTGAGCATGTCAATGCTAATGACATCACCTCTCATAGGCAGTTGCCACCTTATCAGCTCCAGTATACCATTGACAATGCAGACTCCCAGGAGCAATAACCAAGAAGAAACTATACCATATTATTGACTTAATATGAACCGCAACCAAGGCAGACTAACCCTCTTGCTCAGTGGAGAACAAGAGAACCATCTGAAAGAGCAGGTCAAGCAACCACAAGTACCCTGAGAAGCACCTTATGAAAACGCTTCCCTTTGGTTTGTTTATTTGTTTATTTAACATGTTTTCTATACCACTTTATCCCATGGTCAAAGCAGTTTACACTGACACAAAACAAATGTGTGTCTTATCTCTTTTTACAATGACCTCGTGAACTGAGAGAGGATGGAGTCCACGGTTGGCAGTCCTGCAAGGAGAACCGCTCCGCACAATGCCTGTCTGCTCGATCCGGGCTAACACCAAGAGATTACTTTCTTACCGCCCAGGATCGCCACATTGACAAATGGTATGGAATTCTGGGAGGGTCCGGGACTGGACTGGACTGTAGGGAACTCAAGGAAAGCCAATTAGCAGCTAAGTCCTAATTTCACTTTCTTTATTGTCCCTCCAGTGCATTCCCGCCCTGTGGGATGTACCATAGCAGTACTAACCCTGGGAGGGACCTGCAAGCCCAGCCTGAAGCACTGCTGCACTGAATCTCACATCCCCCCGTCACCTGCACATCCAGGTGATAATGTTGCATAAAGATATGTAAGGATGACCAAGCAGCCACCCTGCAGATGTCCCCCAGCAGGACCAGGCTAGCCTCCATCCATGAGGCAGCTTGCGCCCTGGTGGAATGAGCCTGCAACCCTTTGGGCAAGGCTCGCCGTCACAAAAAGATAAGCAAAGGAGATAGCTTCCTTCACTCACCTGGAAATAGACATCCTGGAGGCCGCTTCCCTTTTGCACGGTCCCCCAAAAAGCACAAACAAATGGTCTGATTTTCAAAACGGAGCTGTGCATTTGAGATAGCGCTTGAGTAATCAGCGGATATCCAGAAGACAGAGTTGTGGGTCCTCTGTCCTCGCTCTCAGAGAATACAGGTAGCGACAGCGGTTGATTGAGCTGGAAGGCTACCTTAGGTAAAAAGGGCGGCACCGGCCTTAAGACTACCCTCTCCATGGATATTGTGAGGAAAGGCTTGTGGCACGATAGTACCTGCAGCTCCGAAATCCTGCAAACAGAACAAAATCGACAACAAAATGACTGTCTTCAAGGTCAGATCCTTCAAGGAGCAACTGCTAATTGGTTCAAAGAGTGCCTCGACTAACGCAGACAAAACCAGATTGAGATCCCAAGGGGGTACCACCGGCCGAATTGGGGGCCAGAGTTGCTTCATTGCCTGAAGGAAATGCACCACATCTGAGTGAGTGGCCAAGGAGATTCCCTGGACCTTTCCCCGATAACATGTTAGGGCCGCCACCTGTACTCGCAGGACCCTTTTCAAACCCGGACTGTAGGAATGCTAACACCCCCGGAACAGACTCTGCCAGGGCCCAGCAGTCACATTCTTCACATCAGCTCTTGAATAGGCGCCACACGCAAACATAAGAAAGACTGGTGGAAGGCTTCTGGACCTTCAATAAGGTACCAATGACCGAGTCCACTCAATAGCCAGGCCATAAGCGAGAACCACTCCACCTGAGGCATCCGGACAGGGCCTTGAGACAGGAGATTGGCCTGGGCAGGAATGCACCAAGGCCAATCAACCGCTAGCTGAATGAGGTCCGCATACCACGTCCTTCTCGGCCAGTCGGGAGCCACAAGTATCACCAGACCCCAATGCACCTCTATCTGTTGTACTACCTGACCTATGAGCACACATGGGGGGGGAACACATACAGTAACCTCTCCTGGGGCAACGCTGTACCAAGGCATCGAGGCTTTCCGACATGCGCTCCCTCCTGCCGAAGAATTGTGCCACCTTTTCAGAGTTGAAGGTGGCCACCCATCAGATCCATGACTGGCACAGACCAACACTGTACCAGCCAAGCAAATACTTCCGCATTGAGGGTCCACTTGCCTGGGTCAATGTGAAAGAAGCTGAGGTAATCAGCTGCCACATTCTCCTTCCCAGCCACATGTGCTGCCGATAGCGCCAGCAGCAGGTTGTCCTCCGTCCAGTCCAGCAGCAGAGCAACTTGGTTTTCCAGCAGTGCATTGCTTGTGTCGCCTTGCCAATTTATGTAAGCCACAGTAGTGGCATTGTACAAAAACACTCGGACTGGCTTCCCTTCAAGGAAACTGCGAAACTCCTGCAAAGGCCCCACAGACGGATTGCCTGTAAGGACAGCACATTGATATCAAATGCCTGCTTAAGCAAGGTCTCTAACCTTCCAGGCTTCTTTCTTTTGACCTTACTGCTCCATTTGCCTGGAACAACCTGCCCTTGTCCCTGCATCTTCCTTCGCTCTCTTCAAGTCCAAGCTCAAGACTCACCTCTTTGAGACCGCCTTTGATTCTTAATCCCTCCCTTGTGCTTCTACTCTTATTGCCCTTATTTCTATTGTATTATTTGTCCTGTATGCTAATCTTCTAGATTGTAAGCTCTTTGAGCAGGAACCATCTTCTTTTGTGTCTGTAGAGTGCTGTGTACGCTTGGTAGCCCTTTATAAATGCTTAATAATAATAATAACCAGGGTGAAGCTCTGGCCCTGGACATCCTTGAGAGCTATACTGCCCTTCACCGGGATCATGGTCTTCTTTGTGACCAACAAGACCACTGATTCACCTTGGGTGAGCTGAGGAGCTTCTTCTCCGAGTCTGGTAAGGGGTACAGACTCGCCACCGCACATGTGCCCCTAAGAGCGGCCTCAAGCACCTCCCATTCACCCTGAATCATCTGCTTGATTATTCGATGGAGTGGGAACATCGTTAGCGGCTTCTGGGCCGCCTGCAACAACAGGTCCTCCGGCGGCTCATCCTCCAATATTATCCTCATCCTCTGACATATTAAGAGCCCTAGGCGAATGGGTGATCAATGCCACCAACTCCTCCAGATGGAAGAGGCGCACAATCCTCACCTTGTCTCCTTGCAAGAGCTCTCCCTCCCTTGAACTCAGCGGATTCCTTGCCCATGTCCGCTCCTGTCTCTGAGTCCCCTTCCTCCTCCGAGGAAAGGGACCCCCTGTCTTCCTGAAGGCCCGCCTCCAAACATCTTCAGCTAGGACCAGGCTCCCCCTCGGTCCTCCGCCTCCGATGCCCTTTGGAGAGCTCACTCTTTCTGGATCTCTCAGAGGGCCCCTGCGGGTTGTCCTTGCCACACAGCTTCCTACAAAACACTTTATCCATGACTAAAACAAATTCCGGAGAAAACCTGCTGTGGCCAATTTCCTCAGCCGCATCCTTGGATGAGGAAGGTCTGGGAGACTTGACCCTAGTACTTCTCCCTTTCAGAAGGGGCGGGGGGGAGGGTATCCATTCCATCTGGAATAGTTATCCGTCTGGCCTCTGCTGGAGGTGAAGACCACTCTCCGGAGCACTGAGAAGGACCCTCAAAGCAACCCGAGGGCCCCCCTTCCCAGCCTTATCTGTCTGAACCCCTCTGGGAGACACAAGCCAAACACGTGGCCTTAGTGGGCATGCCGCAGCCAAAGGCCACCCTTCTGTAAGGCCAATGTGCTTAGACAGCATCTGTGCCAGCTTCTTTTGTTTCTCTTTGATCCTTCTTTATTGTTCCTTTTTTTTTCTTTTACATTAAACTGTGCTGTTCAGAAACCAGAGGAACCCGCAAAAACAAGAAAACATGGTGGAAGAAAATCCCTGCGTCCGGGCCCACCAAAATGTTCCCACTAAGAGAAGTTCTTCTCACTAAGATGGCGCCTCTTCCCGCGCTGCATGGCTCAACCGCTCCCGCCTCCCCGCAAGCTACCCACGGCCTAGCAACTCTGTTGCGACCATGGAGAGGCAAAAAGGAAAATAAACTGACTGCGGAAGACATCCAGGCTATTTACCGGTTGTCCAGGATCTCCAGACCCATGCTCCGCCCTTCTTTGCTGGCATCAGCAACGTCGGGACTCCCTTGCGGTACAAGAGACAGGCCTTGCACTTAGAGCAGCTCCTCTCCCTCTGTCAGGTTCGGGAGCTGCAGCTTACTGGAGATCACTGCCCCAGCCCTTCCAGAGGGCAGCTCTTGCTCCACTTACCTGCCCCGCTTGAAAAGGCCACTGTTCTTTCTTTTTCCTCTTTTTTTTAATTTAAAAAAAAAAACTATTTAAACTAGGCAGATCTGCTTTCCTGCCTTAACCCTTTCCAGGCCGAGCCCAAAACTCTCGGGATCCAAAATTCTGACTAAATATTCCTATCAAATGCTATATAATACATGACCATAGCAGAAGGAAAATCACTATTAGAACATATTGAATAAGACGGATACAATTTTTCTGAAATATGCAAAAATTAACCCGGCTGCAGAATGTGGATTAAAAATTTAAAGTAGGCCTTCAAAGGGTTAAAGGAGAAGTACCCCTCTCCATAGGTGAGAAATAATCAGTAAAGAAATAAAACCAACTACTCTGAGTGGTCCCACAGTGAGTCCACCCTGGGGAGTCAGACCTCTCCAGTGCACGGAGACTGAGAATACTGGGGTTACTAAGGTGGCAACTGCCTACGAGAGGTGATGTAATCAGCATTGACATGCTCAGTCTCCAAACTGCTGGGAGGTGTAACTACCCACAGGTCAGGATTGAACTGGAGGGACGATAAGGAAGTGTGATTTTGCTCAGCCTAGCCAATAAGAAATTGAAAGAGGGGGAGCCGGGCACACATCTTATAAGCCTCTGTCCCTTATTAAATCAAAAGCAAAGCAGCAAAAAAAGTTTGCTATGGCTCCTATGTTTCAAAATAATTGTTTACCCCTGTCACTCTGTATAGACACCCATCAACACAGCAACAGTATTTCAGGGTCTTAGGTACTCACCGTAATCTTGAACCAGCACTTCAGTGGTTCTCTCCCACCACTGGCCTTTTCCTGGTGCCCAAGGTCTCGCCTCACTAGGAACTGCATGTTTGAGGTGCCTCCCCTATCTCGGTCATGCCAGTCATCACCTCGCCGCCTGCGCCTGTCATAGGGAGTGCTGATAATCACACACAAGAGATAACCATAGTAAGGAGCAGCATGTGCTGAGGAATACAAAACAAAGGTTGTGGTGGAGTTTCATAGGAACATTCACTTACTATCTGCCTCTTGGGGTATCCTGAGCTTCACTCATTGCTACATCACCATCATCATCTTCAAGACGGGAGCGAGGGTTCAGTCCACCTCCACCGCCACGGCCCCTACGGGATCGGTGGTTCATTTCACTGTACATCCTTGCTCGGAAGGGGCCACGCCCTTTCTTCTTCTTTGCAGAAAAACTGCCACCGACACGATCGTCGTGTTCTGAGCAAAACAGGCAAGTGTTATCCACTTAAAAGGGAAGCACATTCAGCTGCTCAGCAGCAAATTTCCAGCTACCTTACAGCTGCATAGATTTTATAATTATTTTCATTTAACCATACACAATAATAAGTCAAGAGATTTATCTCGATACAAAACTATTAATGCCCACAATAATAAGGCTAGAACGTAGAATCACCGCAATCATATCAAAAAAGAAAAATTATATATAACTACAAACTTCAGAAAGCAGAAAAATGAAAGGATAAAAGATAAAAAGAGTAAAAAAATAAAAGCAGGAAAATTCAAAGAACTTAACTGAGGAAGTAGATGAGGAATCAAAAGAATTATCTTTGAATACAAAATTTTCCCTTTCAAAAATACCAGATCCCTGTTACCATGAAAATTCTCTACACATCCATGTCAATATGCTAATGCAAATTCGCCCTTCTTTTTCCTCCCCAGTTAAATTACTCTGACGCAGAGAAAGAACTTTATTATGCTTAACTTAGGTAAGTCTTGAAGGACTACAAAGAGGGACTGCTACTGTTGGGAAGAAATCTACACTTGTATTAATCTTCTGAGAAATTCTCTAAATCTTGGGGAAAAGGAAATTCTTTAAGCTGGTAAAATCTGTGTATTTTTAAAATTTAGTGTTTTTATTAGATTAGTCTGGATTTATTAGCACAAGACAGCTTTCAGTTTGTGTTTCTTCACTCCCACCACCTCAGGCATAATCCTTGCTTTATAGCCTCCAGTTAAGGGAATGGAGTAATCTTACTCACTTTCATTATAAGGCCTTCATAGTAGATTTATTAAGTCCTTGCAAATCAGCATAAGGTCAAAAATAAAAGCCCCTTATACTTACTACGTATAATTGTATTGGCTCGGGTATCATTATTCCCCTAACAACTTTAAACAACTGAACAACTAAAAATAGCTAAAATAAAATCTTTAATTCTAAGATGCAAACAGTGCTGCAGCAAGATGGGGGCTATGATAGTCTGTTAAGAGACCAGAGGGTGACTGAGTCTATTAAGGGGGGGAATTGAAGAATATTTCAGGCTTAATGATAATAGAGAGGTGATATAGGAATAGTTTGGGATGGGATGAAGACTGTGGTGCGAGGGAAATTGATTATTTGGGCATCGGTGAAGAAGAGGGAGAGGGTGCGGGCAATCGAAGAGGGCTATGCCCGGGTAGGGGAATTGGAAGAGCGGCATGTTCAAAGCGAAGGAGGAATTAGTGTTAGTGAGGACTAAGCTTTGCAGCTGGAAGATCTTGTTTGTTTGAGGCACTGCAAATGGTAAAGCACAGTTACTTACCTGTAACAGGTGATCTCTGGGAACAGCAGGAATAAGTCTTCACATATGGGTACGTCGGTACCGACGGAGCCTGCGCGGGAACGCTCCCCAGCGTCCAATCAGAAAGCTTTTGGGATCATCCCTCAGCGCCTGTGTGCTGTCTTCCCGCCTTTCCAACTGTCTCTCCTCAGTTGAGTTTTATAGCTGAGACAAAGAGAGAGAGAGAGAGGAAAGATAGATAGAGAGATACAACTCCTAGGGGAGGTGGATGGGTTGTGAAGACTTATTCCTGCTTTTCCCAGAGATCACCTGTTACAGGTAAGTAACTGTGCTATCTCCAGGAACAAGCAGGAATGAGTCTTCACATATGGGGACTCCCAAGCTAAGATGCCTGGAGCCCTACATGTTGGAGATTGAACATGTTACACCTCATATGGCCAGGCATCCCGAGGATGGAGGGTAGGAGTTGAAAAGAGAGGAGCTGTAGGAAACAGCTGACCCAAGATAGGACTACAGGCAAGGAGTCCTGGTATGTATGATTATCATCAGAAAATATAACAAAATAAACAATCACAATATGGACCTCACCTACTGAATTGCAGGAAGTAGAGAGTCTGACGGAATCTACTGGGGATCCAGTAGAGGAATCTTCAAGGTGACCTCACTGAAGCGAAGGTGAAGGTCAAAAACTGGAAGTGACAGGTGACCCCAGGATTGAACTGGGGTAGTACAAAAACGGTAGGTCTTTAGTGGGAAGCTTTATGGAAAAAGCTGAAAACTCTTTTGGCTACAGAGTTAATCATAGTTAGGAGCAAAAGAGGAAGACTGACCGATTTGGACAACTGGCCTAGTTCTTGAGGGAAGAAGGGGTATGGGAGAAACCCCGTATGCCCAAGAAAGGACAGATATCTGAGGAGTTGAAAATCTCAGATCTACTGAAGATCCACCATATCTTTCCTAACGGATGAGAGGTAGGAAGATATTGGAGTATGGAGCTTCAGGGATACCTGAACCTAGGGTTATGGTAAGAGCTGTCAGCACCACAGCAGTGGTCGTCTGCATAATAGTCTAACATACTGTGGAACAGAATGAACATGTGCAAGCCCACTGTCTGGAACATACAGGAAGGAAAAACCCTTAATGAGCACAGACAGTTAGAAAGATAAGTATGTGAATACATAATTACCTATAAGGAAGTATCTCGACAGATACACACACATATTTATGCATATATATATATATGTGTGTAGATATATATATATATATATATATAAGGGAATATATATATACATATGTGTATGGCAAGATCCAGGGGGCATAACATATGCACACATGGCTGACAGACATATGTATCTAAAGAATGTATATAGACATATGTACATATATGAATATATAGGTCTAAAGATAAATGTCTGTAATTAAGCAGACAGAGAGATATCTATAGGGACCTTCACACGGGAGATGTGAAGAGGAACGATTCATCTAAGGTGGAACCTACTTGAGAAGATATAGAGAATCTGTTCCCTCTGGTTAAGATGGAGCAGGAATACTATCCAGTGAAATAACCAGGATGGTTGTGTGGAAAAAACAGAGGATAATATCAGTCTGTAAGCAGCAAGTCCTGAGTCCGGTAGAACTCTAACATGGTGAATGGACAGAAAACGTAGAGGATGAGATACCAGGTTGACCCACTTGAGGGACAAGGGGGGGGTCTCATGCGTTGTTTAATTAAATATGTGCTGTCCATAAAGGATTAGGATACCATGAGGACAAGCTGCAAGGAAAAAGAACATATTTCCTGTAGGAAATGGGTAACTCTTTAGACTGTCACATAGAGAAGGCTTATGTCCTTTATTAAAAGGAAATAGAAGGGTATAAGAACCCTTACAGTCATGGGGAATGACTGAGGAAGCCTTTTTCAACCATATAGGATAGTAATTAGAGAAAAAATCCCCATGCTCTCTAGCAAGGGCCCACACATTGGAAAGCTTCTCAGTAGGATTGCAGAGAGCATTATGCAGGAGAATTGGGAAATAAAACTGGCTGTTGGAGAAAACCAGCTGCCACTTCAATTATGCTGCCAACTCCAGGGATTGGATATGGCAGAAAAGAAGCGATAAGGATTATCCAAGATAGATGAGCATTATCTTGGAAGAACTACTAAGGCCAGAGAAAAAGTAGTGGACGATAAGACTGGAAGCTGTAGAAAAGTACCAGTAGTCCAATCACTAGAACTCCTGCATGGGCAGCTGCTGAATATAACAGCAGAGAGAATCCTTCTGTTTTTAACAGAGAGAACAGACAGAACAAGAGGAGAAAATCCTGATCATGTCTGATGAGCTGCCCAAATGAAGCAAGGAGGGTACTCCAGAGTAAACTCTACACTAGAAAGGACAGGAAGACTAGAAAGGCTAAGAAGCCTTCCAGTGGTATGGTACCACTCTTACAGGGGAAGCCCTGGAAAAGAGGGTAAAGAAAATAGGAGCTGAAGGGAGACTTGCCATATGGTAAGTCTGCAGTAGGAAAAAATTCATGGTGGTACAGGAAAAAACTATCATGAGATAGTTGGCAAACCTCTCTTCATGGTAGGAAGAGGAGGAAAACCCTGTGACCCATAGACATGAATCTCCTGACAGCTCAGCCTACCTAAGAGCAAGTGGATGTCTGGAAAAACAGGAATCCATGTGTAGAGTTTTAAATGAAAAAACAGTGAAAGAACTTCTGCTGAGAAGTAGTGAACTGTAGGTTATAAGAGATTAATTAGAACCCCATTGAGGGTTAATTGTCCTGGCTTGAGTTTGGATTCTTCAGATCAGAGCAAGGTTTCTCTTGTTTGGGAACAGCTGTATGATGGGCAGGAGAAGAATAAAACCTTCTTCTTTTAGGGAAAGAAGGTTTGGTAGGGCATTTCCTACCTACTGGGGAAGGAGAAGGCTTAGGATAGCCCTCAGAAACAGGGAAGTCAGTGGAGCAATGAGCAACCTGACGTAAAGACTCCCTATTGAAGAGATTTTCTCCAGTACAAGGAGTATTACAGTCTTTGTTGTGCCCATCTGTTCAAGTCTGAAGCTTGGAGCCAGGCTCTACGTCGTGCTCCTATGGCTATAGCAGAGGTTCTGCTAACAGACTCAAAAGAGTCTAGGGAAGCACGAGAAAGAAACCAAGAGATATCTTGGCTATGACTAAGAAGTAAGGAATAGTCTGCAGCCTTGGGCTCTGATAGAAAAGGAGTCAAAAGAGATAATTTCTTTGTGACCTCCTGAAGGGATAGACTCATATAAAAAATATATGAGAGAATCCTTGTTGCTAGCATAGATGTTTGGAAGGTTTGACGTCCAAAAGCATCCAGTGTTCTAGATTCACGACCTGGCGGGTAAGAAGAATGCTTCTTCTTGCTTTTTACCTTCCTCATTGCTGATTCCACTACAATGGAATGATGGGGAAGTTGAGTCTTTTGAAAGCCTGGAGAGGGGGGCACCTGATACAGAAGTTCAGTTGCTGTAGAAGGTGAGGAAACCCTTAAAGGTGTTTCCCATATTCTCAGAAGAAGATAATGCAAAGAATGATGTAAAGGAAGCATTATATTTTCCTTTTCCCCAGAAGAACCTTGTGTAGGATCATAGCCAGGGATAGGAATAGCAAGGAATGTTGCTATGTCAAGGAGAAATTTCTGAAAAGAAGGATCTCCAATGGGAACCATCCCTGGACAGGCTAAAGTTGAAGAACTAGCCTGGGCACCGGAGGATGTATTTGTCCGGTGCAGAAAAGGATCCCTAATGGATGGATACTGGTACTGGCGATTATGACCTGAGACAGTCAGTACTGCATCGTCCATGCCAGGTATCGACTCCAAACTAGGTATAGAAAGGAGCGATCCTGGTGAAAAAGGCATAGAAGGAGCTGGTCCCGATGTTACTGCAGGTACCGGCATCGATACCGATACCGGTAGCTGTGCCGGAATCGAAGGCGATACCGACATCGAAGCAGTCATCGGAGGCTGCTCAAGCGGTACCGAGGTAACCAAAAACCCCTGGTGAGTATCCTCGGTACCACGCATCCGGAATCGGTAAGCGTCGGTTCCGAGACGCGTCGGTACCCAGTCTTCCAGACTAGATATCGATTCCAGACTCGGCATCGAAGGAAGCGAGTCTATCGATGCATGTCTAGAGGGTACCGACGTCAGTGGTCGTATCGGCGATGCTGCCGATACTGGAAAGTCAATCTGGGACGTATCGATCGGTCCCGAAGGTACCGAGAATGCCAGATGACGATCCCTGGTGAGGAGTGAATCGCTCAACACCAGTGCCGATGCCGGGGTATCGGTACCGCTCGAAGCGGATGCCACCACCGAGCATGGCTCAGGTATGTTCTGTGAGGGGTGAGCCCCAGGAACAACCTGAAACCCCTGAAAGGCTTTGGAGACCGAAGACTCCCGCCGGGGTTTTGAAGCCAATAGGGTCTTGAGGGCAAGGCCAGAGCCGTCATCATGCTTAGCATGAGACCTACCACTCAAGGATTGGCTAGTAACAGACTGTTTGTGGGTTACCTGATCCTGTAGAGAAGAAATGTTCGGTGCCCTGACACTGGAAGGGAACTCGGTATCAAGGGAAACTTGAAATGGAAAATCTCTTCTCAGAAAATTGTAGCCTAATGGCTCCAGAGGAAAAAGGTCAGGACCCAAACAGGTTAGACACCAGTTATTGGAGTCTAAAAAGAAAACTGTATTTCCACAGTTAAGGCACTTCTTAGGAGAAGAAGGCTCCATAATGGAGAGGCCTTACAGGCCCAAAAATTTAAGACAGAAACTGAGGGAAAAAAACTCCCAGAGTTTGAGAAAAAGAAAAGAAAAAACCCACCGGCAGTACCGGTGGAGGCGGGAAAACAGCCGCAACCACAAGAAAACAAGAATTAAAGAAAAAATTTTCTGCGGTGACAGGACGACGTCCTGCCGGCTCCACGGAAAAATGAAAACTGAGGAGAGACAGCTGGAAAGGCGGGAAGACAGCACGCAGGCGCTGAGGGATGCTCCCAAAAGCTTTCTGATTGGACGCTGGGGAGCGTTCCCGCGCAGGCTCCGTCGGTACCGACGTACCCATATGTGAAGACTCATTCCTGCTTGTTCCTGGAGATACAACATTACTGTGAGGAGGGTAATAAGCCAAGGAAGATGTTGGCAAGGGCCTTAAAGGCAAAGCAATCCAAGCAAGCAGCCCTGAAGATTTGGGGGTGGGGGGGAGGGAGGTTTGGGGCAGTGGTTGCTTGGAGAGGACCAAGTTTGGGCTGACTTTCAGGAATATTATGAGTCCTTATATAAAAGGCAACAGAACATAGGGCTTGTGAATATAGTCCAATATTTGGATGGCCTGGATCTCCCTGCCTTGACCGAGGAGCAAGAGGCTCTAGAATGTCCCATCTTGAGGACAGAGGTGCAAAAAGCCATACAGAAGTTGGTGACTGATAAGCCTCTTGAATTGGATGGCTTTATCATGCAATTTTACAAAAACCTTTTAGTACGCTCTCAATAGCCCCCTTGGCCAAGCTTTTTAATGAGTTACCAGATGGAGTGGGAATGCCTCCCTCTATGAGATGGGCAGGGATCAATATGCTTCCAAAACCTGTGAGGTATCCTGGTCTGTGTGCGTCCTATCAATTGATATCGCTATTGAACATCAATGTAAAGCTATGGGCTGGGATCTTGGCACAGAGATTGGGGTCCCTTATGCCTCATTTAAAAGATGCAGATCAAACTGTATTCATCAGTGGGAGACAGACAGCTGATAAGGTTAAGAGGGTTCTGAACCTGGTTTGGGTAGCCCATGAGAACAAGATTCCAGCAATGGTGCTTTCAGTGGATGCAGAGTAAGCGTTCAATCGCGTACACTGGGAGTATCCTTGGAGTGTGTTAGGGAAATTTGTAATGGGGGAAAAATCTTTGGGCTAGATTCAGAAAATGTACAGTTCTCCAGAAGCTAGAGTCAAGGTAAACGGGGGTTACACCACTTTCTTCCCCTTTGAGCAGGGCACTCGCCAAGGCTGTCCTCTTTCACTTCTGCTCTTTGCCCTTTCCATGGAGCCCTTTGCTGCTTGAGTTCAGTAATCAGAGAGGGTGGAAGGCATTCAGGCAGAAGGGGGAGGGGGATTTTGAACATGAATTTTCATTATTTGCTGACCACGTGCTTTTGCTGTTGGACCCTTTGTGTTCAGTACTAGGGGCAGTTGATGAAATGACACAATTTGGCAGGGCATCAGGCTTTAAAGTTAACATGAGCAAAACCAATGCATTGAATTTAATGATGCCAGTTGCAATGGAGGATAATCTCCGCTGGACACCGCCCTTTAGGTGGGCTGATGGTAACATCAAATACTTGGGGGTACACGTGAGGAGGGATTTGTCTCATCTCTATATGAGCTGAATTATTCTCCACTATGGAAGAGTATACATGCTGAGCTCTCTAGATGGACGGGTCTTACAATGTGGCTAGGCAGAATAGCATGTGCTAAAATGGTCATCTTACCACAAGTACTTTATTTGTTGCCAATTCTCCTGATTCTGGTTGCTCTGAGAAGCTACAGCAGAAGCTCTGTCAGTTCATCTGGCGAAGGGCTCCAAGGGTAACTAGAGGGGTTCTTTACCCGGGGGGGGGTGGTAATGGGAGGATTGATCGTCCCAAATTTCTATTACTTAGCTGCCCAGTTTTGAAATATAGTTGACTGGTGGGGAGAGGGGGATTTAAGTGGTTGCAAACTGAACAGTTATATACTCCGGGAGTGCCATTGCGATATTTGCCTTGGGTGGGGAAACAGAAGGACACTGGCCCTAACCCCCTTTGTGCGGGAGGTGGTCATACTGTGGCAAAGGGCAGCTGGGGCCCGCAAGCTGAGGGGTAACTGTTTTTTGTTAATGCCTGTAAGGAACAATGTTTGTTTTCAGCTGGGCCTCAGAGACCGTCCTCCCCTTTATCGCCATTGGGATAAGCTAGGACTGAGCTCCTTGATATAGTTTTGTGTGGATAGGGAGATGAAATCCTTTACGGAACTGCAGAGTTAAGGGTGCCACAGAAGGACTTCTACGGATACCTGCAAGTGCAGCACCTATTAAATACTTGGGAATGGGCAGGATCTGGGCAGAGGAGCTCTGAGATTTTGAAATAATTTGCTGGTACAAAGCAGCTTGAGTTAATATTTATTTATTTATGTGCACTTATATACTGCCTTTCTGAAATCATCATATCAAAAATGTATAAGCTGCTGCTGGGGGAAGGCAGGAGAAAGCCAACTTTCAGAAGGCATGGGAGAAGGATTTGGGGATTGTTCTCAAGTCCAAACAATGGGAAGTGGTGTTTCGAAGAGTGGGAAAGTTTCTGTCTCCAGTGTTATAGTTGAAAATGGTTACAAACTGTTTTATCGATGGTATCTCACTCCAGTTTGACTGCATGAAATTAATATATTATCTTCTCCACTGTGTTGGAGAGGTTGTGGAGAGCAGGGAGATTTCCTTCATATGTGGAGGCATTGTCTAGATGTTCAGCATTTTTGGAAAGAGGTTGAAAACTTTGTTTCATAATGTCTAAGCAACCATTGGAATGGGCTTCTAAAGGGGTGTTACTAGGAATGGGGGGAGAGAGCTGGAGAGGGAGGTTAGAGCAATTGTTGGCAAAATGTGCAAATAGAGCAAAGTGTGAAACTGCATTATATTGGAAATCTGCTCAGAAACCCACATTGTTGTCTTAGTGGTTGAGAATGCAGAACATTTTGTTTGTGGAGCAGCTAACTGTCCTGCAACAAGAGCAGGTGCCTAAATTTGAAAAGATTTGAGGCCCTTTTATATCTTGTGCTGTACTCCATTAAAAGCGAAAATTGCGGGAGGGGGTGGGGAGGGGTGCAAGACTGTTTCTGTATCAGATGCTTAATTACCATGGAGATTTTACCAAGTTGGCATGATGTGTCTGATTGTACCCAGATGGTTTGTACTTTTAACATGAAAATTCTAATAAAGATGAAATTACAATAAATAAATCAACTAAAAATGCTCACGGCAGGACAAAGCTTGTAGCTCTGAGACCCGTCTGATGGATGCACTCGCCACCAAAAGTATTACCTTACGAGTCAAATCTTTGAGAGGCCTTTCGGATGGACTCAAAATGGTGGCCTTTCAGCTCCTTCAGCACCAATGAGAGGCTCCACTGATCCGATCAAACACTTGGGAGAGCGAATCTGTTTAACCTCCCTGAGGAAGCAAGTGACATAAGGATAGACCGTCATGGACAACCCCTGCATACGCCCCCAAGACACAACCTGAACTTTAAGCGAGTTCAGGATCAATCCCTAGTCCAAGCCTGCTTATAAGAAGACTAACACGGAACCAATCTCTCCCCTCCCAAGAGGGACCAAGAAGACTACCTCTAAATACACACCTCCAAATCCTCACATAGGCTAAAGGAGGTTGAGGCTCGTCTCTAAGCAAGATATTCACCACAGCACCTGAGTAGCCTCGGCTAGACAGCTTACACCTCACAAGGGCCAAGCCATAAGCAAGAAGAGAACAGGGTTCTTCGTTATCAGGGGCCCCTGTCAAAGAAGGCTCTTTTCCTGTGGGAGCTGGAGTGGGGGCCCTGCAAATAGTCCCATCAGACCCATGTACCACAGCCTGTGTGACCAGTCTGGAGTGACCAGAATCACCAGGGCTGGATGAGCTCAAATCCCATGGAGGAAATGACTCACCAGGGGCAATGGAGGAAAAGACAGAGAACCCTCTTTTGGGGCCATACTTATAGCAGTGTAACCAAGCCCACTGCTTGCAGGTCCTTGCGGCTACAGAAGAAGTTGTTCATCTTGGAAATGACCCATATGGCCATTAGGTGAAATATCGGAAGACCCCACACGTTTGAACTATAAGGCTAAATGCATGGAGGCTCAACTCCCATTCCCCGGGATCCACTGTGTTCCAACTCAGAAAATCAGCCTGAATGTTGCTGACACTCACCATGTGGGCCACTAACAGAGTCACTAGGTGGCTCCTCTGCTCAACTGCGCAGAGCAGCCACCTCAAGTACAACCCTGGCGCTTCAAGTTCCTCCTTGTTTATTGACATATGTCATCACTGTGGTATTGTCTGAGAAGACATGAACCCCTTTGCCTATCAGCAAAGACTGAAACTTCTCCAGCGCCAGATGGATCGCTCTGGCCTCCAACCAATTGATCGGTCAGGAGACCTCTTGAGAAAACCAAACTCCTGCCTCATCTGGCCTAAACAGTGAGCCCCCCGGCCCTTCAGGCTGGCACTGGTTGTCAGAACCATATAATCCAGGGGCTTCCAGAGGCATGCCATTTATCAGGTGGTGGGAATGCAGCCACCATGCCAGCTGTTTCCTGAGAGCCTGAGAAAGGGGAAGAATCTCTTGAAAAGCTGAGGTTATCAAGACCAGTAGGACAGAATGTGCCTCTGAAGTGGGCGCATGTGTGCCCTAGCCCAAGGAACCAACTCTAGATTTGACGCCATGGATCCAGGAGCTGAAGATAGTCCTAGGACCGGAGTGCAGACCACAGACAACTCTGAGTTGCATTTCCTCTCCATCATGAGGAACACACGACCTTGAAGAGTGTTGAAACACACCCCCAAACATTCCAACTTCTGAGAGGGATTGAGATTGCTCTTGGGATAACTGATTACCAGCCCCAAATGTTTCAGCCAGTGAATCAGAAGGATTGTGTCAGCTCTTGATTTCTCTAGGGAATCCGACCGGATCAACAAGTCATCCAGGTAAGGGTGAACACGGATTTCCTACTTTTGGAGGAATGCCTCCACAACCACCATCATTGTCAAAGGGCAGAACCTTAAATTGTAATGCTGGCTCAGGATACAGAAGCGGAGAAATCATTGATGCTGTTCTCTGACAGGAGTATGAAAGTAAACCTCAGCCAGGTACACGGAGGAAAAGAAATCTCTACCCCCCTAATCAGTGGATGAAAGACACGATGACAGAGTGGATGCACTACATTCGAAAATGGGTAATCTGAGCCTGGCATTGAAAAAAATAGTGCAGCCATGAAAAACTAACACCTGGCAAAGGCACTGCATCAAGGCAAAAAGGGGATCCCAGATCAGGAGTCACTGCACCTGTTAGGCTGGTTGGGGAAACAGATATGGGCTTCCCCAAACGCCTATACAGGCTAGAGAGGCCCTACTGCCCATACAGGCCTGACTGTTTTGGGGTTGTTGTTTTTTTTAAGATGCTCCATGCAGCCAGATACAAATGCAGCCCAAAACAATTCCACAGGTACAATTTTAGAACAGCACAAAAGGACTGGAATTTGGAAAAAAAAATTGGAAGCAGTTACAGGCAGTAAGAGGGAAGGGAGGCATGGGCCGAACTTACCAACTCCCTTCAGGGGTCCTCCTATTCTTCTTCAAGCTCACCAAGCATTAGTAACCCGCAGGAAACAGCACTGGATCCTGGGTGGTTGTCATCTTGAGAAGTCAAGGGCATACATTTGCTCAGAGTTCCATGGGGCCCTATTGGACCTGATCCTAGATCACTGCACCATAGTGTGGGCAGGAACGTCAGGCATATCAGCGCTGATGCACCAGTTCACAGACACACTGCCACCTGCTGGAGGCAGACCATTACTGGCTTTTCTCAGTGCTGCAACACGTCTGCCTCCACCTGATTGCAATGAAGCATAATACAATCATCTGGACTGGTCTGGCAGGATGATAAGAAAGATGACATTTTACTTACTGAATAATGTCCTTTCCTCGAGTCCTGCTAGTCCAGTCCAGACAAATGGGCTGTGGTCCCCTACCAGCAGAGGTGGAGACAGAGAAAAATCCAGAGACTTCTGATGACCTCATCCTGTACTATATCTGGAGCAGCTAGAGGGCATACTAGCCAAGTATTCATGCCCCAGCCATGGATAAGGACTCCTAGCTGCACAAGTCCCAGTGAGGGTAACAAGGACTAATAATCCAAAGAACAGAATTATATAAACACCACCCTGCACGCAGAAGGTCAACCAAGAGGTATTTAACCAGCAGGGCTAAATCATAGGACATAGTCGATCGTAGCAGATCATAGCAGAGCATAACAGCTCAGACCAAATCATAGCAGGTCATACCAGAACATATCAGATCGTAGCAGATCACAGCAGATAACAGATACCAGGGGCAGGTCCTAGATAGCCTAGCAGGACTCAAGGAAAGGACACAAGGACTCCCCCTGCACCATCATCAGCTCTCCTCTATAGAGGATTGAGCCTCCTGCACCGGGAGGAGCTGCGGCCAGCGGATCCCTGCCTAATCGGGGCAGCCACGTACAACGAGCATTTTAATTGCAGCGCGCCGGCAGGCGCTCCACACAAGGACTCCCCCGGCACCATCATCAGCTCTCCTCTATAGAGGATTGCGCCTCCTGCACCGGGAGGAACTGCGGCCATCGGATCCCTGCCTAATCGGGGCAGCCACGTACAACGAGCATTTAAATTGCAGCGCGCCGGCAGGCGCTCCACACAAGGACTCCCCCGGCACCATCATCAGCTCTCCTCTATAGAGGATTGAGCCTCCTGCACCGGGAGGAGCTGCGGCCATCGGATCCCTGCCTAATCGGGGCAGCCACGTGCAACGAGCATTTAAATTGCAGCACGCCGGCAGGCGCTCCACACAAGGACTCCCCCGGCACCATCATCAGCTCTCCTCTATAGAGGATTGAGCCTCCTGCACCGGGAGGAGCTGCGGCCATCGGATCCCTGCCTAATCGGGGCAGCCACGTACAACGAGCATTTAAATTGCAGCGCGCCGGCAGGCGCTCCACACAAGGACTCCCCCGGCACCATCATCAGCTCTCCTCTATAGAGGATTGAGCCTCCTGCACCGGGAGAAGCTGCGGCCATCGGATCCCTGCCTAATCGGGGCAGCCACGTACAACGAGCATTTAAATTGCAGCGCGCCGGCAGGCGCTCCACACAAGGACTCCCCCCCTGCACCATCATCAGCTCTCCTCTATAGAGGATTGAGCCTCCTGCACCGGGAGGAGCTGCGGCCATCGGATCCCTGCCTAATCGGGGCAGCCACGTACAACGAGCATTTAAATTGCAGCGCGCCGGCAGGCGCTCCACACAAGGACTCCCCCTGCACCATCATCAGCTCTATAGAGGATTGAGCCTCCTGCACCGGGAGGAGCTGCGGCCATCGGATCCCTGCCTAATCGGGGCAGCCATGTGCAACGAGCATTTAAATTGCAGCTCGCCGGCAGGCGCTCCACACAAGGACTCCCCCTGCACCATCATCAGCTCTCCTCTATAGAGGATTGAGCCTCCTGCACCGGGAGGAGCTGCGGCCATCGGATCCCTGCCTAATCGGGGCAGCCACGTGCAACGAGCATTTAAATTGCAGCGCGCCGGCAGGCGCTCCACACAAGGACTCCCCTTGCACCATCATCAGCTCTCCTCTATAGAGGATTGAGCCTCCTGCACCGGGAGGAGCTGCGGCCATCGGATCCCTGCCTAATCGGGGCAGCCACGTGCAACGAGCATTTAAATTGCAGCGCGCCGGCAGGCGCTCCACACAAGGACTCCCCCTGCACCATCATCAGCTCTCCTCTATAGAGGATTGAACCTCCTGCACCGGGAGGAGCTGCGGCCATCGGATCCCTGCCTAATCGGGGCAGCCACGTACAACGAGCATTTAAATTGCAGCGCGCCGGCAGGCGCTCCACACAAGGACTCCCCCTGCACCATCATCAGCTCTCCTCTATAGAGGATTGAGCCTCCTGCACCAGGAGGAGCTGCGGCCATCAGATCCCTGCCTAATCGGGGCAGCCACGTACAACGAGCATTTAAATTGCAGCGCGCCGGCAGGCACTCCACACAAGGACTCCCCCTGCACCATCATCAGCTCTCCTCTATAGAGGATTGAGCCTCCTGCACCGGGAGGAGCTGCGGCCATCGGATCCCTGCCTAATCGGGGCAGCCACGTGCAACGAGCATTTAAATTGCAGCGTGCCGGCAGGCGCTCCACACAAGGACTCCCCCTGCACCATCATCAGCTCTCCTCTATAGAGGATTGAGCCTCCTGCACCGGGAGGAGCTGCGGCCAGCGGATCCCTACCTAATCGGGGCAGCCACGTACAACGAGCATTTAAATTGCAGCGCGCCGGCAGGCGCTCCACACAAGGACTCTCCCTGCACCATCATCAGCTCTCCTCTATAGAGGATTGAGCCTCCTGCACCAGGAGGAGCTGCGGCCATCGGATCCCTGCCTAATCGGGGCAGCCACGTACAACGAGCATTTAAATTGCAGCGCGCCGGCAGGCGCTCCACACAAGGACTCCCCCTGCACCATCATCAGCTCTCCTCTATAGAGGATTGAGCCTCCTGCACCGGGAGGAGCTGCGGCCATCGGATCCCTGCCTAATCGGGGCAGCCACGTGCAACGAGCATTTAAATTGCAGCGCGCCGGCAGGCGTGCCCGTGCCTGAGGGCCTCGCCAGAGGGCCCTTAGGCGGGGCACTAGATAACAGACTTCCATCCTTCAGCCACGTAAGCGCAAATATTATGTATCTTACATTGATTATCCCACATCATGCAATTGTCAAATATAACTTTGCTATCCTTGACCAAATACTCTGTACTTTATCCACTTATTAGTTCTAACTCAATAAGAATAATTTCTTACAACTCGTGTTAATGCTCGGCAATAACTTGTAACATGTTAAAGATTGTGTCTCTCTCAGTATACAAATTCATATAGCGTTCGGCCATTCCTTAGTTGGACAGTAAGTAACTTTCTGCAGAATTGTGTATCCCTTTAATTAGGTCTCTGGTAACATCTGTACCCAATTGACCATACATTAGATAACTCCTCTCAAGTTATTTTAAATCAACTAAACAGTATCACACTATAAGTGTCTCCCACCCCAAGGCAGTATACTACTCCACAATTACATAGCAAGAGAATGGGGCTCCCCATCAAAATAACATTAGGCATATACCTCTTTCTCATAGGTTTACTACCCAATATTCTAGCACTAACCTCATCACACGAGTACATACCTATCTTGCATAACAACTGGAAAAAATGGTCAAGCACAAATCATCATGACCCAAATTGGTCCCAACGATCTCATCTCCATTATCTATTACATATACCTCTTCAACACACCACAAATCTAAGGCAAGAAAATCACCATCATCCTCGAAGCCTATAGTGTGCCCTCATTTACGCCCGTTCACTTCGTAAAAAATGGCCAGTGGTCACAGACATAATAACATCACATAACCTAGACATCTTCATGGTCACCGAAACATGGTTGTCCCCTGAAGATAACGTAATCCTCAACCAACTGCTCCCTGACAACTTTGTAGTGTTCACTAGCAACAGACAAAACAGAAGAGGAGGAGGAGTACTTATCCTCACCAAGACTGATCTCCAGTTCAAAATTGACGATTCCACCAGCAAAACCACCTTGAAACCGTCACTATCTCCAACAACTTATGTTCTATAAACCTACTATACAGAGCTCCATCATCCTCACCGGATGAATTATCTACTATAATAAACCTCGCTTCCAACACACCAAACTCGAACAAACCCAACTGGATCCTAGGAGACATGAACCTACCATCTCTACAGGATTACCAAGCATCCGCCTTCATAGATGCCCTGGAATTCCTAGGATACAAACAAGTAGTGCAGGAATCCACGCATGTAAAAGGCAATACTCTTGACCTTATTTTTGTTCCACAGTCAGCTCACAACCAGCTACAAAACATACTGTCGTCAATTACAGCGGTCCCTTGGTCAGACCATAAGCTCATTATCTTCCAAATTCCAACTCAAAACAAACAACCCTCAAGTGACACTGACCTCAACAAACACACAACCACCTCAACAAGATGTTTCCAACCATTTAACAGAGAACGTATCCTGGCCGAAACGGATGCACTTTCCAACGACACTTCTCTAAACTTAGATGAGATGATCACTGGTTGGAACAACAGACTTAACTCCATTGCCTCATGCCCACCAAAGATCAGGTCCTCAAGGAAAAAAGCGACAGCCCCATGGTTCACACCCGTGCTGAAGGATTCACTAAAATTACTACGGAGGCTTGAGAAGCGATGGCGGAGATCACACACTAATAGCAGTCAGACCGCGTACATGCAGCATCTTGCCACTCACCGCAAGACCATCGCTGAAAAGATGAAGCAGTACCACACAGACACCTTGAAACGTGCTCTAAATAAACCTCATGATCTGTTTAGTATGGTCAAGAGATTGGTCAAGGAACCTTCACCCGAACACCAGTGTGAAATCAGCCCACAGGAATTTGCTGCTCACATACAATCCAAGATGTGCAGGACGAATAAAATTGCAATACCTTCCCCCCTACAATTCAAGGGCACCCGACACCTTTAAGGTCCTTCACCACTCCCTCATTGCGAATGATTCAAAATATTATCGCAACTCTCAACACTTCCACAGCACACACTGATCCTTGCCCAGCCTTCTGGATAAAGGATCTCCGCAACGAGCTCGCTCCCACAATATCCAAGATTATAAGACTATCATTTGACACTGGCTCATTCCCCGCTGCTCTCAAACAAACCTCCATCAGACCATTACTAAAAAACAGAAAATTGGACCCACAGAAAGCAGACTCATACAGACCCATTTCCAGTATACCTACTCTAGCAAAAATAATTGAAAAAGTGGTTTACAAGCAGCTACAAGATCACATTGACTCTGTAGCTCCATTGGATACATGCCAACATGGATTCAGGGAATCACATGGGGTCGAGACGCTTCTGACCACCCTCCTCAATAACCTAAATGCCGGCATTGACAACATCAGGAACGGTTGTGTACTCATCTTTTTAGACATCGCGGTTGCTTTCGATTCAGTATGTCATGAGCTTCTCATCATCCGTTTACAAGAAAAGGGCCTATGTGGAACAGCACTCGAATGGTGTAACTCATACCTATCAGGTAGATGGCAACACGTTCGATCTGATGGTGCAATATCTGATCCGTTCCATCAGGGACAAGGGGTCCCACAAGGATCCTCTCTATCATCACTACTATTTAACATATACATGCAACCGATATGTAACATCATCAGAGCCTTCAATGTTAACTGCATGATATATGCCGACGACATGTTACTATACATGCCGATCTGCTTAGACAAGATGGACCTCACTCCCTTAACCAACTGCTTTAATGCCATATCAAACTGGCTACTGACACAAAATCTCAGAATCCAACACAAAAAACGGAGGTTCTCTTTATCTCAAGGAACGCGAATTTCATTCCACCTACATGCCTGGAGGTTCAAGATGCCACACTGCAAGTAAAACCACATATCAGATACCTAGGAGTGACCCTTGATCAAAACCTTGACATGAAGACCCACATATCCAATACAATCAGAGCAATTTACTTTAAGATCCGCTCCCTCAGACATCTTCGCCAACTGATTGATCCAGACGATTTCCGTACTGTTTACCAGGCTTTAATCATTCCACATTTCAACTACGCAAACTCCATTCTACAAGGGCTCCCACAATCAAGCCTAAATCCTCTTCAACTGGCTTTAAACAGTGCAGCGAGAGTGCTCTTCGGAGCATCCAGAAGGGACCATATAACACCCCTTCTAAAACAGCTACACTGGCTCCCTATTCAAGCAAGAGTCACTTTCAAGACACTTCTCCTGGCCTTTAAAGCGTACAAAGGTCTCGCCCCCACCTCGTTATCGGAGATGATACGACCAATCATAACCAACAGACTAAGAAGAACCACGGAACTAAATATGCTAATCGTTCCAAAGGAAGTCATAAAATACACCTCCACAACATCGAGCAGAGCCTTCAGTCTATGTGCCCCAAAACTTTGGAACACCTTTCCATCACACATTAGGGCCATCCCTGATCTCAACCACTTCAGGAAGGCCCTGAAACATCACCTTTTCCTTAAATACTTCCCAGAGAACGAAAAAGCACAATCACATTCGAACACAAATAACCACTTGCCAAACACGTAAACCTTCTGACTCATCAGCACATCAACCTAGTTCAACAGATTTACATGAAACTTCTCATACCCTGATTCTTTGATGTAAATAGTTGTCTTGTACATAGTTAATCCTGTTATCCTGTTATCCAAGTTGATTTTCCTGTTAACTGTAAAACCCAGATATTTGTATGTTGTCTGAGGTCCTTTGTTCCATGTAAACCGCGCTGATAACGAATAGTGCGGTATATAAAAAATGTTAATAAAATAAATAAATAAAATAAAATTATCCAGTAAGTAAAATGCCACCTTCTATATCATCTTGCTAGGCCAGTTCAGAGAAGTGGGGTGTACCAAAACTACACCTCCCTAGGCAAGAAGACAGGGCAGACATCAAAACTTCTGCATCAAAGGCTGTGACTGCCCGTGTGTAGACATCCAAGTGGTAATGCTTGATAAAGGTGGAAAACGATGACCACACTGCCACCCAACAAATGTCTAAGGGAGCGAACGAGCTGCATTCTGCCCAAGAGGAAGCTTGAGTCCATGTGGAATATGCACACAAACTCTACAGGACTGGCCAGACCCAAAACAGACAGGCTGAGGCTATTGACTCCTTTATCCAGTGGCCTAAGGAAGACTTTGTGGCTGCTTCCCCGTCTGCGGGCCTTCAACAGGACAAAAATTTGTCCGATTTTTGGAAGGAGTTAGTGACCTTCAGAAACACCATCTAACATCCAACAGGAGAAGGCCCTTCTCCTTCTCCTTCTCCTGGTATTGTTATGACGCCGATCAGATCGCATCTAAGAATGCTTCTTTAAGGAACAAACTCTTGAGCATAGTCCTCCACAATGGTTCAAGTAGCTAATCAGCCAAGGCCTGAAGAACCAAACTGAGAACTCACAAAGGAATCACTGAGGACAGGGAAGGATACAGGTGCTGGACTCTCCACAGGAAACAAGCCACATCTGGGTGCAAGGTCAAGGAGTGCCCCGTCACCGGCCCTCTAGAGCAAGCCAAAGCAACCACTTGAACATTCAGTGAACAGAGATAGGCCCTTGTCAAATCCATCTTAGGGGAAGCAAGGCAGAACCACCATTGCTCAAAAAGATGCCAGATGCGCACATAAGCAGGCAGGAGAGCCTTGTCTCATATTCAGAAGCATGTAAACCATAACAGCAGAATAGCATTAATGTGCTGCGCATCATTTCAAAGAGCCAAGCCAGAAGCAAGAAGGGTGCAGGGCCAGCCCCTGTCTCAAGGCACAGGTGGGTGCCCTGCCAGAGTGACAGCAGATCCACATACCATGGCCTTCTCAGCTAGGTCGGTGCCACTAGCACCATTGGATCCAGATAGCGCTCCACATGGCGAAGTACTTGCCCATAAGAGGCCACAGAGGAAACACAGTAGAACATGCCTTAGCCAAAGTTGGACTAGGGAAACCATGCTCCCAAAGCCTGCTTTTTTTCTTACAGCTGAAGAATCTGTGAACCTTGTCATTGGGCCTGGGTCACCATCAAATCCATCTTGGGGTGACCCCGCCTGTCCAGGATCCTCTGGGATGCCAATCAGCTCAATTCCCACTTCCCAGGATTAGAGGGGTGACGAATGAGATAGTCTGCTTCCACAAGTCCACTTCTGCAATATGCTGTAATAAGAGGGCCAAGAGATTCTGCTCCACCCAAGGGAGCAGGAGGGTTATTTTTTTTCGGCGAGACCCTGGAACTCTCCATGACCCCTCCCATTGATACAGGCTATCACTGTGGCATTGTCTGAGAAGATCCACACTGTTCGTCTTGAACTATGGTTCCAGAGAGACAGAAGAGCCAAGTGAATGGCCCTCACCACCAGCCAATCAATGGCTCAAGCCACCTCCCACTTATTCCTGTGACAGTAGGCAGTCTACCTTTGGCAATGAACTCCCCAGCCAAACAGGATGGCATACGATGTCAGCAGAAGCAACTGGGTAATGTCCAGCGGAAAGTCTTTCAGCAGATGAGCAGCCTGCTTCCACTATTTTAGGCTGGCCATCACCAGTGGTGAAAGAGGGAGCCTGATGACAAAGTCCTGTAAAGGAGGAGATCAGTGGGACAGCAGGGATCTCTGCAGTGTACACAGATACGCTCATGTCCCAGGGACCATCTCGATCGTCGCTGCCGCCATTGACCCTAGGAGTTGGAGGTAGTCCCAGGCTTTGGAAAGCTGCCACATCCTAAACACCCTCGGCTGAGAATGCAGCTTCTCCGTTGTCTTCTTGGGCAGGAAAACCTTTCCTGAGCCAGTGATCAACTGCACCCCAAGGTACTCTAATAACTGGGCAGACTCCTGGAAGTTCTTGTTGTAGTTTTATCACTCAGCCCAGACTTTCCAGAAACTTCACTACTTGAGCCAACATACAACCTGGCCCAAATAAGCGAGACATGCAGGCAGGGATACACACCTATCCATTCGCGCCACAGGGCAGCTACAGCACCACCAGTGAATGTCCTCATTGCAGTAAAGATTTCAACAAATACTACTGGACTGAGCTGTCTTTTTATTTATTATTTATTTATTTATTACAAGTTCTTATATACCGCACTATTCGGCATCAGCGCGGTTTACATTATAACATAAAGACCATAACAACAAGCTGTTTGGTTTATGAAATACTACCTTAGTTGGTTAATAAAATGGATTGAACTGCCTGGGGGCATTGTTATAAATTTATGCTTTGCTGCGGTGATATCCGACAAAAAATTGTTTTCACTGTGAGATATATTCTGGGGCAGTGTTTTGGTGATTCTATTATTCTGATTAGTATTTTATCACTGAAGAGGGGATATTTCTGTTTGATTGCTCATTGCAGTAAAGACATGGAAGGGTAGAGCAGCAAACTGGAAGTGTGAGCCAAGAACAGAGCAGCACAGGAAGCACTGCTGATCCTCTCAGATGACAATGTGGAAGTAAGCCTTGGCGAAGTCCCACAAAGCCGGAAACTCTCCCACCAGACCACTCTCAGTGTCTCCATGTAGAAATAAAAAGTCCTTAGGTGAACAATGGCACCCTTGAGGTTCAAAATCGGGTGGAAGGAGCCAATCTTCTCTGGCACCTCAAACAGCACACTGGCCCTTGCCCCTTTCAGCAGGCAGCACTAGAACTACAGAACGGAGGCTGAAGAGTCTCTTCAATGTAGTCCCAATGGCAGCCCTTCTGGCCGCATACCCACATGAAAATATCAGGAAGGCATTTGGGATGAGGTCCTTGCATTCCAGCACATAGCCGAACTGAATGAGGTCTAGCTCCCACTGGTTCAAGATCACACAAGCCCATCCACTTATCACATCTGACAAGAGAAGCCAGATTTGGAGGAGGGAGCCTTGGAGGAGCGAGCCTTGGAGAAGGGAGCCAGATTGGGAGGAGGGTGCACGCCGCAGCACCCTTGCAATGTTCTCTTTAATCTGCGCCGGGTCCTCCGCCGGCATTCCTGACGGTGGGGGGAGGGGCAGAGCGTCGATCACCCGCCGGCAGGAATGTTGGCGGCAGACCCAGCGCAGGTTAGCGGGAACATTGCTTGCAGGTACTGCAAAATCCCATAAAAGGCCTGGGCCTGGAAACGGGAGCCAGAAGGATGGCCTCCCCAGGCAATCCTGGAAATTTCTGAACCCCCGAAACTCCTGGAGGAGGAGAGGCCACGCTCCAAAGGCCCTTTAGGTCTATCCTCTGGATGACAATGTGGATTGGACACTCCTAGCTCCTTGACCAATTTCTGCAAGTCCTACCCAAATACAAGCATTCCCTTGACAGGGACACCCCAACTGAGGTCCTTCATTCACTATTAATTTTTGAATGAGTTGTTCATGATAGCATGGCATGATTTAAGAAGGTATTAGTATTTATTGGGTCTTGTTTGATTGAGCACCAGTTTTTGGGAGTCTTTGTCAAGTTAGTAGAGACAGTATTGGAGTAGCAGCCGGGACGGTCCGTGAGCGGGCTGAGGGTTGTTTCAGCACTTATCCAGGTAACAGCAATTGTCAGTCCGCTAAGTGCCTGCACAAAGTTAGGTCATTTCAATAGCTGTCCTAACTTTATGCAGTTCAGCTATCTAGAAAGCAGCTGAATATCACCGCTGTCCAGATAGCCACACCGGCCAGCACTGGAACTGGATATTCAGCACCAAAGGATATCCGGATTCCAGAGTTACTAAGGGTGGCCCATCCCATAGTGAGCTACCCCTCTCCAATGAGTGACCTTTTTTCTTGCAGTGTAGTCACAATGTGAATGTGGAAAGGTCTGCATATTGTGCTGCTTATAAATGAAAGGAACAGCAGGCATTGATGCCTTGAAGGTATCTCCTATAGATTATGGTTAAACTTTTATTTCAGCTGACCTTACAGAAACTGTTACCCCTCTGAGCTGCAAATTTTAATCTCAGCCACCAGAGCAACCCCCCCAACCCCCCATCACCACCATTTTTCCCTTTGCCCCATCTCTCCAGACCTAGAGGTGACAGGTTCTAAATCCCTGCACTCATACTCAGAGTGCTGCATTCCTAGAGATGACAAGCTCTATCCATGCCTCCCCTGAGCCCTCCAGTCCTGGTAATGAAGCTTATCCCTGCACTCGTCCCCTGACTTATTCCATCCCTCTAAAGTAAAAAAAAAAAAAGCAACATTAACAAATATTTTAAACAAACGCTCAGTTGAACCAAATGCATGCTCAACATATATTTTCCATTCATTGAATTAATTATGCACAAGACAGTCAAATCAGTCTATGCTAAATCAGGCTAGTCCCAACATGCAAGGCACAACCTAGGATCCCAGGATATTGAACACTGATGGATTTGTAATATTCTCTAATCAGTCCACAAAGGTTTCTATTCTTTATGCCTTTGGCATGATTTCTGCTTAATGTGTCTCTTTTGGCTTATTCTCTGATCCTGTCCATTTTTTACGCTTTCTTTCTCTCTGTTGTCCTATTTTATTTTATTTTTTAATTTCTGTTTGCATTCTCCCCCCTTTATTTTCTTCCCTCAGAGTGGCTACTTTAATAATTGTTACCAACCCTTCCTCCTTGTGTCCTCTTACTATTTAAGCAATTCCGCTTTATCCTCATCAGCTTCTACATATTCCTCCCCTTCACCCTTGAGCCTGACCATACCACTTTTGCCCTTCCTCCTCTCACAAATGTATCGGAAAAATGTCTTGTCCCCCCCATTTTATTGCACTGGCTATTTCTTCTTCTATTTATATCTTTGCTTTCCTGACTACTTTGCTAGCTTCTTTAAGTTTTGCCAAATATAGATTCCTGCCTTCCTCTCTATGTGATATTTTGTATTTCCTGAAGAACTCCCTCCTTTTCTTCACTTTTTCAGCTAATTCTTTTGAGAACCAAAAGGAAAAGGAGGAAGCTAAAACACATAAAGACTTTTTCAAGTACATTTGTAGCAAAAAAAAAAAAAACAGTGAGAGCGTCAGTTGGACCATTAGATGATAGAGGGGTAAAGGGGCACTAAGAGGGGATAAGACCATAGTAGAGAGACTGAATGAATTCTTTGCTTCAGTCTTAACTGAAAAAGATGTAGGGAAGTTACATCACCTTTAAATACCACTTCAGGCATGGGTATCAGAACAATTGAAAGTAGTATTGGTAAACCAGGAAGATATATTACAACTATTTGATAAACTAAACAGTAGCAAAACACCTAGACCCGAGAGTGTTGAAAAAACTGAAATATGAGATTGCAGACCTACTATTAGTAATCTGTGAGCTATCATTAAAATCATCTTAGTACCTGAAGGTTGGCGAATGTAACGCCAATTTTTAAAAAGGGTTCCAGGGATGATCTGGGAAACTACAGGACGGTGAGCCGGACATCCATACCAGGCAAAGTGGTAGAAACTATTATAAAGGACAAAGTTACCAAACATGTAGATGGTCATGGTTTAATGGGAGAAAGCCAACATGGCTTTAGCCAAGGAAGGTCTTGTCTTACTAATCTGTTCTATATTTTGAAGGTGTGAATAAACAGGTAGACAAGGGTGAACCAGTCGATACCGTTTATCTGGATTTTCAGAAAGCCTTTGACAAGATCCCTCATCAGAGATTCTTGGTGGAGTTAAAAAGTCATGAGACAGGGGAGTGTTTCTTGCAGCCTGAGTTTGCCATGGAGGGGTGAGAGCAACTGGCGTTGTGACCTGCCGGCCCGCATCGGGCAGCTTCTCTGACGTCATCCATGGCCCCCATAAGAAGATCTGTGCTTCTCTACGGCGCCTAGCCGTCGGCGCCATGTAGGGGCGTCTCCTAAGGGGTGTATCCAAAGGGGGTTCACAGGCCCCTTGTGAGCCCCTTAGGAGCAGAGTGGGAGCACTGGGAGACTGCTGAGTCGCGATGCCTGGAGGTAAACGGAAGAAGAAACCCCTAGTAGTTGTCTCTGCGAGTGGCCCAATGGACAAGCACGTGATATCTACGCCGGTTTTAACATCTCCAGGTACTGTTTCTTTTGACGCCACTGGGGAGGGAGTGAGTTTAAGCTCCCTGGAGCGTACTCCTCCACTTCCGCCTGGTTTCTTGGAATTTTCTGCTGAGTCTGAGTCCTGTGGAGGTCTTCAGAAAGATAGTGTGCTCCCCAATATAGTAGATTGGACAAAGCCTTTTGTCTCTTCTAAGGACCCTCAAGTCTCCTCGATTTCACTTCTGGATATTTGGCAGGTGGTTAATCGCACTGAGCGGATCCTTACTGAGACTGTTCCTTCTTTGTGTCAGTTTACTAGGGATGCAGTGCTTAAGTTTCAAAATTTAAATAGTCAAATTGTGTCTTTGAATTCATGTACTTTAAGTATGGATACACATGTTAAATCCTTTGCTTCATTTCAGTCTACTTACATGAAGGATAGTCTCATTATGCATCAAAAGCTTGAAAACTTAGAGAATTTGGCTTGGAGCAAGAATTTGAGGGTGCTTAAATTTTCCTTGTACTAGTTTACTTTCTCCATTAATCCTGTTTAGGAAATACCTGAAGGATGTCCTCCTCCTCCCAAATGCTGATTCGTTAGCATTAGTTAAATGTTATTATCTTTCTACAAAAACTGTCTCCTTTCCTGTTGAAGGAGATGAGGATAGGGATCATTTTGATCTAACAGCCTTTTTAGAAGATACTCAGGATGTTATTTCCACTAGGGCCACTTTATTAGTGACGTTGCTTTCTGAAGATGATAAAATCACTATTCTTAAGGCTTATTTCAGGAAAAAAGCTAATATGTATTGTGGAGATAAAGTATCTATTTTTCCGGATGTATCTTGTAACACACAAATACGTAGGAAGTCTTTTCTTGCCTTCAAAGCTAGAATTCTTGCTCTGGGTGCTACATTCTTTTTATGTTATCCCTATAAATGTTTAGTATCTTTAGGATATGATCAGTTTGTGTTCTTGTCATCTTCAGATCTGGAAAAGTGGTTACTTGAAAAGGAAAAGGCTCAGTGTTTTTTCCTTTACCTTGGTAATTTACTTTAAAATTGTTTGGCAGATGGAGAGGGGTAGTTTGATTAATATACTTTTTTTTGTAACAAGGGACTCCTTTTTAGGGTCCTGTGGTCTCATTTGACTTTTTCTATATTCATTATTGATTATAAATTTCCCTGATACGTTGGTTAACGTGCTTTTGTTTATACTTTTTACTTGTTATGTATCATGCATGAACTATTGTATTTCTTTACATTGTTTTTTGGCATTGTATAAATTTGAATACTCTTAATAAATATATAATTTAAAAAAAAAGTCATGGAACAGGAGGCAGTGTACTACTGTGGATCAGGAACTGGTTAAACGATAGGAAGCAAAGGGTAGGGCTGAATGGCCAATTTTCCAAATGGAGAAAGGTGAATAGTGGAGTATCCTAGGGGATTTGTACTGGGTCTGCTGCTTTTTAACATATTCGTAAATAACCTGGAAAAGGGAATAACGAGTGAGATTGAATAATTTTGTGTCATCTGCAAATTTGACTAAGTTGTTAAAACCCAAGAGGATTGTGAAAAATTGCAAGAGGACCTTTATTTATTTATTTATTATTTATTACAATTTCTTATATACCGCACTATTGTCAGCGCGGTTTACATACAACAAAATGACCATAACAAACTGTTTGGCTTCACATAGAACAGGAGTAACAACTTGGATAACATGTTTTGCTTTACAGAGAACAGGAGTAACAACTTGGATAACGCGGGGGATGCAAACTGAACTACTTACATATGTACAATGAGATTGATTGCTGAGAATTTAGGGTGTTACATGTGTACAGTAGGGTTGGGATGTTATCTTGAGGAGGTAAGAGGAGAGGCAATTAGGTAGGGGTTAGGTTAGTCTGGTAGTACTGTGTAAATAAATGGAATTTGAGAGCCTTTCTGAATTGTGTTAGGTCAGTAATTGCACGGATGCCTGGTGGTAATGCGTTCCAACATTTTGGGGCATAGATACTGAATGCCCTGTTAGATGTTGCGGTTGTGTACTTTGTTGAAGCCTTTGGGATTAGTAGTGCATTTGTAGATAGGGATCTCCTTGTTCTGTTGGGAGGAATGGGTTGGATGATATCGGTTAATGAAGGGGAGGTGATGCCATGGATGGATTTGAAAGTGAGTAACAAAGATTTGAATATAAGCCTTCCTTGAATGGGGAGCCAATGCAGCTGTATTAGGATAGGCGTTATATGGTTGCATCTTGCTGCTCCCACTAAGACTCTGGCTGTGGCATTCATGGCAAGTTGCAACGGGTTGAGTGTTGATTGAGGGAGACCTTGAAGAATAGCGTTGGCGAAGTCAAAGTGTGGTAAGATCAGGGATTGGTATATTGTCCGGAAGTCTTCAGGGTTTAGAAGGGATTGCAGGTGTCTAAGGGACCGGATTTTGAAATAAATGGCTCTGACTATGTTGGATATATGGGTTTTCATATCTAAATGTTGATCGAGGGTGACTCCTAAGTACCGAATTGTTGATTTGGTTTGGAGCTCAGCCTCATTGACCTTTATATGAGGTGGAGGGCAGAAACTCTGGTCTCTGGTGATGAATAGCACCTCAGTCTTTTTGTGTTGTATCCTAAGATTTTGGGACAGAAGCCATTCGGAGACTGCGTTGAAACATTCAATCAGTGGTGAAAGGTCCATTTGCTCTGTGAAGAATGGCATGAAGAGGAGGATGTCATCAGCGTAAATTAGACAGTCGACCTTGAATGATCCGATTATGTTGAAAATGGGTTGCATGTAAATGTTAAATAAAAGAGAAGATAGGGAAGATCCTTGTGGGACGCCCTGTTGTTGATGGAAGGGTTCGGAAGATCCTGATCCTGATTTTACATGTTGCCATCTGTCTTCAAGGTATGACCTGCACCAATCGAGGGCGATGCCATTTATGCCCTTTTCTTTTAGTCGTTCTACTAGCAGACCATGGTGTACAGAGTCAAAGGCTGCAGCGATGTCTATGAAGATGAGAGCGAAACCTTGACGGATGTTGTCGATACCTGTGACGATTTTATTGAAGAGGGAGGTAAGTAGTGTTTCGACGCCATGGTATTCCCTGAATCCATGTTGACGATGGTCTAGTGGGGAGGTTGAATCTATGTGGTCTTGAAGTTGCTTTTGTGCTTCCTTTTCGATTATTTTGGCTAAGAGAGGTATACTGGCTATGGGTCTGTAGGATTCAACTTTGCTTGGGTCAAGTTTAGGGTTCTTCAGGAGCGGTCTGATGGATGTTTGCTTGAGTGCTGCAGGGAAGGATCCAGTTGTGAATGATAAGTTCATCATTTTTGTGATCAGTGGGCTGAGTTCTGTTCGTAAATTTTTAATCCAATATGCGGGGCAGGGGTCAGTTTGTGCAGTCGTGGTATTGAGGGCTGCAATAGTATCTTCCACAAGTTTCTTGGATGGTGTGGAGAACTTGGAAAGGGAAGTTGGACTAGGGATGTCTTGTGCTATGAACGTGGTAATTTTATCAGTTTGAAGTAGCTTGGATTGTAAATGGTTGGCATACTCTTGTGGGTGGATCTCTTTAGGTTGACATGGGGATGGTTCCTTCGAGAATGATTTAACTAGTTCGAAAAGGTCACGTGGTTTGTTTAGTGATCTTTTGAGAGTGTCGGTATGGTATTGTTTCATGTTTGTTAGGATGGCTTCTCTGTAGATTGCAAGGTGAGTTTTGTATGCTGACTGGTCTTCAGTGGAGTGGGACCGCTTCCATCTTTTCTCTAGTTTCCGTAAATGTGACCGGGATACACGCAGTTCAGGTGAGAACCATGGAGAGTGTTTTTTTTCTTTGCGATATTGTTCTTGGTAGGATTTTGCGCAATGGAACTAAGAGACTTATTCCATGAGGAGATTAAATTGTCTAGGTTGAGAGTTGCATTGTTGAATAGAGGAAGAGTTTCTGCCAGTATGAGATCTTTATTGAAGGCTTTGAAGTTTCGAGAAGCAGTGTTTGTTGAGTTGCTTGGAGATTCATTATTGTGTAGTGAACTGTTGTTGATAGGTATGATGAAATTGATTAGCTTGTGATCTGACCATGGTACAGAGGTGAGAGATGTCACAAGTTCTTCATTTGGTTCTTGTGCTGACAGGGGGGCAAAAATCATGTCAAGTATGTTCCCTTTAGTGTGGGTGGGTTCGGTGATAATTTGTCTGTAGCCCAGATCATTGATCGCTTCTAGAAGGGCAGTGGCATGACTGGAGTGAAGTGATGGGAGGTTGAAATCTCCTAGTATCTAGTTTGATAGGTTGGGGTTGCGAGTGTTGGCTGCTAGGTCGAGAATGTTGGAGAGATCATCAGTTGAGGATGAGGGTGCTCTATATAAAAGGTTGATGGCGCATTGGTCATTTGCAATGGATAAGATATCAAGGTTGTTGGTGCTGGAGGAGTCTGTTGTATGAAAATGCAAATAAATTGATAAATTGGAAACTGGACTTTCAAATGGCAGATGAAATTTAATGTGGACAAGTGCAAAATTATGCACTTAGGAAAGAACAACCTAAAACTATGGTTGCGCGATGCAAAGTTCCACATTAGAAACCACCACCCAGGAAAAGAAATTTAGGCATCATCGTGGATAACACGTTGAAACCCTCCACCCAGTATGCAGTGACAGCCAAGAAGGCAAATAGAATGCTAGGAATCATAAGGAAAGGAATGAGGAGAGGCTTAAAAGGTTAGGGCTTTTCAACCTGGAAAAAGAGACAGCTGAGGGGAAATATGATAGAGCTCCATAAATTAATGAATAGAGTGAAATGGGTGAACATAGATTGATTCTTTATACCATCAAAATGTAGAAAGATTAGGGGACATGCAATGAAGCTAAAGTGTAACCCATTTAAGACTAAATAAGAGAAAATATTTTTCACTCAACGCTTAATCAAACTCTGGAATTCGTTACCGGAGGATGTAATCCGTTAGTGTAGCTGGGTTTAAAAAAGGTTTGTACAGAAGTTCCTGGAGGAAATGTCCATAAACCATTATTAAAGAGGATCCAGGTAATCCACTGCTTGCCCTAATACAAGCATTATGGAACCTGTGTGTCTTTTTGGGAAACTGGGATAAGTAGCATTTAATCTGTACACTTTTTGGGAAACTGTTGTTAGGTACTTGTGACCTCAATTGGAAACAGGATACTGGGCTTGATAGACCTTGGTCTGCCCCAGTAAGGCGTTTAGCGTAGTTACTCACCTGTAACAGGGGTTCTCCGGGGACAGCGGGAATCAGTCCTCACATATGGGCGACGTCGGCGCTGACAAAGCCCTCGTGCAGAGCAATTCCCCAGCTTTCAAAGAAAGCCTTTGGGATTGCCATGCGCATGCGCAGTCCCCTTCCCGCCCAAGGGTGCCATCTTGCTCAGTTAGATGACATAGCTAAAAAGACGGCAAAATGAGAAAAATAAAATAAGTGTCTACAACTCCAGGTGAGGGAGGGAGGGTTGTGAGGACTCATTCCTACTGTCTCTGGAGAACACCTGTTACAGGTGAGTAACTACGCTTTCTCCAGGAACAAGCAGGAAGTCAGTCCTCACATATTCCCTAGCTATAGGCTACCGAGAACCCATAGCTGAAAAATGGCTCCCTCTAGAAGAGCCGCAGCAGCTGTGAAAGGACTTTCTCCGAGAACGCAACCCCCACGGTAGCCTGACACCAAAAGGGCCGGAGAGTAGGAGTTGCCTAAACCTCAAATAGGTTACGGAGTACCGCCTGGCTGAAAACACAGTCCCGCCAGGACTCTCTCTCCAGGGCTGCAAAAGTCTGGCTTTAAGACCAAGTTGCGACCCTGCAGATGTCTGACAATGGTACAGAACGGTGGTTAGCCACTGATGCGGCCTCGGCCCTGACACGGTGGGCCGTGACTCGACCCTGAAGCTGGAGGTCAGCTGCCCTGTACGCCCAGGCAATGCAGTCTGCCACCCAGGTGGATAACGTACACTTGATGATGGGTAGACCCAGCCTACTGGGATCATAAGACAGGAAGAGCTGAGAAGCTCTCCGATGTCCCCGCGTACGTTCCAAGTAGAAAGCAAGTGCCCTCTTACAATCCAGGGTATGCAGGACCGCCTCTGCCCGGCTGGCATGCGGCCTGGGAAAGAAAGTTGGAAAAACCACCTCTTGATGGAGGTGGAAAGAAGAGACCACTTTCAGAAGGAACTTGGGGTGAGTGCGAAGGACCACCCTATTTCTGTAAAACCGTGTGTACGGTCTATCAGATACCAGAGCTTGCAGCTCACTCACATGTGTGGCAGATGTGAGTGCCACCAGGAAGAGGACCTTCCAGGAAAAGGAAGCTCAGATGTCAAGTGGACATCGGCTCAAAAGGTGGGCGAGTAAACTGCTGCAATACCACATTCAAGTCCCACTCAGTTGCCGGAGGGCGAACAGGGGGCTTTAGTAGTAGACGACCCCTGAGGAATCTGGACACCAAGGGGTGAGCAGAAAGAGGTTGACCTTCCACCTGAGAGTGGTTCGCTGATAAAGCACTCAGGTGAACCCTGACAGAGTTAGACTTGAGGCCTAATTCTGAGAGGTGAAGCAAGTACTGCAACACCACTGGTACGAGGCAAGAGAAAGGATTTTCACTGCGCTGTTTACACCACACCTCAAACCTGTGCCACTTGAAGGCGTAGGACTTCCTAGTGGATTGCCTCCTGGAGGCCAGCAACACTTCTTCCACATCCTTAGGTAGGAGTAGAGGAGCTAGCACTACCCTTTCAGCAGCCATGCCATCAGGTTGAGGGACCTGAGGTTGGGGTGTAAGATAGAGCCCTGCTCCTGAGACAGGAGGTCGGGCTGTGTCCCCAGAGGAAGTGGGGTTTCCACTGCCAGCTGGAGGAGAAGCGGAAACCAAGGTTGTCTCGGCCATCTGGGGGCTATCAAGATGACTGAGGCCTTGTCGCGAAGGATTTTGAATAGAGTTCGGGCCACCAGAGAGGTGGGAGGAAATGCATACAGGAGGCCCACTGACCAGGAGATTAGAAAAGCATCTGCAGCCATCCTTTCGAGGTGTGGCTGTCTGGAGCAAAAGTTGGGCAACTGATGATTCTGCGGACTGGCAAAGAGATCTATGGTCAGATGCCCCCAGCAATGAAAGATCTGTTGGATTACTTCCTGATACAGTTGCCACTCGTAAGGTTGCTTAGCTTGTCTGCTAGACAGTTCTTCTGACCTGGCAGGTAAACTGCTTTGAGAGACATACCCTGTCGGACTGCACAGGAACAGAGGTCCAGTGTCTCTTGACATAGAATGCGGGACCCCGTCCCTCCCTGCTTGTTCACACAGAACATAGCCACCTGGTTGTCTGTCTGTATTAAGACAGACTGATGTGAGAGAACATGAGAGAAGGTTTGAAGAGCTACGGGTATCGCCCAGAACTCTAAGAGGTTGATTTGTTGCGTCTTCTCTTGAGGAGACCACAACCCTTGAGTGCATAAGTCCTGGCATGAGGAAGGCTGGAAAGACACTCCCTCAAGCAGATTGGATGGCTGAAGCCACCAGGTCAATGACCGCAGTAGTCGTTTGGACACACTGATCTTGTCTCGGAGTCTTCCTGTGGCTTATGTCCACTGATCTCTGAGGCACCAACTGAGCTGTCCTCATGTGGAGATGGGCATTTGGGGTCACATGAACCGTGGAGGCCATGTGTCCTAGGAGGCGTAGAAAGTGCCTTGCTGATATTTGAGACTTGTGGCTGATTTGGTGTACTAACTCCAGAAGCCTCTGTGCTCTGCCCTCTGGCAGGTAAGCCTTCGCTTGAAGGGTGTCTAGCCTTGCCCCTATCAACTCTAAGTTTTGAGTGGGGAGCAAAGTGGACTTTGCATGATTTATGACAAAGCCTAGATGCTGCAGTATATTGATAGTGCGAGCTGTGGCCTGTTGAAGTTCTTGAGGCGACAGGGCCCTGATGAGCCAGTTGTCCAGGTGCGGGAAGACAAAAATTCCCTGGTTCCTGAGGAAGGCCGCCACTACCGCCAGACATTTGGTAAATACTCTGGGGGCAGAGGCTAGGCCGAATGGAAGTACTCTGTACTGAAAATGGTTTCCTCCCACTACAAATCTGAGATATTGTCTGTAGTATGGATGTATGAGGATGTGCGTATAAGCATCCTTGAGATCTAAGGAGCATAGCCAGTCTCCCTGGTGGAGGTAAGGCAGCAGTATTCCAAGGGAAAGCATCTTGAACTTTTCCCTCACAAGGAACGTTCAGATTCTGCAAGTCGAGGATGGGCCGAAGGCCTCCAGTTCTCTTTGGTATAAGGAAATACCTGGAGTAGAAGCCTTGCCCTTGCAGGTGGTGGGGCACCGGTTCCACCGCCTGATCCTTTATAAGACCTGCCAACTCCTGCAAGAGGAGGTTCCTGTGCAGAGGGGGTCTGAGAGGCTCTCCTGGAAAGACGGAGGGGGGTACCTGGCTGAAATGGAACAAATAGCCCTTCTGAACTATTTGCAGGAACCAGGTATCCGTTGTGATGGCTGGCCATCTGTGGGCGTACAGGGTCAGCCTTCCTCCTGTGCATGGCCAAACCACTGGCGGGAGAGGAGCTATGCAGTGAGAGTCAAAAACCCCCTCCCGGCTGGGTAATAGCTGGAGCTGGAGGCTTGGGGGCCTTCTGCTTATGTGGGCCATGCCCCTGTCCCCTGGCCTGCTGTCCCTGTTGGGGAGCCGGGGTGGCCTGATAGGTGGGGTACTTGCGGTAAGCAGTACCCTTCCTCGGAAAAAAGGCCTTTTTGCCCAAGCCCTCCTTCTTGTGAGAAGAGGCAGAGGTCTTCTTCGAGAGCCTTGTCCGGGTCAAGTACTCGGACTCGATCTTCGCAGCCTTTTCAGTCATGGGTTTGCCGAATAGGTTGTCACTTCGGCATGGGACATCGACCAACTTGTCCTGAACCCATAACTCCAGATCCGATGACATTAGCCAGGCCTTACGGCGTGCACCGATGCCGGCCATGTCTACTCGGCCCGAAGCCTCGAAGCCGTCATAGGCTGCTCAAGACAAACTTTGAGTACTCTCAAATCCCTGTTGACAAGGCCTTGAAGCGCTACAAGGGTTCCTCGGAGAGGCCAGCTGAGAACCCGGCAATCTCCTTTGCCAGGTCCCGCAGGTACATGCCCATGTACAGCTGGTAGGTTTGGACACGGCATGAGAGCATCGAGCCCTGGAAGCACTTTCTGCCGAGGGCATCCAGGTTCAGAGCCTCCCGGCCAGGAGGCACCAAGGAGTGTGTTTTTTGGCTCTTGAGCCGTTGCATGGCCGATTCCACAACCATGGAGTTGTGCGGCAGCTGCGCTTTCTGGAAGCCAAGGCTCTTACGGACTCGATATATGAAATCGACCCATTTGCTGAGAACCGACATCGAGTCCGGGGACTCCCACATGCGGAGCATCAGCCATTCCAACAATGGAGGAACCAGAACAGTAAGGGCTTCCCTCGGGGGAAAATCATACTGGAGGGCCTCGAGCTCCTCGGCTCGAGGCTCCTCCTCGGACTCAGCTGGGAATGCCAAAGCCTTGGCCATGTCCCTGACAAAGTCCGAGAACCTGGTATTCTCCGGAGGGGACCTTCTCCAAGGTTCCGAGCCCGGTGAGTCCAATGGGATGCACCGGATTTGGTGGGTGTCTGGAGACTCTTCATCCTCCGTCTCCCATGCCGAATCCTCCGAGGAGGAATAGAGTATCTCTGGCCATGAGGGCTTCAGACCCGACTGCCCCGACGCAGAGGGCACTGGCGTCGATGACCTCGGTCCCGAACGGGAGGTCGAGGGAGACCTTGGCCGAGGATCTACTCGAGGATCGGCTCGGCCTCCGGGGCAGATGGACTGATGAGACCAGCTATCAGCGCCCGCTGCTGCTCCATAAAGACAGCCATGCTGCTCTCCAGGGCCGCCAACCTGAGACCGAGCTCAGAAGGCTCCGCAGCCTCTGGCTCGGGTCCCGATGACGCTGGTTCTCCCGGAGGAGAGTCCACGAGGACAGACATTACCTTACTCAGCGTCTCCGGCTCCGTGCGAGGTAGCTTGGCCGGCCTCTCCGACTCAGAGGGCCCGGGGCAGCGATCAGGGCTCGCGATCTGGAACCCAAGGGCCCAGGCCGATCAGAGGCCTCCAACGACGCAGCCCTCATGAGCTTCTTCTTCCTCAGGTGTTCCACTCAGAAGACCCACAACGATGCTCGGGGTCAGACCTCCGAGACGTCGAGGCTTCTGATGAGGTCCGGGCTCGGACGGATGCAGACTCCAAGAAAAGTCTTTCATGTTGGTGCTGCCAACTCCGAAGTGCCTTGGAAAACATTTTGCCACATGGCCCACAGACCACCGGGTCATGGTCGGGTCCGAGGCATCGGCAGCAGCAGTCGAGTGTGTCGTTGAGGGACATTAGCTTTTTACACTGATCACACTTCTTGAACCCGCTGGCAGCCATCGGGGGGAAAAGGGCCCCTGCAAGGTCAAATGATCGGGCTGCCAATGAAAAATAAAAAAAGAGAGCGAACGCTACTCAAAGGACAAAAACCTAAAAACTTTAACCGGGCTCAATACCGGTGTACCGAGTGGAGGCGGGAAGGGGAACCAGCGTCGAACCGGACTGAAAGGAACAAAAACTTTGCAGTTTTGACGCACTTTTTTCAAAGAAAGCAGGACCACAAGGGTTCCGCGGAAAAAGGGAGACTGAGCAAGATGGCACTCTTGGGCGGGAAGGGAACTGCGCATGTGCATGGCAATCCCAAAGGCTTTCTTTGAAAGCTGGGGAATTGCTCCGCACGAGGGCTCCGTCAGTGTCGACGTCACCCATATGTGAGGACTGACTTCCTGCTTGTTCCTGGAGAACTTATGTTCTTAAATGAAGTAGCTGAAAAAGGTGAAGAAAAAAAGATCCTAATCCAGTGTTCTCCTTGTAGTGCTATATAAATGAGTAGTAGTAGTAGTAGTAGTAGTAGTAGTAGTAAGTCCAGATAAATGAGACTTGGACACTGTGTCTGCTGCTCAATGGTGAAGCTAAAGCTAACAACATGCCACCATGGAAAAGGCAATCTCCTTGGCCACCAAGCAGACCAAATTGTACATAGCATCCACAAGGAAAGCCACTGCTGATTCCAGAAGCATCGAAGTCTCATCCCACGGGAGTGAAAGGATTCAACAGACTGGGAATGAGCTGTAAGCCCTCCGCAAACTACTGTAAGGGAGGCGGCCAAAAACTGGCTCTTTAGAAAAGCTTTGGCCTTTTAGTCTACCTGGTCCTTGATGGCTGCACCTCCCTCCACTGGAATGGTTGTGTGTTTAGCAATGGCTATCACCTGTGCATCCACCTGGGACAACTGCATCCAGACAGCAAGGTCTTCCTGAGGAGGGCATGGAGACAACCCACAAGCCTGCCTCCTTTCAGCAGGGCAGCAGTTGAGTCCCAATCCATGCTTATCATTCAAGACCTCTGGGAAAGGAATCGCCCTGAAGGTTTTCTGATCCCCACTGCCAGAGAGGGGTACATTTAAGGCTTCTGTTCCAACTGACACAGCATCTGACTGCTGTAGGGCAGAGGAAATTTGATCAATCAGCACCACCAGCTCCTCTTTCTGAAACAGACGAACAATGAGAGAATCATCTTGGTCATCCAACACCAGCAATCTATCTTCCTCATGAAGTCACTGGATTATCCCCTGGAATGCACAGCAGATCTCTGGCACAGGAGAGCTTAGCGGAGCACCCCAAAACTATTCTCTTCCAAGGGCGCTTCTGTAGGGATATTCCTGCGGGGTCTGTCTGCCTCGCAAAGAGAGACTTGCCTCTGAGTAACAGGAGAAGTAACAAGAGGGCCCAGAGGCCGATGGTCCTTATTATCATGCCAGAAGGACCAAGTCTGCAGAAGAAAGGAGAAGAATCCTGGAGAAGATAGACCAGAGGCTGGCAACTGTTCTGCTGCCTTGGGCATTCTTAAAGTGGGAGGCAGGCTAGTCAGTGGGGAATCCCACTGGGAAGATTTGGCGGGCCGAGCTCCAAGAACTGGTAGATGAATCCAAAGCTGGAGTACTGTTTCTCTCCTTAGTCAACTCCATTGCCATCTGCAGAGCTGAAGAAGCACAAGGAAAGAGTAGTTACTCACCTGTAACAGGTGTTCTCCAGGAGCAGCAGGAATCAGTCCTCACATATGGGTGTCATCGGCGCCGATGAAGCCCCAGCGGAGCATTTCCCCAGCTTTCTATGAAAGCCTTTGGGAATGCAGGCACGCATGGGCGGTTCCCTTCCCGCCTAAAGGTGCCATCTTACCTCAGTCAAATGACATAGCTAAGAACAGCACACAAAAATGAAAAATAAACTATGTACAACTGCAACTCCAAGGGGAGGAGGGAGGATTGTGAGGACTGATTCCTGCTGCTCCTGGAGAACACCTGTTACAGGTGAGTAACTACTCTTTCTCCAGGACCAAGCAGGAAGTCAATCCTCACATATGGGTGACTCCCCAGCTCTGGGCTACCGAGGAACCCAGGCTGAGCAAGAGAACTCCCACTAGTCTCAGCAGTAAAGAAAGGCTTTCCAAGGACACAACCTCCACCGGTAGCCCAACAGAGGGCAGGAGGGGAGGAGTTGCCTAAACCTCAAAGAAATTCCGGAGTACTGCCTGGCCAAAAGCACTGTCCCTAAGGGATTCCCTCTCCAGACAGTAATGGGCCGCAAACGTCTGGCTTGAAGACCAAGTTGCAGCCCTGCAGATGTCTACCAAGGGCACAGAGCGGAGATGAGCCACTGAGGCAGCCATTGCCCTGACACGGTGGGCCGTGACCCGACCCTGCAAAGGACGGTCAGCCGCCTTGTAAGCCCAGGTGATACAGTCAGCCACTCAGATGGACAAGGTACGCTTGGACACAGCCAACCCCAACTTATTAGGGTCAAAGGATACGAAGAGCTGAGTAGCCCTCCTATGCCCCTGCGTACGGTCAAGGTAGAAGGATAAGGCCCTCCTACAGTCCAGGGTATGCAGGACTGCTTCAGCCTGGCTTGCATGAGGCCTCGGGAAGAATGTGGGAAGAACCACCTCCTGATTGAGGTGGAAAGAGGAGACAAACTTTGGGAGGAACTTGGGATGAGTCCTGAGGACTACCCTGTTCCTATAAATCCTTGTGTAAGGCCTATCACAGACCAGGGCCTGAAGCTCACTCACTCGCCTAGCCGAGGTAAGGGCTATCAGGAAGAGTGTCTTCCAGGATAGGAAGCGTAGTGGACAAATAGCCATTGGTTCAAAAGGTGGGCGAGTCAGTTGCTGCAAGTCCACATTCAACTACCACTCAGGAGCAGGACGACGGATTGGAGGCTTGAGCAAAAGCAAGCCCCTGAGAAAGCGGGACACCAAAGGGTGACCTGACAGAGAATGTCCCTCCACCAGTGAGTGGTGAGCTGCTAGAGCTGAGAGGTGGACCCGAACAGAATTGGACTTAAGTCCCTGATTTGATAAGTGCAGTAAGTACTGAAGCAGTACTGGCACCGTACAGGAGAAAGGATCCTCTGTACGTAGCTGACACCACACAGAAAACCTTTTCCATTTGAGAGCATAGGTTTTCCTAATGGACTGTTTCCTAGAGGCGAGGACAACCTCCTCAACTTCCTGAGGTAGGCCCCAGGGAGCCAAAACTACCCTTGCAGCCTCCAGGCCATCAAATTGAGAGCTTTGAGATTGGGGTGCAGAAGGGAACCCTGCTCCTGTGAGAGAAGGTCAGGTTGCAACCCCAGAGGCAGTGGAGGATCCACCGCCAGTTGAAGCAGAAGAGGAAACCAAGGCTGTCTCGGCCACCTGGGAGCCACCAGCAGAACCGAGGCCTTGTCCTGAAGAATTTTGAAAAGAGTCCGGGCCACCAAGGGTGTGGGAGGAAACGCATACAGAAGGCCCTGAGACCATGGAATCAGAAAAGCATCTGCTGCTATTCTCAGAGGATGCGGTTGCCTGGAGCAGAACTTTGGCAGTTGCTTGTTCATTGGGCTGGCAAAGAGATCTACCAAAGGGAGACCCCATTTTAGGAAGATCTTCTGAACTTCTGAAGGATGCAGCTTCCACTCATGGGGCTGCAGAATTCTGCTTAATCTGTCTGCCAGGTAGTTGTCCTGGCCTGGAAGGTACACAGCCTTGAGGAGCATGTTGTGCCTGAGGGCAAATGAACAAAGGTCCTGAGCCTCTCGACAAAGGATTCTGGACCCAGTCCCACCCTGTTTGTTCACATAAAACATGGCTACTTGGTTGTCTGTCTGAACGAGGACAGATTGATGAGCCAGGGTAGGAGAGAAAGCTTTGAGTGCTAATCGAATAGCTCGGAGTTCAAGGAGATTGATCTGCTGTGCAGCTTTGCAAGGAGACCACAGGCCCTGGGTGCACTTGCCCAGACAATGAGCCCCCCAGCCCTGCAGGGAGGCGTCTGTGGTCAGTACCACCGTGTGCCCAGGAATCTGAAAAGGTACCCCCTTCAGTAGATTGGATGGGTGCCGCCACCAGTTGAGGGAGTGCAGAAATGGTCTGGACACCCTTATCCTGTCTCTGAGGCTGCCTGTGGCCTGCGACCACTGAGTCCGAAGGCACCACTGTGCAGGCCTCATATGGAGCCTGGCATTGGGGGTCACATGTACCATCGAAGCCATGTGGCCCAGCAGCCTCAGGAAGAGTCTGGCGGAGACCAGTGTCCTGCTGAGAAACTGATTTGCCAAGGCCACCAACCTTTGGGCCCTGTCTTCTGGCAAGAAAGCCTTTGCCAGAAGAGAGTCCAGCCTTGCTCCTATGAACTTCAAGTTCTGGGAGGGGAGCAAAGTGGACTTTGCGAAGTTTATGACAAACCCCAGGCCTTGAAGAAGAGCAATAGTCCTGAGGGTGGCCTGTCTTGCCTCCTGGCACGTCTGACCCCTGATGAGCCAGTCGTCCAGATAGGGGAAGACAAAGATTCCCTGATTTCTCAGGTAGGCCGCCACCACTGCCAGGCATTTGGTAAAGACCCTGGGGGCGGAGGTGAGGCCGAAAGGCAGCACTCTGTACTGATAATGGTTTCCTCCCACAATGAACCTGAGGTACTTTCTGTGGTCTGGATGAATGAAGATGTGAGTGTACGCATCCTTTAGATCTAAGGAGCATAGCCAATCTCCCTGCTGGAGGGTAGGGCAGAAGTGTTCCAAGAGTAAGCATTTTGAACTTTTCTTTCTCTAGGAACTGGTTGAAGTTCCTGAGGTCCAGAATGGGTCGAAGGCCACCAGTTCTTTTGGGTACCAGGAAATACCTGGAGTAGAATCCGTGATCTTGCAAGTGGGGAGGCAACAGGCTCCACCGCCCTGTCCACCAACAGACCTTGAAGCTCTTGAAGGAGAAGGTCTGTGTGCAGGGGAGGCCTTGGAGGCTCCCCTGGAAAGTAAGGAGGCGGCAGTTGGTGAAAATGCAGTGCATAGCCCCTGTGGACTATGTCCAACACCCAAATGTCCCCGGTGATAAGGGGCCACTGGTGGGCAAAGAGGGCTAGGCGGCCTCCCGTGCAGGGTTGGGAGAGCAGGGATGGAGAGGCTATGCTCAAGGAGTCAAAAATCCCCACCCTGCTGAGTGGGAGCAGGGGCCGGAGGCTTGGGGGTCCTCTGCCTACGGGGCTCATTACCCTGACCCTTGGCTTGCTGACCCTGGGGTGCAGCTTGGGCAGCCTGATATTGAGGGTACTGTTTGTAGGCAGTGCCCTTCCTCAGGTAAAAGGGCTTTTTACCCGAGCCCTTCTTTTTATGAGAAGGGGCAGAGGTCTTCCTAGACAGCCTTGTCCGGGTAAGGTGCTCTGTTTCGAGCTGAGCAGCCTTCTCGGTCATGGGCTTGCCAAAAAGGTTTTCACCTCGGCAAGGGACATTGACCAACTTGTCCTGAACCCATGGCTCGAGGTCTGATGACTGCAGCCATGCCTGGCGTCGAGCCGCGATGCCGGCTGCCGCAACTTGGGCCGAAGCCTCGAAGCCATCGTAGGCGGCGCAGGACATGAACTTCGAGCAGTCCCGAATCCCCGAGGACAAGGACTTAAATCTCTGCAAGGGTTCCCCGGAGAGACCAGCAGAGAACCAGGCCAACTCCTTGGCCAGGTCCCACAAGTACATGCCCATGTACAGCTGGTATGACTGGACACGGCAAGCAAGCATCGAGCCCTGGAAGCACTTTCTACCGACACCATCAAGGTTTCGGGCCTCCCTGCCAGGGGGCACCACGGAGTGCATCTTCTGGCTCTTCAGACGATGCATGGCCGATTCCACAACCATAGAATGGTGTGGTAGCTGTGCTTTCTGAAAGCCAGGGCTCTTCCTGAGTCGCTAGATCGAGTCGACTCGCCTGCTCAGAACCTGCGCCAAGGCCAGTGTCTCCCACATACGGAAGAGGAGCCGTTCTAGCATTGGAGGAACCGGGACAGTAAAGGCCTCCTTCGGAGGAGAGTCGTACTGCAGCGCCTCGAGCTCTTCAGCTCGAGGCTCTTCCTCGGGGTCCGCCGGAATAGCCAAGGCAGTGGCCATATCCCGGACGAACTCCGAGAACCGAGTATCCTCCGGAGGGGATCTACTCCGGGGCTCAGACTGCGGTGAGTCCGCGGGACACACCGAGTCTTGAACGTATCGGGAGACTCCTCGTCCGTCTCCCAGGCGGACTCGTCCGAGGAGGAGTCACAGTCCGACCCCGAGGAGCCCTGGAGCACCCGCCCCGATGCCGGAGGCACCGGCGTCGACACCCTCGGTCCCGAACGGGAGGTCAAGGGAGACCGCGACTGAGGTCGACTTCGAGCCATGATGGACTCGAGTATCGGCTCGTTCTCCGGGGTCGACTTCGAAGTCGATGTCCCGGTGGTCGGGGCAGATGCGCCAGACAGGCTGGCCATCAGTGCCTGCTGCAGCTCCATGAAGGCAGACAGTCTGCTCTCCAAGGCTGTCATCCTGAGACTCAGCTCGGGAGACGCAGCAGCCACCGACTTGGGCCCCGGCGGCGGCTCCCTGGGAGGAGAGTCCTCAAGGACTACGGGGCTTACGTGTCCAGCAGACTCCGGCTCCATGCGAGGAACTTTGGCAGGCTTCTCTTGTTCCACAGGCCCGGGGCGACGGTCGGGGGTCTTAGACCTGGCCCTCGAGGAGCCAGGGACCTCCGACGACGACGCCCTCGCGAGCCGCTTCTTCCACTTGCGTTCCCGGTCGGGGGACCCCCTGTCCAAGGAGCTTCGATGGCGCTCGGGATCGGAATCCTGAGATGTCGAGGCCTCAGACGAGGTCCGGGCCCGGCCGGAGGCTGAGTCCGAGAAAAGCCTTTCTTTTTGCTGCTGGCGACTTCGGAGTGCCTTGGAAGACATCTTCCCACATGGCCCGCACGACTTAGGGTCGTGATCAGTGCCGAGGCACCGAAGGCAGCAGTCGTGTGTCTTTGAGAGACATTAATTTCTTACACCGATCACACTTTTTAAAACCACTGGAAGCCATCGGGGGAAAAAAAAAAGAGTCCCCGCGAGGTCAAAGGACCGGCCTTCCAGGGAAAAATGGAAAGAAAGGGCGCGAACGCCAGCCACGAAGGGCAAAAACCGAAAAAGAAGAATCGGGCTCGATACCGGTGTACCGAATCCGGCGGGAGGGGAACTGGCGTCGAACCGGGAGAAACAAATAGCGATAATCGCCAAAAAAAAATCTACTTTTAACCGGGAAAACAGGACATACGTCCGGTGGGCTTCTCGGAAAAAAAGAGACTGAGGTAAGATGGCACCTTTAGGCGGGAAGGGAACCGCGCATGCGTGCCTGCATTCCCAAAGGCTTTCATAGAAAGCTGGGGAAATGCTCCGCTGGGGCTTCATCGGTGCCGATGACACCCATATGTGAAGAATGACTTCCTGCTTGGTCCTGGAGAAAGTTCATGTCCACATCCATCAACTGGAAATATGATAGCTCCAAGAGACAAGCAGATGCCTCCATGCCAAAATGCAGAGGGAGGGAAGAAAGGCAGCGTCTCCTCCCAGAAGATAAGCACCTATGTCAACCAAAGCAGCTTCCTGAAGCAAATCCTTCTATCCAAAAAAGGCAAACTGAATTAAGTTGTGCTTATAGTGCGCACACCTGACACAATGTTACTACACGTCACGGAGAGAGCATTCTGAAAGCGCTGATACCGCGCATATCAACTTGTGCAGCGATGAACAAAGGTTTGAACACAGCGAAGCATCAGTAACATGCACACACAGCATCAGTACAAGGCAGGAAAAAGACAGAAAAGATCAATGGTTCAAATCCCTGACCTGACAATTGTCCTATTGATCGACGGAAGTCGGGGGCCCCTACAGACAATAATGAAGAAGCACAGAAGAAAACTGGCACAGAAGCAGGAACTTAAATCATTGAGCCCGCAATGGTGCTTGGCTCAATGTGATTCCCTTGCTACCAAGGCCTGCAGCTACATACCTCTTGAAACCTTCATCCAATCTTCGAGGGAGAGCAGAGGGAGGGGCAGGGAAAAGGGTGCACTGAGGCTTGCAACAGATTTCTCTGAGGTCCTGATCCAACAATTCTGGTTGTTCAACTGGCTCTTAACAAGATAAGGATGAGGAACTGAACGGACACCTCTCCTCTTTGCAACTTAAGAGGGCACTGGTTTTAAGGGTGACCCACTGGATGCCTTCCACGTCAAGCTCAAGTGAGGAAGTCGCCCTTAAGAGTGGTTACTCACGAGCTAAATCAATCTTTCTCAAAGTTTTCACAAAGCTGCTGGAGACAGAGAAATACTCGGAGTAGTATGCCCTCCAGTTGCTCCAGATATGATATTAATATAAGATGAAGTCATCAGAAGTGTCTGGATTTTTCTCTGACTCCACCACTATTGGTAGGGGAATACAACCCACTTGTCTGGACTGGCCTAGCAGGATGATATGGAAAGAGAAATTTTAATCATACCTAATAATCTCCTTTCCTTGTATCCTACTAGATCAGTCCAGACAAGTTGGTTATGTACCCCTGCCAGCAGGTAGAGGCAAGACTTGAGCAACTTTCAGTGATGTCATCACCTGGTGTATCCCACTGAGAGAAGCCAGTATGACACTTCCCAAAGGCAAGACTGAAAAACCTCAGAAATAACATTAATAAACACAACATCATTGTCATGAAAAGCATGAGTAAATATATGGCTCTCTTACCATGAAAAAACTGGAGCCAGACTATGTAGTCGGAACCCTCCAAACCTGGAGAAAAAAATTTCTCATTACTAAAGCTACCAAAAGGCAGCAGGCTTTCCAACCTGCCAAGGGATCCTAGATTGGTCTAGCAGGATCAAGGAATACAGATTATCAGGTATGACTAAAATCTCTCATTTATCATCCTGTTACACCAATACAGATGAATGGGATGTACCCAAGCAGTTAGGACTCAGGTGAGAGGAAGACGACAAACAAAATGGAATATGCTGTCAGAGGAATTATTTGAATAACTTCCACAAGTACCCTGGGGGCTCTCACAAAAGCAAATAAACGAAGGCTAGAAAGCTCATCACTGTCTTCTGGGGACTCCCAAGAGAACTCCACAAAAGAAGGTTGCACTCTATGGAGTGAGCCGCAAGTCACTCCTGTATACAGTTACCAGGCAGGATGCACCTTGTCTCAAACAGGCTCCAGGAGTGAACGAGCAAGAGAGGATGACCTCTGCCAGCACGTCTCTCAAACTGCTGAGGACAGAGGCCCGATTGGTAGGAGACAAGAGAAATAACTATGAACTCAAGCAACATGATCCACCCATCCAGAAAATGCAACAAGGAGTCCATTTGAAGACCCTTCTCTATGAAGGAAAGCAGGGCCGCAATCCAGTCAGAATAAGAAAAGAGGGAGGCAGTGTCCTTCAAGAAAAGGACGGCAAAGCCTTCACAGAGAAAAAAGCCATCCAAAGAACCAAAAAGGTGTATTTGAAACCAAGGGACGCAGCATGAACACCCTTTGATGGCCCCCAAAGATGCCCGGAATCGATTGTAAAGGACCAACCCACCAGGGAGGCCTTACACATGGACCCCAAGAAGGGTCCTTTTCAAGGGCCTTCTACCACAACAGCCCACTAAGACCCAACAGGATACGCTGGTAAAAGAAGCCTCACCGAGATACTGCCCTCCCCCCCCACAAGGAGTCTGTTGGAGGAAAATCCTGTAGAAGATTTGCCTACAAGAGAAGAGGGGTTGCGCTCTATGTTAGAGAGAGCATTGAGTCACAAAGGATTAAAGTTTTGCAGAAAATGAAATTTTCTGTAGAATCTCTATGGATTTAAATTCCATGTAAAAAGGGGAAGGCGATGGCAGTGGGGGTGTACTATCGACCACCTGGCCAGAATGAACAAATGGATGATGAAATGCTTAAAGAAATCAGGGAAGCTAACAAAAGTTACAGCACAGTAATAATAATGGGTGATTTCAATTGCCCTGGTATTGATGGGGTCAGTGTCATGGCAGGACATACTAGGGAGATAAAGTTCCTAGATGAAATAAATGACTGCTTCTTGGAGGAGCTGGTTCATGAACAGACCAGAGGGGAAGCCATTTTAGACCTAGTCCTTAGTGGAATACCAGATCTGGTGCAAGAGATAAGAGTGTTGGGGCCACTTGGCAATAGTGATCATAGCATGATCACATTTGATTTAATAAGTGGAGGAGGGATGGTAAGCAAATCCACAGTACTACCTTTTAACTTTCGAAAGGGAGACTATGATACAATGAGGAAAATAGTTAAGAAAAAAAAATAAAAAGGAGCAGTTAAAAGGAGCAGTTGCAAAGGTAAAAGGCTTACATCAAGCTTGGGTGTTTAAAAATACTATCTGGGAAGCCCAGGTCAGCTGTATTCCACGCTTTAAGAAAAGTGGAAGGAAGTCCAAAAAACTACCAGGATGGTTTAAAGGTGAGGTCAGAGAGGCTGTTGTTGCAAAAAAGCATCTTTCAAGAAATGGAAAAAAGAGCCAAACGACGAAAACTGGAAACAGCACAAGCACTGGCAAGTTACATGCAAGGCATTGATAAGGCAGGCAAAGAGAGAATTTGAGAAGAAGCTTGCTGCGGAAGCAAAACGCATAATAAGGAGAAATTAGGCCTTACCTGCTAATTGTCTTTCATTGAGATCTCTCCGGGCCAGTCCAGGAATGTAGGGTGGTTAATCCCTTCCAGCAGCTCTGAGGACTGAAACACTTAAACCAAGCTCTTTGCTGACAGGTCCTATAGCTCCCCCTGGTGTCAGAGAGAGTCAGTCTAATGGTAACAAAGCAGTGAAACTAAAGACACGAAACTAAGAAACCGGAAGCAACACGTAAAACACCCTCAAACACCCTCGTGGAAAAGTATGCCCGCTGAGCAGAACAAAGCTCCGAAAAACCCTGATTTAGAATGGTTTCTGGGTTTTTTTTTTTGTTTTGTTTTTTTCGTTTTGCCATTGAGAATCAAAAAGCCTGCCGAATCTTAGAAAACAAGGAACCCCCAGCTTCAGCTACCAAAACGGTAAGCCGCCCACAAAAATCTTATGGCCGAGGATTCGCACAGCTTCAACTCTCGCAGCACATCAAAGAGGGAGGGTCCTGGACTGGCCCAGAGAGAACTCAAGGAAAGACAATTAGCAGGTAAGGCCTAATTTCTCCTTCCTATTCGTCTCTCCGGGCCAGTCCAGGAATGTAGGGCAGTACCAAAGCAGTACTCATCCCCGGGAGGGCCCTGCGAGCCCCGCTACAATAGCCGAGGCCCCAACCCTAGCATCCTCCTGTGCTTGGACATCCAAGCGATAATGTCTCGCAAAAGTATGCAAAGAAGACCACGCCGCCGCTCTACAGATGTCTACCGGCAGTACTAAGGCAGATTCCGCCCACGACGTAGCCTGCCCCCTAATCGAGTGAGCCCGGATTCCCACGGGCGCCTGTACGCCTTTTGCTTCGTAAGCCGCCCGGATGGCATGCTTCACCCACCGAGCTATCGAAGCCTTGGTTGCCGCTTTCCCCTTCCGCGGACCGCCAAACAGAACAAAGAGCCGATCCGATCTCCTAAACGGCTTCGTCACTCGGAGATATTTCCGCAACACGCGCCCCAAATCCAATCTCTTCATCGAGCGATCCTGTTTGGCCCCCTCCTGAGGACGAAACGTGGGAAAGAAAACGGCCTGATTCATATGAAAACTAGAAACCACTTTATGCAGAAAACAGGGAACGGGACGCAAAACCACCTTTTCCGCCGAAAACTGAAGATACGGTTCCCTGCACGAGAGCGCTTGCAGATCCGATACTCTGCGCACGGAGCACAATGCCACCAAGAAGGCTGTCTTCCAGGAGATCTCTCGCACCTTACTCGCCATCCCGGATTCGAACGGCGGCTCTGTCATGGCCTCCAATACTAAATTGAGGTTCCAAGGCGGCACCACTTGCCGCAGCGGCGGCCGAATGATGCTAGCCGCTCTCAGAAAGCGCCGCACATCCGGTGGGGAGGCAAGCGAACACCCCCGCACTTTTCCTCTATAACAAGAGAGTGCCGCTAACTGCACCTTGAGGGTATTGAGGGCTAGACCCTTCTCTAAACCTCCCTGCAAGAACTGTAAAAGGTCGGGCAACTGCGCCGCAGAAGGCGAAACCTGCCTCTCTGCACACCACGCTTCAAACACACGCCAAACCCGAACGTACGCCAAAGAGGTAGACGTCTTTCTAGACTTCAATAAGGTGGAGATCACCGCCGACGAATAACCTCTGCGCTTCAACCGTGCCCTTTCAAGAGCCAAGCCGTAAGCAAGAACCGATCCACTTGCGGCATTAAGATGGGGCCTTGAAACAACAGATTCATCCGAGCTGGCAATCTCCACGGCGGAGCCACCAGGAGCCGCACCAGATCTGCATACCACAGACGCCGAGGCCAGTCCGGAGCAATGAGAATTACCGTGCCGTCGTACTTTGCTATCCGCTGGATGATCCGACCGATCAGAGGCCACGGGGGAAATACATAGAGAAGGCGACCGGACGGCCAAGGCTGAACCAGCCCGTCCAGCCCTTCCGACATATGATCCCTGCGCCGGCTGAAAAACCGGGACGCTTTGGAATTCGCCTGAGTGGCCATGAGATCCAGCACCGGCTGACCCCAGCGCTCTGTGATTTCGTGAAACACCGCGCAATTGAGTTCCCATTCTCCGGGATCCAATGTGTGCCGACTGAGATAGTCTGCCTGAAGGTTGTCCTTTCCTGCCACATGGGCCGCTGAAATCGCCAAGAGATGCGCCTCTGCCCATTGGAACAGCTGTTGGCTCTCCTGCAGAAGGCCGGCACTCCCCGTGCCGCCCTGCTTGTTGATGTAAGCTACGGTCACCAAGTTGTCTGAGAAAACTCGCACCGCGCGCCCGTGAAGCTGAGTCGCAAAGTGCACAAAGGCTAACCGTACCGCTCTGAGTTCCAACCGATTGATCGACCAAAGACTCTCCTCCTCCGACCAAGTGCCCTGAGCTATCAGGCCCACACAGTGTGCCCCCCAACCGGACAGACTGGCATCTGTTGTTAGTAAAACCCAGTCCGGAACCGTCAAGGGGACTCAGGCCTGAAGATGAGCCGGAACCAACCACCACTGCAGACTGACTTGCACCTCTGCGGGACAGGGTAACCGTTGGGAGAGAGGATGATCCTGCGGCGACCACCTGGAAAGCAAGGCCTGTTGCAGTGGGCGCATATGCGTCCTGGCCCACGGAACCAGGTCTAATGCCGCCGCCATCGAACCTAACACCTGCAAATACCTCCATGCAGTTGGGGCCGGCCCGCGCAGGAAGGCCGTAATCTGGGACATCAGCTTTTGCACCCTGTCCGTCGGTAGGAAAACCGAGCCGACTTCCGTATCGAAGAGTGCGCCCAGATAAGTTAGTCTCCGCACTGGCTCGAGATGACTGTTGGACGGATTGATGACCCAACCAAGCCGCTCGAGGAACGACACCACCCGAGCCATCGCTACACGAGACTCTGCCTCTGACGGAGCGCGAATCAACCAATCGTCGCGATAAGGATGAACCTGAATCCCTTCCTTCCGCAGCGCCGCAGCCGCCACCACCATTACCTTGGTGAACGTCCGAGGCGCCGTAGCCAGCCCGAATGGTAGCGCACGGAACTGAAAATGCCCCATGGGCAGCGCAAATCGAAGGTATTTCTGGTACTCTGCCCGAATGGGAATATGCAAATACGCCTCCGTCAAGTCTATTGAGGAGAGAACCTCCCCCGGTTTCACCGACTGTATCACGGAGCGTAAAGTTTCCATCCTGAAATGAGGCACCCGCAAGCAACGGTTGACGTGCTTGAGATCTAAAATCGGCCGAAACGAACCCTCCTTTTTGGGCACTACGAAATAAATCGAGTATCGACCGAACCCGCACTGGTCTGCGGGTACCGGTACGATCGCCTGAAGGCGCAACAAGCGCAACAAGGTGTCCTTTACTGCCTGTTTCTTGGCATGGGAAACGCATGGAGACGCCACAAAAGTTTCCCTCAGTGGGTGAGCAAACTCCAGAGCATAACCGTCCCGGATAATTTAGAGCACCCACTGGTCTGAAGTGATAGCGGTCCAGGCAGAGAGAAAGTCCTGCAAACGACCCCCCACAGGGATCTCTGCCTGAACCAGCGCCCCTTCATTGTGGCTTCTTGGGAGCGGACTGCTGAGCGTTAATGTAGCCCCGATTAAATCCTCGGGCTCCACGAAAGGACTGACCTCTATGCACAAAACGACCCCGCTGATAAGGCGCAAACCGGGAACCGCGGAACCTGCCAAAAACACGTCCCTGTCCCCTCTGACCTGGAGTCAATTTAGACGCTCGCGGCCGATCCTCTGGAAGACGACCCCCCTTAGAATCTCCCAAGTCCTTGACAATCTTTTCCAAAGCTTCCCCAAAAAGCAGCTTGCCCTTATAGGGGAGCTTACTGAGGCGAGCTTTAGACGAAGCATCCGCCGACCAGTTTCGTAACCACAGAAACCGTCTAGCCGCGATCAGCGACGCCATGGACTTTGCCGAAATTCACACCAAATCATAAAAGGCATCCGCTAGGTAGGCTGCAGCGGACTCCAGCTTCGCTCCCTCCGGTGCGGAGTCCGCCTCCTTCCCTGCGCTGTCCTCCCCTTGAAGCCAGCGGATGGAAGCTCGGGACACATATGCCCCACACACCGAAGCCTGAAGCGCCAAGGTACTGGAATCGAAAGCTTGTTTTAGGAGCGCCTCCAAACGACAATCTTGAAAATCCTTGAGAGCGGAACCACCCTCCACAGGGATGGTAGTCTTTTTGGTGACCGCAGCCACTAAGGCGTCTACTTTCAGCATGCGCAATAATTCCTTTTCCTCGTGGGGAACCGGGTATAACCGAGACAGCGCGCGACCGCCCCACAAAGAGGCTTCTGGGCACTCCCATTCAGAATCAATCATCTGCTTTATCACTCTGTGAATGGGGAAACAGCGCTGCTCCGACTTGAACCCCTGCAACAAAGGGTCTTCTAAGGGTTCTTGCGGAACCTTAGGGGGCACTATATTCAACGCCGCTAGCGAGTGTGTAATTAAGGCACCTAGTTCTTCTTTGTGAAAAACGCGAAACACACTAGGGTCCTCCCCAGGCCCTAACTCCCCCTCTTCCAATTCTTCTGGCCACAGGTCAACACCAGGTTCTGAAATTTCGTCCATCTCCTCTGGCAGCTGGGAGTTCTCAGCTAGAGAAGTAGCAGCTAGCAAGGGAGTTTCCAAACCTATATCCCCAGAGGAGACCCCCTCCTGAGGGTCAGAATCTGATTTTTCACGCTTGCTTACCCCTGCCCTAGACATAGTCAAGGAGGGGACCGCAGCCTGAGACTGCTTTATTAAAAAAAGCCTGATGCATTGCTAAAATTAATTCAGGGGCGAAAAGGGACTCCCAAGAGCTGTGCCCCGCTGCAGAAACCTGTCGACTGTCTCCTTCCTCTGAAGGAACCGTGTGCTTCTTAGATCTGCGCTTTGCCGCCTTCACTGTCGGCGCGGGAACGGAGCATGGCTGTGATAAAATGGCCGCCGTTCCCGCCCGATCTGTAAGGGCCCGAGGGCAGGGTAAACCGTCCTCTATAGAAGTTTTTGGAGGATCCATGCCCGAACGGAGCACCTACCGCTAACTCAACCCCGCCACGGAGATCCCTAAATAACACTGAAACGAACGTTAGCACCGCGATCCCCGTGAACCGGGAGCCAGAGACACACAAGAACGCGCCGGACCTAAAGCAATGCCGCTATCCCCAAACCGAGCGAAGCCAAACTAAAACAACCCCCGCTAGCTCCTCCGCCTACCTGAAGTGCAGCGAGAGGTGAAGCCGCCCGGATCCGCAGCCAGCGGGGAACCGGAACAGCAGCTCACAGCTACTGGGAAGAGAGATCCGGGGCTCCCAGACTGTTCCCAAGACCCTCTTGAACCTGGCCAGAGACCGGGGAGTAAAGTGCACCGAACAGGTGCTCGAGGGGTCTTTCTCGCTCCGTATTCTTGTTGTCACTTTTTTTTTTTAAACTCGCCACCAAAAACAAGCAAACAGCGCTGAGCTGATCTGCCCTGCTAGGGCCAAATAGTCAGCGTTTCGAAGTGCTGTAACTTCTTTAAGAAAGCTCAATAGTCAACAATCAGAGGAAATTGAGACCGGTCTTTCTATTCATCTCTCTGAGGAGCCTGTCAGCCATTACACCTTCCTTCGCTGCTGAGGACTGAAAGACTGACTCTCTCTGACACCAGTGGGAGCTATAGGACCTGTCAGCAAAGAGTTTGGTTTAAGTGTTTCAGTCCTCAGAGCTGCTGGAAGGGATTGACCACCCTACATTCCTGGACTGGCCCGGAGAGACGAATAGGAAAAAACATTTTCAAGTACATTCGCAGCAAAAAACCTGTGAGAATCAGTTGGACCATTAGATGATAGAGGGGTAAAAGGGACACTAAGAGGGGACAAAGCCATAGCGGAGAGACTGAAAGAATTCTTTGCTTTGGTTCTTACTGAGGAAGATGTAGGGATGTTACCCATGACTGAAATGGTATTTAAAGGCAATACTGCAGAAGAATTGAAGGAAACATCGATACCTCAGGAAGATGTATTACAACTATTTGATAAACTGAAAGTAGCAAATCACTTGGACCGGATGGTATACATTTAAGGGGGTTGAAAGAAGTGAAATATGAGATTGCAGACCTGCTATTAGTAATCTGTGAACTGTCATTAAAATCATCTATAATACCTGAAGATTGGAGGATGGCCAACGTAATGCCAATTTTTAAGAAGGGTTCCAGGGGTGATCTGGGAAACTACAGACCGGTGAGCCTGATGTCAGTACAGGGAAAAATAGTAGAAACCATCATAAAGAACAAAATTACTGAACATGAAGATAGTCATGGCTTAATGGGAGACAGCCAACATGGCATTAGACAAGGAAGATCTTGTCTTACTAATCCATTATGTTTTTTTGAAGGTGTGAGTAAACAGGTAGACAAAAGTGAGTCAGTTGATATAGTGTATCTGGACTTTCAGAAAGCTTTTGACAAGGTCTCTCATCAGAGACATTTGGCAAAACTAAAAAGTCATGGGATAGGAGGCAGTGTACCATTGTGGATCGGGATTTGGTTAAAAGATAGAAAGCAGAGGGTAGGGCTAAATGGCCGATTTTCCCAATGGAGAAAGGTGAATAGTGGAGTACCCCAGGGGTCTCTACTGGTCCGCTGCTTTTTGACATATACATAGATGACATGGAAAAGGCAATAACGAGTGAGGTTATCAAATTTGCAGATGACACAAAACTTTTTAAAGTTGTTAAAACTCATGACGATTGTGGAAAATTGCAAGGGGGTCTTGATAAATTAGAAGACTGGGCATCAAAATGGCAGATGAAATTTAATATGGCCAAGTGCAAAGTTATGCACCTAGGAAAGAACAACCCAAACTATGTTCACATGATTCAAGGTTCCACATTAGGAACCACCATCCAGGAAAAAAGATTTAGGTGTCATAATGGATAACATGTTAAAACCCTCCACCAAGTGTGCAGCGGCGGCCAAGAGAGCAAATAGAATGCTAGGTATCATAAGGAAAGGAATGGAAAATAAAACAAAGGATATTATAATGCCGGGTACTAATTACAATTGAAATCAAGATGCTACACACATCATGGCAAATATATGAAAAAGGAAAACAATTTTGTAAAGAGATTGGACGGTTCTACACATTGTGCCGTATGGTAATACTATGTGCCACACATATGAGGAACATCAGCTGAAATAAAATAAACTAAAATGCAAAGGATTCCTAGAATAGGCAAAACCAAAAAAATCCTTAGAAAATTATATTAAACTTAATACATCTATTGAAACTAACAAGTATTATAAATAAAAGTACGAGGTGTAGATGCAAATCAAGCCCTTGGTACTGAATGAAAAAGAATTATCACCCTATTTAGTTGTCCCATTGTGAATATGTTCTCAGTTAAGTAGTGCATGAAACTACATACATCCGCGACCCATTATATGGCCACTGAGATCAACTGTGTGTGTACACACAAACTAATCCCCATAACAATGAGGCAGAACCTATCATGCCAAATAGATATGCATCAAAAACAGTATATTGTGGTTAAAGGCCCTCAATACATAAAAAATAAAAAATCAACCAAAAACAAACCAATATCTAAAAAAGGTGCCTGTGAAGGAACCAAAAGGGGAGTAAAGGCTGGCATATCCACAAGACATTGACGCAATGTGCACCTGCAGAGGAATAAACCACAATCTTATGTAAAGGAGCCTTAAATACTAAAAACATATAAAAAGAAATTAAAAAGCAAAGTGAACAAAGTGCTTAAAAATAAATTAAGTAACATTAAAAAAGCAACAAGAGTCATGAAAAGGCGGAAAATCATTAAAAATGCCGTCCATGGAGTATGTACCTATGGGGGCACTTCACATGGCTCATGTGGGATGTGAAATAGTAAAAAGTATGAAGATAAGGAGGTATATCGATGTGTCAAAAATGTGTATGTAAAAAATAATATGAGTAAAAAAATAATTAGTAAAATAATAAATGAATAGATGATAAATACATAAATAGTGGAGGGGAGGGGAAAAGGAGAAAGAGGGGAATGAGGGAAGGGAAGAGGGATGGTGTGAAGAAGAATGTGTGGGAGGAGGGAGGAGGGAGGGGAGGGGGGAAGGAAAAGGGGGGAGGGAGGGAGGTGGTAAAAGAGAAGGAGGAGGGACGGGGAGGGGGAAAGAAGAGGGGGGGAAGAAGAGAGGGGTGGAAAGAAGGAGAGGAAGGGGGAGGAAGGGAGGTGGGAAGAGGAAAAGGAGGGAGAGAAGGGAAGAGGGGGAAGGGGAAGGAAAATGGAGGAGGAGAGGGGAGGGGAAGAGAGAAGGGGAGGGTGGGGAAAGAGAGAGGGGAGAAGGGGGAGGGGGAAAGAGGAGGGAGGAGGGGGAAAAGAGAAGGAAAGGAGGAAAAGGGGAAGACGGGAGGGGGCGGCAAACTGCTAAAAATTATAAAATGTAGCATAGATTTATTTAATTATTTATCATAAAAGATCATAAAAAACTGAAAAATCAATCTCCTGATTGAGTTAAAAAATATATCTTTGTTCAAGATGCAGCAGGATCTTATCAACATCTCCTCCCCTCCAATGGGGTTTAAGAAACTTTACCACCAGGAATTTCAAATCTCTGATGGCGTAATTAAAAGTAAGTCAATGATCGACCAAGGGTTTATCCATAGCCCCACATTTAATACAACTCTTATGTTCTGTGATGCTTGTTCTCACATTCCGCTTTGTCTTCCTCACATAGCAAAATATACAGGGACACGCATTCAAGTAAATAAACTGTGACTCACAGTTTGAAAAACCATCAAACTTAATGGACCACGGCTTTGAAGGATGTTGAAAATAATCCTTTGCTACCAGACAATGTGCACATACGGAAAATCGGCCACAGCGAAAATGCCTATGCACTATGGAACATGAGCGGGGCTTTGATAGTGCTGAGGGGACCAAGATGTTTCTCAAGCTGCGATTTCTCTTACAGGCAATAATTGATCGCAAGGTGCTCAAGGAAGGACAACAAATGCCACTCATCTTTTAGAATACATGCAATATCATGTGAAAAATTAGAAAAAGCGAGCACACACATCAATTTTTTTTCCACTCTGAGTATCCTTTTTCTGGAGAAGAGAGGCTCTAGTAGTGTTCTGGGTTCTATAGTGAGCTCTCTTTATGCACTCTTCGGGATAACCTCTTGCTTCAAACCAACGTGTAACTCCTGGGCCTGCTGTTCAAAATCCACCTCAGATGTGCAAATATGATGTATCCTTAGAAATTGGCTTGTCGGAAGGTTTTCTTTCAGTGATCTGTTGTGGAAGCTCATAAAATGTAGAATTTCTATTGGTAGGCTTGCAAAGCAAGCTAGTACTAAAACCATCAGGACCCTTGGAGATGTGAATATCCAAGTAGGAATTCTGAAGCATGTCATAATGAGATTGAAATTGTAAATTCTCATCCAAACTGTTCAACCATAACAGAAATGAATGGCGATCTTCCTCTGAACCATCCCAAATGAAAAAGACATCATTGATGTACCTTTTCCACATCTTGGTTTGTTTTTCCAAAAGGATATCTGAGAAAAACTTTCTCGAAGTGAGTCACGTATAAATTTTCGACATCTGGAGCCATGGAAGACCCCATGGCAACTCCTTTAGTCTGTTTATAAAATACCTCATGAAAACAAAAAAGGTTTTCAGTCATGGCTAGAGCTGCCATTTGTATTAAAAAAACATGTGGGTGTCCTAGCAGATCTTGGCCAGCCTAACAGTGTGTCTTCCATAATTCCTAATGCAGCATGTTGGGGAATATTAGTGTATAATGAATTGATATCCAATGTGACTAAGATAATGCCTTGGTTATACCCTTGAAAATCATCAAGCAATTGTATCATGCGAGATGAATCACGGACAAAAGAGGGGGACTCAGATACAAACGGTCTTAGAAACATAACTTCACCAGCCCACAGGTGGGCGCCTGATGCTCTTTGCCCACAGATGGGCTACAATCACCTTGGATCAATGGGTACTACAGGTGGTCAGGGAAGGATACCTTCTCCACCTATAACAGATTCCACCCAGGTTCTTCCCCGGAGAGCCAGTGCGACCCCCTCCTTCACCAGACCCTGCTGCTCAGAGAGCTTGCAGGTCTTCTCGGGGACAACACAGTAGAGCCTGTATCCAAACACCTATGAGGCAGAGGCTTCTATTCCAGTTACTTCCTTGTCCCGAAGAGGACATAAGAACATAAAGATATGCCATACTGGGTCAGACCAAGGTCCATCAAGCCCAGTATCCTGTTTCCAACAGTGGCCAATCTAGGTCATACATACCTAGCAGTCTCCCCAAAAGACAGAGGTTCCACAATGCTTGTACTGGGTCAAGCATTGATATCCTGGGTCCCTTTTTAATAATGGTTTATGGACCTTTCCTCCAGGAACTTGTCCAAACCTTTTTTAAACCCAACTACACTAACAGCCTTTACTACATCCTCCGGTAACAAATTCCAGAGTTTGATTACACGCTGAGTGAAAAAATATTTTCTTTTCTTTCTTAGTATTAAATAGTTTACCCTGTAGCTTCATTGCATGTCCCCTAGTCTTTCTATATTCTGATAACGTAAACAATCGATCTACGTTTACCCGTTCCACTCCGTTCATTAATTTATAGACTTCTATTATATCTCCCCTCAGCCGTCTCTTTTCCAGGTTAAAGAGCCCTAACCTTTTTAGCCTTTCTTCATAGGAGTAACCTTCCATCCCCTTTACCATTTTGGTGGCTCTTCTCTGAACCTTTTCTAATAACGCTACATCCTTTTTAAGATACGGCGACCAGAATTGCACACAATATTCAAGGTGCGGTCTGTGATGCGGCGGACCCTCTTGCAGAGAGAAAAAAAGTTTTAAATCCAGGAAAAGACAGGTATAGCCTGCAATGTCCTGAGGATCCACCTAGAGGGAGCACGAGAGTCAGTACAGAGTCTGAAGAACCACGCCTCTATGGGCAGGACTTAGGCCCAGTCAGTTTGGATTTAAACAGAGACAGGTCTGAATCCGAGGAGGAAGGAGACCCAAAAGCCAAAGAAAGAGCAGACTCGACAGGCAGAGAGAAAGCAGGCCTGAGAGGCAAAGAGAGTGCTGGCCTTGAAGACAAGGGGAGAACACAAAGAACCGGTGTGCACAGAAAAGCTGAAGGAGCTGGGCTGCCAGGCAAGGGCAGAGGCAGAGAAACCAACTGTAAGCGAATATCTGGCCGATGGCAACAGCTGCAGCCTTGGAACAGAGAGATTCTTCCCTATACTAAGGAAGGAGAGATACCCTTGGAGAACCTGGACCATGCTAAGCTAGAAGCCGACTGGGGTAGGCCTCAAGCCTCAGAAAAGGAAAGGAGAAAACTTAAAGGTAAAACTTTTATTACTTGTAATTGTCTGCATAATCCCAACATAGGAGAAGGACAGTGGAAGGAAGATTCTCCTTGTAACCGAGATACTTATAAGCAAAAGCTTGAAAACAATTGGTCTAAGAAGAGGACTGTAAATGCTAAGCATTGCGCTGAACAGGCTTTTAAAACTCTAACTGAAGAGGAGCCTTTGTTTTATCCAGTGGCCAGAAACCGATGCCCTAAGCTGTCTGCCAGACACTGGAAAACAGTACAGCAAGCTTTTAAAAAGCCAGAGTATAGTTGTGTGGAGACATCAGATTCAGAACTGTCAGAGGTAGAATTCATGCAAGTGGAATCTGCAGGCGAAGAGTCTGACCAGCTGATGGAATGCACATACTGCACAGCAGAGAATCTGGAGTTTATCCCTAGCTCTATGAATGAATAAATGAATGCAGTATATTGTGTTGCCTTAAGCTACTGTGAAGTTAACAGTCATTACTTTGATCTTTTTCATTTATGGTTTAAACCTGATGCAAGGGACTTGTTCAGTTGTGATACCATCCAATCCGTTTATCCTGTTTTTGAACCATTTGTGCAAAAAGCCTTTTCATTTTCCCTCCATTTTCGTGCAGATTTGTTTCTCTTTGGGAAGTTGGTTACGAGGCCGGCAAAAGGGACTGCCACCCTTGACCCTCGCACCTGTCCAACCCCAATCACCACAATCTTGTGTCCCCCGGCCCTTCTGTGGAAAACTACGCCGCCACTAGGGGGGGCTGCGGGTGACAGGTCTCACCATGGAACGATATAGAGGCATTATAATATCTTTTGTTTTATTTTCCATTCCTTTCCTTATGATACCTAGCATTCTATTTGCTCTCTTGGCCGCCGCTACACACTGGGCCGAGGGTTTTAACATGTTATCCACGATGACGCCTACATCTTTTTCCTGGGTGGTGGTTCCTAATGTGGAACCTTGCATCGTGTAACCATAGTTTGGGTTGTTCTTCCCTAGGTGCATAACTTTGCACTTGTCCACATTAAATTTCATCTGCCATTTTGATGCCCAGTCTTCCAATTTATCAAGATCCTCTTGCAATTTTCCACAATCACTTGGGTTTTAACAACTTTAAATAGTTTTCTGTCATCTGCAAATTTGATAACCTCACTCATTATTCCACTTTCCAGGTCATTTATGAATATGTCAAAAAGCAGCAGACCCAGCACAGATCCCTGGGGTACACTACTATTCAACTTTCTCCATTGGGAAAATCGGCCATTTAGCCCTACCCTCTGCTTTCTATCTTTTAACCTGTTCCTGATCCACAATAGTACACTGCCTCCTATCCCATGACTCTTTAGTGTTTGCCAAAAGTCTCTGATGAGGGACCTTGTCAAAGGCCTTCTGAAAGTCCAAATACACTATATCAACCGACTCACCTTTGTCCACCTGTTTATTCACTCCTTCAAAAAAACATAACAGATTAGTAAGACAAGATCTTCCTTGTCTAAAGCCATGTTGGCTGTCTCCAACATGGCTGAGTAATTTTATTCTTTATGATGGTTTCTACCATTTTTCCCGGTACTGACGTCAGGCTTACTGGTCTGTAGTTTCCCGGATCACCCCTGGAACCCTTTTTAAAAATTGGTGTTACATTGGCGATCCTCCAATCTTCAGGTATTAGAGATGATTTTAATGATAGCAGACCTGCTATTAGTAATCTGTGAACTATCTCATATTTCAGTTCTTTCAACACCCTTGGATGTATACCATCCGGCCCAGGTGATTTGCTACTCTTCAGTTCATCTAATAGTTGTAATACATCTTCTCGATGTACGATATTTCCTTCAATTCTTCCGCACCTTTAAATACCACTTCAGTCATAGGTAACATCCCCAAACAATAGTCATTGAAATTCTGACCAGTCGCCACTCTGGTAACTGTCCTTCTATTCCCTCCTATTTTTGTCGGGAACAACCAACCTGAGAGGCGGGAAAAAGCAACCGCCTCCCCGTGTTGGAAGGACCCTTTTATTCAAGAGGGCCTCAGCCCTCACAGTACAATAGTGTGAACCCACAGCTGAAACCGGGTGAAGGAAATTTCAAAATCCAAATGCACCCCACTTATCTTTCACTAAAGGCAATAAAATTCCAAACCGTGCTGGAACCAGAGGCAGTTGATGGCTGAACACCAGCAAGCGTCACGACATGCATGTTTCGGACCAACTCCGGGCCCTGTATCAAGTGATTGCGTTCTGGGCCCGGAGTTGGTCCGAAACATGCATGTCGTGACGCTTGCTGGTGTTCAGCCATCAACTGCCTCTGGTTCCAGCACGGTTTGGAATTTTATTGCCTTTAGTGAAAGATAAGTGGGGTGCATTTGGATTTTGGAATTTCCTTCACCCGGTTTCAGCTGTGGGTTCACACTATTGTACTGTGATGGCTGAGGCTCTCTTGAATAAAAGGGTCCTTCCAACACGGGGAGGCGGTTGCTTTTTCCGCCTCTCAGGTTGGTTGTTCCCGACAAAAATAGGAGGGAATAGAAGGACAGTTACCAGAGTGGCGACTGGTCAGAATTTCAATGACTATTGTTTGAGGATTTCATATTAGGTCATTGAAGGGTTTGGGGTTTTATGAGTAACATCCCTACATCTTCCTCAGTAAAGACTGAAGCAAAGAATTCATTCAGTCTCTCCACTATCACCTTGTCGCCTCTTAGTGCCCCTTTAACCCCTCTATCATCTAATGGACCAACTGACTCTCTCACAGGTTTTTTGCTACGAATGTACTTGAAAAGCACAGTTACTTACCTGTAACAGGTGATCTCTGGGAACAGCAGGAATTAGTCATCACATATGGGTACGTCGGTCCCGACGGAGCCCGCGTGGGAAAGCTCCCCAGCTTTTCAGATTAAAAGCTTTTGGGGCCTCCCACTGCACATGCGCGCTGCCTTCCCGCCTTCCTGACCAGCTCTCGTCAGTTCGAGTTTAAAGCTGAGACAATAGAGAGAGAGGACAGGAAGATAGATAGATAGAGATACAACTCCTAGGGGAGGTGGGTGGGTTGTGATGACTAATTCCTGCTGTTCCCAGAGATCACCTGTTACAGGTAAGTAACTGTGCTATCTCCAGGAACAAGCAGGAATAAATCATCACATATGGGGACTCCCTAGCTAAGATGCCTGGGAGATCCCCCTCCAAGGGTAAACCATCTTCGCATGGATCTCAGGCATCCATCCAGGGAAGGTGGGCAGGAGTTGTTTAAGTATGGAACAGGTGTTTGAGGACAGCCTGGCCAAACAAGGCATCCCGGCGGGAGTCCTTGTCCAAGCAGTAATGGGCTGTGAAGGTATGAACCGAGGCCCAAGTGGCTGCTCGACAGATCTGATCTATGGACACAGAGTGAAGATGAGCCATAGAAGTGGCCATGGCTCTCACATTGTGAGCTGTGACATGGCCCTCCAGAGAAATGTTCTTACTCTGTTAAGCAAAAGAAATACACTGAGCGATCCAATTGGAAAGTGTACGCTTGGTGACTGGAAGTCCCAAATGAGAAGGATCAAAAGCCACAAAAATTGGGAAGACTTTCGATGTGGTTGAGTCCTGTTGAGGTAAAAGGCAAGAGCTCTTTTACAATCCAGAGTATGAAGGTTCCTCTCTGCACTGGATGCATGAGGAGCCGGGAAAAAGACAGGTAGATATACCTCTTGATTAAGATGAAAAGGCGAGACCACTTTGGGCATAAAGTGGGGATTCGTCCTAAGGACCACCTTATCATGATGAAACCTAGTATAAGGTGGATGAGCCACTAAAGCCTGCAGTTCACTGATGCGGCGAGCCGAAGTGACTGCAATAAGGAAAACAACCTTCCAGGAAAGAAATTTGAAGGAGGTAGAGTCCAAAGGCTCAAAAGGTGGCTTCATAAGCTGACCTAGAACTAGGTTCAAGTCCCATGCTACCGGAGGAGGTCGGATGGGAGGTTTAGTTAGAGTCAGGCCTCTCATGAAACGTGCAACAAGAGGATGAGAGGAGACAGGTTGTCCATTTATAGGTTTTAAGGATGCTGCAATAGCACTCAAATGGACCCTTACTGAATTCGTCTTAAGGCCTGCATTTGAAAGATGCAGGAGATAGTCCAAGAGGGAATTCAAAGGAAGTGCTAGAGGGTCAAGACCCTGCTGAGCACACCAAATGGAAAAACGTTTCCATTTGAAAGCATAAGAACACCTCGTGGAAGGTTTCCTAGAGGCATGAAGGATATCTGTCACAGGTTGAGAAAGATTAAAGTCTTGAAGACTTAGGCCTTCAGTAACCAAGCTCTGAGATGTAGGGATTTGGGGTTTGGGTGCCACAAAGTCCCCTCCTCCTGAGACAGAAGGTCTGGCGCAGCTCCCAGGTCCAGGGAGGATCCCTGGGAGAGATGCAGAAGTAGAGGGAACCACACCTGGCATGGCCAGCGGGGAGCTATGAGGATCATAGTCCCGTGATCCCTCTGGAGCTTGGATATTAGAGGAATGGGTGGAAAGGCATAGAGCATAGGTGTCAAACCTGTCCTGGAGGGCCACAATCCTGCCAGGTTTTGGGATAGCCCTAATGAATATGCATGAGATATATATGCATTAGAGATAGCCTGCCAACCTGACTGGTTTGTGGCCCTCCAGGACTGGATTTGGAGACCACTGCTTTACACCTCTGTCATTTAAGATGGTGAGTGGGCAAGGTACAGATGTCCTAGACATCAAAAGGGTAGCTAGAATGTGTCACATTCATCCTCGATTCTCACCACCACCAAAAAGATGTCTAATGGACAATATTTTGGTGGTGGTGAGAAGTGAGGAGGAATGTGACAAATTCTATCTACCCTTTTTGATGTCTTGGACATCTGCACCTTGCCCACTCACAATCTTAAATGACAGAGGTGTAAAGCAGGGGTCTCCAAATCCAGTCCTGGAGGGCCACAAACCAGTCAGGTTGGCAGGCTCTCTCTAATGCATATATATCTCATGCATATTCATTAGGGCTATCCCAAAACCTGGCAGGATTGTGGCCCTCCAGGACAGGTTTGACACCTATGGCATAGAGGAATTCCTGACCCCAATGCAGGAGGAAGGCATCGTGGGCCTGAGCTCCCTGACACTGAGTTCTGGAACAGAACCGGGGAAGTTTGGCATTCCACGGACTTGCAAAGAGGTCTATGTCCGGGGTCCCCCATTCCTGAAAGATTCTGCGTATCTGGTCCATATGTAGGGACCATTCGTGTGGAAGCAGAACTCGACTGAGTCTGTCTGCACGAGAGTTTTGAACTCCTGGAAGATACACTGCAAGAAGGTGAATTTGATGCTCTCTGGCGAAGGCCCATAATCTGAGAGCTTCGTTGCAAAGCGACAGAGAGCCTGTCCCTCCTTGTTTGTTTATATAGAACATGGCTACCTGATTGTCTGTCTGAACTAGGACAGTCAGGTTGACAAGGAGGGTATAGAAGACCTTGAGGGCAAGGTAAATTGCTCGCAGTTCCAGGAGGTTGATATGAAGGGTGGCCTCCTGTGGAGACCAAGTGCTCTGAGTGGAGAGGTTCTGAAGATGAGCTCCCCACCCTGTCTGGGAGGCATCTGTTGTGAGGGTTGCTTGGGGCAACAAAGGTTGGAAGGGGGCCCCCAACAACAGATTGTTGGTGGATGTCCACCATTGGAGGGACCAAAATAGACGGCTTGAGGTGAGTATTTGGTCGGAGAGCGCTCCAGATGCTTGAGTCCACTGGGTGGCCAAGGTCCATTGAGCTGCTCTCATATGCAGACGAGCGTAGGGCACCACATGTACCGTGGAGGCCATGTGGCTCAGAAGTCGCAGCATTTCCCGGGCTGTCAAATGACTGCTGGACTGAGCTTGGGAGGCCAAACTCAGCAGGCGTTGGGCCCTGACCTGAGGCAGGTAGGCCCTTGCAGTGATGGTGTCTAACTGGGCCCCTATGAACTCGAGAGACTGAGTAGGGATTAGTTGAGACTTGGGAAGGTTTACTACCAGTCCTAGATACTGCAGAAGACGCCTTGTGCGGTCCAGGGAAATTTGGGCCTGGGACTGAGAGGGAGCTCGGATGAGCCAGTCGTCCAGGTATGGGACTATGAAAATTCCCAGGCCTCTTAGAAAGGCAGCTACGACTGCCATGCATTTGGTGAACACTCTTGGAGCAGAGGCTAGACCGAAGGGGAGTACTCTGTACTGGAAATGTTTTCCCTGAAACAGAAATCGAAGGTATTTTCTGTGGGATGGGTGGATGAGTATGTGTGTATACGCATCCTTTAGGTCTAGAGAACAAAGCCAATCCTGACTCTGAAGGTATGGAAGGAGAATGCCCAGAGAAAGCATTTTGAATTTCTCCTTGAAAAGAAATTTGTTCAATTCTCTCAGATCCAGAATTGGTCTGAAGCCCTCTGTCTTCTTTGGTATTAGAAAATAAGGGGAGTAGAATCCCGTCCCCTGTTGAAGAAGAGGGACCTCCTCTATTGCCCCCTGGGCAAGGAGGGAGGAGACTTCCTGACCCAAGAGGGCCAGGAGAGATGGGGGAGAATTGAACTGCCTCACCATAGTATAAGGAGGAAGGTCGGAAAAATGGAGTTTGTAACCCTCTCTGATGATAGAGAGGGTCCATTGCTCTGATGTAATTTGCTCCCATCTGGGAGCAAAGTGAGCTAACCTTCCGGGTATGGTGAGGGGCTCTGGTTGTTCTAGAGCCAGAAAAGTTAAGTTCTCTAGGGGCAAGTCAAAACCCCTGAGGGGGTGGAGCCTGCTGAGGCGTAGCAGACGCCGCAGGCTTTGACCTTGCCTGTTTAGGTTGCTGACGTTTAGCAGCAAAACGAGGCTGAGAGGATTGTTGGCCAGTATTTGTGGAAAATCTGGACTTCTTATAATAAGGCCTCTTAAAAGACTTCTTCTTGGCAGGAGTGGAGGTAGACTTAGAAAGTCTATCTAAGGTGGCATTTTCTGCATCCATTTGAGTGGCCTTAATTTGCCACTCCTCACCAAATAAGTTCTCACCTGTACAGGGCAGATTTCGTAAGCCATCTAGGACCCAAGGTTCTAGATCAGAAGCCTGGAGCCAAGCAAGACGTCGGGCTGCTATAGCAATGCCCGAAGCCCTACCAGCACCCTCAAAGGAATCAAAAGCTGCCCTGTTGGAGAACTTTGAAATATCCAAAAGGTGTTTCACTAAGGAAATGAACTGCTCCCTCTTATCCTCAGGGATAAAGGGGGCAAAATGCCGAACTTTTAGAGCGATTTCACTGAGAAACATGCCCATGTAAAGACTATAGGAATTAATCCTGGCTATAAGCATAGTAGCCTGGAAAATTTTCCTGCCAAAAGAGTCTAGAGTCTTACATTCTCGCCCTGGAGGAGTAGAAGAGTGCCTTTTGGTACTCTTTATCTTCTTCATTGCAGACTTCACCACAATAGAATGGTGAGGCAACTGGGTTTTTTGGAAACCAGGAGAAAGGGGGACACGGTACATGGTGTCCAACCTGCGAGAAGAAGGAGACAATGTTAGAGGAGCCTCCCATAAGTCCATCAAGTGTTCTTGAAGGATTTCATGGATAGGCAGGGTGACTGCCTCTTTAGGAGACTTAGAGTATCCTAAAATATCCAGTTTCTTTGATCTGGGTTCCTTTTCAGAGGATGAAGCAATAGAAAGACCTTTAGCCATTTCTATGATGAAGTCCTGAAAGGACAAATCCTCTGGTGGAGACATTCTCCTGTTAGGAGAAGGCGGCTCCTCAGGAAGATCAAGGGAGAACTCATCAGAATCATCAGAGGAGTTAAAATCCTCTGAAGAAGCAGAGTATCCTCTATGTGCTTCCAACGCACGATACGCATACCGTTCGGTATCGACATCGGGCGTACCGGGTATGGGATCAGTACCGGGCAAAAGCCCAGATCCGGCATGCGGGACCGATCTGCGTTTGGAAGACGATGGCCTCGGTTCCGGTATGGAAGCCATTACCGGAACCGGACCCGGTACCGCTGGCTGCGGTACTGAGGGCGTAGCAGCATTAATAAAAGCCAGAATGGCCTGCTGCATGACTTGGACAGTATTGCCCATAGACGCCACTGCTGCCTGGATGTCGGTACCGGTATGGGCCGGTACCCCAGAGCAGTACAACAGGTGATCTGTCGAGGCCGCGCCATCGATGTCAACCTGTGACCCCATGATTGCTTTGGAGGCCGGAACCTCCCGCCGGGGTTTTTTGGCCTGGGCAGAATCCTCGAACTCAGAATTGAGAGCCTCTCGATCTTTAGAAAGAGATTTGCTTTTAGAGGATTTGCCCACTGGAGGTTTGGTTACCTGAGATCCATCCGAAGAGGAAGACCTGGATGACTGTGATGCTTCTGAAGGAAACAGCACATGGAACTTGTTGGCCCGGTTCTGCAATCCACGTTTCGACATCGGGGAGCAGGATGGGCAGTCCGGTATGGAATGGTCAGGTCCTAAACATTTAAGACACCATTCATGGGTGTCTGTAAGAGGAATAACAGCACTGCACTTGGTACACTTTTTAAAACCAGGAACTGGCTTCTCCATGAGGAGAATTTGTGTAGGCCTGAAGGCCTAACAAAGTACCAAGCTGTGCTGAAGAAAAGAAAAATATTTATTTATTTTTTTTTTCAAAAGAAAGAAAGAGAGACCGGCAGTACCGGTTTCAGAATGGGGAAGGCAGGTACGCGGTCTAAAGAAAACAATAAAATTAACAATTTCTTCAGCGATGACAGGAACACGACCTGCTGGCTCCGCGGAAAAAAAGAAACTGACGAGAGATGGTCAGGAAGGCGGGAAGGCAGCGCGCATGTGCAGTGGGAGGCCCCAAAAGCTTTTAATCTGAAAAGCTGGGGAGCTTTCCCGCGCGGGCTCCGTCGGTACCGACGTACCCATATGTGATGACTTATTCCTGCTTGTTCCTGGAGATAAGTCTTTATTTCGCGTTTTTGCTTCCGCAGCAAGCTTCTTCTCAAATTCTCCCTTTGCCTGCCTTATCAATGCCTTGCATTTGACTTGCCAGTGCTTGTGCTGTTTCCAGGTTTCGTCGTTTGGCTTTTTTCCATTTCCTGAAAGATGCTTTTTTGGCAACAGCCTCTCTGACCTCACCTTTAAATCATGCTGGCAGTTTTTTGGACTTCCTTCCACTTTTCTTAAAGCATGGAATACAGCTGGTCTGGGCTTCCAAGATAGTATTTTTCAACAGCACCCAAGCTTGATGTAAGTCTTTAACCTTTGCAACTGCTCCTTTTAGTTTTTTCTTAACTATTTTCCTCATTTTCCCTTTCGAAAGTTAAAAGGTAGTACTGTGGATTTCCTTACTATCCCTCCTCCACTAATTAAATCAAAGGCGATCATGCTATGATCACTATTGCCAAGTGGCCCCAACAACCTTATCTCTTGCACTAGATCTGGTATTCCACTAAGGACTAGGTTCAATATGGCTTCCCCTCTGGTCGGTTCATGAACCATCTGCTCCAAGAAGCAGTCATTTATTTCATCTAGGAACTGAAATCACCCATTATTATTACTGCGCTGTAACTTTTGTTAGCTTCCCTGATTTCTTTGAGCATTTCATCATCCATTTGTTCATTCTGGCCAGGCGGTCGATAGTACACCGCCCACTGCCACTGCCATCGCCTTCCCCTTTTTACATGGAATTTCAATCCATAGAGATTCTACAGCAAATTTTGTTTCCTGCAAAACTTTAATCCTTTCTGACTCAATGCCCTCTCTAACATACAGCACAACCCCTCCACCAATTTGATCAGCTCTATCATTACGATATAGTTTGTACCCAGGTATCACAGTGTCCCACTGGTTGTGCTCCTTCCACCATGTCTCTGATATTCCAATCATATCTAACCTTTCATTTAGTGCTATATATTCTAACTCTCCCATCTTATTTTTTAGACTTCTAGCATTTGCATACAAGCATTTTAGAGACTGTATTTTATTCGTATTAGTTTGGCTATTGGTAGACATGGGTAATTTGGGATCTTTAAGCTCTTTCTGCTCCATACTTGAGGGCATTTGGGCAACTTTACTCTTTTTTTGGAACCTCTCTGCTTTTGGTAGTATCCTTCAAGGATACATTCTTCTGAACCATGCGCTCTTGGGCGACTGTCGGCTTTCCCCTGTTATCTAGTTTAAAAGCTGCTCTCTCTCCTTTTTAACGGTTAATGCCAGCAGCCTGGTTCCATCCCGGTTCAGGTGAAGCCCATCCCTTTGGAAGAGCCCCTCCTTTCCCCAGAATGTTCCCCAGTTCCTAACAAATCCAAAACCCTCATCTCTGCACCATTGTCTCATTCACGCATTGAGACTCTGGAGCTCTACCTGCCTTTTGGGTTCTGCGCGTGGAACGGGAAGCATTTCGGAGAACGCTACCCTGGAAGTTCTGGATTTCAACTTCCTACCTAAAAGCCTAAATTTAGCCTCCAGAACCTCCCTACCACATTTTCCTATGTCATTGGTACCAACATGTACCAAGACAGCAGACTCCTCCCCAGCACTATCTAGGACCTTATCTAGGTGGTGCGTTAGGTCCGCTACTTTCGCATCAGGCAGGCATGTTACCAGGCGATCCTCACGTCCACCAGTCACCCAGCTATCTACATGCCTAATGATCGAATCACCAACTATAACGGCTGTCCTAACCCTTCCCTCATGGGCACATGGCCCTGGAGAAACTTCCTCAGTGCGAGAGGGTTTTACATCACTTGTCACGTGACCTCTTTCCTCCATGGCAACAGGGATGCTGCCAGACTGGAGGTGGGACTTCAGGACTATATCCCTGTAGGTCTCATCTATGTACCTCTCTGTCTTTCTTATGTTTTCCAAGTCTGCTACTCTAGCCTCTAGAGAACGGACGTTCCCTGAGAGTAAAGACTCCTTGCACCTAGTGCACACGTAAGACCTCTCACCAACTGGGAGAAAATCATACATGTGACACTCAATGCAAAAGACTGGAAAGTCCCCATCTCATTGCTGGACTGCTGTCTGCATCTTAGTTTTAAGTTTGTGTTTAGATCTTTAAGTTCTGTACTTACTAAGGGTTGCTATGGCTATTTATATTAATAAAACTGCACCTAATACATTTAATATACCTTGTTCACCTGAAGCTTAATTAATCTCAGGTCCTTAGTGTATGACTGATTTGGGTAACGAGCTTCACCTGAAAGCACCTCCTTTCTTTTAAGATGTGCAAGTACCTACAAAGCTACGATTATCCCAGGGGTGGGTGGGTGTTGGGGAGGGAGGGAGGGAAATAACACTTATTAAAAGAGGGCTGCTACACAGTACCCTGTCTTGTGCTGCTGAGGTAAGCTATATTCTGATTTGATTTAAATTATAACTCGCTGCTGCTGCTGCTAGGCTCTAACTTATTATGAAATTTAAACTACAAGCTCTCTGCTGGGTTCTAAATTTAACCAGAAAGTTCTCTTCTGTGTTTTAAATTTAAACTAAAAGTACTTTGCTGATGCTAGGCCCTGAGTGACTATTAAATTTAAGCTACAAGCTCTCTGCTGGGTATGAAATGTAACCAGAAAGTTCTCTTCTGTGTTTTAAATTTAAACAAACTGCTGCTATTAGGCCCTGATTGATTTAACAAAAAATAGTGGGTTCACAGATTAATTAGCTTTAATACAAAGAATTCCTTTCAGAAAATTCCCAGAAGTATATACTCACAATTGAAGATCTCTCTCCAGAAGTAACAGTCCCCTTTTCTAGTCCTTCAAGACTAATAGTGGAACTCAAAACGGAAAACTTCCAAAAGTAGTGATGAGAATTAATAATGATTTTTTTTTTGTTGGACCAATGTCCTCCCACCTACTACATAAGAGCCAAAACACTAGCTCCGGCGGGAACCAGACCTGTCCATTTTATTCAGAAAAAAGAGAGCAGTTAAGACTGGTGGCCCAAAAATTTAAATGCCAAACTTCAAATATCAGCCTTGAAAAATATTCAAAGTGTTAAATATCCAGTACTTAACTGTAGAAACGACGAAGGAACATCCAGCAAGGATAGTTGACACAGTCCTGTGTTTCAGGTCGGCAACTTAGAGACCCTGCATCAGGCATAACACTTGTCCCCGCTAAACCAAATAAAGCCTCAAACAAAAAACTTTCCAAGAAGCCACTTTAAAAAACGGCGTCTGATGCACTGCTCTTCCAATCGGGGCGGAAAGCATGACTTGCTAACGCCTCCAAAACGAAAATCACAGCATGCTGTGCCAGTCCAATTCCAAATTAAGACCTTTTGGAGCACCCGTATCCAACCTATAAAGCCAGCGTTGCTCAGCGTATTGTAGCTTGAATATTCTGTTGCCCCCCATGATGGAAGGGGGAATCCAATCTATGACCCTCTCCAAGAAAACTGTTCAAAGGAATGATCAAATGTAATGGCATGCTGAACCAAAGGGGCCGATAAAACCTTTTTTCGGATATGTGAGACATGCTCCATCAAACGTACCCGAAAAGGGCGAATAGTACGGCCGACCTATTTAAGGCCACAAGGGCAAAACAGCAAGTACACAACAAATGACGACTCATACGTTGTTCAAGACTTCAATGACCAAACGTTTTGGGATGAAGGGTCAGTCCATGTGTCCCCCACCAGGGAGCCTGAACAATAGGCACACCGCCCACATGGGAAGTGACCAACTTGATCAGGTATTAACCTGGATTTTTTTGGGAACCGTTTGGACCAACCACTCCCGAAGGTTTTTGCCCCGTGTGTGAGCCACACATAATCGTTTATGAAGACAACCATGTAAAGAGGGCACATGCTAATGTTTATGCAAAATCGATTGTATCAATTGGGTTTGATTATTAAAAGGTAAGACTCCCAAGATCTTGTCCCCCAAAACATTATTATGGGGAGAGGGGTCAATAGCCACTCCCTGTGATTAAATAAAGCCCGCTTGTAAGCACGATGTATAATATATTTTGGATATCCACGGACTTGCAATCTATGGCTTAACTCCCGTGCATGTAACTTAAAGTCATCACACGACGAGCAGATCCTTCGCAAACATAAGAACTGACCAAAGGGAAGTCCCCGCTTCAAAGAAGGTGGATGAAAACTTGAAAACTGAAGAAGGAATTACGTTGCACTGGTTTTCTGAACAAAGATGTGGTCAAAACACGATGTGATAATGTGACCAGAACATCCAAAAATTCAATCTTATGAAAATCATGTCGTAGAGTGAATTTAATATGAGGATCAAACTCATTTAGAGCTTGAACAGAAAGTTTTAAAGTGGAGACATTTCCCTTCCATAAGAGGAAAATGTCATCAAGAAATCTTTTCCACAATAACACCTCAGAAAAAAAAGGAAGATGGATAAACAAAACGTTCTGGAGGGGGCCACTGTAGCCCCCATAGCCACACCAAAAACCTGCAAATAAAAAGAATCATCATAAAGAAAATAATTCCTCTCCAACTCTAACTGTAATAAAGACAAAACAAAGTGTTGAGGCAATCTTGATGGTAAGATAAGAGGCAGTTGAGAAATCACCTTAAAAGCCTGGACTTGAGAAATATTTGAATAAAGAGCTACTACATCCAACGTTACCAACAACAAAGGGGCTGTTGGCAACTCAATAGAATGTAGTATAGACAAAAAATGTGATGTGTCACGAATGAATGACTGTACTTGACTTTTCAAAGGTTGTAAAAATGAATCACAAAACTTAGATAAGGGCTTGAGAACCGAGCCACAACATGAGACTATAGAACGTCCCGGAGGGCAACTCAAGGATTTCTGAAATCTTAGGTACAGTATAGAATACTGGAATCCTTGGTTGGTCCTGTATCAAAAAATGATATTCCAGTCGCGTAATCCATCCATCTTCAAAAGCTTGACGACATAACTTCGTAATGTCCAATAGTAAAGACGGAGTAGGTTCCGCGTCCAAATGTCGATAATAATGGCTGTCAGAAAAGTGCTTCATAATCTCAGTTATGGTAATCCATAGAAGACTGAAGGACTATGGTTCCTCCTTTATCCGCCACTCTGACAACCACATCAGAATCCCCAGCCATTTCTTGCAATGCCTCTTTTTGTGTTAAGGACATATTATGTTTTAATGGTAACAAAACCTGTTCCATCTTTTCCAAATCCGCCAAAACTAGTCACTGAAAAGTAGAAACAACAGAGTCCATCGGACCTGGTGGAATCCAATTTGACGATCTGGATAAAAATGAATCATCACTAGTTGTTTTGTCTGACATAAGACAGCAGACTCCTCACCAGCACAATCTAAAACCTTGTCTAAGTGACACGTGAGGTCCACTACCTTCGCACCAGGCAGGCATGTTACCAGGCGATCCTCGCATCCACCAGCCACCCAGCTATCTGCATGCCTAATGATCGAATCGACAACAACAATGGCTGTCCCAACCCTTCCCTCATGGGTACATAGCCCTGGAGAAACCTCCTCAGTGTGAGAGGGTTTTACATCACCTGGAGAACAAGTCCTAGCTACAGGATCACTTCCTACCACAACAAGGGTATGCTCTTCTTTCACATGACCTCTCTCCTCCATGGCAACTGAGAGGCTGCCAGACTAAAAGTGGGACTTCAATACTACGTCCCTTTAGGTCTCGTCTATATACCTCTCTGTCTTCCTTATGTCCTCCAAGTCTGCCACTCTAGCCTCCAGAGATCGGACTCGTTTACTAAGGACAAAGAGCTCCTTGCACCTAGTGCACACCTAAGACTCCTCACCAACTGGGAGAAAATCGTACATGTGACACTCAATGCAAAAGACTGGATATCCCCCATCTTGCTGCTGGACTGCTGTCTGCATCTTAGTTTTAAGATTCTGTTTAGCTATTTAAAGTTGACTACTTAAAGTTTCTAGGGATACTTGTACGTTACAACTATACTTAATAAGTTTAAGGGACTTATTTCATCTCAAGATTAAACAATATATTCCTGGTGAGGATAGCCAGCTGAACCTGAACGTGAATTTGACCACCTCTTCTACTTTAATGGGTTTAAGAGCCTATAAAACTCATAACCAAATGCAAGCATTCAAGTGCCTTCTCATTATTCGCACCTTACCTCTCAAACTCTCTATCCCTGCAACTGTGACTCTCTGAGTCTATCACAGAATTCAGGTGAAACCTCAAAACACTTGTTCAAGGATCATTTTGACAGTGGCAGTTAACAGCAGCAGCACATGCACGAAAATGCCACAACACTATAGCTCATATACATCAACTCTGCCGCTTAACCTTGTACACCCAAATGTACACATCCACAGAAGTCTTTATCAATATGTTAATCCTTGTCTACACTAATTGCATTGTAAATAGTTCACTCCAATGTTCTTCCAACTCATGTTAATACTGCTCACTTAATTATGTTATATGCAAATGTTCCACATTATGTTCCATTGGCACGGCTTTCACTAGCAGATAAAGTAGCATAGAAAATGTGCTAAATAAAGCTAATGTTATGCCTGGGGTGGGTGGGAGGGAAGGAACCTGTGTACCTCAGGGCTCTGTCTAGGAAACCCTTCTCTTCTCGTCATAGTCATAGTCATAGTCATTCTTTTGGTATACTGATCTCCTCCCGTAGGTTCCAGTACCATCTTTATGCTGATGATTCTCAGATTTACCTCTCTACACCAGAAATCTTTCATGGAATCCAGGTGAAAAATCTCAGCCCCCTTGTCTGATGTTGCTGCCTGGATGTCCCACCACCCTCTGAAACTGAATATGGCCAAGACAGAGCTTCTTATATTTCCCACTAAACTCACCCCCTTCCTCTCTTTTCTGTTTCTGTGCATAACACTGTCACCTTCCATGTTTCCTCAGCTCACAACCTTGGGGTCATCTTTGATTCTCCTCCAAAACATTCAAAACTCGGGTGCACAGCTAATCTTCTGCCAGTGTCACTATGCTTATGTAATCCCTCTTCCCAAATCACTTTACTAGATCTCTATCCATTTCTACAAACAGTTCAAACTTTTTCCTACTGACCTGCAAATGCATGCACTCTGTAGCTCCTCGTTATCCCTCCTCTATTATCTCTCCCTACAACCCTCCTCAGGAACTCCGCTCATCAGAAAAATTACCCTTATCTGTGCCTCTCTCTTCTACTGCCAATCCCAGACTCCATCTGTTCCACCTTGCTGCACCATACGCCTGGAAAAGATATCCTGTGTCCGTTCATCAGGCTCCATCTCTGTATTCAAATTCGGGCTAAAACCCCACTGTTTCAAGACGGCTTTGGGATTCTGACCCCCTTATTCTCCTGTTTAACAGCCTTATGTGTCTTTTGACTTCTCTGAACTAGGGAAAGAACTCCAGCACACTAGCTCCATTGGTATCATCACCAGTGAAGTGCCTGCATCCCCCTGTTTGTCTGCGAAGAAAAAAAAAGGGTTTGTTGGCTTGTTTGGGTTTTTTTTTTTTTAATTTAGAGCTGCTTTATTGAAAGCAGCAAGAATGTCAAATACAACTCACTGAAATCAATGGGAAGAAAAAACAATTCAGGAAAAAAACCCCACAAAGATAAAACAAGTATGTAGACAGATGAGAGCAAGAGGGAAGAGGTGTCTGTGCCCAACTTATTAACCCCTTTCATAGTAACATAGTCAATGACGGCAGATAAAGACCAGTATGGTCCATCAAGTCTACCCAGTAAGATGGCAAGAGTAGGTGCACCTGCCGCTCCGTGCAGGCCGCACCTCCCCATGCCTTTGTTTATGGGTGAACCCACCGCTCCGTGTAGAACACCCCTGTTTGTAAAGAAATTAGATAGTTAAGTTTATTATGATTTTATCCTGTTGTTGTAATGGGATCCACTGTGTCTGTCCCATGCCATTTTGAATTCGGTCACTGTATTTGCCCCCACCACTTCCAACGGGAGGGCATTCCAAGCACCCACCACCCTTTCAGTGAAAAAGTATTTCCTGACATTGCCTTTTGATTTACCCCCTTGCAACTTCATGTTATGCCCTCTAGTTTTACAGCTTCTCCGCCGTCTTTGGAAGAGGTTTGTTTGTTCATTATATCTCTTTAAGTATTTAAAGGTCTGAATCATATCTCCCCTATCCTCTCCTCCAGAGTGTACATATTTAGGTCTTCAAGTCTCTTCTCATAAGGCTTCTGATGCAGGCTCCAAATCATTTTGGTCGCCTTCCTCTGAACAGTTTCCAGTCTTTTTACATCCTTTGCAAGATATGGTCTCCAAAACTGAACACAGTATTCCAAGTGAGGCCTCACCAGTGACTCATACATTGGCATTAGTACCTCTTCCTTTCTGCTGGTAATTCCTCTTTGTATGCAACTGAAACATCCTCCTGGATTTTGCCACTGCCTTGTCACACTGTTTTGCCACCTTGAAATCCTCAGAAATAATCACACCAAGGTCCTTCTCCTGGTCTGTGCACACCAACCTCTCGCCCCCTATCACATACATTTCCCTTAGATTTCTGCTTCCCAAGTGCATGACACTGCACTTCTTTGCATTAAATCTTAACTGTCAAGCATTAGATCATTCTTCCAGCTTTTGTAGATCTTTCCTCATGTTATCCACTCCCTCAGGGGAGTCCACTCTTGCAAATTTTCATGTCATCTGCAAAAAGACAGACTTTTCCATTCAGTCATTCAGCAATATCACGCACAAATACATTGAACAGTGCCGGGCCCAGGACCGAACCCTAGGGCACCCCGCTAATCACCCTCCTTTCATCCGAGTGAGCTCCATTGACCATCACCTTCTGTCGTCTGTCAGCCAACCAATTTCTGATCCAGTTCACCACCTTGGGACCCATCCCCAAATTACTGAGTTTATTGATAAGTCTCCTATGAGGAACAGTATCAAAGGCTTTGCTGAAATCCAGGTAGATGACATCCATCACATGCCCCTTATCTAGTTCTCTGGTCACCCAGTCAAAGAACTCAATCAGATTTGTTTGACAAGATCATCCTTTGGTAAAATCATGTTGCTTCAGATCATGCAACCTGTTGGTTTTGAGAAAGTCCACTATTCGCTCTTTCAGGAGCGCCTCCATTACTTTTCCCGCCACCGAGGTAAGGCTTACCGGCCTGTAGTTTGTCACTTCTTCCCTGTCACCACTTTTGTCAAGAGGTACCACATCAGCCTTTCTCCAGTCCTGAGGAACTTCTCCTGTTTCCAAGGATCAGTTGAAAACATCCGTTAACGGCCCTGCAAGAACCTCTCTGAGCTCTTTCAGTATCCTGGGATGTATCCCATCCGGTCCCATGCCCTCGTCCACTTTCAGTTTTGCAAGTTGTTCTAACACATCATCTTCTGTGAATGGTGTGGTATCTACTTTATTCCCATTTTTATGTCTGGGAGTCACAGGTGGTCCTTCTTCAGGACTTTCCTTAGTAAAAACAGAGAAGTACAGTCAACCCTCGGTTTTCATGATTAATCCGTTCAAAAACGTCTGACTAAAACCGAAATGTATGAAAACTGAAGCAATATTTCCCATAAGAAATAATGTAAATCCAATTAATCCGTTCCAGACACCCAAAAATATTCACAAAAAATACAATCAGGAAGAGAATCAATCCCACTTCTGGCCACAAGATCTTGCTCCAGAGGTATTTTTGGCAGACAGATCGTTTCAACTGCTGAGAAGGGAGAAAGATTAACACAGTGATCAACATGCAGATCTTCAGCCAGACACCCAGAGAGGAGATTGGGCACAGGAATTTAAAAAAAAAAAGAAAGAAAACAAGAAGGATCCACAAAAATAAAGCCTCCAGTAAAGGCACCAGCCATAGCCACAGGAAACACCACTCTCCTGCTCAGGCAACCTGGAACGCAGAGCTGAGCATGCGTTCCTGAGCCATGTGGCAATGGCTGCAGCAGCACAGGCCCCCGAAGCCTCAGCCAGGCAGTTGAACAGCTCCTGTCACTTCTTTCACCTGCCCGATCGTCACAGGACAGCACACACACACAGATACAGCACTATAATCTGATCGCCGACTCTCTCACCGGCCTCCGATTCTGTCTCAAAAGCAAATTACAAGCTGGAAGAAATGCTCAGCAGCAAGTTTGGAAGACCCATCAGGACTGGAATGTTTGGAAGACCGGTCAAAGTTTCGCGGTCAGCAGGGAATCCCAGCAGGAGGTCCTCTAATTGAGTGTGTCGGAAGCATCAGATCAGCCACACTCTCACTCCTTTGATTCTTGTATTTGATTCCTTTGATTCTTGTGTTTCTCAAAGGATCGCTGAAAGCAAAGAGGTCTGGATCGCAAAAACAAGCTAAGTAGTGTACTTTACTGAACGATCCCCCCTGGAACGGACCATTTTAAAATTGTACGAAAACCGAGCAGATGGACGAGAACCGGGACAAAATCTCAATGGAAAAAGATGTCGAAAACCGAAGCATATGAAAACTGGGGCAAACGAAAACTGAGGTTTGACTGTATTTGTTTAGCAATTTCGCTTTTTCAATGTCACTTTCCACGAGTCCGTTCCCAGCACTTCTGAGTCCTGCAATTCCATCTCTGATTTCCTCTTCTCCGAATATACCTGAAGAGAGTTGTCGCCATGCTTCACATCTTTAGCCATCTTTTCCTCTGCCTTTGATTTTGCTTTTCTTATTTCTCTTTTTGTCTCTTTTAGTTTGATCCTGTATTCCTTTCTGTGTTCCTCTGTTTGCAAGCTTTTGAATTTTGTGAAAGCTGTGTTTTTACCTTTAACTGAGCAGCCACTTCTTTGGAGAACCAAATAGGTTTCCTTCTCCTCTTGTTTTTATTTACTTTCCTTACATATTTATCTGTTGCCCCTTGTATTGCCACTTTTAGTTTAGCCCATTGCAATTCCACGTCCGTTATCCCCTCCAACCCTGCCAACTCCTTCTTCAGGTACTTGGCCATTTTACTGAAGTCAGTGTTTTTGAAGTTTAGGACTTTGAGCTTGCTATGACTGGACTGCACCTTGACTTTTATCCAAAACCACACCGTATAATGATCGCTGCTGCTCACAGGGGCACCCACACGGACATTTGACACGCTATCACCTTTGGTGAACACAAAATCCAGCATTGAGCTTTTCCTGGCTAGTTCCATCACCATTTGTCTAAGTAACGCATCTTGGAAAGCATCCACAATTTTTGTGCTTCTTTCCAGATTTGCAGGAGCAATCCAATCCACATCGGGTAGATTAAAGTCACCCAATATGATCATTTCCCCTCTTTGTGGCTATCTTGGCAATATCTATAATCAATTTGAGTCGGAGGTCTGTAGACTACAGCAGTATGGATGACAGTGCCACCTCCTCTTTCCAACACAATCCAGAGCGCTTCTTCTTTTCCCCAATGCCCCCTGCATTTCAGTAGCTTTAATATTGCTTTTGACATACAAGGCTACTCCTCCTCCTCTTCCACTTTTTCTGTCTCTTCTGAATAGATTATAGCCAGCTATGGCTATATCCCATTCATGTGATTTATTAAACTATGTTTCTGTAATGGCCACAATGTCCAAGTCCATTTCCACCATTAGGGCTTCCAGGTCCGAAACCCTTTTGGCTAAGCTTTGACCATTTGTGCTCATTGCTTTCCAGCATTTAACCGGCTTGCATGCATTTTGCATTGATTTTGTTCTGCCCACTTCCCACTTGTCGTTGATGTGTGGTTTAAAAGTGTGGCTGTTTCTGATGTTATTTTGCTTTTGCCGGGAGTGACGTCCTGAACTTGTCCTTCCCCATCCTCCCCCCCCCCCCCACATGGAATCCTCCGGCCCGCTCTCCGACCCACCAACCACTAGAAACTCTTGGGTAGCAGTGCAGGATACAGGGGGAAGCAAGCTCCAAACAATCTTTGACCTACTAGTCTATTACATAGACTACAGCTCCATGATGTGGGACAGGGGAGAGACTTATCTGCACTGCTGCATCAGTCCAGAGACCCTGCCACCTTCTAGGAGGTAGACAAAATGATAATTACACTTACCTGGTAATTGTAGTTCCTTGAGTGAGGACAGTTCAGTCCTCCACCTCTGGGTTGTGCACCTCCTCCTGCAGCTGGAGACTGGACTTGTCAAAGCGCTGACGTTACTGGATAAGGTCTGGTGCACACTCCACTTCCCTCCAGTGAACTATTGACAAAGCACACTCATAAGTAGCCAAAAACGAACAATAACATAACTATCTAAAAACGTAACCCCAACAGGGAATAAACGCTGCACAGTACCGGTTCCTGCAACCCCCCTCAGAGCAAGAAGAGAGACAGACAGAAACAGGACAGAAAGGAGACGGACCTACCTGTGACTGAATCAGGCAATCCAAGAGAAAAAACATCCCCTTCAATATACCTGGGCGGGAATGAGGACTGAACTGTCCTCACTCAAGGAACTACAATTACCAGGTAAGTGTAATTATCATTTCCTTATCGTTCCGACAGTTCAGTCCTCCACCTCTGGGATGTAACAGAGCAGTGTTCAACGGGAGGGGACGTCCATCGTGGCCCGCAAGATCGCGGAACCGAAAACTGCATCCCCCGCCGCGAGGACATCAAGACGATAATGTTTACTGAATGTGTGCAGAGAAGACCATGTGGCTGCCCTGCAAATATCCACTGGAGGAATGGAAGCGAACTCCGCCCAAGAGGCCGCCTGCGCTCTAGTAGAGTGCGCCCGTAAGCCGGAGGGCACCACTCGACCCTGAAGAAGATACGCCAATGCGATGGTCTCTCTAATCCATCTAGAAATGGAAGCTTTAGCTGCCGCCTCACCTTTGCGAGGCCCACCGAACAGCACAAACAGACGATCCGACTTACGAAACGACGCGGACACCTGCAAATAACGCCGCAACACTCTCCTAAGATCCAACCGACGTAACAGGTCCGCCGAAGAAGAATCCCCTCCTAAAGAAAGCACCGGGAGGGAGACCAACTGATTAAGATGAAACGGAGAGATGACCTTGGGCAAAAAGGAGGGTACGGGACGCAGGACCACCTTCTCCTTCGAAAAACCCAGAAAGGGTTCCTTGCAAGAAAGCGCTTGTAACTCCGAAATGCGCCGCGCAGAACAGATGGCCACTAAGAACACCGTCTTCAAGGTTAGATCCTTCACAGTCACCGAACCCAAAGGCTCAAAAGGTTCCCGAACTAGAGCTCGCAAAACCAGGTTGAGGTCCCAAGGAGGTACCATAACCCGGCGGCAAGGACGCAGATTCGATACAGCCTTCAGGAAACGCAACACATCCGGGTGCGCTCCCAACGGGACATCCTGTATCTTGCCTCTATAGCAGGCCAACGCCGCCAATTGGACCTTCAAGGAACTAGCCGCCAGACCCTTATCGAAACCGTCCTGCAGAAAGCTCAAGACCACAGGCACGGAGGCCGTAGCCGTGCGAACCTGCCGCCGCGAACACCAATCCTCAAAAACGCGCCAAATCCGAACATAAGCCAGGGACGTTGACCTCTTCCTGGCGCGCAGCAGCGTCGCCACCACCGAGCGGGAGTATCCTTTCTTCCTCAACTTTGCCCTTTCAATGGCCAAACCGTAAGCGAGAATCGATTCACGTGAGTCATGTGAAGAGGACCTTGGAGCAGGAGGTCTTCCGAAGCTGGCAGCCACCACGGTTTGCCGTCCAGCAGACGGACGAGGTCCGCGTACCACGGACGGCACGGCCAGTCCGGAGCCACCAGCAATACCCTCCCGGGGTGAGCCTCGATCCGTTGCACCACGCGTCCTATCAGAGCCCAAGGCGGAAAAACGTAGAGAAGGCCGTGACTCGGCCACCGCTGCATCAAGGCGTCGATCCCTTCCGACATCCGTTCCCGCCGTCTGCTGAAGAATCGGCCCGCCTTTGCTGACTGGAAGGTAGCCATGAGATCCATAACCGGGGGTCCCCAGTGACGGACTATCTGAGCGAACACCTGGGGATTGAGCTCCCATTCCCCCGCGTCCACCTGGACCCTGCTGAGATAATCCGCCATCACATTGTCCTTCCCCGCAATGTGCGCCGCGGAAAGCGCCGGAAGACGCTGTTCCACCCAGGAGAACAGCAACTCCGCCTCCTCTTCCATGGCCACGCTGCCGGTCCCCCCCTGACGGTTGATGTAGGCCACCGTCGCGGAGTTGTCGGACAGCACTCTGACTGGCCGGCCAATCATGGAGGACTCGAAGGTCTGGAGCGCCAGCAAGACCGCCCTCAGTTCCAGACGATTGATGGACCAACCTCCGTGCCGGGCGGACCACCTCCCCTGCGCGAACTGATCACAGCAGTGGGCTCCCCAGCCCGCGAGACTCACGTCCGTCATCAGCGGAACCCAGACGGGCTGTTCCAGTGACATTCCCGCCTGAAGAGAAGCAGGCCGGAGCCACCACCGCAACGCCCGCCTGACCCGCGGAGGACAGGGAAGACGCTTGCTCAAGGAGTCTGACTGGTGGGACCAGCGACGGAGAAGCGCCCTTTGCAAGGGCCGCATGTGACCCCGAGCCCAGGGCACCACATCGAGAGTCACAGCCATCGTTCCAAGCAGGCGCAGGTACTCCCACGCCGAGGGAGCCGGGGCTGCGCGAAACCGGGTGACCAGGCGCCGCAGGCCCAGGACCCGGCGAGGGGGCAGAAACACCGACCCCGAGCGGGTATCGAACCGCACCCCCAGATACTCGAGCTTCTGGGTCGGCACAAGCTGACTCTTGGCCGGGTTGACCACCCAACCGAGATGCTGCAAGAACTGCACCACTCGGTTGGTCACTCGCACACTCTCGTTTGCGGACTTCGCCCGAATCAACCAGTCGTCGAGATAGGGGTGAACCAAAATGCCCTCCTTTCGCAACACCGCCGCCACCACCACCATAAGCTTGGTGAAAGTACGCGGAGCCGTAGCGAGGCCGAAGGGCAACGCTTGGAATTGAAAGTGCCCCCAGGGGAGAGCAAACCGCAGAAACCGTTGGTGACTTTCCCTGATCGGAATATGAAGATACGCCTCCGTGAGGTCTAGAGGAGGTCAAAAACTCCCCCTTGCGCACTGCAACAATTACGGAACGCAAAGTTTCCATTCTGAAATGGGGCACCCGGAGACAACGATTTACGCCCTTCAAATCCAGAATAGGGCGAAGGGACCCATCCTTTTTGGGCACCACGAAATAGATTGAGTATCGACCCAAGCCGTAGTCCGCCAACGGTACAGGCCGGATGGCCTGCAAGTCCAACAGGCGATCGAGAGTTTGACGAATCGCCAGGGCCTTGACCTGATTTCTGCAGGGAGACATCACAAAGGAATCGCGGACAGGATGGGCGAACTCCAGGGCATAACCAACACCCACTGGTCCGTGGTGATCTGGGTCCAAGCAGAAAGAAACTCCCTCAGCCTTCCTCCCAACGGGGCGCTTTCCACCGGGACCCGCAAACCTTCATTGGGGCTTTCTGCCAGCCGGGGAGAAGGAGGAGGATCCAGCGAACCCTCTGTTTGCTCCCCGAAAGCCACGAAAATTCTGGCCCTTGGACGGAAATCTACCTCTCTGGGCGCCACCCAGTCGGGACGTCCGAAAGCATCGAAAATCCCTGGACTGACCCCGAAAGGAGGATGTAGCCCTACCCGGCCTTGGTTTGTCCTCTGGGAGCCTGCCGCCCTTGGACTCCCCCAAATCTTTCACTAGCTTATCCAGATCTTCCCCAAAGAGCAACCTGCCCTTAAATGGCAGCTTACTCAAGCGGGATTTGGAGGATCCATCGGCCGCCCAGCTCCGCAACCAAAGGGAGCGGCGCGCCGCCACCAAGGAAAGCCATGCTATTAGCGAGGGCCCTGATCAAATCATAATGAACATCCACCAGGTACGCAGTACCGGATTCCAAGCAATCCAGCTCTGCCGTCCCCTCCTGGTCCAAACCAGAAGACTGCCGAAGCCGCTGGGACCATCGGAGGCACACTCTGGCCACCCAAGCTCCACAAATAGAAGCCTGCAAGGACAGAGCGTCAGCCTCAAAGGACTGCCTCAAAAGTCCATCCACTTTTCTATCCTGCGCATCCTTTAAGGCGGCACTACCTCTACAGGGATAGTGGTCTTCTTGGTAACCGCCGAGACCGCCGCATCAATGCGGGGGGATTTAAAACGTTCCTTATCCTTATCGGCCAAAGGATATAGCCGGTTCATCGTCCGGATACCTCTGAGGGCAGCTTCCGGCTGATCCCACTCATCCTGGATCATCTTCTCTACCACCTTGTGGACAGGAAAAACCACCTGTGTTTGCCGCTCCGCTTGGATAATGGGGTCTTCCACCCCCACGTCCTCCGCCAGAGAAGCCGTTGCCAAGTTCAACATTTGGAGGGATTCTGTAACAAGAGCAGAGAGCTCCTCCCTGCGGAATATCCGAATAATCTTGGCCTGATCTTCCGGTTCTGGAATCTCCCCCTCCTCGAGATCCTCGATATCCGCCTCCAAATCGCGGTCCTCCCCATCAGAAGCGATCGCCTCCCTGAAGGGAGGGGAGAGGTCGCCCGACCGAGATCTCTTAGAGGGCCTGGGGGAAACTGTGGGGTCACCAGCCACCGAAGCCGGAGGAACGGCCAAAAGCTTATCCCCGGGCTCCTGAGACAACCCCTGGCGGTGTCTGCAGTACGCCTGATGCATGAGCAAGATAAAGTCGGGGAGAAACCCCCGCCCGGGGCAGGAGACTCGAGGGCCGGAGTCAACGAGGCCGGAAGCCCAGCCTCCTGGGCAGCCCCCGACGAGGAAGCCATCGCCAAGTCTTCCTCCGGTAGCGCGACCGCCGGCAGGCTATCTTGGCACGGCTTGGCCTCAATCTGTCTTTCCATGCTCGCAGACCCCGAGGCACAAGCCCTGCAAACCCCGGATTCTGCCTCCGTACCCCTGCGAGAACCACAGAGGACACACTGGGGCCGGGAAGCCATCCCAGCACCAGAAAGGCAGACTTGGGCTCAGTAGCTCTGTGTATGTTTTAGCCTTTTTTTTTTTTTTTTTTGTGTAAATGCTGGTTGAGCTAGAAAATGAAGCTCACAAGGAAGGTTCCAATGAAGGGAAACCCACCCCCCCCTTCCCGGGACAAGGGCAGTACAAGGAAACTGCTCACTGACGCGGCCCGGGAGAAATCGCAAAAACAAAACGAAACCAAAATTAAATGAAAGAAAGATACTTAAGCAGCTGAAGCCAGTCGGAGCGCAGAGCCTCCGCCGCCGAGCTCCCCTTGCAAACCGCTGAACGGGGACGCTCCGAAAAAGCACACCTGGAGCAAAAATGGCCGCCGGCACCTGAGCGCGGCCGAAAAGGGCGCGGAAACATGTCTCGTGAGCCGAGCAAACAAGCAAGGCTTTCCACACCGCCGAGGACCAGGGCAACGATCCCCCCAACCCCGCGGGAAGGAAAAATGCCCGAAGAAAAACTCACGTGTCTTCCACGGGGCTCCAGCCGGCGGGACCGCTTATCAGCAGAGCAGTCTCCCGCTAGCGAGCCTCCCGTGCAACCGCTGCTGCCCTGAAGCGCAGGCCGGCTCCCTGACCCGACAGGGACGCCGCCTCGGTCCTGCTCAAGGGCTCTCCCCCGTGCAGTCTAGGGAGAGAGACCTGAAGATGAGCCCACAGCCCCAGAGATCAGGGGCAGGCAGGAACCGGCACTTAAGGCAGTGCTTGTTCACGAGTCCCCTGAGTTCTTTTATTGTGGGGTTTTTTTTTTTTATGTTATTTAAAGGAATAGTAGCTAACCCAAAGAAATAAAGGCAGTGGGAAAGAAAATCAAAATCCCCACTAAACTACCCTAAACTAACTACACTAAGGCTCCTTATGAGTTCCTCAAGTGAGCCCAGCACCTAGGCTCACTAGTCCACCTGCTGCATGGAGACTGGACACACTGGAGGGAAGTGGAGTGTGCACCAGACCTTATCCAGTGACGTCAGCGCTTTGACAAGTCCAGTCTCCAGCTGCAGGAGGAGGTGCACAACCCAGAGGTGGAGGACTGAACTGTCGGAACGATAAGGAATACTGGTTTCTCTCAATGATGCACCAGCAGATATATCTAGCGATAACATCACTGAAAGTTGCTCAAATCTGTATCCACCTGCTACCAAAGGATCATAATCACCTCATCTAAACTTGTCTAGCAGAATGATAAGGAAATATTTTAATTGCAACTTTTTCGTACTTGGCAAGTTTCTCCTAAAATTCTCTATTAGAGTGCTGTTTTACATATACTTTGCCAGTACTTAGATATGCTTATCCTTTCTTCATTAGGCCCTGCTTTCTATTTTTTAATTATCATAAACCAGAAGTGGTTCCAATAAGCTTGTCGTGTAATATTCCAGAATGTCTTAGAGCAGTGCAAGCAAATCTATTTCATGCATATTCATTGCAAATATCCTGAAATCCCAACTGGATTGGATCCCTCAGGAAAGTTTTGAGAACCATTGCTTTGGAGGTTAGAAAAGTGCAAGAAGGAATCAAATATTTAGAAATTTGGGTTACTCCACTCTATAGAGATATATATTAAGCAAATTTCCTCCAATTCTTGCTAGGTTGCAAACAGATATGGATATCTGGGTCTCCTTGTCTATTTTTTGTCAGGCAAGATAAACAATATAAATAATATACATAAATTAGCATGGTAGCTATATGTTTTAAGTGTAAATGCTGGTTTCTTTATGAACATATGGGGTAAAATTTAATAAATTAAATGAAGCTTACAGAAGATGGCGACTTGCCTTCAATACTTATTCTACCATTTTACATATACTATATCTAATCAATTATTTGTCATACCAACTAGCAAAATATTATTCTTTATACCTAGAACAAGAAGTCCTCATGAATTAAACTTTTCAAATTCCAATGCCCTAAAGAAAAAGAGATATGGGTGTTCCTGACACTGCTGGGATCAAAAGAGTTATCTTTGCACTTAAAGGGGACCTTACAAACATAGTAACATAGTATATGACGGCAGATAAAGCATAGTTACTCACCTGTAACAGGTGATCTCCGGGAACAGCAAGAATTTAGTCTTCACATATGGGTATCGTCGGTACCAACAGAGCCTGCGCGGGAACGCTCCCCAGCGTCCAATAGGAAAGCTTTTGGGAGCATCCCACAGCGCCTGCGTGCTGCCTTCCCGCCTTTCCCAACTGTCCCTCTCCAGTTGAGTTTATAGCTGAGACAAAAGAGAGAGGGAAAGAGAGAGAGATAGAGAGATACAACTGCTAGGGGAGGTGGGTGGGTTGTGAAGACTAAATTCCTGCTGTTCCCGGAGATCACCTGTTACAGGTGAGTAACTATGCTATCTCCAGGAACAAGCAGGAATGTAGTCTTCACATATGGGGACTCCCTAGCTGCAGATGCCAAGGAGATGGCCCCAGAAAGCTGTGTGCCCTTGTGAAAGGGCTCCACTTCCCCCCATGGATCTCTGGAATCCTACCAGGGATGGTGGGTAGGAGTTGATTAAGTATGGAACAGGTGTTGAAGAACAGCCTGACCAAACAAGGCATCCTGGTGGGAGTCCTTGTCTAAGCAGTAATGGGTTGTGAAAGTATGTACCGAAGCCCAAGTAGCTGCTTGACAGATGTCGTCGATAGATACAGAGTGAAGATGAGCCATTGAGGTTGCCACGGCTCTCACATTGTGAGCTGTGACATGGCCTTCAAGAGGAAGGTTCTTACTCTCATAGGCAAAAGATATATACTGTGCAATCCAGCTGGATAGTGTACTTTTGGAGACTGGAAGTCCCAAATGACTAGGATCAAAAGCAACAAAGAGTTGAAAGGATTTTCTATGCTGCTGTGTCCTTTGCAAGTAAAAGGCCAAAGCTCTTTTACAGTCCAAAGTATGAAGGTTCCTTTCTGCATTTGAGGCGTGAGGCCTTAGAAAGAATACAGGAAAGTAAACTGCTTGGTTTAAAAGAAAGGACGAGTCTTCCGGTGACACATGAGCGAGTGAAGACGTCTTTTTGCTCGCTCCAGGGCTGCCTCAGGCTTCATCGTTCAAAATTCATATTTTCAGTCCTCCCACGTCGGTGGCTCGAAAGGAAAAGATAAAGGCAGGTGCAGAGAGAGTGGACAAGTGGAGACTGTGAGCACAATGCCGCTGCCAGCCCGAAAAGATCGGGAGAAAGGGGGGGAAACTGGTGCCGCCATGCCTGCTGAGACACAGCCTGCATCTCCGAGTGCTGAAAGTGTGGGCTCGACATCGGAGGAGCTTGCACGAGAAGTTGTGAAGCTGCTAGACCTGAAATTCGACCAGATTTTGGCAAAACTGGAGTCGATGGGGGTGTCGATGGTGGAGATGGACCACCGAATCGATGAATTGGAGCAGAGAGTGGCGCTAATCGAAGAGGAGGAAGGGCGGCGCACGAAGGAACACGAGGCGCAGGCCACAAAAATAGAGGCCTTGCTGGCCAAGGTGGATGACCTCGAGAATCGATCGCGCAGAAATAACTTGCGCCTGGTGGGGGTGCCGGAGTCGACTAATGACCAAATGCTGATTCCGCTGATTGAAAAGTGGCTCCCGAAGGAGCTAGGCTTGGACGCTTTGATTGGGAAGCTCAGGGTGGAGCGGGCCCACCGACTCGGGGCCAAAATGGCGACAGGGCAAAAACCTAGAGTGGTGATCCTGAAGCTCTTAAATTTTCAACATACGATTCAATTCATGCAAGCCTACCGTAAGAAATGGGATTTAACTCTGGAGAACCAAAAATTGCTGATTTTTCAGGACTATTCAGCTCTGGTGGCAGCAAAGCGCAAAGCCTTCTCTCCGCTCTGTGCAGAGTTGGTTAAGAAGAATGTGCGCTTCACTTTAGCATTCCCGGCTGTGCTCCGGATAACGCATTTGGGCCGGCAGCATGTGTTTGAAACGACGGGTGCAGCAAAGAGCTTCGTGGCGGGTCTGGAGCCAACTATATCGGCGCAGATGGTGGACACTTGAGTGCATAACGACGTGCTGCCGGTGGCAGCATGTTGGAGATGCCCAGGACTGGCTGAGAAGCGGCGGAAGAGCAACAGAGACTGGTGGTGGTTGAGAATGGATTTGGACTTGAGCGGAATGTTTGCGTTTGTGAGGATTTGTGTGCAGTTCGTTATTGCCAGTTTGCTGTTTTTGTCTGTTGCATGGCGGGGAAACATGTGTTGAGGGGGCCTTGCTCAATGGATGTTTAATACTGTGCTGTTATGTTCCCAGACACCATGTTTTGGGCCACTGGCGGGGAGGGAAGGTACTTGTAGCGTAAGTGCTCTGCACGGGATTGAATCAGTTTAATGGTTGGAGGGGAGGCTGGGGCGGCCCTGCAGTGTCCGGTACGGAAGGTAGCCTCGGCCGGATTAGGCGGGGGTAGAATTTACAGCATTTTAAGGGGTTTAGGGGGATAAGGGTTATAGAGGGAAGAGGATGTGGGTAGCCGGGGGGGGGGGAGCGGGAGGGAGAAGAGAGTAATAGCCACTACGCAGGACTGCTTGGGGAGGATGGTGCACCATGGGAACATAGAAAGGCAGGGAAGGAGGCTGGGGGTTGAGGCTGGGTGGCCCCTAGCATGTTGGCCGGAGAAACGAAGGACTATGAAATTCCTCAGTGCCCCAAGAAAAAGCCTGCAGCGGAGTGTCGTACTTCATATAGTCCAATGAGGCCACACTTACGCATTGTTTCCTGGAATGTTGGCGGTATAAACACCCCGGTTAAGCGCACCAAGGTGCTGCAGGCATTGAAGAAAGCAAAGGTCCAGGTGGCTCTTTTGCAGGAAACGCATTTAAATGTAGTGGAGCATGCTAAATTGAAGAGGGACTGGGTGGCACAGGTCTATGCAGCGTCAGCAAATGTAAAAAAGCAGGGGTAGCAATCCTAATACGTAAAGGGGTACCAGTGGAAGTTTTAGGGGTGGAGGACCCCCCGCAGGGGAGGTCTTTGTTTCTGCATGTGAAATTGAGTGGGACAGAGATGCTACTAGGAAATGTGTATGCCCCGAACGTGTACGACCATGACTTTTTTCGGCGTTTGCTGCAGAAAGAGGAGGCTGGCCCAAAGATCCCGGTAATACTAGCAGGAGACTTTAATTGCCCCCACGATCCGGAATTGGATAAATCTAACCCAAAAGAGGGAACGGGATGGAAACGGAAAGGGGTGAGTTATTTGTGCCAAAGGGGGAACTTAGTAGACGTTTGGCGCGTACTCCATGAAGGGGAGAGAGACCTGACCCCGTTTGGATTACATCTTAGTCTCTGAAAGGGACTTTGGGAGGGTAGTGAAGGTAGAGATTGGGCCCGTCTTAGTCTCTGACCACGCGATGGTGTGGATGGATTGGCAGAGTGCAGGTGTAGGCAAATGGACTTTCCCTAGACACAAATAGCAAGATAAGGAGTTTCAACGTTATCTGGTGCAGAAGTGGCAGGAGTTCCTGGAGTTTAATGAAGCCAGTTGTGATTCAGTTGCTGTGTTATGGGAAGCCGGGAAAGTGGTCTTGCGAGGACACATCATTGCTTATATGGCCAGAGAGTGGAGGAAATTAGATGAGGAGATTCTTAAATTAACGCAAGAGCTGGCTAGGTTGAAGGGAGAAGCGGTGGGAGATGTAAGTGGGACTAAGTTAACGATGTATTTGGGAATGCAGAGAACACTGAACGCCTTGCTTCAGGATAGAGCAGTGCATGTAATGCACTATTATCGTCACCAGCTATTCCGTTATGGCAATCGATCGGCTAGTGAAGGATGGTGGAGGTGTGAGGGCATAACAGTTATTAGGGACAGTGAGGGGCGGAAACAAAGCGAATCAAAGCGGGTGGCAGCAGTTTTTCATCAGTTCTACGAGGCTTTGTATACCCCAGAGGAGGAAAGCCGCTCCCAGGAGAGGGCATTCTTGGATAAAGTCACTTTCCCGCATCGCTCCGCACAAGAGCTAGGGGAGCTGCATAAACCCATTTCTGGGGGGGAAGATTCAAAAGATTATTAAGCGAGGAAAGCCACACAAGACGCCAGGACCAGATGGGCATGGATCCGAATTCTACAAGGTGCTAGAACCCCAGGTGACGCCGACCTTGGCTGCCCTGTATGAGGAGGCTTTGGAGGTGGGGGGTTTTCCCAGAGATATGCGGACGGCCTCCATCTCTCTTATATACACAAGCCGGGGAAAGACCCGGTGGATCCTGCTGCATATAGACCAATCTCCTTGATAAATTATGACATGAAGATTTTGGCATCTGTGCTGGCGGAGAGGTTGCAGGCTCTCCTGCCGCAGTTAGTGGGGGAACATCAAGCAGGCTTTGTGAAGGGCAGGGAAGCTGTTAAGAACATTAATAAGATACTCTTGGGGATGGAGAAATATGCGCAACAAGGAATCCCTCTACTCTGTCAGTTTAGATGCTGAAAAAGCTTTCGACAGAGTCTCCTGGACGTATATGTTTGAAACACTGAGTAGGTTTGGGCTGGAGGGAGATTTCACAAGGTGGGCGAAAGCCTTATACACGGATCCCCTGGCATATATTACTGTGGGAGGGGAGAGGTCCGACTCCTTTGGTCTGCAAAGGGGCACCAGGCAGGGGTGTCCCTTCTTGCCCTTATTGTTTGTGCTCCAGTTAGAACCGCTCTTATTAACTCTGAGGGAGTTGGAGGGCGTGCGGGGGATGCAGTGGAAGAAGGGTGGGCTGACCATTAGCGCTTTCGCGGATGATATGCTGCTGTGCCTCACGGACCCCCAGCGTTCGTTAGAGACCATTCTTCAGCAGAGCTTTGGGGCTTTTTCAGGCCTCAAGATCAATAAGACTAAGTCATTGGCACTGGATGTGGGAGACAAGGTGCGGGGTTTGTGGAGAGGTGATTTTCCCCTGGTCTGGGCGGATGGGCAATTTCGGTATCTGGGCCTTCAGATCCCCGGGTCGCTATCCCAGCTGTATCAGGCGAATGTCAAACCCTTGTTGGACAGCACGATTGAGAAACTGAGAAAATGGCGAGAATTGCCTCTTTCACTGAAGGGCCGTATTGCACTTTTTAATATGGTCGAGGTGCCTAGATGGCTCTATGTGTTAAGACATCTCCCCATCTGGTTACGTACCAGAGACTTAGCGCTCCTGCAGCGGCATTTAACAAAGTTTCTATGGAGGGGGAGGAGAGCGCGTATCACCACGGCGATCCTGATGGGAAAGGTAGAGGAGGGGGGAGCGGGTCTAGCGTCACTCCGGGCTTATAACTTGGTGTATTTGATGCGGACTCTTAGGGACATGATCAATGGTACGGAGGAAGTGCTACCCATCGATTTGATCGACGATCTGGCGGGACCGCAACATAGAGTTAAGCTGTTGAGAAAGAGTTGCCAGAGAGTTGGAGACACTCAGAGTGCCTGCGAACGTTGAGGCAGGCCTGGAAGATCGTAAGCCAGTATCGGGGGGGGGGAGGTGTTGGAGGGCAACGGATTGCCTTCCCTTAATGGGCAATATGGATTTTGTCCCGGGGATGGAGGGGCGCATAGCGCGAGACTGGGCCCAGAATGGTATCAGGTGTCTAGGGCATTTGACAATGCAGGGCGCGGCGGAGCTCGATTCTTATTCTTCCTTGCGTGAGAGGTATAAGCTGGACCACCATGATTTCTATTTCTACTTGCAAATTCTGCATTATGTTTGAGGTCTGCAAAGGCAGAACAGTCTGGTGGTGTCCCGGGGCAGCATCTCGGAGCTTTTTCGGGCCTCCCTTTTGGGCAGACTGACCTGAACGATGTCCCTGTTGGGTATAGGAAGGATAAAACTTATTATTATTATTGAAGAATGGTTTCTTAGAGGATCTTTTCCTCGCAGGATCAGCTGTAGATTTGGACAATCTATCCAAAGTGATATTGTCAGCATCTACCTTGTTAGCTTTTTCCTGCCATTTCTTGCCAAAGAGATTCTCTCCTGTGCAAGGTATATTCCCCAGTTTGTCCTGTACCCAGATTTCTAAGTCAGATGCCTGGAGCCAGGCAATTCTACGTGCACCTATAGCAATAGCAGAGGTTCTGCTTATGAATTCAAAGCAGTCAAAGGCTGCATGATTCACAAACTTGGAAACATCTTGAGCATGTTTAACAAGAGTAAGATAATCTTGCCTTTTATCATCAGGAAGGAGAGGACTCATAAGCTCTAAGTCTCCTGTGACTTCCTTAAGGAACATTCCCATATACAAGATATAGGAACTGATCCTAGCAGAAAGCATGGAAGCCTGGAAGGATCGATGTCCAAAGGCGTCAAGAATCTTACACCCACATCCTGGAGGATTAGATGCATGCCTTTTTGCACTCTTCATCCATCTCATGGCTGATTCCACCACCATGGAATGTTGTGGTAATTGAGTCTTCTGAAACCCAGGACAAGGAGGAACTCGATACATGGTGTCAAGTCTTCGAGAATGAGGAGGTGCGGTTAGAGGTGTTTCCCACATCCTTAACATAAGATTATGCAAGATCTCATGAACAGGTAAGGTAGCTGCCTCCTTGGGAGCTTTAGGGTATTGTAGGATTTCTAATTCCTTTGCCCTAGGCTCTTTTTCCGGAGCCACTGTGATGGAAAGACCTTGGGCCACATCTTGGATAAAGTCCTGAAAGGACATATCCTCTGGTGGAGACATCCTATGCTGAGGAGAAGAGGAATCTTCGGGAAGAAGTACTCTGGTATCGGCAGAGCCTTCCGAGTCTTCAGACTCATCCGAGGATTCAAAGTATCTCCGATCCGGGTGATCGTGCAAGGCACAGTACCGGTACTGATCGAAGTTGGCATCGGAGTGGTCCGGTACCGACTTGTCGATGCTGGATAGAGACGCATGACTTGGTCCCGGTAGAATACCTGCCGATGTCGATGCAGTCGGTGCCGGTACCAGTTGAATTGTTTGAAGCAGTTTCAGGGGCATCGAGGCCATGAGAAGAGCCGCCAGACTGCGTTCAATAGCCAAGAATCTCTGGTCTATCGACGCTGCCGATGTTTGGGTATCGGTGCCGGTTAAAGCAGCTGGAACCCCAGAGCATGGCACCAGTAGTTCTGCAGAGGTTGAAGCCTCGAGAACATCCTGAAGCCCCATTAGTGCTTTGGAAGCCGAAACCTCCCGCTGGGGCAATTTTGCCAGTGAAAGTCCCTCAAGGGCAACGCCAGAGGCATCTCTATGTTTAGAAGGAGATCTACCCTTTGAGGACCGGCTAGATTTATGTTTAGTTACCTGAGATCCATGGGAGGAGGATGCAGCCCTGGAGGACGTTGATGCTACTGAGGCTGCATCGGAGGGAGAAAGGGAGCTGAGCTTAGCAGCTCGGTTTTGCCGGCTCCTTTTTGACATCATTCCACAGGCAACACACTCTGAAATAGAGTGGTCAGAACCTAAACATTTGAGGCACCACTCATGGGTGTCGGTGACAGAGATGGTACAGCCACACTTAGAACACTTTTTAAAACCCGAAGTGGGTTTTTCCATTTTGAGGGAAAAAGTTGGGCCTAGTGCCCAAAATGGCACGTGGCACCCGAGAAGAAAATTACTGGAGAAAGTCTCCAGAAACAAAAGGGATTTTGTTTTGTTTTTTTAGAAAAAAGAAAAGAAGAACCGGCAGTACCAGTATAGCGTCAAGGGAAGGCAGACGCGACCACAAAAAAGAAGTATAAGAAGGGAATTTTCTGCGGAGACAGGATGTGTGACCTGTCAGCCCGCAGAAAACGAAGAACTGGAGAGGGACAGTTGGGAAAGATGGGAAGGCAGCACACAGGCACTGTGGGATGCTCCCAAAAGCTTTCCTATTGGATGCTGGGGAGCATTCCCACGCAGGCTCCGTTGGTACCGACGATACCCATATGTGAAGATTACATTCCTGCTTGTTCCTGGAGATAGACCAGTATGGTCCATCTACTTTGCCAAGCAAGGCAGCAAGAGTAGGTGCACTTGCTGCTCCGTGCAGGTCACATCTCCCCATGCCTTTGTTTAGGGGTGTAATCACCACTCCGTGTAGGACACCCCTATTTGTTCAGATATAAGAGATAGTTAAGCTTATTTTGATTTTATCCTGTTGCTATAAAGGGATCCATTATGTCTGTCCTATGCCATTTTGAATTCTATCACTATGTTAGCTCCCACCACTTCCATCGAGAGGGCATTCCAAGCATCCAACACCCTTTCAGTGAAAAGGTATTTCCTGACATTGCCTTTCAGTTTACTCCCTTGAAGCTTCATGTTATGCCCTCTAGTTTTACAGCTTCCTTGTCTTTGGAAGAGGTTTGTTTGTCCATTAATACTCTTTTAAGTATTTAAAGGTCTGAATCATATCTCCCCTGTCCCTCCTCTCCTCCAGTGTACATATTTAGGTCTTCAAGTCTCTTCTCATAAGTCTTCTGACGCAGGCTCCAGATCATTTTGGTCGCCTTCCTCTGAATCACTTCCAACCTTTTTATATCCTTTGAGAGATATGGTCTCCAAAACTGAACACAATATTCCAAGTGAGGCCTCACCAGCGACTTGTACAGTGGCATTAGTACCTCCTCCTTTCTGCTGGAAATTCCTCTCTGTATGCAACCCAGCTTCCTTCTGGCTTTTGCCACCGCCTTGTCACACTGTTTCACACCTTGATATCATCAGAAACAATCACACCGAGGTCTTTCTCCTGGTCCGTGCACATCAATCTCTCGCCCCCAATCGCATACTATTCTCTTGGATTTCTACTTCCCAAGTGCATGACACTGTATTTCCTCACATTAAATCTTAACCGCCAAGCATTAGACCATTCTTCCAGCTTTTGTAGAACTTTCCTCATGTTCCCCACTCCCTGAGGAAGTTTTGCAAATTTTGATGTCATCTGCAAAAAGAGAGACTTTTCCATTCAGCGCTTTGGCAATATCACTCACAAATATATTGAACAGTACTGGTCCCAAGACCGAACCCTGGGGCACACCGCTAATCACCTTCCTTTCATGTGAGTGAGTTCCGTTTACTGTCACCCGCTGTTGTCTGTCAGTCAACCAATTTCTGATCCAGTTCACCATCTTGGGACCCATCCCCAAGCTATTGAGTTCATTGATAAGTTCATTGAGGAACAGTATCAAAGGCTTTGCTGAAATCTAGGTAGATCACATCCATCACATCTAGTTCTCTGGTCACCCAGTCAAAGAACTCAATCAGATCTGTTTGGCAAGATCATCTTTTGGTAAAACCATATTGCTTCGGATCGTGCAACCCGTTGGTTTCGAGGAAGTCCACTATTTGCTCTTTCAAGAGCGCATCTATTACTTTTCCCGCCACCGAGGTAAGGCTTACTGGCCTGTAGTTTGTCACTTCTTCCCTATTACCACTTTTGTGGAGAGGTACCACATCAGCCCTTGTCCAGTCCTGTGGAACGTCTCCTGTCTACAAGGATCTATTAAAAACATCCTTTAAAGGCTCTGCAAGAACTTCTCTGAGCTCTTTAATATTCTGGGGTGTATCCCATCTGGTCCCATAGACTTGTCCACTTTCAGTTTTGCAAGCTGTTCTAACACATCATCTTTTGTGAATGGTGTGGTATCTACTCCATTCCATTTGTATATTTGTCAATCACAGGTGGTCCTTCTCCAGGATTTTCTCTAGTGAAAACAGAGCATAAGTATTTGTTTAGCACTGTTGCTTTTTCAATGTCACTTTCCACAAATCCGTTCCCAGCACTTTTGATTCTTGCAATTCCACCTCTGATTTTCCTCCTCTCCCAAATATACCTGAAAAAGTCTTGTCTCCACACTTCACATCTTTAGCCATCTTTTCTTCTGCCTTTGATTTTGCTATCCTTATTTCTCTTTTTGTCTCTTTTAATTTGATCGTGTATTCTTTTCTGCGTTCCTCTGTTTGCGAGCTTCTGAATTATGTGAAAGCTATGGTTTTTGCCTTTATTTGTACAGCCACTTCTTTGGAGAACCAAATAGGTTTCCTTTTCCTCTTGTTTTTATTTACTTTCCTTACATATGTATCTGTTGCACGTTTTATTGCTTTCTTTAATTTAGCCCATTGCAATTCCACTTCCCTTAACCCCTCCCACCCTGCCAACTCCTCCTTCAGGTACTTGGCCATTTTACTGACGTCAGCATTTTTGAAGTCTAAGACTGTGAGTTTGCTTTGATTGGATTCCACCTTGGCTTTTATCTCAAACCATACCGTGTGATGATCGCTGCTGCTCACATGGGCACACTTTCAAAAGAGGGATACCTTCTGGGCTTGGTGCTCTTAATACAGCTAATGCTGTCTGATGGGTTTTATTATACACTAGTAATAGTTGACAACTGCTCTTGAAGTTTCATTGATATGTTAAACGTTGCCAAGTTGGACCATAATACATTGTTTCTTGGTTTGCTGTGCCCTGCTTGGCAGTTAAAATAAAGAGTATAAAAGAAAAAATCTAAGTCCTTATAAAATTCTTCTGACAAGCTTTATGTCCGATGCCAAACAGGCAAAGAGAAATATCAGAAGTAGACAGTAAACCTTCCTCTGAGACGCTGAGAACTTTTGTCAGGTATTACTTAAATAGATCTAATGCAGAAAGTTTATAGTTTGGGAAGTTTATCAAACTTAAATTAGTAAATTCTGCCATATCTTCCTTATTCTCCCTTTTACACTAGGAATATTTATCACAACTTCTTGAAGAGCAGTAACCTGTGTTTCAAATACCAATAGATTACTGGTTATGCCCCTCCAAAATTATTCCTTAAGCAGAGCTTTTAATGTCCAACTGCTAGCCTTTGCTCATATCTGAGTTCTTTAAAACACAGTGATGTTGGTATCCCCAAGGCATTCTTCCATTCACCAAAGTAATACAGTAGACAAAAGCAGAAAAAGACCATTCAGTCTATCTATTCTGTTTGCAGTGCTACAGATGATCACAGTTGGGATTTATCTATAAGATTCTTCCCTACCCAGGATAATGTGCTTTTTTTTCCATCTACCTCCTTTGTATTTCATCATCATGGACATACAAGATCCCCACTCAGAGCCTTAAAGCATCCCACTTTTCCTATGCTTTGGCAGAAAGCTCTAAATGTTATGGCAGCAAGTCTTTTCACGATAAAGGTTTATTACATTTAAGTGAATTTTCAGCCCAAACATAGCCAGTTAGGGTGCAATTGATAATTTGTCAAAGTTTAAACCAGCCTGCACTGAAAATACATACTAGTCAGCTAAGTTTCTCTACCTTCCACTCAAACAGATACCCAAGAACACCTCAAAGTGTCTATGATAAATAAGTGGCCTCCCATTTTTCTGCTCTACAAAGCAGCATTTTCAGTGTGCCTCTGTTAGCCAGGGCAAGGATTAGAGGCGCCCTAGGTAGGTCCTCAATCCTGACACCACTGCCGGCCCTCTCTAACAGTGACAATGGCATTGAAATCGCAACACAGCACTTACCTGAACTCTCCGGCACTGTATCACAGTTCCTGCCCTCTATGACCTGCCACTTCCCATTGCCACAGTGTCAGGTCCCAGAGAGGGGCAGCGGCAGCAGCAGCAGCAATGGGCTGCTCCCTGGAACATCAGCCCTCTAGATGGATGCCTAGTTCACCTAATGGCATCACCAGCCCTGCCGTTTTAGCACAGGCATCTGAGTGTGTTTACGCACAATTTTCTGCACTAATGTGGAAGCAGAATGTAGAAAGGGATTTACCGCAAGCATAATCACTGCACATATGTGTGCACTAACAGCAGCACATAGCACGTTTAAATCCATTCAAAATAGATGGTAATAAAGCAGTTAGTTATGCAGTGCAGATTGATGGTATCAAGGGGGGGGTGAACCTCACTTCATACCACATCCCTAAGCATTCCTTGTGTTATACAGCTCTAACCCTATTCAGTGCACAATGATCTGATGTAGACTTGTAGCGACAGCCTAACTAAATGTGGCCATTGTCTTGTTGCTGGACAGATTTCAGAGGCTGGTCAGGTAGGTCAGAGGATGTAAGTGATAATTTGTAGATACATTATGGCTTTTTCCTAAGAGAGATCAGGCAAAAGGTCAGTCACAAATAAATGGAAGCAGGAAAAAGTGCTGACGTGTGTATATATGTTTTAGTAGCTTGTGTAGCTATAGTTCTGTGAAAAACAGTAAGCATCTGCACACAAGAAATATATATAACTAGAAAGACAGAGACAGTCAGTGGATAAGAGACAAATGAAATCCTTCCATCTGTCTATCGTCAGTGAGTAACCTGGTACTAATTATCCTTTGTCTCTTAGCCCAAACTCTGTGCCTACTAAAATTTGTTAGATTGCATGTAAGGGAAGCTGTACTCCTTATAGCCATTTTTACTTATAATAAAGACGTAAACTTTTACTCTGCCAGAGTCTGATTGGATCAGTGCGAGGTCCATCTTATATCTTTGAGGTATAACACGGCAGCGCAATCTAAAAATCCTCAAAACGATGTAGAGAAATGTGCAGAAAAGCAAAAGGCTGTGCTGAATGTTGGGATTTTAATGAGAACACATTAAAGGTTAGTGCATGTGTCTGCAGCAGTTGCTAGTGAGGAATTTATGTGGGTTTCTTGAGTGCACAGCCCCCACAACCTTTTTCTGACTTTGATGAATACATTACTGAAAAAAATGGCAGAGAAAGCCTGCTGAAATGTTATGAATACTGATACTATTCTGAGCAGAATAGTGCCCTTATGTGCCATACAGCATTCCACTACATGTGCAAAGATGCATTTTGTGCACAGAATAAAGGTGCTGCCAACGCAGACATCTGTGTACACATGCCCAGCTTATTCTCCTTCTTTAGTACAGACTTTTCGTGCACTACTCATTTGCATGCTGCTTGTTTACATCATTGTTGAGCAAAACGTCTGTTCTAAATCTGCATTAGGAAACCCTGTTTTAGAGCTTTGGTACCAGGCTCTAACGCAGGGTTTCTGCAACGGGCCCTCAGTCTGTGGGATCTAACTGCATAGGATCAGTGCAAGGTCATTAGTCACCCTAGATGAATCTTCGGTACCCCTCGCCCCTACACTACCCATCCAACAATTCTGTAAATATGGATAGCAGTACATCATGCTTTTAAATATTAAACTTCCCTTTTATATATGTATGTGTGCCCAACCCTCCTGCAGGTAAAAGAACGTGCTAAATGGTTGAGTTTATGTGGCTGTCAGGATCTGTTGTTTTGATTTGACTGCTACTGCTTCTGCAACTGCCTAGTCTTGACCAATGACTGAGCTGGCCCTAACTCTGCAATGAGGGTACTAGATCCTTTTGCAAACTGACTCCTTAATAAACTCTGAAGACAACCCTCTGCCTATAAGGAGTCCTTTCCAGGAAGGTCATTCTCATACACTGAGTAGATTAAGGAATGATGAATCTTCAGCACGATTATCTGCAGATACACCAGCTCATGTAGTAATCAGGTGCCACAGCAACAGGTCAGACACGCATAAATCTATAGTTATAAATGTTGTTCTATTATTATAAATGTTGTTACACATATGCCATGCAATGTGTGCCTTCGAGTCAGTCCTGACTCCTGGCGACCCAGAAGCTCCTGGGTTTTCTTGGCAGTGTCACCGGAAGTAGATTGCCAGGCCTTTCTTCCGAGGCAATGGAGGGTTAAGTAACTTGCCTAAGGCCACAAGGAGTGCTAGTGGGAATTGAACCCTGGTTGCTTGGTTACCAAGCCAGTGTTCTAACCACTAGGCTACTCCTCCACTCATAGATATACATATATGAATGGATACGTACATACATACACAAAAAACATTACTCGTGTAACACACCACATCAAGGGGCATAGCAACATAGTTTACATGGTGCTGTAGACTGTTACACAAGGTCATATTCTGCATCTCACGTGACATCATAACAACGCATGGCCCCGGGAAAAGCCGTTTAAACTCTGTGACGTCAGAGTGACCCTCCCAACAGAGGCCGGCGACCCCGCGCTCAGTCTTTGGAAATCCGTGACGTCAACAACGGCCTCCGCAAAACACTCACCGATGTAAGATCTTTCTTCGGCCATCGAGGCACCGGAGCCGCAGGATCGCGGGAAACGAGCCAGAGGGAAGCGGAAGGGAAAATCGGAGCTCGACACCAGCGACAACCGTCCTCCCGTGTCCGACAGCTATACTGAGCATGCGTTGAAGAAAACCAGAACGCAGGCGCACAACTGCACGGCCGCCGATCAACAGCATCCAGCCTGTGGCAGAATCACTCAGTGAGCAGGCGCAAAAATTCCGTTTGACTTCACTGAAACCTAGTTGAATCGCTGCGCAAGCGTACGATGGTCGAAAAAGAGACCAGGAAAGTAAAAGACTGAGTAAGGAAAACTCCCTAAACTTCTGAAAAAAAAAGTAGCAACAAATGTTAGAACTGTCAGCGGATCAGAAGCACGAATGAACAACATTAAAACCAGGGAACTGTGTTCTTGCTATTTATTTTTCTGTACTGTGTAATTTTATTTTTATTTGCTCGTTTCTATTTAGCTCCAGCCTTTCCAGTAGCAATTTTTTTAAATTTAATATTTATTGTTAAGTGCCGTCGAGTCGGAGTCGACTCAGTGCGACCCTCTGGTTAAATCCTAAATTGTGTTCGGTCTTCAGTCAGGCGGCTCATTGTTGACAGACTGGTACCCATAGTTGCTGTTATTGTATCGATCCATTTCATTGCTGGCCTTCCTCTTTTGCGTTGACCTTCTATCTTGCCAAGCATGATGTCTTTCTCTAATGATCTCTCTCTTCGCATGATGTGTCCAAAATATGAAAGTCAAGTCTTGTCATCTGAGCTTCTAAAGAAAGCTTAGGTTTGATCTCTAGTACCGACTGGTTTGTTCTTCGGGCAGTCCATGGTCTACATAGTATTCGCTGTCAGCACCATAATTCAAAGGCATCAATTTTCTTCCTGTCTATCTTTTTCACTGTCCAGTTTTTACATCCATATGATGTTATTGAAAATACCATGGCTTGAACAAGTCGAATCTTTAAGTATGGAGAGAGACATCTCTGCTCTTGAGAATCTTATCTAGGTCTTTCATAGCCATTCTGCCAAGAGCAATGCGTCGTCTGATTTCTTGACTGCTTGTTGCTTCTTTATTGATAGTTGATCCAAGTAGGTTAAAGTTGTTCACGATTTCAACTTCTCCTTCAACGATGAACCTGTTGATTATGCCAGTTGTCATGATCTTTGTCTCCTTTACATTAAGGTGCAGGCCCATTTTGAGACTATGTTCTTTGATTGTGAGAAGCAAATGTTTCAGATCATCTTCACTTTCAGCCAGTAATGTGGTATCATCAGCATAGCGAAGGTTGTTGATGAGTCTTCCACCAATCTTCACACCTCTGTTGTCTTCATACAATCCTGCTTCTCTGATGATTTGTTCTGCATATAAATTAAACAGGTAGGGGGAAAGTATGCAGCCTTGTCTTACACCTTTGCTGATTTTAAACCATTCTGTTTCTCCTTGTTCCGTTCGAACTGTTGCTCCTTGATCAATGCACAGGTTGTGCAAGAGTACGATCAGGTGTTCTGCTATACCCATGCTTCTTAATGTGACCCAGAGTTTCTCATGGTTTACACAGTCAAAAGCCTTGCTATAGTCGATAAAGCACAAATAGATATCCTTTTGGTATTCTTTAGTCTTTTCAAGGATCCATCTCACATCCACAATGATGTCTCTGGTTCCTCGCCCTTTCCTGAACCCTGCTTGCACTTCAGGTAGTTCTTGTTCCAGGTATAGTTGTAGTCTCTTTTGAATAATCTTCAGTAGAATCTTGCCGGCATGTGGGATCAGAGCGATTGTGCGATAATTTCCACAGTCAGTTGGATCACCTTTCTTTAGTATTGGTATAAACACAGATCTTTTCCAGTCAGTTGGCCATGATATTGTCTTCCATATTTTTTGGCATAGCCTTGTAAGTAAGGTAACAGCTGCTTCAGATTGCTGTAATACTTCTATGGGAATGCTATCAATGCCTGGTGCTTTGTTCTTTGATAAGGCTGTCAATGCTGCTTCAACTTCTTCTTTCATCACCAATGGTTCCCGATCATAAGGTACAGGTTGAAACGGCTGTTGGTTCACTTGATCTTTATCATATAAAAAGTCTGTATAGGCCCAATAGGATCCAAGATGGCGGTTTAGGCTGTGTGTTCGAGTGGCAGCGTTTTTCTTACCTCAGTACAATGGACAAGTGGAAGGCCAAGGGGCTCAAGAAGTCCTCCACTAGCCCGGCAGCCTCCTCTCCCATTTCCTCTCAGGTCGTTGGACCATTAGACACCTTTGTTACGCCGCTTTGGCAATCGCAGATGTTGACGGAGCAGAGCCCTATTGTTCCCCCCTCGGAGCCAGCTGGCTCGACGGGTGGTTCTGGGCCCGAGATCTCTCCGCCGATGCAGTGGTGGCCCCCCGAAAGATCCTCTGTTGAGGTAGAGTCCTGCCCAGCCGGAGGGAGAGCTCCCTTCCGAAGTGGTAGTGGGTTCTGACCCTGGAGGAGCGGCTGTGCAGTGGAGGAATCGATCCGCTTCTATTTCTAGTTCGGAGGATGTCATATTGAGGGGGCCTTCAGGCGTGTTGTTGGATACCTTCTCAGCACCTGGGGAATTGAGGAGTGAGCGCCGGGCAACAGAGGCTTCTTCTGGGCAGGTACAGGCTTTTGCTTTGGAGCGACCAGCCGAGTTTACCTTGGAATCGATTTGGACCGCTATAGTCAAGCTTGGTGAACTGTTGGCTCCCCAAGTAGTGGCTGTAGCGGAACAGGTTCGAGGCCATACTATTCTGCTTCAACAACATACCCTTGAAGTTTCTGCCTTACAGTCTTCGGTAACGGAATTACAGCAGAGAGCTTCTACTTTTGAAGATGGTGTATCGCTGTGTCAGAACCACATGTTGGCTTTAAAATCTCGGATTGAATTTTTGGAAAATGCTTCTAGATATTGTAATTTACAATGTATAAATTTTCCTAGATTGTCTTCTGTATCTGCTAAAGATATGTTTAGGAACTATTTAGTGGAAGTTCTAGATGTTCCTATTGACTCCCACCCTCCTATGCCTAAGGTATATTATCTTCCTTTTGGAAAGAAAGTGTCTGGGCTCTGGGGCTGGGACAATGGAGGTAGAAAGTCAGGCTGACTTATTAAATATATCTGCTTTATTGGAATCTTCAGTGGAGGAGGTTGTTTCTCCTTCTACATTGATAGCTGTATTTGCTTTACCTTCAGATAGGGATTGGTTTTTACGTATGTTTTTTAAGAAGCGTTCCTTACTGTTTCATGGGTTAACAATACGTGTCTTTCCGGATTTAACCAAGGAAACTCAAAAACGTAGAAAGGAATTTCTGTTATTACGTCCTGGGGTTTTGTTGTTGGGTGGTCTATATTTCCTAAAGTTTCCTTGTAAGTGTTTGGTTAGGTTGAACAATGTTTCCTATATTTTTTTTTGAACCCTCCCAGTTATCGAGCTTTCTGAGTGCTCGGCGCCCCCCCCCCCCCTAATGTGTCTCTAGGTCCACTGCTAATAGGTTTGTTGCGATTGTAAGCACATATTCGATTTATCTTGTTAATTAATTTCCTTCTTGGATCGTCTATTATGGGGGGCTATAGTAGGACTTGGAATTGTTTTCCTTAAGTTTTTTATATTAATAATATTGATTTATATCAATGTTGGTTTCCTTCCAATTTCCTAATTTCCATGAAGTTTTTGTAAACGCTTCATTGTATGTAAAAATTCATAAAGATAAAATTTAAAAAAAAAAAGTCTGTATATTCCTTCCACCTTTTCTTGATCTTCTCAGCATCATTCAACATAGAACCTTGAGCATCTTGTAACATTCCAATTCGAGGCTGGAACTTCTTCTTTAACTCTCGTAGCTTTAGGAAAGCCGATCTTGTTCTTCCTCTGCTTCTATTTCCTTGCAAGTGTCATTGTAGTACTTTTCCTTGTCCTGTCTTGCTGCACATTGGAAATCTCTGTTGAGTTCTGTGATTGTCTTTCTTTCTCCTTTGACTTTAGCTTCTCTGCGTTTCTGGGCAATTTTCAGAGTTTCTTCCGTCATCCATTTTGGCCGTTTTTTCTTTTTCACCTTTTTAAGAGACTTCTCGCTTTCTTCCAACACAACCTTCTTAATGTCATTCCATAACTCTTCTGGAGCTCTGTCATTTGTATCTAAAGCAGCAAATCGATTTTGCAGGCAGTCTTTAAATTCCAGTGGTATATTCTCAAGGTCATATTTTGCTGCATTCATGAGTGGTTTGCTCTTTTTCAACTTTAGCTTGAGTTTGCATACTAGTAGTTGATGACCTGTACCACAGTCAGCTCCAGGTTTTGTCTTTGTTGATGTTATTGAGATTTTCCATCGTTGACTTCCACAGATGTAGTCAATTTGATTTTTATACAATCCATTGGGTGAAGTCCATGTGTACAGTCGCTGCTTGTGTTGCTGGAAGAAGGTGTTTGAGATGAATAGATCATTGGTCTTGCAGAATTCTATCAGTCTTTCTCCAGCTTCATTTCTGTTGCCAAGTCCATATTTTCCAACTACTTTGCCTTCTTCTTTGTTGCCAACGTTTGTGTTCCAGTCACCCATGACTATCAGGATATCCTGTTTGCATGTTCTGTCAATTTCAGCTTGTACTTGTTAATAGAACTCTTCAATTTCATTCTCTTCTGCAGCTGTTGTTGGGGCATATACTTGAATTATAGTTGTGTTGATAGGCATTCCTCGTAGACGAATAGAGATTAAGCGTTCGCTGACTGCATTGTATTTCATTACAGTTCTTGCAAGTTTCTTCTTTATTATAAATGCAATACCATTTCTTCTTTGTCTTTCATTTCCAGCATAGTAGACCATGTGATCACCTGATGCAAAGTGCCCGATGCCAGTCCATTTCAGTTCGTTGACACCCAACGATCAAGTTGTACACGTTCCATTTCATTCTTGACCACCTCCAACTTCCCTTGGTTCATGCTTCGTATGTTCCATGTTCCAATGTGTAAGACATCTTTACAGCTTCTGACTCTCATGCGCAGCTACATCAGCAGTAAGACGTCCCGAGGGCTTTGATCCAGCCACATCATAAATGCTGGCTTTACTCTGAAAAGTCTTCAGCTCTTCCCTAGTAGCTAGTTGAGTGCCTTCCGACCTGGGGGTCTCATCTTCCAGCACTATAGCACAATTTGTTTTGTTGTAACTATCCACTGGGTTTTCATGGCAAGATACAGAAGTAGATTGCCGGGCCTTTCTTCCACGCAGTTTAAGTTTGGTGTTGTTGCCGTTGTCACAGAAATGTGATCCTCCGCCGTCAACACTATCCCATTCTGCTGCTGCCCAGATGGGTGGTTTGTCTTGGTCTGGCACCTCAGCTGAGACCTGTCCATCTTGGGAGACCTGCCAGTAGTTAAACTACTGACAGTTTAGCTCTCAGCATCACTGATGCACACAAGCCCTCACAGCACGACAAGCTGCAAACCAAGTGTTAACAAATGTTAACAAGACAAACTTGTACAGTAAAAGAAAAACCAAAACCAATCTAATACAAGAAAATATACACAGAAGAAAACTACCAATGGAAATCCCTGAAGTCCACATAGTGGGGTAGGAGGAAACTCCATATCTCTATGCGGTAACAGAACTAACATTCATCCTATATGTCATGGGACGAGCATCTAGCGGGGTCCCAATTGGGATTATGGTCAAAATCATCATCAGCAAGGCTAATACCCTGGGGTCTGTCATTATCTCAGTCAATAGTGGTTCTGGCTTCTTTGGCAGCCCTAATAACCTCTGGCCCCTCCCCAGCCTTAAGGAGTACATGGCAGTCTTTCCAGTCTGCCTCATGCATAAGGAAAATAGCATCAAAAACCTTAATTACTCCTTCTGGATCATCCCTACACTGGGGGGTGATATTTTTCCAGTTAAGGAGGTCTGCAGAGGATAAGGGGACATAGACCTTGCGGTCAGTAACTTGCCCATCAGTCCCCATAGCAAGGACAACTCTCAGGGGCATTAGGGTAGTAATATCTTGGGCATTGTTAGAATATATTACAGTTTGAGTAATATTTGGCATATCTCAGACACTGGTGGCAGTGCTGCAAGTTTACGGATTGGTACAGGGATATGAGAGCGTGTTCTTTTAGAAATGCTCTCTTCCGCTTCCAGGGGAACTGAAACTAAATGGGGTGCAGAAGAACTGCTTGCCTGTGATGAACTTTCTGCCTGCGTGGAGCTGGGCGACTGGTTAACTGAATGTGACCCCGGGGATGTTAAACTTACTGAAGGGGGGAACTCTAATCTCAGGATGGGAGGGTCATCTGGAGGCTCCAGAACATCAGGTAACCTTGGGGCAGTAGGGGTCAAATTATAAAGCAAGGGTTCAAGGGAATCATCTAAATTCTGATAAGGAGAAGGGGGCCCTTCATCCTTTCTCTTCACTACAGGACAAACACTTTTCTGACAATTTTTCTCAAGACAGAGATTCATTGAATTTTCAAACAAATAATAATAATCAAGTTGATGTATCTTTTGGTCCGTTAGAATGCGTCTAAGATTTGAAATAACTGAGGGTTCAAAGGACCCAACCTTTGGCCATGGGAACTCCATCCCAACTGAATATGATGGCCAGGCTACCAGACAACGTTTAGTTAGGACCAATTTGGACAGATTGGCCATATCTGGCAAACGGTCCCAAGTTCTTAGAATGCATGCTAAAGGTGTTTCGGTCCCGGGACCCTTAGACCTTGAATTTCTCACTATACTTAGATAGAAGCATACAGAGGGCCCTGAGTTGATTACACTTCTAAACGGTCAAGCAACCCCTCCTTGGTCAGTCAGAGATGGTCCCTATAGACACCCTGGCGTTGGAAAATGCTAATAAATCATTTGGTTGAAAAAAATGTATACCTTTTGTGAATTATAAACTACAGTACTAGACACTTGTATGGGAAATGTAAGTAGAATGAGGCACCCAGCTGCAACACGCCTTGTTTTAAAATCAAAAATTGCTTCCGCCTCTTCTGGGTCTCATAGGCAACAGGGAAAATGGATACTTTAACACCATAAAGAAGAGAACATTTTTTTATAATACAATTTCAAAACCCAGTCTCTATCCAAGCCAAGCACACGTAAGCAATAATGTAGAAACCTGCAAAGAAGATTCTGAAATAGACGAAATCAGAAACATTAAGTACATCCATATTGGTATCAGAACCCATAGCTTTTAAAATAGGTGGAATCAAATCTTGTGGCATAGAAAGAATCTCAATCATATACTGCTTAAACATATCTAATGCAGATGTCCTGGCAGTTCTAGGAAAGTTTATGATCCACAAATTCGATGCATGGGCTGAATTCTCCAGCATTTCAATTTTAGCTCTTAAAGCTACATTGTCTATTAATGAGCATTTATAAAGCGCTACCAGGCATACACAGCGCTGTACAGACACAGAAAAGATAGTCTCATTGAACTTACAATTAAAAGGATGGACATACAGTAGTACGAAAGGAGAAGGACAAAAGGGGAAATAAGAACCTGAAACAAACAGAGCTGCAGTTAAATCAGAAAAAGAATCCAACTTCTGAGCACTCTCATCTACTTTAATCTTTAAATCATTAGTCACAATCATATAGCAATCCAATTTTAATGTGCTTTGCTCCACCTTAGATGATATCACTGCCGTCTGCAGAGAAATGGCTATAGATATTATTGCATCCCAAATGTTGTCCAGCGTGATCTTCAAAGGGCAAAAAGCTGAAAGGTAATAGGCGAAGAAGCAGCAGAGGGGGCACACAGAACATTACCCTCACCAGGACTGCTGGCCTAAGGTACTTCCATTGCCAACTCCACGAGAGCTTCCGAAGATTTCAGAAGTAATCGCCCCACTTCCGAGTGTCGTCTCTCCCCCATACTAACACCTTCACCATGCCAACTTCCGACATGTTAGGTGCCTGAGCAGACATGCAGAGAACAAACTCCCCTAAAGGTTGTAGCGGGCACTGTTCAGTCTCAGGAGACAAGAGTGGTGTTAGGATCCTCAGTACGCTGGGAGCCCTCCTCACTCCCAGCAACTACTCCTGACCGAATCTCCCTCGTAGCAACCTCAGGGACGATAACATAACGGTTCATAGGACCAAACTCGGTAAGATGAAGTTCAGCAGGGTAAACCTTAGCCTTCCTTTTTCTTTTCAGCATGGGTAAGGTAACATGTTCCACTCTTAGGCATCCATCTTGGTAAAGCCACGCCCCCTCCAGTAGCAATTTAAAGCAAATTCTATTCAAGTATAGTAGGCATCTTCTTTTTTAACCACTTTATGGACCTGATACATTTTACCTTTTTTTCTTATCATCACAGAAGATGTGAGAAGCCGTATTGAAGAAGGCTCTATGTGTATTTGTTAACACATCCAACTTGTCATCCTGCCAATAAAGATTCCTCAGCCCGACTCAGAGGACAAAAAAAAGGGAGGGGGGAGGAAGAATATTGCTAATTTAGACATTTTATTGGTTGCATTGATGCCTTTTAGATTTCCGTAGCAGACAGAAAATAAGTATCAAATTGATCAATGAGAAATCTAGCAACTTTCTCATCGTCCCTCCAGTCCAGTCCTGCACCTCTGAGTAGTCAAACTCTACCAGCAGCTTGGAGACTGAGCATGTCATTTTCTTGATGACATTAGCCTACTTAGGCAGCTGGCTCCACCTACCAGTCCCAGTAAGCTCAGTCTCCAAGCAGCTGGAGGTTGGTGGTCCAGAGGGCTGGACTCACGAAGGACAACTAAGCAGTTTTGTTAGTTAGCTGGTTTCTTCCCTTTCTTTCTTCTTGACTGGAGCTGCTCTGTATATTGATAGGACATTCACTGTCTGGTGTTGCCTTTATTTGGCCTGACCATTCTGTAAAATTAAGCCCTCCAGAAAAAAAAAAGAGAAGAAAAGGGGCTGTCCTCCCGGGCAAGAAGGAGGTGGCTTTGTGGACTCCTTTGCCACGAATCGCAGACATCAGTACAGAAAGCAGCAGCTCCTGAACCTATAATCAGGTGAGGAGCCGCGGGGGCAGGCAAGGCCGCAGGCATTACTTCAGCAATACATCTGTCTCGACAGTGACGCTTTGGACAGAAGGCGGGAAAGCGGCGGCTGCAGCAACAGTAAGGCTATCGGTGAAGGGGGATAGTGCAGAAAGGTACTAAGTATCGGTGAAGGGGGATAGTGCAGAAAGGTACTGACAGCTCTGTTTTACAATCCATTCCTCTCTTGGACGCAGCACGGGGTACCGCCTGGTTCGGGGCACATCTGAAGCGTGGGAACAGGATGGGAGGCTGCAACTTAGCAGAAGATACTTAGGGGAGGTTATCCCAGACGCATCTAAGCTCCCGCGGTTTGTTTTTGGTGTAACGCTTGATCAGCAACTTAATATGAAGGCTCATATCAAAAACATAACAAAGTCGGTGTACCATAAAATCCAGACCCTCCGCAATCTGCGTCAACTGTTAGAACCTGATGACTTCCGAACTGTCTTTCAGGCCCTAATAATGCCTCACTTTGACTATGCCAATGCAATCTTGTATGGTCTACCTAAGTGCACGACTAACCCCTTACAACTTGCAATGAATTCAGCTGCAAGAATCCTTCATGGAGCCTCAAGAAGTTCTCATATTACCCCAATACTAAAACAATTGCACTGGCTACCCATACAAGCCAGGATCTCATTCAAGATCCTAATTATGACCCATAAAGCCATCAATAAATACCCTGCTACTGCCATTACTGATCTAATTTCAATCACACCTCCCAATCGAGCAAGGAGATCGAATGCTGCAAATACTTTCATATTACCTAAGGCAAGCACGAAGTGTTCTCAATTCACTAGATCCAGAGCCTTCTCCTTCTTTGCTCCATCCTGCTGGAATGCACTACCAGCAACTATCAGAACCATCAGTGAACTCTCCCAATTTAGGAAGGCACTGAAACGGCACCTCTTTCTTCATTACTACGATGATGCAGTCTTCTCCCCACACTCACCCACTCTCACATCTCAATGCAGCACCTCAAACTCATGCACGTCACATTCCCAGACTGATCACTCGCAATCACACCTTCCCCTCCAACCACCATGAGAAACTTATGCAGTGCCGCATAACTCATTATATTGTTGCATAAAGTAGACTGTATTTATTCATCGTGTCTCCTTGTTAAGTGACTGGTTATTTATACCCTATTTTACCTGTTATACCTGCTTAATGCATACCCAAGTTTAATTTTCCTGTTTAATGTATACCCAAGTTATTATACCTGTTTCACTGTAAGCACAAATCACGAAATTGAGATGTGCAACTCTTATGTTCATTGTAAACCGCACTGATGTCGAATAGCGCGGTATAAAAGAGACTACAAATAAATAAAATAAATAAATAAATTTGGACAGATAGCTGACTGGATACTTAAAATAAAAAAGAATTAAAAGAAATACAGGGACACAAGTGGAGGAGTAGCCTAGTGGTTAGAGCCCTGGCTGGGTAACCAAGAGTCCAGTGTTCACTTCCCATTATTTATTTATTTATTTATTTATTTAACAGTATTTCTAAACCGCCTTATCTTAATAATCAAGGTGGTATCACAGCAAGCAATCAGGTAAAGTGTGTGTGTTGTACATGCAGTGAGGATAAAACTTAGTTGTGTGAGGGATGTGTTGGGTGCTTGATTTGTTTGAGCTATATACAGGGTGGGCTATTTACAGTGGTGCTAGAATCATATTTTATATATATTCAGTTGTTTGGGAGGATTGGAGTGCTGTTATCCATTCTCTTAGGTTATGTGATGTGACCATAGTGCTCTATGAACAGCATGGTTTTCAGTTGTTTTCTGAAGTCTTTGAGGTCTGGAGTTGCCCTTAGATCGTCCGGTAGATTGTTCCATATTGTTGGAGCAGCCATGGAGAGAGCTCTGTCTGTTGTGTCCTTGCGTGTGTGCTTGTACTCATTTGGGGTGCTGACTCGGTTGCGTGTTTGACTTCTTCTGGGACGTGCGCTGGTTTCCGGTTGTATGAGCAGGTGGAGGCTGTTGGCTGATGTGCGTTCTTTTATCTTAAATAGGTTTATGATAGTCTTGTATCTGATGCGAGCAATGATTGGGAGCCAGTGTAAGTCCTTTAGTGTAGGTGTGATGTGCTCCTGCCTTGCGGCTCCGGATATGATTCGAGCTGCAGTGTTTTGTGCCAGCTGTAGTGGTTTGAGAGCTTGTTTTGGTAGTCCGAGGTATATCGGATTGCAGAAGTCCAGTATTGGGGTTATCAGTGCTTGACAGACTGTACGGAAGTGTTCTGGAGCGAGGAGTGGTTTCAATCTCCTGATGATTCGCATCCTGTAATATGCTTTTTGGATTGTTTTGTCTATGTGTGGTTTGAGGTTGAGTTTACTGTCCAGAGTAACCCCAAGGTATCTCACCTCCGATCTTATCGGTATCGTGGTGCTTTGTATCTTTATGTTTGGTGGGTGTGTGAAGCTTTGGTTTCGAGTGATGATTAAAGCTTCAGTCTTGTTGTAGTTTATAGCTAGATTGTTGTTTTGGCACCACTTCGCCATTTGGGTAAGGCAGTCTGCTATCTTAGAGAAGTCCGGGTTTTCGATTGATATCGGGGAGTATACCATTATATCGTCTGCGTATATTGTGTATTGGATGTTGTTCTCTTTCATAATGTTGCATATTGGTTGGATGTAGATGTTAAAAAGGAGTGCTGAGAGTGCGGATCCTTGTGGTACTCCTTGTTGGACGTTTATGGGCCGGGAGGTGTCCTGTCCCACCTTGACCTGTAGCTGTCTTTCTGTTAGGTACGAGTGGAACCATTTTAGAGTGGTACCGTGTATACCAGTGTTCTTCAGTCTCTCCAGGAGTATATTGTGATCAACTGTGTCGAACGCTGAGGAGATGTCGATTTGGAATTTCTGAGGAGGTTAAAGCCGAAAGGTACCAGGATGCTATGAGTGAGGATAGGAAGCAATACTAGACTGCAGCTGACTCTGGTATTCAATGTAATAGGAAATGCCGAATTAGCAGGCCAAATTAGCCTGGATGTAGGGGTACATGCTGGAGAAATTCAATGTAACTATCTTAAAATGTTGTTGATGTTCTGTAGGACATGCGCTGCAAGGAGATGTACATTTGTTTCATTTTACAACACAGGAAAATTATGATAATGCATAGCAATATTTGTACAGCAGTTAAAATAATAATAGGGTAAATAAAAACATTAAAGACATGATCAGCAGTAGGTGAGTAACCAAATAACAACTCCCACACAGACACATGAACATCTTGTAGCAAGTGTCCAACAATTTGTTGAATGTGTCCATTCTCATAAGCAATGGTGTGATTCACTTCAGTGGATGTTGTTTTAAGGTGATCAATATAGGCATGGAGTTCTGTAAAGTTGAGCAGTTTATGTAGCATCTCTTCTCCCATGCCAAGTGGTAATGGATGCACAGCATATGAGATAAAGTCTGGAATGTCCATAGAGTCATTCGTAACCAGCGGTGTGGAATAAGTTGTCCTGTTAATGGTGATGGAGACCACTGGTGTATGACTGCACCAGGTATTGTTTGGTAAATAGTTTGAACTGTACAACAAAGTGTTCTTGGGAAGGCAGATGTCATGCATTCTGGGAGCAACTGAAAAAGAAACATTTTGTCCTGATAGGAAATATTGTACAAAATCAAGACAGGAGGACCTAAAAAGTAATGTTCTGGAAGTGCCCTCAATTCTTGTGTCCTTTCTAGAGAAGCGTAAACTGGTGGCGCCCACTGTACTTGAGTGATGTTTAATGAATAGAACACTGGCTTGTCCTGTATGGAACACAAACTCAGGATGACCAGATCCTTTCCTTCTGGGAAAGGTGGGGATATTTCTTGATAGCGATATACCCCATCTTTGGAGTTAGCCCAGCCAATCGTGCATATTCGGATGATAGTTCCTGTAATGAGACTTGGGTAGAAGAGAGCAGATACAAGAACAACAGGAAACCGAGACATAATAAAAGCTAACTTGTTTCACTCTACTAGGGAATAAACTAGTGCTCCCCTCTTATACTATGCAACAACAAAAATAATTTTTACTACTTATTTACATAACTATTAGATACATGTCCAGTATCTAGGACACATCAACTATACAGCAGAAGTAAATAGTTCCCATCCTCAAGCAACTTTTGTTCAGAAAGCAGCTGTCCGTGCTGTCTTCAGGTGGTATCTGAAAACAAAGACTGATAAAACACGTAAGCATAGGGCTGAGGTGGGCCTTAATTGTTTGATTCATTCTTTAAAAAGGCATTTTCTTTTATTTGTTTTCTTTTTGAATTCTTGATAATGGTTTAACATTTGTCTTTGAATATTATACCATGATGACTCGGGGAATTCACCTTCAAAGGGACCACCTTTCCTCTTACAGTATGTCAGTACTATTTGTTTCAGTTCTTTAAAATCAAAGGCTTCCATATTTGAGACTGCAGAAAGACTGTAGTTGGTACAGGGGCCTAACTTATTATGTTTTTATTTGGTTTTATGCGACTGTCTCAAATGTGCAACTTTGGAAGGAGGAATGCTCACTTTTATGAAGAAGTGAGACGTAGAATTATAGTTGGAATGGCATAACTTTTATGGGTGTTCAGTAAAGAGTACTGGCATAAAGACCACACCTTAAAATTATACCTGAATAAAAAAGTGCTTATCACCTTTTTAACAGGGTGGAAGTTCAGGATGAAATTATAGTAAGAAGAGTGTTAGGAGATTAACAGAATTGTCAGTTATACCTGACAGGAGACTGAGAAATAAAAGGCAAAGGGACAGGAGGTAATAGTGTTACCAGGAAAGATGTATATTGTATTCAATGAGGGACTGTTTACCTGTCTACCACTTCCAAACTAAAGCTGGACTATCTCTCTGTCTTTTCTTAGCAGCTCAAATACTAGAGAAAAATCTGTGCCTTGTAACAAACCGTAACAAGCCTCTACCTACAAATAAGAAAATTGCAAGCCACTCTATGTAATGTCCCTAGGTGTAGGTAATATTAAAATTCAGGATTATTACAGAGCCTTTTGACAATAAAAATCTCACCTTGTCTAACCCACAAAACAAAGGTATCACTGGAACTTTTCACTAAATCCAGCCTGTAACCAAAATTGTCATTTGTACATGGTCACAAGGGCTTTTGATTTTCCTGTCACACCCTGTCTGAAATCCACTTTAATGTATCAAACAAAATTATTACTTACCCAACTGGAGATCTGCTGTGAAGTCTGAGAAGGCCCCCATAAATGTAATCTTCTGGGAAATGTAATCTTCCGCCGCTGCTCTCCACTTTTGGCTACGATCTGTTTGGTCCTGGGTTCATTTCACAGAGACAGTAGGGTAAGCAGCACAAATAAGACAACCAAAACTGGTGTGGCTTGGAAAAAGAGTTTTATATCGAAATAGGCTTATTACATAGGTACAGAACAGAGTTATATAGTGGTTGTTACAGAGCTGCTTCAGTGTGCATCAATGAATCTATGTGTGTGTGTGTGTATGTGTGAAGTGTGAGAGAGAATAGAGTATATGAACGACTCTATGTGTGTGCATGTGTGTGTGAGAGAGATCAGAGAGAGAGAGAGAGGGGGGAGGGGTGAAGAGAAGTGACTGTCAGAGCCTCCTGTCCTTCATGTCCGATGAATAGAGAGAGAGAGAGAAAGAGGAAGTATTTCTGTCCTTTATAGTGAGTTTTCTCCAGCACCTCCCTTTGAGGTCTGCTATTGTTTCCAGCACCTCCCTTTGAGGTCTGCTATCACTTGATTTAGCAAAGAGGGGCTGCAGACCAATCTCATCAGGCCCAGAGACTGACATCACCAGGGGGTCAGAGCTAATCTCATCTTGTAAACTACCCTCATTAAGTTTGGAGACTGACATCACCAGAGTAACAAAGCTGCTTGAAATCCAAGGTCTGGGAAAAAGCCATGACGCCTATACTAGGCATAATGTCATGCTGATGTATGCTGACACTCCGAAGGAGGAGTCATTGGAGGATCCGTTTCTGCAGGCGGTACGGCAGCCACAGATGGTGTTTCCTTTGCATAGAGTGGTTAAACAGATGATCCAGGATGAATGGGACCTCCTGGAGGCCAGCCTCAGAGGTGTTAGGTCCATGATACATCTTTACCCACTGCCGGAACAGGAGCAGAAGTTGCTGTGTTCACCAAAGGTAGATGCTGCCATATTGACAGTGACTAAAACTACCATACAGTTAAGGGTAGTACGGCACTCAAAGATGCCCAGGATAGAAAGCTGGACACGTTGTTGAAACAAGCCTTCAATATCAATGCTTGACCCAGTACAAGCATTGTGGAACTTGTGTCTCTTGAGGATACTGCTAGGTACATATGACCTAGATTGGCCACTGTTGGAAACAGAATACTGGGCTTGATGGACCCTGGTCTGACCCAGTATGGCATATCTTATGTTCTTATAATGCACTGTCCTTGCAGGCTTCGGTTTGTGAGGCCTTGGTGGACAGGGCCTGCATGCGCTGGGCGCAGGGGGGTATTGGAACCCGAGGACGAGCCACCGGACCCAACAGCAGTGGCATCTAGGCTGGAGTCTGGAGCCACCTACCTAGCGGACCCTTTCTACAATCTGGATTAGAGGTCTCTCTAAGGGGATGGCCTCAGTGATAGCGGCCCATTACTACCTATGGTTATGGAATTGGGCAGTGGACATCTCTTCCAAGTCTTGGCTTAGTAAGCTTCCATTCAAGGGAAGCTTCTGTTTGGAAAGGAGTTTAAATTGGTGGAGGAGTTAGGCAAGACAAAAGGGGGACGCCTCCCTAAGGACAGGTAGAGGCAACCTGCACATCGATTCCTTCCGGTGTTTACGTCTGGTGAGATTTCCTCCTTACCAGAGGGGTTATTTTGCTCCTCGGGGGCAAGGATTTTGTGGGTTTTATGGAAGAGTGCAAGTCTCCTCGCCAGCCTCAGGCCCAAAAAAGACACAATGAAGCGAGGGAGACCCAGGCGGTTCAAACCGCAGGGGGTCGTCTGTGGGAATTTTACCCTGCCTGGGTCCAGATTACGTCCAGCCAATGGGTGCTGGAGGTCATCAGAGAAGGCTGTGCGTTGGAGTTCACCAGTCCCTCTGGTTCCCTCCTTCGTGCAGGCTCCCTGCAAAGAATGCACCAAGACCGGGGCGGTATGGGACACCCTGGCACGCCTACTGCAGTTGGGTGCGATAGTGCAGGTTCCAGAGGCCCAGTGTGGTTCTAGTCGATACTCGATTTATTTTGTGGTCCCCAAAAAGGATGGCTCCTTTCGACCCATACTAGATCTCAAGCATGTGAACAGGTGTCTGCGGGTGCCCTGGTTTCACATGGAAATACTGCGATCTGTCCATCATAGTGGCAATGCGAGAGGGGGAGTTTTGATGTCCCTTGATCTCACAAAGGTGTATTTGCATATTCCCATCCATCCAGAGCATCACCAATTCCTACACTTTGCAGTGCCTATGGGGCACTTTCAGTTTCGGGCATTGCCTTTCGGCTTGGCGACGGCTCCCCATACCTTTACCAAGGTGATGGTTGTAGTGGCAGCGGCGCTTCGTGAGGAAGGGATCCTGGTACACCCTTACTTCGACAACTGGCTCATTTGGGCAAAGTCAAAGTGCAAGAGTGAGCAGATGGGTGATCAACATGGCCAAGAGTCACTTGCTTCCTGCCCAGGTCCTCAAGTACCTGGGGGCTCGCTTCGACACCCTCAGCGGAAGAGTGTTTCTGCCAGACCAAAGAGCACAGGGGCTTCAGCAGGTAGTACGCCAATTCCTCCATATGAAGCAGCCGAAAGCCTGGCATTATTTGCAACTGATAGAAACCATGGCAGCGACCATCGAGCTAGTCCCATGGGTGCAAGCGTACATGTGACCATTGAAGAGAGTGCTGCTGCGCAGATGATGGCATCAACTTCATCCCTAGTCGCAGTCGCTGCCATGCCAGACGGAAACCAGGACGGCGCTCAGGTAATGGTTACAGCCCAAGAAGTTGGCAGTGGGGATGCCTCTTGAATCACCACAATGGATCCCCTTGACGGACGCCAGCCTCTCCAGCTGGGGGGCTCCCTACAAAGGACGTCTTGCTCAAAGGACCTGGACCCCAGAGGAGGCAGTTTGGCCCATCAACAGGCTGGAAATGAGGGCGGTATTCCTGGCTCTGCAGCGGTTTCGGTCTTTACTGCAAGGGAAGGCAGTTCAGATCTTCTCAGAAAACACTACCACAGTGGCCTACATCAATCAGCAAGGGGGTACGGGCAGAGTGCGTCTGGAAGCCAAGGCCAAAAATCTGTTGACATGGGAGGAACAGCATCTCCAGGCATTGTCAGCAGCACACATTGCGGGACATAAAACGTGACGGCCAATTACCTGAGCTGGGGATCCAGGGGAAGGGATGCTGTGTCAGGAGGCCTTCGACCAGTTAGGGCAACGATGGGGCTCCCCGAACATGGATCTCATGGCAACGTTTGCCACCGCCAAAGCAAGCCAGTTCTTCAGCAGAAGAGAATGGATGTCGGAGGGCTTGGACGCCGTAGTCCAGAGATGGCCCACAGACGGGATCCTCTATGTCTTTCCACGATGGGCACTCATAGGCCAGTGGTGCAATGGATCGAGGCTCACTGGGGGAGAATCATTCTCATTGCCCTGGATTGGTCGAGGTGCCCCTTATATGTGGATCTAGTCAGGCTGATGGTGGACCAGCCATGGAGTCTTCTGCCCAGGCTGGACCTTTTGTTCCAGGGGCCGCTGCAAAGGCCTCAGGTAGATTGATTCTTGTTTACGACATGGCTCTTGAATGAGCTTGGTTGAGAAGGCACAGCTATTCAGGATCGGTTATTGCCATGTTGTTGAAGGTTTATAAGCAGTCCACTTCTCTCTCTTATATCAGAGTGTGACACATCTTTGAGTCCTGGTGCGGAAAGACAGGGTGTAGGCCGTTCTTGGCTGTAGTAACAGATGTGCTAGCCTTTCTTCAGGCAGGTTTTGAGAAGGGGTTGGCCGCTAGTTCCTTGAGGGTACAGGTGGCAGCCATTATCTGTTATTGCGGTAGGATCCAGAGAGTGTTGTTGGGAGCGTACCCGAATATGTTTAGGTTCCTGAAGGCAATGAAGCAGCTCCACCCGCTGTTGCAGGCGGTGGTGCCTCCTTGGGATCTCAATCTGGTATTGTCGGCCTTAGCAAGGGAGCCGTTTGAGCCCCTGAGCTCCTGCATGTTGAAAGACTTAAGACAGTTTTCCTGATGGTGATTTTCTCGGCTCACAGAATTTCGGAACTACAAGCTTTATCGGGCAGGGAGCCTTTTCTCTCTATTTCAAAGGAAAACGTGGCCCTTCGGCCAATGCCGTCCTTTTTGCCCAAGGTTGTGTCAGTTCTTCATTTGAATCAACCGGTTTCCCTGCAGGCACTGTCGGGAGCGTCAGGGGAAAGCTCAGATCTACAGTTGCGTCTGCTGGATATACGATGTGTATTGCATCGTTATTTGAAGAAGACCGCCCCGTTTCAGAAGTCGGATCGTTTGTTCTGTTTGGTGGTCCGCGCAAAGGAGAGGCTGCAGCCAAGGCTTCCATAGCCAGGTGACTTAAGGAAGCTATCGCATTGGCATACATGTTGAGAGGTAAGTTGGTGCCAGTGGGACTGCGAGTCCATTCAACCAGGGCTCAGGCAGCTTCATGGGAAGAGTTCAGCTCGATGCCACCAGCAGAGATTTGTAGGGCAGCCACATTGTCCTCTTATCACACATTTGTGAAACATTATGGCTTGGATGTCTAGGCAGCAGGGAATGATAGATTCGGAGCGACAGTGATTCAGGCTGGGATCGCAGGCCTTTCCCATAGATAATACTGCTCTGTTACATCCCAGAGGTGGGGGACTGAACTGGAGGGACAATAAGGAAGGTAAAATTAGACCTTACCTGCTAATTGGCTTTCCTTGAGGAATTCCAGTCCAGTCCCAGAACCCATCCTAGAGATTCATGTGGGAAAGTCATGATCCCAGGTAAAAAGAATGTCAGCATTGCATCTGTAGTCAGAGGAGCGCGTTGTTTGCGTGGTTTTGGCATTTCAGGTAGATGATTTGTGTCAGGATTGCTGTTTGTCTTCCTTGCTTTGGGCATGGAGGCCCTAAATTTCTTTTCTTGGCTGGACAAGTCCTTCGTTGGATTGTGGGGGTTCACCGGTAACTTGTCCACAGGTAAGCTTCCTCATTCAAGGGGGAGAGAGCCCAGGGGAGTTTGGTGGGGCCCGAATGTAGACAAAGTTGGTTGATAAAGTTTGACTACTTATTTGTTGCTCCTGTGAGTCTACTTTGTGAATAGGTTACTGGGGCTGGCAGGCTGACATAAGTAGGCTTATGTCATCAAGAAAATGACATGCTCATACTCCAAGCCGCTGGTGGAAGTTGACTACCCAGAGGTGCGGGACTGGACTGGAGTTCCTCAAGGAAAGCAAATTAGCAGGTAAGGTCTAATTTTACCTTTTACTGCCAAATGACATAAAAGAAAAGATGGCTTGTGCATGCACATTAGATAATTGATAGTCACAAGTAGTTCAACAATGTTAATAAAATGCCTGCCACTCTCTCAGAGAACATAAGATATGCCATACTGGGTCAGACCAAGGTCCATCAAGCCCAGTATCCTGTTTCTAACAGTGGCCAATCTAGGTCATACGTACCTAGCAGTTTCCCCAAAAGACACAGGTTCCACAATGCTTGTATTGGGTCAAGCAGTGATATCCTGGGTCCCTTTTAATCATGGTTTATGGACCATTCCTCCAGGAACTTGTCCAAACCTTTTTTAAAACCAGCTACACTAACAGCTTTAACTACATTCTCCGGTAACAAATTCCAGAGTTTGATTACATGTTGAATGAAAAAATATTTTCTCTTATTAGTCTTAAATAGTTTACCCTGTAGCTTCATTGCATATCCCCTAGTCTTTCTATATTCTGATGACGTAAACAATTGATCTACGTTTACCCGTTCCACTCCATTCATTAATTTATAGACCTCTATCATATCTCCCCTCAGCCATCTCTTTTCTAGGTTGAAGAGCCCTAACCTTTTTAGCCTCTCTTCATAGGAGTATCCTTCCATCCCCTTTACCATTTTCGTGGCTTTTCTCTGTACCTTTTCTAATAATGCTATATACTTTTAAAGACACGGTGACCAGAATTGCACACAATATTCAAGGTGCGGTCGCACCATGGAACAATACAGAGGCATTATAATATCCTTTGTTTTTATTTTCCATTCCTTTCCTTATGATACCTAGCATTCTATTTGCTCTCTTGGCTGCCACTGCACACTGGGCAGAGGGTTTTAACATGTTATCCACAATGACACCTAAATGTTTTTCCTGGGTGGTGGTTCCTAACGTGGAACCTTGCATCGTGTAAGCACAGTTTGGGTTGTCTTTCCTAGATGCATAACTTTGCACTTGTCCACATTAAATTTTATCTGCCATTTGGATGCCCTGTCTTCCAATTTATCAAGATCCTTTTGCAATTTTTCACAATCCTCTTGGGTTTTAACAACTTTAAATAGTTTTGTGTCATCTGCAAATTTGATAACCTCACTCATTCCCTTTTCCAGACATTTATGAATATGTCAAAAAGCAATGGACCCAGCACAGATTCCTGGGGTACTCCACTATTCACTTTTCTCCATTGGGAAAATTGGCCATTTAGCCTTACCCTCTGCTTTCTATCTTTTAATCCAGTTCCTGATCCACAATAGTACACTGTCTCCTATCCCATGACTTTTTAGTTCCTGAGTGTCCCTCCAGTCTAGTCCCAGAATCCTAGGGTTTGTCAACCTCATCCAGCAGCTTTGGAGACTGAGAAACTTCATGGCTGTGATGTCACTGGTATATAAGCACCGGTAGCTCCTCTTCTCACCAGTTATCAGTCTCCAAAGCAGCTGGTGAGGTAGTGAGCCCAGGGATTCCAGGGCTCAACTGAGGAACAATTAAGAGGATTTTGTTTTAAATTAGTTAGGGTTTGTTAAAGAAAATACCTTTAAAAGGCTTCTTTGACATTATTTAGCTTTCTTTTAAATTATCTGAAAGTCTTTGTGATTATTTAATTTCTGGAAGGCTTTTATTGCTAGCCGACGGTTGCTCTGAGGTCCTCAGTTCCCTTCCTTTGTTATTTTCAGCCCTCTGCCTGCGGGGGCGAGCTAGGAGCCGCAGTTTACTTGGCGGAGTACTGGGGGAGAGGACCCGCTACTGCTTACCCGGTCTGGACAGGAGACGGGAAGCAGTAAGCTGTTGGGCTCAGCGCGCAGAGGGCCTGCCTGCATGCGCTTGGAGCCGGGCTGCCCGTTTAGTACTGTGTTGGGAGTTGCTTCCCCTGCTGCGATTTCTGCAGTCCGGGGGCAGGAAAGCTTCCATTGCAGAGAACAGCGTTTTCCCCTTCAGCGGGAGGTAAGAAGCTGATTTTATCAGCGTTTTTCATTTTATTCCAGGGCAGGCCGCACCGCATGTAATTTGAGCGGGAAAACTGCTTCTTTCGGTTGGGTAGATTTAAGAGGCCCATAAACGCCTTCAGTAGCGGCGTTTTTTCTCAGTTTCCTTCAGATCTGGGTCGAGGGGAACTGTTTGGCCTGTGGTGTCTCTGATAAAAAATAAAAAAAAACTGGAACCTTAAAGACACACTTAATTCTTTGTCTTTGGGACTCAGTATGCCTGCCAAACAACTCTGTTTGTTATGTGGAGCCAGGAAGAGTTCTGTATCTACAGAGGGAGTATGTAGGGGCTGTGCTCAGGAGGCAGGCGCTGCGGATCTGCCGCCAGAGGGGGTAGCGGCCAAGAAGGGTTCCCTAGAGTTGCTGGAGCCCCTTATAGCCCCCCTACCACCTCCTGAGTCGCTGCCCAGTACTTCGGGTGCGCAGGAGCCTCCGCTGTCACACCTGCCTTCTTCTGGGGCTTTGGCGGCTATATTTTCAGCTAATTTTTTATTGTTGCTTCAGAAGACTTTGAGTAGTCCTCCAGGAGGTCCAGTGGCGGGACCTTCCGGAGAGGGAATTGGTGGTAAGCGATCCGGTTCCCCCGTCGTGCCCGAGGTTGCGGGGGGGCTGCTGAAGAGGGCCAGGATGGATAGGGATCGCTCGGAACAGTCTGTTCTGTCAGAGGACGTTCAGGCAGAGGACGCCCTTCTAGATGACGGTCTGGAAGAGGACCTGGAGGAAGGTGAAATTAAGGATCAAGAGGATCAGGCTAGAGTAGTCCGAGTTTTCCAGCGGGAAGAGTTGCCGGCTCTTATAGCGGAATCTCTTAAGACTCTGAACATGCCAGCGGGGGGTCTGCCTGAGGAGACGGCCTTGAAGGATCCCTTGTTGCAGGCTGTGCGTAAGACGCAGAGGGCGTTTCCGGTGCACAGGGTATTTAAGGAGATGATTCAGGAAGAATGGGATATGCCCGAGGCCGCCCTAAAGGGCTCTAGGGTGATGTCCCGTCTCTACCCCTTGATGGATCAGGATAAGGAACTCTTTAAGGCGCCGAAGGTGGACGCTGCCATGTCGGCGGTGACCAAGAAAACTACCATCCCGGTGGAAGGAGCTGCGGCGCTCAGGGATGCGCAGGATCGTAAGTTAGAGGCTTTGCTGAAGCAGGTTTTTGAAGCAAATGCGTTGTCCTTACAAGCTTCGATATGTGGAGCTTGGGTGGCTCAAGCCTGTTTGCGGTGGGCACAGCACATTCAGGCGGACGGCTCGATGGAGGAGACCAAAGAGGCGTCCAGGTTAGAGTCCGGCGCAGCGTAAATGGCTGATATTCATTATGATCTCATCCGCAGTATAGCGAAAAGTATGGCTTCGGTAGTAGCGGGTAGGCGGTGCCTGTGGCTGCGGAATTGGGCAGCGGATAGTTCGTCAAAGGCAAGGTTGAGTAAACTGCCTTTCCGCGGTAAGTTGCTATTTGGTGAGGATTTGGAAAAATTGGTGAAGGACTTGGGGGATTCCAAAGGAGGTAGGTTGCCGGAGGATAGGCAAAAGCAGGGGCGGTCTGGACCCGGTCTGCGCGGGCAGCAGCGAGATTTTCGCCGGTTTCGAAACCCGAGGTTTAGTCAGGGACAGCGAGGTTGTTTTCCTTCACGCGGGCAAGGTTTCGGGGGTTTCGAGGGGCAAGCAGAGGTTTCACACCCGCTGCCTCTTCCTCCACTTTCAGAAAGCCACAATGAAGTCAGGGGGGTCCAGGTGGGGCTGGTTCCCGTAGGAGGGCGGTTGCGGGAATTTTACCCTGCCTGGGCCCAACTCACTTCCGACCGGTGGGTGTTAGAGGTGATTCGAGAGGGTTACGCATTGGAGTTGCAGCGACCGGTGCGCGATTCTTTCGTTCAGTCCCCTTGCAAGGCGAGTGCGAAGCTCCAGGCAGTGCAGGAAACGGTGCAGCGGCTTTTGGATCTCCGGGCGGTGGTACCGGTTCCTGCCGACCAGTTAGGCAGCGGTCGATACTCAATTTATTTTGTGGTGCCAAAGAAAGAAGGCTCTTGGCGCCCCATTCTAGACCTCAGGAAGGTGAATCGTTGTCTTCGGGTGTCGCATTTTCGAATGGAAACCCTCAGGTCAGTTATAGTTGCGGTCCAAAAGGGGGAGTTTTTGACATCCTTAGACCTCTCGGAGGCCTACCTGCACATTCCCATAAGGAGGGAACATCAGAGATTCCTCAGGTTTGCTGTACCTATGGGGCATTACCAGTTTCAAGCTCTTCCCTTTGGTCTGGCTACGGCGCCTCGCGCATTTACCAAAGTCATGGTGGTCGTGGCAGCGGCTCTGCGAAAGGATGGGGTCCTAGTGCATCCGTATCTGGACGACTGGTTGATACGAGCCAAGTCCCGAGAGGAGAGTGTGGCGGCTACGAACAAGGTGGTGTCATTGCTTCAGAGCCTAGGTTGGGTGGTCAACGTGGCGAAGAGCAAGTTGGAGCCGTCTCAGAACCTGGAATATCTCGGGGCCTGTTTCGACACGAGGATTGGCAGAGTCTTTCTCCCGCAGCAGCGCGGGTTCGCGCTTTGGCGGTTGATCACTCGCTTTCTCAGCATGCGCTGTCCCATCGCCTGGGAGTATCTTCAGGTGTTAGGGACCATGGCGGCGACCCTGGCGTTGGTACCATGAGCGCGGTCCCACATGAGACCGTTGCAGCGGGCATTTTGAGAAGGTGGTCGCATCAGAGGGATCCCCTGTCTCGCAGGTTGGTTTGTCCGCTGCAGACTCGTCAAGCCCTGCGTTGGTGGTTGCTTCTGGGGAACTTGGAGCAAGGTATGTCGTTGGAAGCTCCGGCCTGGATACCGCTGACCACAGATGCCAGTCTTCAGGGCTGGGGCACCCATTACCAAGGTTGATTTGCCCAAGGGGAGTGGTCAGTCCTCGAAAAGGCTTGGTCAATCAACAGGTTAGAGTTGAGGGCGGTAACATTAGCGCTAAGGGAGTTTCACCCATATCTTCAAGGTCAGGCAGTGCACGTTTTTTCGGACAACGCAACAGCGGTGGCTTACATAAATCGGCAAGGGGGCACCAGCAGTGTGGAGCTGCAGTCCGAGGCAGACCAGTTGTTCAAATGGGCAGAGAAAAATCTGGTAGCAGTGTCGGCTGCACACGTCACGGGGGTGGACAATGTGCAAGCGGATTTCCTGAGTCGCGTTCGGGTGGACCCGGGGGAATGGGTTCTCCATCCGGACGTTTTCGTGATGCTGGTGCAGCGCTGGGGGATGCCGGTCATGGATCTCATGGCGACCTTTCAGTCGGCAAAGGTCAGTCGGTTCTTCAGCAGGAGAAGGGAAAGAATTTCCGAGGGGCTGGATGCCCTGGTTCAGGAGTGGCCGCAAGAGCATCTTCTTTACGTGTTTCCTCCGTGGGTATTAATTGGGAGAGTACTTCAGCGCATCGAACGTCACAAAGGCCGAGTGATCTTCATTGCTCCAGATTGGCCTCGTCGGCCGTGGTATGCGGACTTGGTTCGGCTCTTGATAGCGGCTCCCTGGAGGCTGCCAGTGCGGACGGACCTGTTGTCTCAGGGGCCTCTATTCATGCCTCAGGTAGATCGATTCTCGCTTACGGCCTGGCTCTTGAGCGGGCAAGGTTAAAGTCCAGGGGCTATTCGGGGGCCGTGATAACCACCCTTCTGAAGGCGAGACAGAGGTCGACGTCTCTAGCGTATATTAGAGTGTGGCGTATTTTTGAAGCATGGTGTTCGGAAAGGAAGGTGGTTCCTTTAAAAGCTTCCATTCCACAGGTGTTGGATTTTTTGCAGGATGGATTTCAAAAGGGCTTAGCTGCAGCTTTGTTACGGGTTCAGTTGGCGGCTCTAGCCTGTTACAGAGGTAAGGTGCATGGTCATTCCCTGGCAACTCATGCAGATGTGAGGCGGTTTTTGCGGGCGGCAGTGTTGTTGAGGCCACCGCGTAGGCGTGTCGTACCATCCTGGGATTTGCCGTTGGTTTTGGAGGCGCTAGGGAAAACGCTGTTTAAGCCCTTGGCGACGTCAACGCTGAAAGATCTGACTCTGAAGGTGGTGTTTTTGGTGGCTGTTGCATCGGCTAGACGAGTGTCGGAGTTGCAGGCGTTATCTTGTAGAGCGCCCTTCCTCTCCTTCTCGGATTCTAAGGTGGTGGTGAGGACAGTGCCGTCCTTTTTACCCAAGGTGGTTTCGGCATTGGAGTGGAGGAGTGGCCTAGTGGTTGGGGCAAGGTACTTCAGGCCGGAAGGTCAGTGGTTCAAATCCCACTAGATGACAGCAACCTTGGGCCAGAAGGACTGGGGTTTCTAGTCCCACAGGTGCTCCTTGTGGTCTTGGGCAAGCCACTTAACCCTCCATAGCCCATGTTCCCTGTAAAATAGTTATCTCCGAGTTATATTGCCCTGTTCAATGTAATTTCAGTTGGTTCAATGTAAACCGCACTGATGCAGAATAGCGCGGTATATAAGAGAATGTAAATAAATAAATAAATGTAAACCAGATGGTGTTGCTGCCAGTTTTCACGACTAAGCGGAAAGGTCGCGTTGTGGATCAACTGCATTGTTTGGATGTTAAACGGGCTTTGAAGAAGTATATCGCTAGGACAGCTAGTTTTCGGAAGTCAGACAGATTGTTTGTCCTGTTTGCGGGAGCTCGGCGTGGAGAAGCGGCTTCGAAGGGCTCGATTGCTCGGTGGTTAAAAGAAGCGATAGCATCAGCATATTTGTTGCGCGGTCGTCAGGTGCCGGGCGACTTGAGAGCTCATTCCACGCGGGCACAAGCTACCTCTTGGGCGGAGTGTAGCCTCGTTCCGGTGGAAGACACCTGTAGAGCAGCGATGTGGTCTTCCTCTCACTCTTTTGTCAAGCATTACCGTCTGGATGTGCAGGCGGAAAGAGATACCCGGTTTGGTGCGGCAGTGCTTCAGGCGGGGCTAGCAGGGCCCTCCCGTTGATTGTTTCACTGCTCTGTTACATCCCCTAGGATTCTGGGACTAGACTGGCGGGACGCTCAGGAAGGTTAAATTAAACGTACCTGCTAATTGTAGTCCTGTAGGAACTCGTGTCTAGTCCCGGGTCCTGCCCGGAGTGAAGGCTGCTAGAGAGCCTGAAGCGGAGCGGTGGTTACAGGTAAGCAAGTTTGTGATTTCCGCTGAGGGGCTTAGTGGGGCCTGAGGCGGTTGCAGTAGGGGATCGGGAGGGGTCCCGACAGGCTTGAGGTGGGAGCGGGGGACCTCATGGCACGGTTGGTTGGTATCATTTATGTAAATAGTTGGATCCTTGATCCATCATAGTTAGGCTTGGCAACTTTGCCTTTTTATTATTGATCTATATCTACTTGCTTGTTGCTCTGGTGAGTCCTCTTTGTTAATAGGTAACTGGTGAGAAGAGGAGCTACCGGTGCTTATATACCAGTGACATCACAGCCATGAGGTTTCTCAGTCTCCAAAGCTGCTGGATGAGGTTGACAACCCCTAGGATTCCGGGACTAGACTGGAGTTCCTACAGGAACTACAATTAGCAGGTAAGTCTAATTTAACCTTTTGCCACAAGTCTCTAATGAGGGACCTTGTCAGAGGCTTTCTGAAAGTCCAGATGGACAAAGGTAAATCGGTTGATATAGTGTATCTGTTTATTCACATCTTCAAAAAAACAGATTAGTAAGACAAGATCTTCCTTGTCTAAAGTCACGTTGGCTGTCTCCTCTTAAGCCATGACTATTTACATATTCAGTAATTTTATTCTTTATGATGGTTTCTACCATTTTTCCCGATACTGACGTCAGGCTCACCGGTCTGTATTCCCAGATCACCCCTGGAATCCTTTTTAAAAATTGGCATTACATTGGCCATCATCCAATCTTCAGGTATTACAGATGACTTTAATGATAGTTCACAGATTACTAATAGCAGGTCTGCAATCTCATATTTCAGTTATTTCAACACCCTTGTATGTATTTCATCCGGTCCAGGTGATTTGCTGCTCTTCAGTTTATCAAATAGTTGTAATACATCTTCCTAATGTATCAATATTTCTTTCAATTCTTCCGCAGTATCACCTTTAAATACCACTTCAGTCATGGGTAACATCCCTACATCTTCCTCATTAAAGACCAAAGCAAAGAATTCATTCAGTCTCTTGCTATGGCCATGTCCCCTCTTAGTGCCCCTTTTACCCCTCTATCATCTAATGGTCCAAGTGACTGTCTCACAGGTTTTTTTGCTATGAATGTACTTGAAAAGGTCTTTATGATGCATTTTTGCTTCCACAGCAAGCTTCTTCTCAAATTCTCTCTTTGCCTGCCTTATCAATGCCTTGCATTTAACTTGCCAGTGCTTGTGCTGTTTCCAGTTTTCATCATTTGGCTTTTTTTTTTCCATTTCCTGAAAGATGCTTTTTTGGCAACAGCCTCTCTGACCTCACATTTAAACAATGCTGGTGGATTTTTGGACTTCCATCCACTTTTCTTAAAGCATGGAATACAGCTGGTCTGGGCTTCCAAGATAGTATTTTTTAACAACACCCAAGCTTGATGTAAATCTTTAACCTTTGCAATTGCTCATTTTAGATTTTTCTTAACTATTTTCCTTATTTTATCATAGTCTCCCTTTCGAAAGTTAAAAGGTAGTACTGTGGATTTCCTTATCATCCCTCCTCCATGAATTAAATCAAACACGATCATGGCTATGATCACTATTGCCAAGTGGCCCCAAAACCCTTATCTCTTGCACCAGATCTGATGTTCCACTAAGGACTAGGTCCAAAATGGCTTCCCCTCTGGTCGGTTCATGAACCAGCTGCTCCAAGAATAAGTCATTTATTTCATCTAAAAACTTTGTCTCCCTAGCATGTCCTGCCGTGACACTGACCCAGTCAATACCGGGGTCATTGAAATCACCCATTATTATTACTGTCCTGTAACTTTTGTTAGCTTCCCTGATTTCTTTGAACATTTCATCATCCATTTGTTCATTCTGGCCAGGCGGACGATAGTACACTCCCACTGCCATTTCCTTCCCCTTTTTAAATGGAATTTCAATCCATAAGAGATTCTACAGAAAATTTGGTTTCCTGCAAAACTTTAATCCTTTGTGACTTAATGCCCTCTCTAACGTAGAGCGCAACCACTCCACCAATTTGATCAGCTCTATCATTACGATATAGTTTGTACTCAGGTATCACAGTGTCCCACTGGTTGTCCTCCTTCCACCATGTCTCTGAGATACCAATCATATCCAACTTCTCATTTAGTGCTATATATTCTAACTCTCCTTTCTTATTTTTTAGACTTCTAGCATTTGCATGCAAACATTTTAGAGATGGTATTTTATTCATATTAATCTGTCTATCAGTAGGCAGGGGTAATTTAGAATCTTTAAGCTTTGTCTGCTCCATACTCAAGGGCATTTGGGCTACTTTTGTCTTTATTGGAACCTCTTTGCTGATATGCTCTAACTTTATTCTTTTGGAAGTATCATTCAAGGATACATTGTTCTGAGCCATGCGCTCTTGGGTGACTGTCGGCTTTCCCCTATTATCTAGTTTAAAAGCTGCTCTATCTCTTTTTTTAAGGTTAATGCCAGCAGCCTGGTTCCATCCTGATTAAGGTGAAGCCCATCCCTTCGGAAGAGCCCCTCTTTTCCCCAGAATGTTCCCCATTTCCTAACAAATCCAAAACCCTCATCCTTGCACCATCGACTCATCCACGCATTCAGACTCGGAAGCTCTGCCTGCTTTTGGGTCCTGCACATGGAACGGGAAACATTTCGGAGAATGCTACCTTGGAAGTTCTGGATTTCAACTTCCTACCTAAAAGCCTAAATTTAGCCTCCAGAACCTCCCTACCACATTTTCCTTTGTCATTGGTACCGACATGTACCAAGACAGCAGACTCCTCCCCAGCACTATCTAAGATCTTGTCTAGGTGGCGCATGAGGTCAGCTATCTTCGTACCAGGCAAGCATGTTACCAGGCGATCCTCACATCCACCATCCACCCAGCTATCTACATGTCTAATGATCGAATCACCAACTATAATGGTTGTCCTAACCCTTCCCTCATGGGCACATGACCCTGGAGAAACTTCCTCAGTATGAGAGGGTTTTATATCAGCTGGAGGACAGGTCCTAGCTACAGGATCACTTCCCGCCACTCCAGGGTAATGCTCTCCTGTCACATGACCTCTCTCCTCCATGACAACAGGGATGCTGCCAGACTGGAGGTGGGACTTCAGGACTATATCCCTGAAGGTCTCGTCTATATACCTCTCTGTCTTCCTTATGTCGTCCAAGTCCTTTACCCTAGCCTCCAGAGATCGGACTTGTTCCCTGAGAGCAAAGAGCTCCTTGCACTTAGTGCACACGTAAGACCCCTCACCAACTGGGAGAAAATCATAAATGTGACACTCAATGCAAAAGACTGGAAAGCCCCCATCTCGCTGCTGGATTGCTGTCTGTATCTTAGTTTTAAGGTTGTGTTTAGATATTTAAGTTCTTTACTTACTAAGGGTTGCTGGGGATACTTATACTAATAAACTACCTACAATCAAAGATAATCCAAGCCAACAAGTTATCAACCTGCACAATCTCCTCTACTACATGTAAAACCCCTCTACAAATTTTGCGAAGTATCCAATAAAGAAATACAAGATATTATCACATCCATTAATCTTACCACTGCCCCTAGTGACCCATGTCCAGCTAGTTGGATCAAAGAATTACGCCAAGAGCTTAGTCCCGCCATAAGCAGAATCACAAACCAATCCCTCTCCATAGGATCTTTCCCACAAAGCCTGAAATTTACTTCAATCCGCCCATTATTAAAAAACAACAAACTTGATTCCTCCAAAGTTGAATCCTTTCGCCCAATATCAAGCATCCCCCTACTCACCAAAGTCATTGAAAAGGTAGTTCAATGACAAATCCAACAACATATTGACGATGTAGCTCCACTGGATCCATCTCAACATGGCTTCAGAGAAGCTCATGGTGTCGACACCATCCTCACAACTCTCTTCAATGATCTAGTTACAGGACTTGATAACATCCGCCAGGGATTTGTCCTCATTTTCATGGATATTGCTGCAGCCTTTGATTCAGTCAACCATGAAACTCTGATACTCCGTCTTGTGGAGAAAGGAATACAAGGCTCAGCTATAGCATGGTGCAAGTCCTACCTATCTAACAGATGGCAACAAGTCAGAACAGGTCCCATGACTTCTGACCCATTCCCTCTCAATCAAGGTGTACCTCAGGGTTCATCCCTATCTGCATTAATGTTCAACATATATGCAACCAATTTGTACCCTAATCCGCTCCTTCAACATCCAGTGCCTAGTCTACGCAGACGACGTCCTAATCTACTCACCATTCCTGATTGATCAACCTGACTTTTCACCTATATCAAGCTGCTTCGAAGCTGTATCACAATGGCTTACAACACAAAATTTAAGGATCAACCATAGTAAAACAGATGTCTTATTCCTCACCAAGAACCAGATGTTCTCCCCACCCCCCCACATTAAAAGTAAACAATATTGAGTTGATAGCAAAATCAACTATCCGCTATCTCGGCATCACGCTTGACCAACGACTCGACATGTTTACACATGTGAAGAACATCACGAAAGCAATTTACCATAAGGTCCGGATACTACGTCACCTGCGCCCCCTATTGGACTTTAATGACTACCGAACTATCTTCCAAGCCTTGGTGCTCCCACATCTAGACTTTGCAAATATTATCCTTCATGGCCTCCCTCAGTCAACACTAGGACCTCTTCACCTTGCAATGAATGCTGCAGCAAGGGTACTTGCAGGTACATCAAGAGCTAAACATATAACCCCAGTCATGATGGATCTCCACTGGCTTCCACTTCAGGCTAGAATCCAGTATAAGTCCCTAGTACTAACATTCAAAGCCCTAAGGAACCAGATCACCTCACCCATCAGCAAACTCATTCAAAGAAGGCTGTTCAACAGGATCAGGAGATCTAATCAAGCAAACACTCTAGAGATCCCCAACATTCTAACTAAGTGCAAAAAGGCTACTGCCAATAGAGCCTTCTCCATATTTGCACCCATGACCTGGAATGCCCTCCCCACTGAGCTCCGTTCCACCCCAGACCTATTGTCATTTAGAAAAGCCCTCAAACAACACCTTTTCCTCATCCATTACCCAGAATCCAATCCCAGAAACAACCACCCATCCTCACATCCTACACCCTACTCCACCCCACCCAAAATCCAACACCATAAAGAAAATGACTAGCTCTACCACCATATCCCCTCTCTTATTTATTATTGGTACTGATCACACATCTTATTGATTAAACCTCTTATAAATATGTTAAAACCAAGCTATACTATATGTATAATTTCTCACCATACTCCATGAATAATTACTCTGTAATTAGTTACCCCTGTTAACCTCCAGGTTATCTCGTCCATTTTCAATGTAAAAACTTAATTGTCGTGTGACATTGCAGTATGTTTTTTGTTCAATTGTAAACCGCACCGATTTTAATAGCGCGGTATATAAGAGAAGTAAATAAATAAAACTATACCTAATACATTTAATGTACTTTGTTCACCTGAATCTTAATTAATCTCAGGTCCTTAATGTATGCTGATGAGAATAAACAGCTGCACCTTAGAGTGAATATGGCACCTCATTTCCTTTAAGAGGTTTAAACACCTATAAAGCTACAGTTATCCCAGGGGTAGGTGGGTGTTGGGGGGGGGGGAGGGAGGTAGGGAAATAAGACTTATTAAAAGCTGGCTGCTACACAGTACCCTGTCCTGTGCTTCTAAAGTAATCTGTGACCAATCTCCAGGGGAAGTCCCACAGCTCTTGCTTGGATAGAGGTCTTCTTGGCGTCTAAATTTAACCAGAAAGCTTTCTGCTGTGTTTTAAATTTAAACTGTAAGCTCCTTGCTGCTACTAGGCCCTGACTAATTTAACAAATACACTGGGTTCACAGATTAATCAGCTTTAATCTAAAGAATTCATTTTTCCCCACGATTTAGAAAAATTCCTAGAAGTAAATACTTACAATTGCAGATCTCTCTCCAGAAGTAGCAGTCCCCTTTTGTAGTCCTTCGAGACTAGATGTAGAGCGATAAAGCATAGTTATTCACCTGTAATAGGTGTTCTCCAGGGACAGCAGGAATCAGTCCTCACATATGGGTGACATTGATGCTAACAGAGCCCCACGGAAGTATCTCCCTAGCTTTCAAAGAAAGTCTTTGGTAAATGCCACCATGCATGCATGGTTCCTTTCCCGCCCAAGGGTGCCATCTTACTCAGTCAGATGACATAGCTAGAGCTGACAAAAGAAGATGGCAAAAATTGTACAGCAACTCCAAAGGGAGGAGGAATGGTTGTGAGGACTGATTCCTGATGTTCCTAGAGAACACTTGCTACAGTTGAGTAACTATGCTTTCTCCAGGAACAAGCAGGAAGTCAGTCCTTACATATGGGACTCCCTAGCTACAGGCTACCTAGAACCTGTAGAAAACACAGCCAAGCCGTGAGTAGCCGCAAGCGAGTCTGAGGAGAGACTCTAAGGACCCTAGTGTCCAGGGAGAACCATCACGCAGGTAGCCTGAACAAGAAGGGTTGGAGGGTAGGAGTTGCCTAGACTCTGAAGAGATTACAGAGTATGGCCTGGCCGAAGGCACTGTCATGTTGGGACTCCCTCTCCAGGCAGTAGTGAGCTGCAAAAGTGTGGACTGAGGACCAGGTGGCGGACCAGCAGATGTCTGGTACAGAGACAGCGTAAGCTTGCAACCGAGGTCGCCATAGTTTTGATGTTATGTGCCATGACCTAGCGTTTCGAGAGCCCAGTGATTGTGGGCGAAGGCGATGCAGTCTGCCACCCAGGTGGACAGGGTCCGCTTGGTAACAGCCTTCCCCAGGCAACTGGGGTTGTAGGAAACAAAAAGCTGTGAGGCTTTGTGGTGGCTCTGCGTATGCTGCAGGTAGAAGGAAAGGGCCCTCTTTTATAATCCAGAATATGGAGAATGGCCGCCACCTTGTCGGCATGGGGCTGTGGAAAGAAGGTGGGGAGCACCATCTCTTGGTTGAGGTGGAATGTGGATACCACCTTCGGAAGGAATTTAGAGTGGGTGCAAAGCACGTCCCTGTTCTTGTAGAACATGGTGTAGGGTGGCTCGGCCACCAATGCCTGAAGCTCGCTGACTCTGTGGGTAAGTGCCACCAGGAAGATGACCTTCCAGGAAAGGTAACGCAAATGGAAGGTAGCCAGAGGTTCAGAAGGTGGCTTGATGAGCTGCTTCAAAACCACCTTGAGGTCCCATTCTGCTGGGGTTGGGCAGATGGGTGGCTTAGAGAGCAGAAGGCACCGCATAACTTGAGTAATGAGGGGTTGCACAGAAGAGGTTTGCCTTCTTGGAATGATGGTGTGCCGAGAGCACGCTCAGGTGTACTCTGACGGAGTTGGACTTGAGTCCAGTTTGTAAAAGGTGAAGCAAGTACTGCAGCACTGTGTGCATTTGGCAAAAGAATGGGTCAACCCATTGCTCTACACACCACACTGAAAATCTGCGCCACTTGAAGGCATAGGTGCATCTCAAGGAGTTCTTGCAAGAGGCCAGGAGGACTTCTTCCACCCTCCCTTGGAAGGTTGAAAGGAGCTAAGGCTACCCATTCAGCAGCCATGCTATTAATGTCAGGGACCCCAGGTTGGGGTGAAGGAGCCCTCCTCCTGGGTCAGTAGCCATGGGGCATTCCCCAGAGGGACCAGGGGCTCCATCGAGAGGCGGAGCAATGGGGGAAACCAAGGCTGCCTGGGCCACCACGCAGACAATAGGATCATGGACGTCTTGTCTTGCTGGACTTTAAAGAGGGTTCGGATGGAGTGGGAGGGAAGGCATACAAGAAGCACTCCAACCACGAGATGAGGAAGACGTCTGCCGCTACCCTGGGCGGATGCGGCTGGACATTGGACAGGCTGGTGAAGAGGTCCAGACTTGGAGTGCCCCAGAGTCAGTAGAGCAGCTTTGCCATACTGCGGTCTAGTCCCCATTTGTGCGAGGACCCTGCTCAGTCTGTCCACTAGGGCATTGTCCTGGCCTGGAAGGTATACTGCCCTGAGGAGCATTCCCTGACTGATTGCATATGAACAGGGGGTTACTGCCTCCTGGCAGAGGCAGTGAAACACCGTGACACCCCCCCCCCCTTCTCCCCCGCTTGTTCAGTTAGAACATCGCGACCTGGTTGTCCATCTGAAATAGCACTGACTGGTTCCGCAGGTGGTGGTGAAAGGCTTTGATCACCAGAAAACTGGTCCTGTGCTCCAGCAGATCTGCTGCTGGCTCTCTGCCTGGGAACAGTTGCCCTGCGTGCAGAGTTCCTCACAATGGGCAACCCAGCCCAGTAGGGAGGCATCCGGGGTGAGGACTCTCTGATGACTGGAAGGGCATGCCCTCCTGCAGGTGCTGTGCAGTCTGCCATCAGTCGAATGACTCCACTAGCTGATGGGACACTAAGACTTTGTCCCGGAGCCTGTCTGTGGCTTTTGTCCACTGTGAGCGGAGACACTACTGAGCCAACCACATGAACTATGGATGCCATATGGCCCATTAGGCAGAGCATGGACCATACTGACACTGCATGATGGCGTTGCACCTCGATGGCTAGAAACCTGAGGCGACCTGCCCTGTTCAAGGGAAGAAAGGCCCTGGCCTGAAAAGTGTCCAGACGAGCCCATATGATCTCCAAGTCCTGCGGTGGAGTGAGATGAGACCAGGAGTGGTTTATCACAAACCCCAGATGTTGCAGGACATTGATGGTGCAGCCTGTGGCCTGTTGCACCTTGGTGGGCATGTCCCCATTTACATGCCAATCATCCAGGTATGAGAAGACAAAGGCTCCTTGGAGACAGAAGTAGGCAGCCACCACTGCCAGACATTTGGTGAAGACTCTTGGTATGGAGGCTAGGCCAAAAAGTAGTACCCTGTACTGGTAGTAGTCACCCTTGACCATGAACCTTAAGTACTGCCTGTGACTAGTATGAATAAGGATGTGGGTGTAAGCATTCTTTAGGTCCAAGGAGCATAGCCAATTTCCCTGCTAGAGGGAGGGCAGCAATGTTCCAAGGGAGAGCATCTTGAACTTCTCCCACACCAGGAATTTGTTCAGGTTTCGCAAGTCCAGAATGGGCCTTAGGCTTCCTGTTCTTTTTGGGACCAGAAAGTATCGGGAGTAGAACCCCTTGCTTCTGAGGTGGTGGGGTACTGGCTCCATGGCTCTTTCCTTGAGGAGCCTGCAAGTTCCTGCAGTAGCAGGGCCTGGTGCAGGGGAGTCTAAGGGTGTTCTCCTGGAAAGAAAGGGGACGATGTCTGGTGCAAGTGAAGGAGGTAGCCTTCTCTAACCATTTGGAGTGCCCAGGTGTCAGTGGTGATGGCAGGCCCCCTGTTGGCAGCTGCTCCCCCATGGGTGGAGAAGCTATGCTCAGAGAGTCAAAACCCCAAACCAGCCTGGGCAGGAGGCAGGGTCTGGGGCTTGGAGCCCTCGGGCTTGCATGGGCCTTGGCCCGCTTCCTTGCCCTGGTGACCCTGTTGTGGGGTCTGAAGGGCCTGGTATTGGGCATAGCCTCAATAAGGCTAGCCCTCTCTCTGAAAAGGAGGCCTCTTCCCCGATGGTTTCTTCTTAGGAAGGGTGGAGGTCTTCCTGGAGAGCTGAATCCTTGTGAGAAACTCGGTCTCGATCTCAGCTGCCTTTTCCTCCATTGGTGTGCCGAAGAGGTTTTCCCTGAGGCAGGGGATGCCAAGGAGTTTCTCCTGGACCCATTGCTCGAGGTCCAATGCCTGGAGCCAGGCCTGGTGTTGAGCGCCGATGCCTGAGGGGGTCACCTGCATATTGGACTCTAAGCCATCATAGGCGGCCCAGGACATGTACTTCGAGCACTCCCCAACGCACTTCGTGAGGGTTTGGAATCACTGGAGGTGATCTCCACTGAGACCCGCCGAGAAACCTGTGAGTTCCTTTGTCAGGTCTCGGAGACACATGCCGATATACAGTTGGTAGGCTTGAATTCGGCAACCCAGCATTGAGTCCTGGTAGCATTTGCATCCGAGGGCACGGGACTCCCTGCCTGGAGGTATGGAGGAGTGGGTCTTCGGGCTTTTCTGCCGGCGCATGGTCAACTCTACCACTATAAAGGTGTGTGGGAGTTGTGCTTTCCGGAACCTGGGGCCCCACTGGACCTGGTACATGGTGTTGAGGCTTCGGCTAACTATTGGTACCAATGCCAGTGTCTCCCACATTCGAAGGAGACGCTGCCTGAGCATGTGAGGACAGGGATCATCAGGGTCTCCTTGGGTGGAGTCTCATACTGGAGGATTTCAAGTTCCTCCGTGCAAGGGTCCTCCTTCGACTCCATGGTGAGGGACAAAGCTTTTGCCATGTCTTGAACAAACTCGAGGAATGAGGTGTCCTCAGGCAGGGACTGGTGCCGTGACACCGGGGGAGACGGATCCGATGGGAGATCACAGTGTTTATGCGTCTCCGGAGATGCCTCATCCTTGGACTCCCAGTCGGAGCAATCAGTTGAGGACTCAAAAACTAATGGTGCCTGGGATATAGGGCCCAGGTCAAGTCCTTGGTGACCCACAGCGACTGCTTGGCTGGAGCCACAAGCGCTCGCCGGGGAGGATCTCACTCCCAAGGATTGGGATCAAGACCCTCGCTGAGGATTGGCTCGAGGCTGAGTGCTCTCAAGGATCATATTGACAGCCGGGTGAGTCCTCGAGATTGAGGTCCCTGTGGTCTCTGCGTGAGGACCAGTGGGGTTGGGCATCAACGCCTGCCACGAGGCAGGGAAGGAAGTGACACTGCGCTCCAGGCCATCATCCTGGCTTCCCACTCAGGAGTTGCAGCCTTTGACACCAGAGTGACCAGGTCTGGCGTCGGCAAGGAGAGGGAGTCCTCGATGGGACCCATCGCCGGAGTCCTTGGCATCAGTTCTGGGAACCTTCGCTGGCCACTCCCGCTCCTCAGATACCCTCCATGGGCTGTGGGACCTGGCACAGGACTTGCCCTGTGTGTCTGAGTCCCAGGATGAGATTTTTTAGGATTTCTTCTTCTTCTTGCGCTCCCGCTCCGGGGAACCCTTGTCGGAGTGTTTGCGGACCTGATTGGGCGCCGCAAGGGCTTTACGTGCGGGGCCTTAGAGAGTGAGGCTACCGGGGCAGAGTCTGATCTGTGGAAGAGGTCATCTTGTTTTTGCTGACAACGCTGGATGGCCTTTGTGGACATCTTTTGCACAGGGCGCAGGCCTCTGGTTCATTGTCGGCACCTAGACACCGGAGGCAGCAGTCATGTATATTGGTGAGGAACATGCTTTTTTGCGCACTGATCACACTTTTTGAACCCACTGGCCATTGGGGCAAAAAGGACCACTGCAAAGTCGAAGATCCTCGACGCAGCCAGAAGATAGAAAAAAGGCACAAAACCGTGCTGGAAGAAAACAAAAAAAAACAGGTCTGAGACTTGATGCTGGGGCAACTGGGCTCGGAGGCAGCAAAAGGACCGGTGCTAACCGGAGAAAGGAAAAGCAGTTTAATGCACCAAAAAATCAACTTTTTCCGGGGGAAAAAAGATGGATGTCTGTTGGGCTCTGTGGAAAAAAGGAGACTGAGTAAGATGGCACCCGTGGGCGGAAAGGGGACCAGCATGCATGGTGGAATCTCCCAAAAGCTTTGTTTGAAAGCTGGGGAGATGCTTCCGTGGGCTATGACGTCACCCATACACTAGGACTGACTTCTTGCTTGTTCCTATAGAAGACAAAATTATAGAATGCAGCAGTTTTTTTCCTAATAAAAGAAGGTACTGCGGCCTAGCTAGAGAGAGAGCACAGGAGACTGCTCAAGTTGGCAGGTCTGTGAGTCTCTCTCTTAAGGCCTTAAGTAGTCAACTGTTATTGATTATAGTTCTGTGTATGTGTTTTCATTTCATTCCTTAATTGAATTTAAAGAATCTGAGTCAAAGAGCAGAAGTTGGATTTTGCTACTTGATGCCCGGTCAGGATTAGAGCATGCAGTCATATATGTACTGTTTCTTTCACATCTAGACTGTTTCCTTGCACTAGCTTTGTCCTTCAGCCCTGGTGAAATGTTTACTAAACTGTGTTAACTGTTAACACTCAGATAATACGGCCAGATAGTGTGTGCTAACAGATAATGCATGCTAAATGCATATAGTGCAGAAAATCACTGTGTTATCTGCAGAAAGTGCATTATCTGCATGAGTGGGCAGGATTAGGGCAGAGAGTAGGCATGTATGCAATACACAGTTACTGCGGGCCTCAGCAGCGCACAGAACCATTGAATTTGCAGACAGCGAGAGTTCAACTAACGCCACTTCAATGGTGGCATTAGCTGCATCCAAAGCTACTGTTGGACTGCACTCTCTGAATTTGTGGTGCAGAATCTGCTGGGGAAATTCTGGGCATGCCCCCAACAAATAGCTGTAAAAGTTGTTAAGTAACATCATGCTATTTGCATAAAAAAGACACGTTAGCTGTAAACAGCCTTATGCAGCTAAGTAAACATACCTCGTAATCTCTTGGGAGCAGGAAACAGATGCTCTCTGCCCCCCCCCCCCCTTGCTGTTTTTCTGGTGTGATCTGCACCTTTTCGAAGGCTTGTTCACTTATTTGTTTTTTCCTATCTTCAAACCATTCTGTCCCTGATCCTAGAACTGACACCTTGGCGATATACAATCTTTTGAAGCAAAATATGAAATGTTGATAACTTTTCCTTTATCATCTCATGTCCTTTTGAAGCAAAATGACTGAAAAATCCCCAAGATTTCAAAGGGTTTTTTTTGGTCTGTCATTTTATGCACGCCGTTTACATATATTGCTCACCAAATACATTTAGATGCACTAAATCAAAATTTTATGAAATAAAAACTGGCAAAATATACAAAACAAGGGAAATTAAATATACAAATGGAATGTATTTTCCATTAATGACAGGTGCAAAATAATGCTTTTTTTGACTGAGAGTGGGTATTTTGAACAAGAAGTTGGTTGGGCCTCGGCCCCAGCAACCCTCAATGTTTTGCTACCTTTGTCTAAGGACACTTTCCCAACGCAAAGGAGAAACCGATGTAAGATCTGATCTCATAGGCAGTTCCTATCTGCATCTAGAGATGTGAAGGCTTAAAATAAAAGTGTTTATGAAAAAAAAGGGAATATTTATTTTTCTGAATATTTTTAGGCATTTAGATCCTACCACCTTACACAGATCAGCACAAGCCAGTCTCTAGAAGAGAACTATAATTTGGAGCAGATTATAACTAACTGTGAACCATGAAGGCATATTTTAGCTAGTACATGGAGTTCGGAATGGAGATGAGGTAGTGATATACACACTTCTGGCAGTATTTTAGAAAAGGCTCTGCTAAACATTTCATTTATTTCATTCGCTATACCACCTTTTCGTGCAGATACAAAGTGGTTTATAATTTAAACAAGTAGCGCTTTCTAAAATAATGTAACATAAGTGGAGCTGGAGGAGTCATTTTGCAAATCTACAAGTGGAAAAAAATCAACGGGGGAAACTCAGCAACTTAGACATGGAAGTTGGTATTTCACAACCCGCTGCCACTTACATGTGTGCATCAGCCATTTTGCAAATGTACATGTATAAATGTCACCAATTAACTACAGATGCCGCTACCTTTATCTAATAATAATTTGGAAGGAGAAAAACACAGGAGGGGTGTGGAGTTAAAGAGAATACTTTCTTAATCCTGTCTGAATGTGCCAGGGAATAACTAAATCCCAACGCAGACAATCGCAGTCATACATGCATATTCCCTATATGACATGGAGAATACATGTACAGATTTTTGACCCACCCAGGACACTCTCTAACCATACCACTAACACACCCCTTTGCAATTTCTACATAGCAAGGATATCCATGTGTAAATTTAGCACTTCCTAAAAATACCCCACTATTTAAATGTGGATGCCATTTCCATGGATAAATGCCTGATTTTACACGTGGATATTGTGAATAAGGGGCCCAATATTCAGCACTGGTGGCTAGCTGCTGGCACTGAACATTAAATTTGGACATTTAATTTATATTGTTATACTGGTTTTGCCACATAGGTTGATTGCTAACTGGGCAGCAGCGATATTGAGTCGCTGCCTGGTTAGTGATACGTGGTGACAGGCCAGGTTTTCCTGCACCTGGCCTTTGCCACATATCACTAACCAGGCAGCGACTTAATATCGCCACTGCCCGGTTAGTGAGCGGTGCTACCTCTGCTCCAGCCACAACATGCTAATCACTTAGCATTGGGGCACTTTGAGTCAGCAGCACTGTGTTAGCACTGCTGAATATCCCATTCACCATAATTAACATGGTTAGCAGCTCTGCTAACCACATTAACTATTTTGATTATTGGGCTCAAGTTTCTAAAATAACCTCCTGAGGGTTACACGGAGAGATCATGGCAGAATCAATATTTTAGCCCAAGATTCCTTACTATGTACATTAAAGCTTCTAGGCTCTGCCCCCAAGCTACACACATTCCAGTCTCAGGATCCAGACTCCATTTGGAGTAATTAATTCTTCAGTGTATAAGTGCATGCCCCACAACTTTGGAGGGTAAAGCACAGTTACTTACCTGTAACAGGTGATCTCTGGGAACAGCAGGAATAAGTCTTCACATATGGGTACATTGGTACCGACGGAGCCTGCGTGGGAACGCTCCCCAGCGTCCAAAAAGAAAGCTTTTGGGAGCATCCCACATGCATGTGCGCTGCCTTCCCACCTAAACACTTCCCTCTCAGTTGGGTTTGTAGCTGAGACCGAAGGAGGGAAGTAGACAAATTAGAAAGAGAGAGCAACTCCTAGGGGAGGTGGGTGGGTTGTGAAGACTTATTCCTGCTGTTCCCAGAGATCACCTGTTACAGGTAAGTAACTGTGCTATCTCCAGGAACAAGCAGGAATGAATCTTCACATATGGGGACTCCCAAGCTAAGATGCCTGGAGAAGGCCCCAGCATGTTGCAAATCCAATGGATGGGCCATGCTTATTCCTCAGAACCTCAGGCATCGAAGGGATGAAGGGTAGGAGTTGAACTGGAAAAGAAAAAAGGGCTGTGGAACAGCTTGACTAAACAAGGTATCCAGAGGGGGGTCCTTGTGTAGTTTATAATTGTTAGAAAATATTGAATTCCAATTTTCTAATGTGGATCTTACTCAAAAGTATTGCAAAAGTATTTGGTGAGGCTAATATGGGTCTGTAGTTGAGAGCCAGTACATTACCCTCAAAGAAATTTCCTCACTGAAAAGTAGAGGAAAATAAATTTTGCAATACAGGAAGAGATAAGAAGCCTTAATGGCTAGAACTAACCCCAGAAGCAAAAGTGGGGGAGTTTAATGAGGTTGGACTTTGGAGAAAAATAGCTAAAGCTTCTGTAAAGTCATTTGAACTCATTGTCCTTGGAGCAGAATAAGGCCCTAGGAAAGAGTGGAGATAAATCTGACTGGTTTGGATGAAAAGGTAGAAATACCCTTTGTAGAAAAAAGGATAGGTCTTTAAGACCCCCTTTCATCCAAATGAAAGATCAAGATATTTGTAATAGGCGTTGGGCCCCAATTTCTTGAAGATCAGTAAAGTCTTTCATAAGTGATGTCACTTATGATAAGGACTTTACATGGAGAGCTTCAGATATGAGGTAACCGAAAAGGTAATGGTAAAGAAGGTATTTCCTAATGTACCCATAGAAATTGGTTTTCCATTAAGTTTTATGATATGCTGGGACAGCATTAATATGGACAGTAAACAAATCTTTCAAAGTCAGATGTTATATAGAGATTGACCCAATAACAAGAAGGATAAGACCTACTTGAGATTATTGATGGTGAATCTCTGTCTGGTTAAAAATGGAAGAACTATAGAGAGAGTTTCATGGAAGACTGGCACTATGTTTTCCACTGACAAGAAGAGGACTAGATTTCTTTAAAAAAGATCTATTCCCTCAGTAACCAGGTCTTGAGACGTACGTGAAGGAGTGCAGAGGAGACCCTTAGTCTTAAGACAGCAAGTCTGGATCCTTCTATAACTTCAAGTAGTAGCTTGAGAAAAAGACGCAATATAAGGGGATACCATGTTTGCCTCTCTATGAGGGCAATATGAGTATCATGCGGTCTTTTGTTCATCATAAGCTACAATGAAGTATAGGGAAGTGAATAAGGACTGATTGCAGTGAAAAGAATGCATCCCTGTTGTAGAAATTTCAGTGAGATGTGGAACAATCCAGGGAATTGTGCAATTCTGTACACTTTCACGTGGTCTAAGCCCTGGTTACTTTTCCTTAAAAGGAAATTTTTAAGGAAGATGGTAAGATTAGGAAAAAACAGTCATGTAGGAGCATGACTGGGCAGAGTCTACGAGCTGAAACCCTTTTTAACCATCTGGAAGCTACCTTTTAGGAGTAGCTCTGAGGCTCTCTGGCAAAGGCCCATAGTTGCAGAGCTTTCTTGTATAATTGCAGAGAGCATGTTGTAGGTTGCTTAGGTCTGGCTGTTTAATTGCCAGTGTGCAACCTGATCTATTCTGTTGGCTAAAAATAGTAGACAGGCTTGATGTCTGCAACAATAAATTGTCCAAATGGGTTCTGGAACCTCTCTTGGAGTTATCTGTTATTAAGACAGCAGAAAAAAATTTAGGTCCTATAGGTTGGAGAGGACCAACAGACATAATTTGGAGTGGTAATACTCAATTTCTGTTTGATAAGCTGCCTTAAAGAAGTATCTGAGAAAAGATGAACTGCAAAGGGGAAGAAAAACTCTGTATGGAAACTACTTACTGCAGTAGGTACTGAAGAAAATCCTATGGGCTTAGAGAATAAGCCCTCCAGTTGATTAGTAGTACTCTTAGAGACTGAATGTCTGGACTAAGAGGGATAGAAGTAATACAGAGTTGAGAAGACTCACAATTTAGTAAGTCTTGGAAGAGGTAGGGTCCCCTTGCAGTTAAAAGTATGAGATATCCTCGTACAGGAAACTGTCAAGGTGAAGGGCATAGCTCACCTTGTTGTTAGTTCTCCTTTTTTTTTTTTTTTTTTTTTAAAGGAGAAAAGCTGTTATCCTTATTTATTTATTTATTTTATTTATTTAACAGGTTTTCTATACCGCCTTTTCCTTAAATCAAAGCGGTTACCAGACACAAGAAGGGAGAACAGAGACAGGGGGGCATACACTGATTAAACTAAAGAGTGACGGTAAAATTGGGATACGCAACATCAAGGAACCGTTACAGTAAAATAAGTTACATGCAGGCTATAATAATAGAGACTGTTAGATGTCTGTGCCATAGTACTCAGTGAAGAGTACAAATTTCAGTTGTTTTCTGAACTCCTTTAAATCATCCATGGATCGCACATCGGGAGGGAGAGAGTTCCATATAAGTGGGGCCGATAAGGAAATTGCCCTTTGTGTAGTACATTTACACGCTTTTCTGAAACTACTTGGGGTGCTGAGGGTGTTTGATGTAGTTATTCGTCTTGGCCTGTTGTTATTCTGGAGTAAGAGGTATGATGGTCCTCAGTAGCTCTCGGAGATAAAAGGAGGGATTTCTCTTGTAGCAAGAGATTCATGCCCAGAGACGAGGATTGAGTCAATGTATGACTGATATCTCAACATGGATGAGAGGAACCTTAAGATGCTTCTGTTCAAAAGAAGTAGGTTCAGAGGTTCTAAAAACCTCACACAGGAAAAAAATGAATAAAATATCAGAAACCCTGCGACTGCTGGGTTTGCTGAGCCTGCTGAGGTTTTGATTTGCTTAGCCTCGTTTGATGTTCCCTGTTTTTGGAAACATCTGCATTATGGGTAGAAGATGGATAAAACTTTTTCCCCTAGGGGGATAAAGCTTTTTAGGAGATTTTTTATTAGCTGGGATAGAGGAAAGTTTTGACAATCCTCTGAAAGCAACAGCATCAGTGCTCAACTGATTAGCTTGAAATAAAGCCTCCTTGTTGAAGAGATTTTCACCAGTACAAGGAATGTTTCCCAGCCTTTCCTGTATCCATATGTCCAAGTCTGAAGCTTGGAGCCAGGCTATGCGTCATGCTGCTATGGCTATAGCAGAAGTTCTGCTAATAGACTCAAAACAGTCCAGAGAAGCACAATTAAGGAACCTAGAGATATTTTGAGCATGATTGACTAATAAGAAATAGTCTGCTCTTTTATACTCTGGAAGAAAAGGGTTCAAAAACTAAGTTCTTTGTGACCTCTTCAAGAGATAATCCCATATAGAAAATATATGAGATAATTCTTGCTGAAAGCATGGATGCCTGGAAGCATCGACATCCAAAGGCATCTAAAGTCCTAGACTCACGACCTGGCGGATAAGAAGAGTGCTTCTTTGCACTCTTAATACGCCTCATTGCTGATTCTACAACAATAGAATGATGAGGAAGTTGAGTCTTTTGAAAACCTGGAGAAGGTGGCACCTTGTACATGGTGTCAAATGTCTTAGAATGTGGGGATACCATTAAAGGAGTTTCCCACATTCTTAATAGTAGATCTTGTAAGATCTGATGCAAAGGAAGCATGATCACCTCCTTTGAAATCCAGTGGAATTGCAGTGTCTCTGAATCCCCCGGTAGGGATTCTTTACCAGGTATAGAAATGGCAAGTAACTTTGCCATATCAAGCAGAAAAGCTTGAAAAGAAATCTCCCTTGAGGAGGACCATCTAAAATGAGGGGTAAAGGCTAGACTTGTTGAAAAAATCAGCCTTGGTACCGATGGATTCATCCCAGTCATCGGGATCAGAAGACTTGAAAGGATCAAGCATCGGATTTTCATTAAAGCGATGTCTTCGGTAACGCCCGAGGTCAGTACAGAGATGAGTCAGTACCGAATCCTCCATGCTAGAGATCGACTCTAGGCTCGGCATCAAAGGAAGCGAGTCTGTCGAAGCAAGCATAGACGGTACCGACACCGATGTCAATACCGGTACCGGTACTGAAGCCGATACCGATACTCGAGGAATGGTCTGCAGCAACTCTAGCGGTACCGAAGTAGCCAAGAGCGCTAGACTACATTCATCGGTGAGGAGTGTTTCATCCATCACCATAGCCGATGCCGGTACCGCTCGAAGCTGCCACAACCACCGAGCATGGCCCAGGTATGTTCATCGAGGTAAGAACCCCAGGAACAACCCGAAACCCCGTTACTGCTTTGGAACCCGAAGACTCCCGCCGGAGCTTTAATGCCAAAATGTCCTCGAAAGCAAGGCCGAAGCCATCTCGATGCTGAGAAGGAGATCTACCACTCGAGGACTGGCTAGTCTTTACAGACTTTTGTTTGGTTACCTGATCCTGTGAAGAAGAAGATATTCTAGCTGGTGACATCGAGTGCAATGTGAACCAGGTATCGAGTTGTGCTCGATCCTGAAGACTTCTGTTTGAGCTCCAGCAGGAGAGATACTCCAGAGGGCAATGGTCAGGACCTAAACATTTTAGACACCAAGTATGAGTGTCTGAAAATATATTTGTACTGCCACACTTTGAGCATTTCTTAAGGATAGTGGCTGGCTTTTCCATAATGGAAGAATAGAGGCCTAGTGGCCTAGAAACCGTCAGGCACTAAACAGGAAAACATTTCTAAGAAAAGAAGAAATTCTTTAGTAAAAAGAAAGAAAAGCACCGGCGGTACCAGTGGCGTCGAGGAAAGGCAGATGCGACCACAAAAAACTAAGAATAAAAAGAAGAACATAAGATATGCCATACTAGGTCAGACCAAGGTCCATCAAGCCCAGTATTCTGCTTCCAACAGTGGCCAATCTAGGTCATATGTACCTAGCAGTTTCCCCAAGGGACACAGGTTCCACAATGCTTGTATTGGTTCAAGCATTGTTATCCTGGGTCCCTTCTTAATAATGGTTTGTGGACCTTTCCTCCAGGAACTTGTCCAAACCATTTTTAAACCCAGCTACACTAACAGCCTTTACTACATCCTCCGGTAACAAATTCCAGAGTTTGATTACACGTTGAGTGAAAAAATATTTTCTTTTATTAGTCTTAAATAGTTTACCCTGTAAGCTTCATTGCATGTCCCCTAGTCTTTCTATATTCTGATAAGGTAAACAATCGATCTACGTTTACCCGTTCCACTCCGTTCATTAATTTATAGACTTCTATCATATCTCCCCTCAGCCGTCTCTTTTCCAGGTTAAAGAGCCCTAACCTTTTTAGCCTTTCTTCATAGGAGTATCCTTCCATCCCCTTTACCATTTTGGTGGCTCTTCTCTGAACCTTTTCTAAAATCGCTATATCCTTTTTAAGATACGGCAACCAGAATTGCACACAATATTCAAGGTGCGGTCTCACCATAGAACGATATAGAGGCATTATATCATCTTTTGTTTTATTTTCCATTCCTTTCCTTATCATACCTAGCATTCTATTTGCTCTCTTGGCTGCTGCTGCACACTGGGCCGAGGGTTTTAACATGGTATCCACAATGACGCCTACATCTTTTTCCTGGGTGGTGGTTCCTAATGTGGAACCTTGCATCGTGTAGCCATAGTTTGGGTTGTTCTTCCCTAGGTGCATAACCTTGCAGTTGTCCACATTAAATTTCATCTGCCATTTTGATGCCCAGTCTTCCAATTTATCAAGATCCTCTTGCAATTTTCCACAATCCTCTTGAGTTTTAACAACTTTAAATAGTTTTGTGTCATCTGCAAATTTGATAACCTCACTCGTTATTCCACTTTCCAGGTCATTTATGAATATGTCAAAAAGCAGCGGACCCAGCACAGATCCCTGGGGTACACCACTATTCACCTTTCTCCATTGGGAAAATTGGCCATTTAGCCCTACCCTCTGCTTTCTATCTTTTAACCAGTTCCTGATCCACAATAGTACACTGCCTCCTATCCCATGACTCTTTAGTTTTTCCAAAAGTCTCTCATGAGGGACTTTGTCAAAGGCTTTCTGAAAGTCCAGATACACAATATCAACCGACTCACCTTTGTCCACCTGATTATTCACTCCTTCAAAAAAACATAGATTAGTAAGACAAGATCTTCCTTGTCTAAAACCATGTTGGCTGTCTCCCATTAGGTCATGACTATCTACATGCTGAGTAATTTTATTCTTTATGATGGTTTCTACCATTTTTTCCGGTACTGACGTCAGGCTCACCGGTCTGTAGTTTCCCGGATCACCCCTGGAACCCTTTTTAAAAATTGGTGTTACATTGGCGATCCTCCAATCTTCAGGTATTAGAGATGATTTTAATGATAGTTCACAGATTACTAATAGCAGGTCTGCTATCTCATATTTCAGTTCTTTCAACACCCTTGGATGTATACCATCCGGCCCAGGTGATTTGCTACTCTTCAGTTTATCTAATAGTTGTAATACTTCTTCCCGATGTATCGATATTTCCTTCAATTCTTCCGCACCTTTAAATACCACTTCAGTCATGGGTAACATCCCTACATCTTCCTCAGTAAAGACTGAAGCAAAGAATTCATTCAGTCAATCCGCTATCGCCTTGTCGCCTCTTAGTGCTCCTTTAACCCCTTTATCATCTAATGGACCAACTGACTCTCTCACAGGTTTTTTGCTACGAATGTATTTGAAAAGGTCTTTACTTCGTGTTTTTGCTTCCGCAGCAAGCTTCTTCTCAAATTCTCCCTTTGCCTGCCTTATTAATGCCTTGCATTTGACTTGCCAATGCTTGTGCTGTTTCCAGGTTTCGTCGGTTGGCTCTTTTTTCCATTTCCTGAAAGATGCTTTTTTGGCAACAACAGCCTCTCTGACCTCACCTTTAAACCATGCTGGCAGTTTTTTGGACTTCCTTCCACTTTTCTTAAAGCGTGGAATACAGCTGGTCTGGGCTTCCAAGATAGTATTTTTCAACAACAGCCAAGCCTGATGTACGTCTTTAACCTTTGCAACTGCTCCTTTTAGTTTTTTCTTAACTGTTGTCCTCATTTTATCATAGTCTCCCTTTCGAAAGTTAAAAGGTAGCAATGTGGATTTCCTTACTATCCCTCCTCCACTAATTAAATCAAAGGCGATCATGCTATGATCACTATTGCCAAGTGGCCCCACCAACCTTCTCTTGCACTAGATCTGGTGTTCCACTAAGGACTAGGTCTAATATGGCTTCCCCTCTGGTCGGTTCATGAACCAGCTGCTCAAAGAAGCAGTCATTTATTTCATCTAGGAACTTTATCTCCCTAGCATGTCCTGACGTGACACTGACCCAGTCGATACCGGGGTAGTTGAAATCACCCATTATTATTACTGCGCTGTAACTTTTGTTAGCTTCCTTGATTTCTTTGAGCATTTCATCATCCATTTGGTCATTCTGGCCAGGCGCTCGATAGTACACCCCCACTGCTATTGCCTTCCCCCTTTTACATGGAATTTCAATCCATATAGATTCTACAGCAGATTTTGTTTCCTGCAAAACTTTAATCCTTTCTGACTCAATGCCCTCTCTAACATAGAGAGCAACCCCTCCACCAATTTGATCAGCTCTATCATTACGATATAGTTTGTACCCAGGTATCACAGTGTCCCACTGGTTGTCCTCCTTCCACCATGTCTCTGATATTCCAATCATATCTAACCTTTCATTTAGTGCTATATATTCTAACTCTCCCATCTTATTTTTTAGACTTCTAGCATTTGCATACAAGCATTTTAGAGAATGTATTTTATTCATATTAATTTGGCTATTGTTAGACATGGGTAATTTGGGATCTTTAAGCTCTGTCTGCTCCATACTTGAGGGCATTTGGGCTACTTTACTCTTTTGTGGAACGTCTCTGCTTTTGGTAGTATCCTTCAAAGATACATTCTTCCGAATCATCCTCTTTTGGGCGACTGTCGGCTTTCCCCTAATATCTAGTTTAAAAGCTGCTCTATCTCCTTTTTAAAGGTTAATGCCAGCAGCCTGGTTCTATCCCGGTTAAGGTGAAGCCCATCCCTTCGGAAGAGCCCCTCCTTTCCCCAGAATGTTCCCCAGTTGTTAACAAATCCAAAACCCTCATCTCTGCACCATTGTCTCATCCACGCATTGAGACTCCGGAGTTCTGCCTGCCTTTTGGGTCCTGCGCGTGGAACAGGAAGCATTTCGGAGAATGCTACCCTGGAAGTTCTGGATTTCAACTTCCTACCTAAAAGCCTAAATTTAGCCTCCAGAACCTCCCTACCACATTTTCCTATGTCATTGGTACCGACATGTACCAAGACAGCAGACTCCTGCCCAGCACTATCTAAGACCTTATCTAGGTGGCGCGTGAGGTCCACTACCTTCGCACCAGGCAGGCATGTTACCAGGCGATCCTCAGGTCCACCAGCCACCCAGCTATCTACATGCCTGATGATCGAATCACCAACTATAACGGCTGTCCTATCCCTTTCCTCATGGGCACATGGCCCTGGAGAAACTTCCTCGTTGCGAGAGGGTTTTACATCACCTGGAGGACAGGTCCTAGTTACAGGATCACTTCCTGCCACACCAGGGTGATGCTCTCCTGTCATGTGACCTCTCTCCTCCATGGCAACAGGGATGCTGCCAGACTGGAGGTGGGACTTCAGGACTATATACCTGTAAGTCTTGTCTATGTATCTCTCTGTCTTTCTTATGCTTTCCAAGTCTGCTACTTTAGCCTCTAGAGAACGGACTCATTCCCTGAGAGCAAAGAACTCCTTGCACCTAGTGCACACGTAAGACCTCTCACCAACTGGGAGAAAATCATACATATGACACTCAATGCAAAAGACTGGAAAGCCCCCATCCCGCTGCTGGACTGCTGTCTGCATCTTAGTTTTAAGTTTGTGTTTAGATCTAAGTTCTTTACTTACTAAGGGTTGCTATGGATATTTATACTAATAAAACTGTACCTAATATGTGTAATATACCTTGTTCACCTGAAGCTTAACTAATCTCAGGTCCTTAGTGTATGACTGATTTGGGTAATGAGCTTCACCTGAGAGCACCTCCTGCCTTTTAAGATATGTAAGTACCTATAAAGCTACGATTATCCCAGGGGTGGGTGAGTGGGTGTGGGGAGGGAGGGAGGGAAATAACACTTATTAAAAGAGGGCTGCTACACAGTACCCTGTCTTGTGCTGCTGAGGTAAGCTATATTCTGATTTGATTTAAATTATAGATCTTAGCTGCTGCTAGGCTCTAACTTCTTATGAAATTTAAACTACAAGAATTTTCTGCGGTGACAGGAGTACATCCTGCCGGCTCCACGGAAAACAGAAAACTGATGAGAGGGAAGTGTTTAGGCGGGAAGGCAGCGTGCATGCATGTGGGATGCTCCCAAAAGCTTTCTTTTTGGACGCTGGGGAGCGTTCCCGCGCAGGCTCCGTCGGTACCGACGTACCCATATGTGAAGACTCATTCCTGCTTGTTCCTGGAGATTGCCTTTCTCACTTTGGGTTTGTGGATGTTTCTTGTACAGACATGTCCAGTCACAAAACCATAAAGCACTTGGGTGCAGAAAATCCTGAGCAACAAGTTAGCTTGTGCCATTCCTTGATATCTGCAGTTTCTGCTGCCTGGATGGAATCCCTGACTTACCATTGCTAATATAGAATTAAACACGAGTACTCAGGGGCAAAGAATGACTACTTTAATTTGTTGGTGCACCAGAAAATTTGCTGCTGTTGGGTGGCTGAAAAACAAGAATTTTGAGATGCTTTAGCCTCTTAACAGAATTATATCCAACTTCTCTCTGGCTTAAAATCTCAGCACACAAATGTATAAAGTTAAAAGTAATCCATGAAAGTAACCTCATGAAATGGCTGGCTAGGCTGATTAAGGATGTTTTTTACCTTACAACTTACCATAGAAAAAAATATTTGAATCCTCTTTTCTATAACAGTGACACTAATTTTCTTCATTAGCAGACACTTGGTAAGGTAACAAAACCCTTCTATAAAGACTCTCGGAAAGCAGCTACATAGCAAACCTGCCTACCAAAATATTAAGTCCCTGAATTCAAACCGCAAAATCTCCCTATGAAAAGGCAGCACTGGAATATTGCCAATATCCCATTGCCCTAAAACACCAAATACACCTATGAAAAGTCAGCATTGCAAATATTCTAGAACAGTGGTCGGCAAATCGCGGCTCGCAAGCCACATGCATCTCTTTGGCCCCTTGAGTGTGGCTTTTCCACAAAATATCACGTGCGGGAGCGCACGTACAGTACGATTGAAACTTTGTGGCCCATGCGCAGAAGTCGGTTTTCGGCCTGAGCGAGCCTATTTTGAAGAAGTGGCGTTAGAAGAAGTGGGGGTGAGGGGAGACGGGATACGCAGCGTGGGGGAGGCGCGTGCGATTCATGCATGAGTTGAGTGAGCCAGTCAGTCAGCAGTCTCATTGTGCAGTGGTTAGTGCTAGTCGCGTCCGCAAATCGCGCGCAGGTGACAAATGTATCTACTCGAAGCATAAAGTTACCTGTATTTTTCCAACCAGCTGCAAATCCTACAGGTATTTTTGTCATCAATTTAAGAATTGTAATTATTTTGTGTTGGTGGCTTTATTATTATAAAATGAAACTTTTTTTAGGTGCCCTGTTTGACATGGCTACAAAGAAGAAGCAAAGAAAAACAGATGATATCAAGTTTTATTCAACGTACCTATAGTTTAATAAACTTTACTTAAAGTTTTAAGTCTTAGTTAAGTTAATTTTAGGGACTTTTGTTGAGTGAAAGAAGATGTAGTGTCGAGGATTGAGAAAGGTATGTTGAGATGGTTTGGACATATAGAGAGGATGACCGAAAGGAGATAGACGAAACAAGTATACAAGACGAGTGTGGATGGGAGAGTTGGAAGGGGTCGACCTCAGCAAACGTACCTCAATCAGATTTAGGACGTTTTTAGCAAAGGCCAGCTTAGGAGTACCCTAATTAAGTTAATGACTGTTGAAGTGCCTGACATTTGGAAGCTCTTGTTGAACTGAGATGTTTGTTTCTTCTTACATATGATTTTCTGTACTGTTATACTGTAAGTATTTGATTGAACTCATAATTATGTATAATGAGTGAAAGCATTTTTTTTGGATGGTGTGCTTACACTATAAGCTTCACGTTTGATTGGATCATTATATAATCCTTAATTCCTTGCCAGTACCAGCTATGTTAGCAGCTGCATTTCCACTAAAACGTTTCTTTTATACTATCCATGTAGCCTGTTAGACACACCCAGTGAGAACCTTCAGTGTTACAAAGCCACCTCTAGCAATTATGTTTTGGGTTTTTTTTGTTGCCTTGTCATCTCCTTTTACCCTGCTCTCAGGGCCGGCCCGTCCATTGAGCAAGAATGTTCTTTGCACAGGGCCCCGTGCAAACAACATTCTGCATTACAAGACCGCCAAGGCAACGACAGAATCAAGTCTCCCGCAGCCACGGCCGTGGCCCCCCGCCTGCCCAGCAGAGTCCTCACTGAATCAGTTCCCTCAGCATGGGCTTTTCAGAGCCACGAAGGGAGAGGCTCCCTTTCTCGCAGCTCTGTTAAGCCCGCCGGCGCTGAAGGGAAACAGGCATGGCAGCAGCAGCAGGGTTTTTTTTGTTTTTTTAAATTTCCCTGGGCTGATGGGGGGGGGGTAGGGGTTAGGACTGGTAATGGGCCATGGGGGGGGGGGACTAAGACTGAAAATGGGGTTATGGGGGGGCTAGGACTGGAAATGGGCTATGGGGGGGCTAAGACTAGAAATGGGCTGGCTAGGACTGGAAATGGGCTATGGGGGGGTTAAGACTAGAAATGGGCTGATGGGGGGTTAGGACTGGAAGTGGGCTGATGGGGGGTTAGGACTGATAATGGGCTATCGGGGGGCTAAGACTGAAAATGGGGTGATGGGGGGGTTAGGACTGGTAATGGGCTATGGGGGGCTAAGACTGAAAATGTGGTGATGGGGGGGTTAGGACTGGAAGTGAGCTGATGGGGGGTTAGGACTGGTAATGGGCTATGGAGGGGCTAAGACTGAAAATGGGGTGATGGGGGGGTTAGGACTGGTAATGGGCTATGGGGGGCTAAGACTGAAAATGTGGTGATGGAGGGGTTAGGACTGGAAGTGGGCTGATGGGGGGTTAGGACTCGTATTGGTTTAATATTTGCAGTGTTGCCTTTTGCTAGGTAGCGTATGGTGCTTTGTGAGTCCTGGTAGTGCTGTTAGGATATGGCGGGTTTGCTATGGGTTCTAAATGGGCAATGTTTGTAGTAGTTCCTAATGTGCCTGGCGGTTGGCACTGGATTAAAGTAATGTAGAAATCGTTTAGTCTTTCTTTATCCATATACTCATTAAGAGGCATGTTTACTAAAAGTTAGTGTATGGTAACATTATGCAAATAGTTATGCAAATGAGGCCCCACACCGAGTCTCTGCACATGGCCCTGCACCCCCCTTGGGCCGCCCCTGCCTGATCTTTTCTCTTCAGGTGCCGAAAGCCTCTGCACCCCCACCCCCCTCTTATCTCTCCATCTGCTTCATCCTGAAACTAATATGTGATAAAGTTATCTATGTCTGAACCTTTTTGATCTTCAAAGTGGCACCATAAGGTGCCCCATGCCAGGTATGTCAAGGGTGAGGATGGAGTCACTGGAGGCAGAAAAGCCACATCTATGTTAAGGATGCTACACTATGTCAAGACTGCTCCAGTAGTGATTGTGCTGTTATAGTGATGATAGTGGGAGTGGAACAGACTATAGGAGTCCCCTGTGATAGGTAGAATCGATGTGTTGAGTGTTGAACTAGCATCTGAGTGCTTCTATAGTACCTCCCAAACTAATGGCTGCTTTGGCTATGGAAAACAGATATGCTCCCTTTGTCTAGAAGGAAGCAGGTTCCCCCATGTGCTGCTCTGTCAAACCTGTTTTCTGTTTTAACACTTAAAAGCTGACTTGATTGTTATTGCTTTTGTACTTAGCAAATGGAGACTGCATTTAAAAATGCTTTCCAACACTGGCCAGTACCTGCACCCTGAAAGCACAGCTGAGGTATCGTGGGAGGAATAATTCCAGATTTAACATGATTTCTATGGTCCTGAACCCCTGCTGTTCTTGTTTGTCAGAGGCCTTCTGCTGCCTCATTCCTCGCATAATTCAGGGGATTTGGTGTTCAATGTAAGTGGACGTAAGCCTGCCATCCTCGCTGTCTGTTTTCCTCTGGTGGAGTTCTGTTAACAATGTTTATTATCCTATTAAAAGATATACAGAAATTATGTTCATTCTTCTTGGACAAGCCGGATGAGTTAGCCACATACTGATGACGACATCCAACAGAGCCAGAATGAATTAGCTCCCCAGAGCGCAGAAAGCCCTTTAAAAGGCTCTTTTGAGCATGTGCAGGGTAGCCCCCAGTAGCATACCATGTCAATTCCTCCCTCAGTCTTCTTCATCCACCATGCCCAATGGATGGATCATCCTACTCTCTATTTAATATCTAAGAAGAAAAAAAGAAAACCAAGAGAGTTAACCCAATATTCTCCCAAGCTCGGAAGAGCTCCATCCAGAATAGCTGATCCCAAAACTAGGCTTTAAAAACTGCCCAGGGTGCAAGAAATGAATGACTTAACCAATTCCCAAAATCGTGCCTTGGATGATCTCACTGCACGGATGTCTACCTGCATTGCACAAGGAGGTCCCAACAGGCCCGAAAACAGACAAAGAACCTCATAAGAACATAACAACATAAGATATGTCATACTGTGTCAGACCAAGGTCCATCAAGCCCAGTATCCTGTTTCCAACAGTGGCCAATCTAGGTCACAAGTACCTAGCAGTTTCCCCAAAAGACACAGGTTCCAGAATGCTTGTATTGGGTCAAGCAGTGATATCATGGGTCCCTTTTTAATAATAGTTTATGGACATTTCCTCCAGGAACTTGTCCAAACCTTTTTTAAACCCAGCTACACTAACAGCCTTCACTACATACTTCGGTAACAAATTCCATAGTTTGATTACACGTTGAGTGAAAAATATTTTCTCTTATTTTTCTTAAATAGTTTACCCTGTAGCTTCATTGCATGTCCCCTATTCTTTTTATATTCTGATAACGTAAACAATCAATCTACGTTTACCCGTTCCACTCCGTTCATTAACTTATAGACTTCTATCATATCTCCCCTCAGCCGTCTCTTTTGCAGGTTAAAAAGCCCTAACGTTTTTAGCCTTTCTTCATAGGGGTATCCTTCCATCCCCTTTACCATTTTGGTGGCTCTTCTCTGAACCTTTTCTAATAATGCTATATCCTTTTTAAGATACGGCGACCAGAATTGCACACAATATTCAAGGTGCGGTCGCACCATGGAATGATACAGAGGCATTATAATATCCTTTGTTTTATTTTCCATTCCTTTCCTTATGATACCTAGCATTCTATTTGCTCTCTTGGCTGCTGCTGAACACTGGCCGGAGGGTTTTAACATGTTATCCACAGTGACGCCTAAATCTTTTTCCTGGGTGGTGGTTCCTAATGTGGAAGCTTGCATCATGTAACCATAGTTTGGGTTGTTCTTCCCTAGGTGCATAACTTTGCACTTGTCCACATTAAATTTCATCTGCCATTTTGATGCCCAGTCTTCCAATTTATCAAGATCCTCTTGCAATTTTCCACAAGCCTCATGGGGTTTTAACAACTTGAAAAAGTTTTGTGTCATCTGCAGATTTGATTACCTCACTCGTTATTCCCTTTTCCAGGTCATTTATGAATATGTCAAAAAGCAGCGGACCCAGCACAGATCCCTGGGGTACACCACTATTCACCTTTCTCCATTGGGAAAATTGGCCATTTACCCTACCCTCTGCTTTCTATCTTTTAACCAGTTCCTGATCCACAATAGTGTACTGCCTCCTATCCCATGACTCTTTAGTTTTGCCAAAAGTCTCTGATGAGGGACCTTGTCAAAGGCTTTCTGAAAGTCCAAATACACTATATCAGCTGAATGACCTTTGTCTATGTGTTTATTCACACCTTCAAAAAAACATAACAGATTAGTAAGACAAGTTCTTCCTTGTCTAAAGCCATGTTGGCTGTCTCCCATTAAGCCATGATTATCTACATGTTCAGCAATTTTGTTCTTTATGATGGTTTCTACCATTTTTCCCCGTACTGACATCAGACTCACCAGTCTGTAGTTTCCTGGATCACCCCTGGAACCCTTTCTAAAAATTGGCGTTACGTTGGCCATCCTCCAATCTTCAGGTATTAGAGATGATTTTAATGATAGTTCACAGATTACTACTAGCAGGTCTGCAATCTCATATTGCAGTTCTTTCAACACCCTGGAATGCATACCATCCAGTCCAGGTGATTTGCTACTCTTCAGTTTATCTAATAGTTGTAATACATCTTCCCGATGTATCGATATTTCCTTCAATTCTTCCGCACCTTTAAATACCACTTCAGTCATGGGTAACATCCCTACATCTTCCTCAGTAAAGACCGAAGCAAAGAATTCATTCAGTCTCTCCGCTATCACCTTGTTGTTTCTTAGTTCCCCTTTAACCCCTCTATCATCTAATGGACCAACTAACTTTCTCACAGGCTTTTTGCTACGAATGTACTTGAAAAAGTCTTTATTACACGTTTTTGCTTCCGCAGCAAGCTTCTTCTCAAATTCTCCCTTTGCCTGCTTTATCAATGTCTTGCATTTAACTTGCCAGTGCTTGTGCTGTTTCCCGTTTTCGTCATTCAACTCTTTTTTCCATTTCCTGAAAGATTCTTTTTTGGCAACAGCAGCCTCTCTGACCTTACCTTCAAACCATGCTGGCAGTTTTTTGGACTTACTTCCACTTTTCTTAAAGCATGGAATACAGCTGGTCTGGGCTTCCAAGGTAGTATTTTTAAACAACACCCAAGCTTGATGTATCTTTAACCTTTGCAACTGCTCCTTTTAGTCTTTTCTTAACTATTTTCCACATTTTATCATAGTCTCCCTTTCAAAAGGTAAAAGGTAGTACTGTGGATTTCCTTACCATCCCCCGTCCACTAATTAAATCAAATGTGATCATGCTATGATCACTATTGCTAAGTGGCCCCAACACCCTTATCTCTTGCACCAAATCTGGTGTTCCACTAAGGACTAGGTTCAATATGGCTTCCCCTCTGGTCGGTTCATGAACCAGCTGCTCCAAGAAGCAGTCATTTATTTCATCTAGGAACTTTATCTCCCTAGCATGTCCTGCCATGACGCTGACCCAATCGATAACAGGGTAATTGAAATTGCCCATTATTATTACTGTGCTGTAATGTTTGTTAGCTTCCTTGATTTCTGGGAGCATTTCATTATCCATTTTTTCATTTTGGCCAGACGGTCGATAGTACACCGCCCACTGCCACTGCCACTGCCTTCCCCTTTTTACATGGAATTTCAATCCATAGAGATTCTACAGCAAATTTTGTTTCCTGCAAAACTTTAATCCTTTCTGACTCAATGCCCTCTCTAACATAGAGCGCAACCCCTCCACCAATTTGATCAGCTCTATCATTACGATATAGTTTGTACCCAGGTATTAGTGTCCTACTGGTTGTCCTCCTTCCACCATGTCTCTGAGATTCCAATCATATCTAACCTCTCATTTAGTGCTATATATTATAACTCTCCCATCTTATTTTTTAGACTTCTAGCATTTGTGTACAAGCAGTTTAGAGACTGTATTTTATTCATATTAATCTGGCTATTGGTAGGCATGGGTAATTTGGAATCTTTAAGCTCTGTCTGCTTCATACCCATGGGCATTTGGGCTACTTTACTCTTTTTTGGAACCTCTCTGTTTTTGGTAGTATCCTTCAAGGATACATTCTTCTGAACCATGCGCTCTTGGGCAACTGTCGGCTTTCCCCTATTATCTAGTTTAAAAGCTGCTCTATCTCCTTTTTAAAGTTAATGCCAGCAGCCTGGTTCCATCCCGGTTCAGGTGAAGCCCTTCCCTTCGTAAGAGCCCCTCCTTTCCCCAGAATGTCCCTCAGTTCCTAACAAATCCGAAACACTCATCCTTGCACCATCGTCTCAGCCACGCATTGAGACTCTGGAGCTCTGCCTGCCTTTTGGGTCCTGTGCGTGGAACAGGAACCATTTCAGAGGAAGCTACCCTGGAACTTCTGGATTTCAACTTCCTACCTAAAAGCCTAAATTTAGCCTCCAGAACCTCCCTACCACATTAGCTGAGCATCTGAACCTGAAGGCAAGCTCAGTTACTCCAGCTTTCCCAGTCTTGTTTAGGCCTCAACCATCCATAACGCAGCTTCGTCTCTGCAGAGCTAAACCCCTTTCCTTCTCTTCTGCCACTCTCCATGGAGCCACTGTTGACAGAAAAGGCAAGACACCATGTATTGTTCATCTCTCTGCTCCTCACTATGCCAAGGAATCTCTCTGCCTGGTTCCCATGGAGCCACACTCGCTCAGGCCACTTCTCCCAATGTTAGGGGATGCCTTACTCTCAGTCCCACAAAGACTGCATTGGTCTGGTGCTGGGGCTCTCTTCTGCCTCTCACCACGCCATTGACTTGCAATGGAGCAGATCAGCCAACACCAGGTATTTGGTTCCCTCCAAAGACCTTCACAGCCATGCTATCAGCACAAGATCCCTCACCGATCATTGCAAGCATTCTCTGAACTCTTCCTCTTCCCAGGATTAGCCCAGCCCATTCCAAACCAAGCACCACAGGCAGGACAGCAGGAGACACCTTCCCCAAGTGCCACAAAGCAGGACAGCTTTAAAGAGAGCCCTCCTCCTACATCTGCTCAAAAGCTCCTGGAGCTCTTCAGCAGGATCATGGTGCAACATATCCCAGTTCCAACCCAAAAATAGAATTGGGAGTGCTTGATCTCCCTCCCTCCCACCCGGACTCATACCCCCACCTACATTCCTGCACTCTCCTCCACTGATTTGTTTTCTCCAAAACCTGACCACACCGATGAGCTTCTGGCCTCATGAATATCACAGCCTTCATAATGGAATGCTGACAACTACCTCTCTTTTGCTCCAGGATTACCCGACTCCCCGAGAATCCCCTCCATCTCATCTCCTTCACAGCCCCATCTGGTTTCATCACCTGAGGACCTAATGCACCCCATATCCCTTCAGAAGCTGGCCATCTTTCACTATCGTCTAGTAACACGCCCAAGTTCCAGAACAAGGTCCTCAAGTATTCAGACACCCCAAAATGGATGGTAGCAATTCCTGTGTACAAAATAATTCTCAAATGCTGGTACAAAGCCTGGCAGACTCCTTTCTCAGCTACTTCCACCAACAAGAGACTGGAAGTCAAATACCAGTCTTCCTGGCCTCCGGATTTAGAACATAAAATATACCATACTGGGGTCCATCAAGTCCAGTATCCTGTTTCCAACAGCTGCCAATCCAGGTCATAAGTACCTGTCAGGGTTCCAAAAATATACACACATCTCATATTGCTTAAGCCATGGTAATCAGTGGATTGCACTGGTCCTCTTTAATAATTTCCATCAGGAACCTGTCCAAACCTTTTTTAAACCAAGCTACAGCATTTACTACAGCCTTTAGTAACAAATTCCAGAGTTTGATAATGAGTTGAATGAAAAAATATTTTCTCTTATTAGTCTTAAATGGGTTACAATGTAACTTCATTACGTGTCCCCTAGTCTTTCTACCTTTTGAAGGTGTAAACTGATCTATGCTTACTCATTTCATTCCATTCATTATTTTATACACCTCTATCATATCTCCCCTCCATCGTTTCTTTTCCAAGTTGAGGAGAGAGAGATGGAGTGAGAGGTTTGTAAAAAGAGGTGGCTTGAGAATTAGATTTAGGTATCATGGATAATAGGTTGAAACCCTCTGCCTGGTGTGCAGCGGCAGTGGCAGCCAAGAGAGCAAACAGAATACTAAGAATCATAAGGAAAGAAACGGAAAATAAAACCAAGGATATGATAATGCCTCAGGTATTGTTCCATGGTGCAACCACACTTTGAATACTGTGTGCAATTCTGATCGCCATATCTTAAAAAGGATACAGCAGAATTAGAAAAAGGTATACAGAACAGCCACCAAAATGGTAAAGGAGATGGAAGGATACTCCATGAGGAAAGGCTTAAAAGGTTAGGGCTCAAACATGGAAAGGAGATGGCGGAGGGAAGATAGGATAGAGGTCTATAAATTAATGAACAGGTAAACATAGGTGGTGGTGGTGGTGGTTGTTTCATGGCGATGCTCTGGATAGTTGTCCTAAACTGTGCTCAGTCTTCCAGTTAGGCAGCTCATTGTTGTCAGAGTAGCACCCATAGCTGCTGTTATTGTATCAATCCATCTCATTGCTAGCCTTCCTCTTTTGCGTTAACCTGCTGACCTGTGCGAATCGTTAGTACACCTCAGAAAGCTAGAACACCACTGGCAACGCTCCAGACACACCAACAACCAAACTGCATATCTGAATAGCCTACATCAACATCGAAGAGCTGTCAACCACAAGAGAAAAGAACACCACACCAGCACCCTCATGTGTTCCCTTAACAAACCTTAAGAACTCTTCGGCCTCTTTCAATCCCTCACAAAGGATACATCCACCCATGAACCAACGAATACTCCTAGCCTGGAAGCCTTTGCTATATATGTTCAAAGCAAAACTACCTCAACAACGTCCTACCCAGACAGATCTGACCTTGAATACTCACCCAGGCACCTCCCCCTTCCAGTGATACACTCATACCCACTCTAGAGGCTTTTTATACATACTCTCCCAAGCAAATAGAGAGAATCATCTGTGGAATTAACACCACCACCTCCCCAACTGACCCATGTCCAGCATTTTGGATAAAGCAAGTCGGATCCAACCTCAGTCCAGTCATCGCCAGAATCGCTAACCTCTCACTGGCTGAAGGCCTCCTTCCACCATCCCTCAAAACCACCTCCATCAAACCACTTTTAAAAAATAACAAGCTTGACCCATCTCCAGTCTCCCCTTCTTGGACAAAATTCTAGAAGAGATTATTCACCAACAAACCCAGGACCACATTGACTTCTATGTACTTCTGGACCCACAGCAACATGGGTTTCGCCTGCAACATGGTGTGGAAACCCTACTGGTAACTCTCCTGGACAAACTCTACACAGGCCAGGACAAGAAGAAACAGGGATTCATCATGATATTCATGGACATTGCCTCTGCCTTTGACACCGTCAATCACAGTCTCCTACTCACCCGCCTGCATCAAAAAGATATAAGGAATCGAGCCCTCGACTGGTTTAAATCATACCTGTCCGATCGCCAGCAACAAGTCCACATAGAAACACAAACATCCAGAATCTTCCAGCAGACACAAGGAGTCCCGCAGGGTTCATCACTCTCCGCCCTGCTCTTCAACATCTATATATAGCCAATCTGCACCATTATACAATCATTCAACATTTACTACCACATTTATGCCGACGATGTCCTGCTCTAAACCCCTTTCTCCAAAGACGGCCCTGACTACTCTTCCATCACAAAGTGCTTCAATGCTGTCTCAGATTGGCTCGCCACCCACAACCTGATGGTTAACAACAGAAAGTCAGAGGTCTTATTCATAACAAAAGACCAATCTTTCACCCCACCAACTTCCCTCAGATTGAAAGATTTTGATCTCATGGCGAAACAAGAAGTACGTTATCTTGTTATCACATTGGACCAACACCTTAATTGGGAAGCCCACATACAAAATGTCACCAGGGCAGTCTACCATAAACTAGGAACCCTCTGGCACCTACGCCCTCTCCTCGAGTCCTCAGATTTTCGCACGGTATGCCAAGCCCTCATCTTTCCTCACTTCGACTACTCCAACATAATCTACCATGGCCTGCCAAAACAAGCCCTCCAACCATTACAAGTGGCCATGAATGCAGCCACCCAAACACTCCTGTCTGCATCCCGATATGAACACATCACAGCCCTCTTGATTCAGCTTCACTGGCTCCCTATAACAAGCCACCTGATTTACAAGGCCCTCCTACTCACCTTTAAGGCTCTTCATGGCATGTCTGCAACCTCCATCACAGAACTCATACAACGTACCCCTGAGACGAGAACCAGGTGGTCATGCATGGTGAACTCGCTCGTCATCCCTGCAGCAATTAGAACATGCACCCAATCTACCACGAATAGTGCCTTTTCCGTATATGCACCAACCCCCTAGAACACCCTACCCCCAACAATCAGAGCCATCCCTGATCTTATTTCCTTTAGGAAGACATTAAAGACATACCTGTTCCAACAAACTTACAACCAGCCACCATAAACAAGACGTATGCCGTTACTACCCAGCATTTACCATAAACAAGGCCTATGCCACTACTTCCCATGCATTTACCATTCCTTTGTCTCAGGCCAATGTAAACTGTTCTACCCTATATAAACTGTTTATTGTTCAAGTTACTTTAAGTTCAATATAAACTGCACTGATTTCAAAGAGTGCGATATATAAAAGTAAGTAAGTAAATAAATAAATAAACAAACAAACCTTCTACCTTGCCAAGCATGATGTCTTTCTCTAATGATCTCCCTCTTTGCATGATGTGTCTAACGTATGAAAGTCAAAGTCTTGTCAGCTGAGCTTCTAAAGATTTTGCCAGTTGTCAGGATTTTTGTCTTCTTTACATTAAGGTGCATGCCCATTTTAAGACTATGTTCCTTGATCTTGAGAAGCAAATGTTTCAGATCATCTTTGCTTTCAGCCTGTAACATGGTAACAACAGCATAGCGAAGATTGGTGGAAGACTCATCAACAATCTTCACACCTCGATTGTCTTCATACAGTCCTGCATCTCCAGGAACAAGCAGGAATGTAGTCTTCACATATGGGTATCGTCGGTACCGATGGAGCCTGCACGGAAACGCTCCCCAGCATCCAATAGGAAAGCTTTTGGGAGCATCCCACAGCGCCTGCGTGCTGCCTTCCCGCCTTTCCCATCTGTCCCTCTCCAGTTCTTCGTTTTCCGCAGAGCCGACAGGTCGCACATCCTGTCACCGCAGAAAATATTCCCTTTTATTCTTTTTTGTGGTCGCGTCTGCCTTCCCTCGACGCTACACCGGTACCGACGGTTCTTTCTATTTTCTTTAAAAACAAAACAAAACAAAAAAAAAACCCCTTTTCTTCTGGAGTCTTTTCCAGGTATTTTCTCATCATGTGCCATGCGCCATTTTGGGCACTAGGCCCAACTTTTCCTTTAAAATGGAAAAACCCGCTTCGGGTTTTAAAAAGTGTTCCAAGTGTGGCAGTACCATCTCTGTCACCGACACCCATGAGTGGTGCCTCAAATGTTTAGGTCCTGACCACTCTATTTCGGAGTGTGTTGCCTGTGGGATGATCTCGAAGAGGGGCTGGCAAAACCAGGCTGCTAAACTTAGCACCCTTTTTCCCTCCGATGCAGCGTCTGTGGCATCGACGTCTTCCAGGGCTTCGTCTTCCTCCCATGGATCTCAGGTAACTAAACATAAATCTGGCCGGTCCCGAAAGGATAGATCTCCTTCTAAGCATCGAGATGCCTCTGGCGTTGCCCTTGAGGGACTTGTACTGGCAAAATTGCCCTGGCAGGAGGCTTCGGCTTCCAAAGCACTTACAGGGCTCCAAGATGTTCTTGAGACCTCAACCTCAGCAGAACTACTGGTGCCATGCTCTTGGGTACTGGCTGCTTCATCCAGTACCGATACCCAAGCATTGGCAGCGTCGACAGACCAGAGATTCTTCGCTATTGAACGCAGTCTGGCGGCTCTTCTCACAGCCTCAATGCCCCTGAAACCGCTTCAGACAATTCAACCGGTACCGGTACCGACTGCATCGACATAGGCAGGTATACTACCAGGACCGAGTCATGCTTATCCATCCGGTATCGACAAGTCGGTACCGGACCCCTCTGATACCGACTTCAATCGGTACCGGTATCATGCCTTGCATGATCACCCGGATCGGAGATACTTTGAATCCTCTGATGAGTCTGAAGACTCTGAAAGCTCTGCCGATACCAGAGTACTTCTTCCTGAGGACTCTTCTTCTCCTCAGCATAGCATGTCTCCTCCAGAGGATATGTCCTTTCAGGATTTTATCCGAGATGTGGCTCGAGGTCTTTCCATCACAGTGGCTCCTGAAAAAGAGCCTAGGGCAAAGGAATTGGAAATCCTGCAATACCCTAAAGCTCCCAAGGAGGCAGCTACCTTACCTATTCATGAGATCTTGCATGACCTTATGTTAGGGATGTGGAAAACACCTCTAACCACTTCTCCTCACTCTCGAAGGCTCGACACCATGTATCGAGTTCCTCCTTGTCCTGGGTTTCAGAAGACTCAGCTACCACACCATTCCATGGTGGTGGAATCAGCTATGAGAAGGATCAAGAGTACAAAAAGACATGCATCTAATCCTTCAGGACGTGAGTGTGGGACTCTTGACAACTTTGGACGTCAAACCTTCCAGGCTTAAGGAGGTCACAGGAGATTTAGAGCTTATGAGCCCTCTCCTTCCTGATGATAAGAGGCAGGATTACCTTGCCCTTGTCAAACATGCTCAGGATGTTTCCAAGTTTGTAAATCGTGCAGCCTTTGACTGCTTTGAGTGCATAAGCAGAACCTCTGCTATTGCCATAGGTGCACGAAGGATTGCCTGGCTCCAGGCATCTGACATGGAACTTTGGGTATAGGATAAACTGGGGAATATTCCTTGCACAGGAGAGAATCTCTTTGGCAAGAATTGGCAGGAAAAAGCTAATGAGATAGATGCTGACAATATCACCTTGGATAGATTGTCTAAATCTACAGCTGATCCTACAAGGAAAAAATCCTACAAGAAGCCATTCTTCAGTAAGAAGAAGAGGTTTTACCCTTCCTATACACGAGTAGGGGCATCGTTTAGGTCAGTCTGCCCAAAAGGGACAGCAGCCACAACCTAAGCAAAGAAAAACAAAAGCTGCTAAGCCTCAACCGGCTCAGCAGACTCAGCTTACACAGGGGCTTTGACTCCTATCTAGAGAACTTTGCCTTCCTGGCCCTGAACGGCCCAGAGCCTTCCACCATTACAGGAAGGTTATGTCATTTTGCCCCCAGATGGGGGCAGATAACAGCAGAAAATTGGACTCTGTCCATTGTAAGAGAGGGGTACAAGCTTCATTTCCTCAGCATGCCCCCTCCTACAATGGTAAGACAGTTCAATTCTCAGACATCTCTCAACGCCCAGTTAGGTCAAGAGGTCACTTTGCTTCTTGCCCAGGGGGCAATAGAAGAGGTACCCATTCTCCAACAGGGTACAGGGTTCTACTCCCCCTATTTACTTATTCCAAAGAAAACAGGGGGACACAGACCCATTTTGGACCTCAGAGAATTAAACAAATTCCTGTTCAAAGAGAAGATCAAAATGATTTTTCTAGGAACTCTGCTGCCATACCTTCAGAGTCAGGATTGGCTTTGTTCTCTAGATCTCAAGGATGCGTACACTCATGTTCTCATCTATCCAGCTCATCGAAAGTTCCTTCGCTTTCTATTTTAAGGGAAGCACTACCAACAGAGTTCTTCCTTTTGGCCTGGCCTCGGCACCAAGAGTGTTCATAAAATGCATGGCTGTGGTGGCGGCATTTCTTTGCACCCTGGGAATATTCGTCTTCCCTTACTTAGACGACTGGCTCATTTGAGCCCCTTCAGAGCCAGAGGCCAGGATTTCTCTCTCTCTCACACAATGTGCATCATTCAGAATTTGGGACTTGTCATAAACCTCCCAAAATCCAACCTTCCTCCCACTCAGTCTCTAGAATTTATAGGAGCTCTGTTGGATACCAGACAGACAAGGGCCTATCTTCCACAGCCCCGCTGCCTTCGCATTGTGCAGTTAGCTTCCCAAGCAGTGCTAAAGCCTCACCTCACTGCTCGGGAAATGTTACAGTTGCTAGGCCACATGGCATCCACCGTGCATGTGGTTCCTTATGCTCGTCTCCATATGAGGGCAGCCCAGTGGACTTTATCCACTCAGTGGACTCAGGCATCAGGTTGCCTGTCAGACAAAATAAACTCAGATCATCTTATTTTGTCCCTCCAATGGTGGCAGTCACCCCAAAACCTTTTGGTGGGGTCCCCTTTCCAACAACCCCCACCCCAAGCCACTCTGACAACAGATGCCTCACAGGTAGGTTGGGGAGCCCACCCGCAAGGCCTCTCTACCCAAGGTACCTGGACTCCACAGGAGACCTATCTACACATCAAACTCCTGGAACACAGAGCAATCTTCCTTGCTCTTCGAGTATTCCACACCCAGCTCAGCTACAAGACAGTCCTAGTTCAAACGGACAATCAGGTAGCCATGTTCTATGTGAACAAGCAGGGTGGAACAGGCTCTCTGTCGCTCTGCAACGAAGCTTTGCGACTATGGGCCCTCGCCAGAGAGCATCAGATTCATCTCCTTGCGGTGTATCTTCCACGCATTCAAAACTCTTGGGCAGACAGACTCAGTCGAGTTCTGCTTCCACATGAATGGTCTCTCCAAGCAGACCAAGTGGGCAACATATTTCAAATTTGGGGAACCCCGGACATAGACCTCTTTGCAAGTCCACTGAATGCCAAACTTCCCCGGTTCTGTTCCGGAATCCCGGCTCAGGGTTGTCAGGCCAGGGATGCTTTCCACCTCCATTGGGGCCAGGACTTCCTGTATGCCTTTCCACCCATTCCCCTAATTCCCAAAACCCTGTTCAAGCTTCAGAGAGACAGAGGTCATATGATTCTCATAGCTCCACATTGGCCAAGGCAAATGTGGTATCCTCTGCTCCTACATCTCTCTCAAGCTCTGCCTCTGGAGTTAGGATCTGCTCCAGATCTCCTTTCTCAGGAGGACGGGATGCTGTGGCATCCCAGTCCCCAGTCTCTCCATCTCAGGGCCTGGTTGCTGAAAGCCTAGAACTTCATGGTCTTAACCTTTCTCAGCAGATAAGGGATATCCTTCATGCTTCCAGGAAACCTTCCACAAGACGCTCTTATGCTTTCAAGTGGAAAAGGTTTACCATATGGTGCTTGCAGAAGGGTCTTGACCCTCTTGCGATACCTCTGGAATCATTACTGGAGTATCTCCTTCATTTGTCTAATATAGGGCTTAAGACCAATTCAGTGAGAGTTCATTTGTGTGCTATTGCAGCTTCTTTCAAGCCTCTAAATGGCCAACCTATTTCCTCTCACTCTCTCATAGCGAGATTTATGAGAGGCCTTCTTTTAACTAAGCCTCCCATTAAGCCATCACCGGTGGCATGGGACTTAAATCTGGTTCTTGGGCAGCTCATGAAGCCGCCTTTTGAACCATTAGCTACTACCTCTTTGAAATTCCTTTCCTGGAAGGTAATCTTTCTTATTGAAATCACATCAGCACGTCGCATCAGTGAATTGCAAGCATTGGTGGCTGATCCTCCTTATACAAGGTTCCATCAGATAAGGTAATCCTTAGGACTCATCCACCCTTTATGCCAAAGGTGGTGTCACTTTTTCATTTAAACCAAGCAGTTTACCTTCCTGTATTTTTCCCAAGGCCTCACGCCTCAAATGCAGAAAGGAATCTTCATACTTTAGATTGTAAAAGGGCTTTGGCCTTTTACTTGCAAAGGACACAGCAACATAGAAAGTCCTCTCAACTCTTTGTTGCTTTTGATCCTAGTCATTTGGGACTTCCAGTCTCCAAAAGAACACTGTCCAGCTGGATTGCACAGTGTATTTCTTTTGCTTATGAGAGTAAGAACTTTCCTCTTGAAGGCCATGTCACAGCTCACAATGTGAGAGCCATGGCAGCCTCAATGGTTCATCTTCACTCTGTCTATCGACGACATCTGTCGAGCAGCTACTTGGGCCTCAGTTCATACCTTCACAGCCCTTTACTGCTTAGAAGAGGACTCCCGCCAGGATGCCTTGTTTGGTCAGGCTGTTCAACACCTGTTCCATACTTAATCAACTCCTACCCACCATCCCTGGTAGAATGCCAGAGATCCATGGGGGGAAGTGGAGCCCTTTCACAAGGGCACACAACTTCTGGGATTTCTCCCTGGCATCTGCAGCTAGGGAGTCCCCATATGTGAAGACTACATTCCTGCTTGTTCCTGGAGATAGCATAGTTACTCACCTGTAACAGGTGATCTCCGGGAACAGCAGGAATTTAGCCTTCACAACCCACCCACTTCCCCTAGAAGTTGTATCTCTCTATCTCTCTTTCCCTCTCTCTTTGTCTCAGCTTTAAACTCAACTGGAGAGGGACAGTTGGGAAAGGCGGGAAGGCAGCATGCATGCGCTGTGGGATGCTCCCAAAAGCTTTCCTATTGGACGCTGGGGAGCGTTCCCGCGCAGGCTCCGTCGATACCGACGATATCCATATGTGATGACTAAATTCCTGCTGTTCCTGGAGATCACCTGTTACAGGTGAGTAACTATGCTTTCTCTGCTGATTTGTTCTGCATATAAATTAAACAGGTATGGGGAAAGTATGCAGCCTTGTCGTACACCTTTGCTGATTTTAAACCATTCTGTTTCTCCTTGTTCTGTTTGAACTGTTGCTTCTTAATCAATGTAAAGGTTGTGCAAGAAAACAAGCAGGTGTTCTGGTATACCCATGTTTCTTAATAGGGCCCAGAGCTCCTCAGGGTTTATACTGTCAAAAATCTTGCTATAGCCTGATAAGACACATATAGATATTCTTTTGTCTTCTCAAGGTTCCATATCACATCTGTGATGTCTCTCATTCTTCGCCCTTTCCTGAACCCTGCTTGCACTTCAGGCACTTCTCATTCTAGGTATGGTTGCAGTCGCTGCTGAATAATCTTGAGTAGAATCTTGCCGGCATGTGGGATCAGAGCGATTGTGCGATAATTTCCAGTCAGTTGGATCACCTTTCTTTAGTATTGGTATAAACACAGATCTTTTCCAGTCAGTTGGCCATGATGTTGTCTTCCAAATTTCCTGGCAGAGCCTTGTAAGTATGGTAACAGTTTCATCAGATTGCTGTAATACTTCAATGGTAATGCCATCAATGCCTGGTGCTTTTTTTTTATATAAGGCTTTCAATGCTGCTTCGACTTCTTTCATACCAATGGTTCCGGATCATAAGGTACAGGTTAAAACAGCTGTTGATCCATTTGATCTTTATCATATAATAACTCTGTATATTCTTTCCACCTTTTCTTGATCTGCTCAGCATCATTAAACATGGATCATTGAGCATCTTATGACATTCCAATTCCAGGCTGGAATTTTTTCTTTAACTCTCATAGCTTTGTCACAGCTTTGGGAAAGCTGATCTTGTTCTTCCTCTAATAGTTTCTGCTTCTATTTCTATGCATGCATCATTGTAGTTGTCTTGTCTTGTTGCACATTGGAAATCTCAAGGTCTATGATTGCCTCTCTTTCTGATCTCTCTTTAGCTTCTCTGCATTTCTGGGCAATTTCCAGAGTTTCTTCGGTCACCCATTTTGGCTGTTTTTGCTTTTTCACTTTTTGTAGAGATTTCTCACTTTCTTCCAACAAAAATCTTCTTGATGTCATACCTAACTCTTCTGGAGCTCTGTCATTTGTATCTAAAGCAACAAATCGATTTTACAGGCAGTCTTTAAATTCCGGTGGTGTATTCTCAAGGTCATATTTTGCTACATTCATGAGTGTTTGCTCTTTTTCAACTTTAGCTTGAGTTTGCACACTAGTAGTTAGTGATCTGTACCACAGTCAGCTCCAGGGTTTGTCTTTGTTGATGTTTATAGAGCTTTTCCATCGTTGACTTCCACAGATGTAGTCAATTTGATTTTTGTACAATCCACTGGGTGAAGGCCATGTGTACAGTAGCCACTTGTGATGCTAGAAGAAGGTATTTGAGATGAATAGATTGTTGGTCTGGCAGAATTCTACCAGTCTTTCTCCAGCTTCAATTCTGTTGCCAAGTCCAAATTTTCCAACCACTTTGCTTTCTTCGTTGTTGCCAACGTTTATGGTCCAGTCACCCATGACTATCAGGATATCCTGTTTGCATGTTCTGTCAATTTCAGCTTATACCTGTTGATAGAAATTATCAACTTCATCCTCTTCTGCAGCTGTTTTTGGGGCATATTCTTGAATTATAGTTGTAATGATGGGCATTCCTCGTAGACGAATATAAATTAAGTGTTCACTGATTGCATTGTATTTCATTACAGTTCTTGCAAGTTTCTTCTTAATTATAAATGCAACACCATTTCTTCTTTGTCTCAATGTCAGTCCATTTTTCCGACACCCAACAGATTGAATTGTACACGTTCCATTTCATTCTTGACAACCTCCAATTTCCTTTGGTTCATGCTTCATATATTCCGTGTACCAATATGTAAGACATCTTTGCAGCTTCTGACTCGCATTTCATGCACAGCTATATCAGCAATCAGACATCCCAAGAGCTTTGATCCAAACACATCATAAACAGCGTAGTTACATATGGTTGACGTCAGTACCAACGGAGCCCCCATGGAATCATCTCCCCAGCTTTCAAAGAAAGCCTTTGGGAGATGCACCACGCATCCGTGGTTCACTTCTCACCCAAGAGTGCCATCCTGCCTTAGGCTAATGACATAGCTAAGATGGCAAAAAACTTTTTCCAGGAACAAACAGTCCTCACATATGGGACTCCCCAGCTACAGGCTACTGAGAGTCTGTAACCAAAAATGCCAGGGCGACCTATGATCAGCAACAATTGAGTCTCCACTGAGAGACTCTCGCAAGACCAAGTCAAGGTCCAGCAGAAAACCAGCATGCTGGTAGTCTGAACACAGAAGGGTCAGAGGGCAGGAATTGCCTACTCTCCAAAGAGATTACAGAGTACGGCCTGGCCAAAGGCACTGTCCCATCAGGACTCCCTCTCCAGGCGGCAGTGAGCTGCGAAGGTGTGGACCAAAGACCAGGTGGTGGCCCAGTAGATATCCATCATGGGGACAGTGCAGATTTGCCACTGAAGTAGCCATGGCCTTAAGGCGGTGCAGCATGACCCTCTGGTCCAGTGAGATTCCTGCTTGCTTGTAGGCAATGGTAATGCTGTCTGCCACCCAAGTGGACAGAGTTCGCTTAGTCACTGGGAGCCCCAGCGGCTGGGGTCATAGGATAAGAAAAGCTGTGGTGCTTTGCGGTAGCCCTGGGTCCACTGCAAGTAAAAGGACAGGACCCTCTTACAATCTAGATTGTGGACAACGGTCTCCACCCTACTGGCATGGGGGCCTCAGAAAGAAGATGGAATAGGGACACCACCTTTGACAGAAGTTTGGGGTGTGTGCGGAGCACCACCCTGTTCTTATAGAGCCTCATGTAGGGGGCTCTGCCATCAGAGGCTGGCGTTCGCTGACTCTGCGAGCCGATGTGAGTGCTACCAGGGAGGCGACCTTCCATGATAGATACCGGAGGTGGCAGGTAGCTAGAGGTTCGAACAGCAGCTTAGTGAGCTGCAAGAGCACCACATTGAGATCCCACCCCACCACAGGGGGGCGGACAGGTGGTTTGGATAACATGAGGTCTCACAGGAACCGAGACACAAGGGGCTGAGCAGAGAGGGTTTTTCCCTCAACTGAATGGTGATGCGTTGCGATAGCGCTCAGGTATATTCTGACCGAATTAGACTTTGGTCCCACCTGCGATAAGTGAAGCAGGTACTGGAGAACCATTTGCACTGAGCAGGAAGATGGGTTCGCCTGTCTTTCCACACACCACACAGAGAATTGGCAGCACTTGAAGGCATATGCTGTTCTAGTGGAGGCCTTATGAGAGGGCAGAGGAATCTCTTCCACGTTCTGTGAGAGGCCGAAGGGAGCTAACGCTACCCTTTCAGCAGCCAAGCTGTGAGTGAGCCACAGGCAGGCTCCTGCACCCCATATTGGGGTTCAGGAGAAAGCGCTGCTCTTGTGAGAGTAGCCCTGGAGCTCGGTCCAGGGGAATCGGCAGTGCTGCCAATAGGGAGAGGAGCAATGGGAATCGGGGCTGCCTGGGCAATTCTGTGTCAAGCTGGACCTTGACTAGTGTCTTGACTACCAGCATTGTCGGTGGGAAGGCGAACATGAAGCCTTCCATCCATGGGATGAGGAATGCATCCACTGCCACTCAGAATGGGTGCAGCTGGCGAGAGCAGAATCGAGGCAATCACATGTTGTCTGGGCTGGCAAACGGGTCCATTGAGGGGACACCCCAGAGATTGAACAGCTGTGAGGCTACCACTGGATCCAGGCTCCTTCTCGTGCAGCTGGAGGACCCTGCTCAATTTGTCTGCCAGGGCATTGTCCTGACCCAGGAGATACCCAATCCTTAGGGGGATCCCTCTGCCTGTCACATAGCAGCAGAGGGGGTATGACCCTGTACCCCCCTGTTTGTTCACATAGAACATAGAGACCTGATTGTTGGTCTGGATCAGCACTGAGTGGTGTTGGAGGGCTAGATATATTATCCGGAGTTCTAGCAGGTTGATTTGCAACCGGGATTCCTCCTGGTACTAGCAGCCTTGTGTCTGGATGCTCCTGCAATGCATTCCCAGCCCATTAGTGAGGTATCCGTGGTGAGGACCTTCTGGAGGCTGGGTGCCTGTAAGGGCATCCCGGCCTGAAGGCGTAGATTCCGCCACCATTCTATGGAGTCTGTCAGTTGATGGGTCACCTTCACTCTGTTCCTGAGGCTGCCTGTGGCTTGAGTCCAATGAGAGCAAAGGCACCATTGGGCTGCCCTCACGCACAGGCAGGCATATAGGGGTCACAAAGACCATGGAGGCCATATGTCCCAACAGGCAGAGTAGAAGCCGGGCAGGTAGCATCTAGTGTCAGTGCACCTCTGCGACTAACTCTCTGAGGCATTCTGACCTCTCCTGGAGGAGGAAAGCTTTTGTCTGGAGGGTATCTAGTTGCATCTCATTGGCATTCAGTTTCTTTTCTTTCTTTGCAGCTGTTTTTATGTGATTGTAAAGCTCCAGCTCCAGCCCAGGGAGTATATCAAGTAATGATACAAATAAACAAGTAAATAAATAAACCCCTATGAATTATAGGTTCTGGGCCAGAGTAAGGTGGGATTTGGAGTAGTTTAGGACAAACACCAGTTGCTGGAGGGCATTGGTGTGCCCAGTGGCGCATTGGGTCTCTGCAGCCATGTCCCCCTTTATGAGCCAGTCATCCAAATACAGGAAGACAAAGGCTCCTTGGAGCCTGAGGTGGGCTGCGACTACCACGAGGCACTTTGTGAAGACCCTTGGTGATTAGGCCAGACCAAAGGGCAGCACCCTGTATTGGTTGTGCTGTCCTCCCATCACGAACCGGAGGCATTTTCTGTGATTGGAATGAATTAGAATGCGAGTGTAGGCATCCTTTAGGTCTAAGGAAAATAGCCAATCTCTCTGCTGGAGGAATGGCAGTAGTGTCCCAAGGGAGAGCGTCTTGAACTTCTCTCTGACCAGAAACTTGTTGAGCTCTCGCAGGACCAGGATGAGCCTGTGGCCCCCATCCTCTTGAGGATGAAGTATCTGGAATAGAAGCCTGTGCCTCAGAGATGTTTCGGCCCTAGATCGACTGCTTTGTTGTTTATTAGGCCTGCTAGCTTGGCGAGGAGCAGGGTCTAGTGAAGGAGAGGTCTGCTGGGATCCCCTGGGAAGTATGTGGGTGGCGCACAATATAGATGGAGGAGGTAGCCCACCTGTGGGCAAACATGGCTAGGCACCCCCCTGTGGGCAGCAGAGGACCCTCTGGGGGGTAGGGAGGTCATGTCCAGGCAGTCAAAAGCTCTCCCAGGGTTGGCACCTGGGACATTTTGTTTTCTGGGACCATGTCCCTGTTGTTTTTGTTGCTGGCCCTTTTGAGGGGCTGAGAAGGCCTGGAAGTGCAGGATACTGCTAAAAACCTCCTTTCTTTCTCAGGAAGAAGGGCTTTTTCCCCAGAGCTTTCTTCAAGGGGTACACCGAGGTCTTTTTTAAGAGCTTGGTTCTCGTCACTACCTCGGTCTCTATCTCCACTGCCTTATCTGCCATAGGATTCCCGAAAAGGTTTTCACCTATGCAGGGGACATCTATCAGTTTGTCCTGCACCCACTGTTCCAGTTTGGATGATTGCAGCCATGCCTGGCGTCGAGCCCTGATACCTGCGGTGGCCACCCTGGCCAATGATTCAAAGCCATCGTAGGCTGCCCGGGTCAAAAACTTTGAGCATTCCTTTACTGCAGAGGTTAGCGTCTTGAACCTCTGTAGGGGTTCCCCCTCAAGGCCTGCCGAGAATCCACCAAACTCCTTTGACAGTTTTTTCAGGTACATGCCGTTGTAGAGTTGGTAGGATTGAATCCAGCATGTTAGCATCAAGCCCTGAAAGGCCTTCCGGCCGAGGGTTTGGGCCTCCTGCTGGGTAGCACCGACAAGTAGGTTTTTTGGCTCTTAAGCTGGTGCATTGCTGAATCCATGGGGAAGCTGGGTTTTTTGAAACCAAGGGCTTTGGCGTACCCGGTACATGGCATCAAGGCACCGATACCGACGTTTCCGACATTCGAAGGAAGAGGCGGTCGAGGGTCAAGGGCACCAGGACTGTAAGGGTTTCCTTCGGGGGTGCTTCGTAATGGAGTATCTCCAATTCCTCGGTGTGAGGGTCTTCCTCTGCCTCAGTCTCAATGGCGAGAGCCTTGGCCATGTCCCACACAAAATCAAGGAACACAACCATCCTCAGGCGGGGAGTAGTGTCAGGTCGTTGGAGGAGATGGGTCCAAGGGCACATCATGGTGTTGCTTCGTGTCTGGGGACTCTTCATCCTCAGTCTCCCATTCAGACTCAGAGTCCAACTCCAACACCACACAATAACCTCAGCCGAGGGCTGCTCTCAGCAGTCCGTGACCTCTGGGGGATCGTCGGTCCGAGCCACAGGCGTTCGCCAGGGAGGACCATTGTCCCGAGGAACAGGAGCGGGACCTCGCATGGGCCAGGGGCTCTCTTGAGGCCAATGGCATTCGAGAACCGGCTCAACATCTGAGGAAGCCCTCGATGTCAAGGGTCCTGTCGTCGGCTTGGATGAACCAGACTAGTCAGACATGATTGCCTGCTGCGTGGCCACTAGGGCAGACATACTGCTCTCTAGAGCTGCCATTCTGGTTTCCATATCAGTTGGCTCCGCAGCCTTCAACACGAGCACCAAGGGCTTCGGGCCCAGTGTCAATACTTTTGAGGGGGGGGGTCCTCGATGAGGATGGCCTCAGAGGCTTGAGGCCAGTCAGCAAGTGCCAACGACTCCTTACAGGGCACCTTGGCAGGCTGCTCCTGCCCTAACTTCTTGAACTCTCGCCTGGGAATGTGGGTCCTAGGATGGAATTCCCTTTCTTCCCAGATCCGTCCTCCAAGGCGATCTTCGAGGATTTCTTCTTCTTGTGCTCTGGGGATTTCTGCTTGGAGGAAATGCAGCAGCTGGACTCCAAGGAGGCTCTAGCTCCGTGGGGCACCAAGGTATTGGAGGGGGCCCTGGAGCATGGTGTCACCAGAGACTCCAGTGCAGAGTTGGACTTCTGAAAGAAATATTTATCTGCTGCTGATGGCGACTCTTCAAGGTCTTTGAGGTCATGGTTCTGCAGAGCTTGCAGTCTGAGTCGTTGTGCTCTGGGCCAAGACATTGGAGGCAGCGGTCCTATAGGTCAGTGAGTGACATCATTTTGCCTCACCGGTCACATTTTTGGAAGCCACTGGAGGCCATTGGAAAAGGGGGTCCCCGCCTTCTGGCGGGGATCCGAGGCCTTCAGGTGGAAAAGGGCATACACACCGATCGAGGAATACCTCGATTAAAAAATGAAAAAAAAAACTAAACTAGACAAACCTGAGGAGCGACGCCAAGGCGAACTGGCTCAGGGGAGGAAGGAACCGGTGCATGACCGGAGAAATACAATAAAAACCAGATTTGTTCCGGAGAAACATATGGGCTCCATGGAAAAAAAGGAGACTGAGGCAAGATGGCACCCTTGGGCGGAAAGTGGACCACCTATGCGTGGTACATCTTCCAAAGGCTTTCTTTGAAAGCTGGGGAGATGTTTCTGCACAGGCTCTATCGGCACCGACGTCACCCATATGTGAGGGCTGACTTCCTGCTTGTTCCTGGAGAAGATGGCTTTACTCTGAAGTCTTCAGCTCCTCCCCAGTAGCCAGTTGAGTGCCTTCCGACCTAGGGCTTCCAGCACTATAGTGCAATTTGTTTTGAGTTGACTATCCAATGGGTTTTTGTGGCAAGATACAGAACTAGATTGCTAGGCCTTTCTTCCGCACCAGTAATTCTAGTGTTGCCATTGTTACAGAATTGTGATCTTCCGCCACCAATACCGTCCCATTCTGCTGCAGCTGTCCAAATGGGTAGTTTGTCTTGGTCTGGCACCTCAGCTGAGACCTGTACATCTTGGGAGACCCTGTCAGTAGTTAAGCTACTGATAGCTTAGCCCTCAGCATCACTGATGCACACAAGCACTCATTGCACAAGATAAGATGCAAACCAAGTGAGGAAATTGGTTGTTTACACCATCAAAAAGTAGAAAGACTAGGGGACACACAATGAAGCTACAATGTGACCCATTTAACACTAATAAGAGAAAATATTTTTTTCACTCAAAGCATAATCAAATTCTGGAATTCGTTACCAGAGGATGTAGTGAAAGCAGTTAGTATAGTTGGGTTTAAAAATGGTTTGGACAAGTGCCTGAAAGAAAGGTACATAAACCATTATTATGCTTACTCCGGGATAAACATTGTGGAACCCATGTACCACTTTCTTGGGAGCCTGAGAGGCACATGTGACCTGGATTGGCCAGTGTTAGAAACAGGATATTGGGCTTGATGGACTTTGGCGTTTCTTATGTTCTTATATAAAGACATGCTAAAAGGACAATAGCTGCCATGTGTCCCAGTAGTGCCATTAGGGATCATCCCACAATACCTTCTTGCTCATGAAATGTTCAGTGGTACTTAAAAGTCTAGTCTATACTGTCTGTTTGGGAAGAAACTCCCCCCCCCCCCCCCGATTGTTGATGACGGTACCTATATATTGTATTGCCTGTGCTAGAATCAATGAGCTATGTATATAAGAAACCACAGACTCCTTCCTTGCAGACACACACACCAAAGGGGGATGGAAGGGTTGTTTGAAGTTCTAAAATAATGCTATCAAATATTCCCTGTAGTCGGGAGTAAACAAGGCAATTAACACCCTTTGTTTGGCCTATCCGATTGTTCATATGTCCCAGAAAACAATTATTTTGTACATTTTTAGTGCTGTGAAGACAACAAACAGGAAAGGGGGCAGGGTTTTCAAATGCAACCGTCTGTACAAGATTCATACTCTAGACCTCTACTCTGGTAGATCATATTCTCCCAGGAATTGTCCTCAAGACCATTTCTGAAACTAAATGAATAAAGCCCTGGAAAGTTTTCAGAGGCAGCCCACTGTGCTCCCAGGGTGAGTATAAGCAAAATGCACGCTAGACCCTTGGAGTAACAGTGCTAAAAGGCAGTACACTACCTGCCTAGTAAACTACAAGGTAAAATTTTACTTACCTGATAATTTCTATTCCTGGAATCTTGCTAGACCAGTCCAAAGAAGTGGGTTATGCCCCCATCCCTGCCCCTTCTGTCAGTGGTTGGAAACGTCTAGTTTTTCTCTGACATCATCACTGACATAAGGACCAGTGCAGTTTGGAGCACCCTTCACTATTTTAATGACAAGCCCTAAGCAAAAACATCAAAAACTAACAACTCCATGGGGTGGAGCCTGGTATCTGGTCAAGATGGACATATAAGAGCAGTGCTCCGGAGGGCAAAAGACAAGAATCCTGATTTCTGCAATATTCAATCAAATAGTTCCTACCTACTTGGTTACCATTCGATCCCGGATATGTCGGGCCACAAGCAGACATGGCTGGATTTCCAAGCATCTCAAAATGCTAGTGCAAAGAGAACCAAGATGGAACCTCTCTCACCTCACAAGATGGTGGTCATCCGAGATAGTCCTGAGACCTCACAGGAGAGAATTTGAGAAGAAGCTTGCTGCGGAAGCAAAAACGCGAAATAAAGACCTTTTCAAGTACATTCGTAGCAAAAAACCTGTGAGAGAGTCAGTTGGTCCATTAGATGATAAAGGGGTTAAAGGAGCATTAAGAGGCGACAAGGCAATAGCAGAGAGACTGAATGAATTCTTTGCTTCGGTCTTTACTGAGGAAGATGTAGGGATTACCCATGACTGAAGTGGTATTTAAAGGTGTGGAAGAATTGAAGGAAATATCAATACATCGGGAAGATGTCTTACAACCATTAGATAAACTGAAGAGTAGCAAATCACCTGGGCCGGATGGTATACATCCAAGGGTGTTGAAAGAACTGAAATATGAGATTGCAGACCTGCTATCAATAATCTGAACTATCATTAAAATCATCTCTAATACCTGAAGATTGGAGGATCGCCAATGTAACACCAATTTTTAAAAAGGGTTCCAGGGGTGATCCGGGAAATTACAGACTGGTGAGCCTGACGTCAGTACCGGGAAAAATGGTAGAAACCATCATAAAGAATAAAATTACTCAGCATGTAGATAGTCACAACCTAATGGGAGACAGCCAACATGGCTTTAGACAAGGAAGATCTTGTCTTACTAATCTGTTATGTTTTTTTGAAGGAGTGAATAAACAGGTGGACAAAGGTGAGTCGGTTGATATTGTGTATCTGGACTTTCAGAAAGCCTTTGACAAGGTCCCTCATCAGAGACTTTTGGCAAAACTAAAGAGTCATGGGATAGGAGGCAGTGTACTATTGTGGATCAGGAACTGGTTAAAAGATAGAAAGCAGAGGGTAGGGCTAAATGGCAAATTTTCCCAATGGAGAAAGGTGAATAGTGGTGTACCCCAGGGATCTGTGCTGGGTCCGCTGCTTTTTGACATATTCATAAATGACCTGGAAAGTGGAATAACGAGTGAGGTTATCAAATTTGCAGATGACACAAAACTATTTAAAGTTGTTAAAACCCAAGAGGATTGTGAAAAATTGCAAGAGGATCTTGATAAATTGGAAGACTGGGCATCAAAATGGCAGATGAAATTTAATGTGGACAAGTGCAAGGTTATGCACCTAGGGAAGAACAACCCAAACTATGGTTACACGATGCAAGGTTCCACATTAGGAACCACCACCCAGGAAAAAGATTTAGGCGTCATTGTGGATACCATGTTAAAACCCACGGCCCAGTGTGCAGCGGCGGCCAAGAGAGCAAATAGAATGCTAGGTATGATAAGGAAAGGAATGGAAAATAAAACAAAAGATATTATAATGCCTCTTAATCGTTCCATGGTGAGACCGCACCTTGAATATTGTGTACAATTCTTGTCGCCGTATCTTAAAAAGGATATAGCGATTTTAGAAAAGGTTCAGAGAAGAGCCACCAAAATGGTAAAGGGAATGGAAGGATACTCCTATGAAGAAAGGCTAAAAAGGTTAGGGCTCTTTAACCTGGAAAAGAGACGGCTGAGGAGAGATATGATAGAAGTCTATAAATTAATGAACGGAGTGGAACGGGTAAACGTAGATCGATTGTTTACGTTATCAGAATATAGAAAGACTAGGGGACATGCAATAAAGCTACAGGGTAAACTATTTAAGACTAATAAAAGAAAATATTTTTTTACTCAACGTGTAATCAAACTCTGGAATTTGTTACCGGAGGATATAGTAAAGGCTGTTAGTATAGCTGGGTTTAAAAAAGGTTTGGACAAGTTCCTGGAGGAAAGGTCCATAAACCATTATTAAGAAGTGACCGAAGATATCAATGCTTGACCCAGTACAAGCATTGTGGAACTTGTGTCTCTTGGGGAAACTGCTAGGTACATATGACCTAGATTGGCCACTGTTGGAAACAGAATACTGGGCTTGATGGACCTTGGTCTGACCCAGTATGGCATATCTTATGTTCTTATGTGATCTTGGCTGAGATTCGGGCAGTCAAAGAATTGGTCAAAGCCAATTGAGAATCGCTATGCAGGAAGATATTAATGCTTTGAGATCCTCTTTGGAGTCAAATACGGCTCGTTTGGAGAAGGTAGAGAATGTGGTGGCGTCACATGGGGAGAGGCTCGAGGCCGTTGAGAAGTAGGCCAAGTTGATACGTGCACTGCAAAGAGAGGTGGAAGATGGCAATAATTGCTCTCAGCGAAACATAAGAATACTAGGAGTTCCTGAGGGAGCAGAGGGTCATGATTTGATATCCCTTCTGCAGGCCATGATTCCAGGTGTGCTAAAGTTGCATTTCACTATGCCATTTGAGATCGAGCGCACCCACAGAGTGCCTACTCAGTCCATGTTCTTGGGCAAGCGTCCATGTCCAATTATCCTGAAAGTTCTGCGTTTTCAGCAAGTATTGCAAATAATGGGAGCAGCTAGATTACTTTCAACCTTGGAATATCAGGGACATAAACTCCTGTTCTTCCTGGACTTTGCAAAGGCGACGGTGGATCGGAGGAGGAGTTTTTTGGTATTGCGTCCACGCTTGGTTCAACTGAAGGCACATTTTGGACTGCTATATCCTGCCCGCATGAAAGTCACGTTGCATAACCAGACCAAGACTTTTGATGATTCTGGAGATCTATGCACATTTCTGGAGGATAAGGAGTCGGTGGTAATATGGTGAAGTTATATTGCATCTTCTACTTGCTACAGTTTTATGGTGCTTGCTATCATGGGCGTTTAACTGGTCTGAGGTCATGTGATGGCAACTTATTCACACAGAAGCAACACTTAAGCATGTAATACCGCTAGCTACTGAGACATTTTATTCTGTTTTCTTGGAAGGATATTAGCCTTACTTTTAATAAGGGAGGTGGGCAAGATGTGATATTCTGAGTGTTACAGGAATGTGGAAGTGTTGGGTCATTGAGCCCTCCGTGTCTGTCTTGTCCTAGTGGGCTCACCCCTTTAGTTTTGTGTGTTATGCAGCCCCCCTGGGTTTAGGTGGTTTTGGGAAAAAAAAATTCTTTTTTTTTTTTTCCAGAATTAGATGTTTTACTGTGTCTGATCATATGACGGTGCCTCTTTTTTATTTCTTTGGGCTATAGATGCAGTCACACTTTAAAGGCGCTTAAGTTAATAGGATACTGGGCTTGATGGACCTTGGTCTGACCCAGTATGGCATTTCTTATGTTCTTATGTTGTTCTACAATGTAAAACTAAATGCTATACATTGATCTGTTTCTGCAACATATGGCTGTTAATTCAGAGCTATATTGTCAGTACATTTTCCTTTAAGATCGTGTAACTGAATGTTAAGGGCATTAATAATTTCTACCAAGAGGAATGTTTTCTTCTGAATGGTTGGAAAGAAAGTGCTGACATCTTACTGCTGCAGGAGACACACTTGAATGTAATGGAGCTGTATGGAAAGTTGTATCCCCCATGGTTTTTAAACTTTACGTGTTATTTTTCTTGGCTTTCAAGGGACTATGTTCTAGAATTAGTGAGTCTACTAGTCATGTGGTTCATAGCTAGGTTCATGTTGTAATTTCATTTACCCTATTTGACTTAACGAACTCTAGCTATATACAGTAACGTGGTCATCAGTCTGTTTCTTAGTGAGGCCGTCTTGAAGATATAAGTATGTCTATCATTCCTAAAGTGAATTATATAATACGAATACTAGCAGTCTTCCTTACAAGTAAATTATATTGTTAAATTGATAGAACTCTACTTCAGCTTTCATGGAGAAATAACCGCCTAGATTTGCTCTTTGGAAGCTTGGGTGTTAATAAGAGGAAGGGGGGGGGGAGGATCTTCCCTGATTCTTTGGCCTAATACTATGACTTTTGCCAAAGCAAGGTTCAGGATGGGTGGAGGGGGCCATAGGTATACGTTCAATATGAGCTGAGAATAAGTATTAGTCTCATCAAGGAGATGTCAGCACTTTGAGATATGTGGTGTAGGACTGTCCTAACATTGTCTTATTGGGTTTCAATATGCTGTAGAACCGCATAGGGGTGATACTGGGATTCAGGGCCACTCTCTCCTGATTTGGGGTCGTTTTTCAGTCAGCAATTGGCATCTCGTCGTTACAAAGAGACTGTCAGTGTGAATTAGCTCCATGCTGGGAGTGGCCCTATTTCCGTTATTTCTAACTGGAAACATACAACTGAGCTTGGTTGATGTGTATGGTAGCACACTTGTGCCTATTTATTTAATTTATTTAACAAGTTTTTTATACCGCCTTTTCCTTCAATCAAAGCGGTTACAAGAAATACAAAGGTTAAAAAGTAGGGGAAACATACACTGTATAGACAAAACATCAAAGCAGTAAGGTAGGATAAATAACATGGGTTAACTAATATAGAGAATCATTTTATATAACAGCTACAAAAGATGTAATCTAGTTAATTGTTTGATCCATAGTGTTCAAAGAAGAGTACAGTCTTTAATTGTTTACGAAAGTCCTTTAAATCATCAATTGATCGTAAGTCAGGAGGGAGAGAGTTCCATATTAAAGGGGCAGCTAATGAAATTGCTCTTTGTGTGGTACAATTACAAGATTTTGCATAGTTTCTTGGGGTGCTGAGGGTGTTTGAAGTGGATTGCCTCCTTGGTTTGTTGCTGGTATTTGGTAGTAAGAGGGCTTGGAGGCTGATTGCAGATCTCTTGTGTCTCATTTTAAAAATATTTATGATTAACTTATATTTGATGCGGTGGGTTATTGGGAGCCAGTGGAGTTCTTTGAGGATGGGGGTAATGTGGTCATGATTTGCGGAGCCGTTGATTATTCTGGCTGCTGTATTCTGAGCCATTTGCAGCGGTTTGAGAGAATGTTTTGATAGACCGTTGTAGATTGGGTTACAAAAATCTAGTATGGGAGTAATCAGCGCTTGGCAAACTGAGCGGAAGTGTTCATATGAGAGAAGAGACTTGAGGCGTCTGATTATTTTCATTCTGTAATATGCGTTTTTAACCGTTTTTTTTATGTGAGACCGTAGGTTGAGTCCTTTATCCAGGGTTACTCCGAGGTATTTAACTTCGTCCTTAATTGGAATCGTTGTGTTGTTGCATGTAATGTATGGTGGGGGACTAAAGCCAGTGTTTCTGGTGACAATAAGTGCTTCAGTCTTGTTAAAGTTTATGGCAAAGTTGTTGTTCGTTAGCCATGTGGACATGCTGGTAAGGCAGTTCGTAATTCTGTTGTAGTCAGGGCTGTTAATATCGATTGGAGTGTAAATCATGATATCATCCGCATAAATTGTGTAATCTACTTGATGATTTACCATGATGTGACATATCGGTTGTATAAATAAGTTAAATAGCAGTGAGGAGAGTGCAGAACCTTGCGGTACACCTTGTTTGATCATCGTGGGATGTGACGTGTTGGTTCCTATTTTAACCTGGAACTGCCTGTCAGTTAGGTATGACTTGAACCAGCTTAGGACAGTGCCAGTTAATCCAATGCTCTGTAATCTGGTTAAGAGGATTCTGTGGTCCATTGTATCGAAGGCCGCTGAAATATCTATGAAGATCATTAGAGTTCCTTGATTGTAATTGTCTATGGTCTGGATGATGTCATTAAATAGATATAGCAGCAGAGTTTCAACTCCATGGTTGGGGCGGAATCCATGTTGATGTAAATCAAGTGGAGCATGCTCATCAATGTGGTCCTGGAGTAGTAGTTGTACTGCCTTTTCTATGATTTTGGCTAGGAGTGGTATGCTGGAGATTGGCCTATATGCTGATGGATTGCTCTTTTCTAGGTTGGTTTTCTTGGGGATAGGCCTTATTGTGGCTAGTTTTAGCTATTTTGGTATGATTCCTTGAGTTAGGGAGTTGGTTACGATGTGGTGAATATATCTGAGGAAGTTTTGCTTGGTTGCTTTGATCCAAGGGACAGGGCAAGGATCCGTGGGTGCAGTGCTTGTAGTGAGTGCGGCGATAATGTCTGATAATTGCATAGTTGAAGGAGTGTGGAACTTGTCCCAAGTTGTACCAGTTAAGATATGGCTGCTGGTTACTGAGTGCTTTAGTGGCGGAGTTTGGCCTAATTTCTCTTGAAGATAATCTGCATATGTTTGTGGGTTGATCCGTATATCTTTATCAGAGCTTGGTTCATTGGTTAGATTTTTTACTATTTCAAAAAGTTCCCTAGGTTTGTTATAGGCTTTCTGGATAGTGTTTGTGTGGTGTTCTCTTTTTGTTTTATTGATAAGATCATTGTAATTCTTTTGCTGTGTTAAGTATAAGTTCTGTGAGGTCTGAGATTTGAATCGTCTCCAGTGGCGTTCAAGTTTCCTTAACTCCCTCTTAGCGTTTCGTATGCTTTTGGAGTACCATGGTGCGTGATGTCTCTTGTTGATCACCTTTGAGCCTGTTTTAGTTTTGGCTGCTGTGCTGATGGTGTTATACCAATTGTCCACTTGTTCATTCAGATCGAGATAGTCTGTGTTAAGTTGAGGTAGAGTGTCTTGTAGGAATTGTTCTTTATTGAAAGCTTTAAACCTTCTTGGACCAAACGGAGCGGTTTTTGTCTTATCAAGCTTGTCCATTTTGTTAGTGAAACCCACTTTGATTCTATGGTGGTCTGACCAAGGAACCGGTGTGACTACGGGTAAAGTGCTCTCTGTAGTGGAGTACTTGCCCTTCTATAGCTCTTGCAGGCTTGAATATGTTTTATGTTTCTTTCATATGGCCCCTGATGATCATATGATAATGGGAGGGACAGGGTGGGGTGGGGTGGGCTGTGGTTAACCTTTGATTATTTCATGTTACAGAGAAGAATTGTGTATTTTAATTTGTTGTAATTTGGTTTTCTCTTTTGTTTGTATTTTGTTGGAAAATATAAATAAAGAAATTTAATTTAAAAAACCCTCCAAGATACTCTGTAACAGAACTGTATACACACTTCCTCGAGATAGATTGACAACAGAAAAGGAAGCAGAGAGCCTTCCCCATGTAGGTCCTAGACTGGTCTAGCAGGATTCCAGTTAAGGAAATTATCGGGTAAGTAAAATTTCACCTTCAAGTACCATTCTGGTAGACCAGTCCACACAAGTGGAAAATACCTAAGCTACTTCTTATCCAGGCTGGAGGAAGAATGGCTGCCCTAAGGACCTCTGACTCAAAGGCCACATCTGAGCATACCTGAATGCCCAAGTGATAATGCCTGACATAAAGTACTCGGGGATGACCAAGCTGTCGCCCTACAGATGTTAACCAGAGCCCTGCCTTGTGTAATTGCCTACCCATCAGCCCACACTCAGAACTCTCATTTCCAAGGTTAATCTAGACTGAAAACTCACTTAATTTTACCATGTTTTTGACCTTCCTTCTCCCCAGTCTAATTGACTGCCCCTACTTCTCTCTCGCACTGCCTATTCACTCATTCTTCCTCTGTCCTATCTGAATTATGGCGTTCCTTTCATCCTTCTATAGTCTTTTTTTTTAAAACTGTAAACCGCTCTGATGCCAAATAGCCTAGCGCAGTATATCAAATGACTAATAAAGATACTGCTACACGCTCTGCCCAAGACACCACCTCTGCCTTGGTAGAATGAACCAGAATGGCCACAGGGCAACGCCAATCCTTCAGAATGCAGGCATAAACAACCTCCTTAACCCATCGACCAGGGTACCCTAACAAGCAGCATCACCCTTACAAGGGCCCGCTAACATAATGAAAAGCCTGTCCAACTTGCAAAAGTGATTTGATCACATCTAAACAAAGCAACACTTTGTGTACTTCTACCAGATGAAGCTCTCTGTCCTTCTCCTGATACTGCTCAGAAGAAAAGCAAATAGAGACACCACCTGGTTGATATGAAAATTCATCACCACCTTAAGTAAAAAGGAAGGGAATGGCCAAAACATCAGTGCCTTCTCAGAAAAGGACAAATATAGGTCCCAGCAAGACAAGGATGGCAACTCCAAAATGCAACAAGCCAAATAGCCACCATAAAGATCACCTTTAGGGAGGACTCCTTCAGGGTGGCGAGCCACAAGGGCTCAAAGGGAGGACCCATTAATGCCCAAAGCACCAAAACAAGATACACAGGAGGAACAATAGGTCAGAAAGGGAGATGTAAAAGGAGTGGCCTAGTGGTTGGGGTAAGGTACTTCAGGCCGGGGGTTCAAATTCCACTAGAGGACAGCAACCTTGGGCCAGAAGGACTGGGGTTTCTAGTCCCACAGGTGTTCCTTGTGGTCTTGGGCAAGCCACTTAACCCTCCATAGCCCATGTTCCCTGTAAAATAGTTATCCCCAAGTTATAATGCCCTGTTCAATGTAAACCGCACTGATGCAGAATAGTGCGGTATATAAGAGAATGTAAGTAAGTAAGTAAGTAAATAAATAAATAAATAAATAAATAAATAAATGCTTAATCCCCAGAGAAAATGAGACATCTGTGTGACAAGCCCTTGACAACTGGAGATGGGCTCCCGGAAACAGGCTAATCCTGCAACTTGCACTCTCAGAGCTCAATGCAAGGGCTCTCTCCAAACCTTTCTGAAGAAAGGTCAAGAGGCATGGCAGATTGGCCTGCCAAGATGAAACCTTACTAGTCTTGACACAATACCTCAGAAACCACACTCAGATGTACGCCAGACTCTCAACAACATGGAGATACCACTGCAGAATACCCCTTCTACTTCAGGCAACACTTCTCAAGAGCCCACCTGTAAGTGAGAATGGACCCAGGCAATGTTCTCTCTAATTTTCTGTAGACCGTGTGCACATAAAATATCAGCTGTGCAGCTTTTGAAGGAAGGTTAAATTTTTGTGCGCCACATAACAACACTCGGAGTTATATACTTTAAAATTTGACTACACATCAGAAAACAGTATGTACACCACATTGATTTTAATCAAATTAAATGAAAATAGACAATTACTAAATGAAGCAGAAAATTTCTAGTAATTACAATCACAACTTTTAAATTTTAAGACATCTGTGTTGTTTTCTATCAGAATCAGAACCGTAATTTTTGTGCGCTCTGTTGTAAAGTATGTGTGCTTGCTAGGCGAGGTGTGTGCACGCGCACACGCACACAGCTTAGAGGGAACAGTGGACCCAGGCTATCCAAATGAACATGACCCTGATGAAGATGACCTCACCTCTGTCAGAAGGGGAGAGGATGCCCCGCCAACACACACATGAAATATGCATAACGGCAGTCCAGAGCCACCAGCATCACCAGGCCCAGATGATCATCTATCCTTAGAAGACCTTGGCTATGAGAGCCCAAGCTGCTAATACAGAGAACACGGCAGTACAGCCATGGCTGCACAAGTGTATTTATGCTAGTGGAGCTCTGCCTCCACCTTGGCATTTGCCAGTTACCATAAGATCCAGAGCTACTCTGCCCCAAACTACAATATATTGAAAAGCCTTCCTGCTGAACTCTCATTCCACAGGATCGAGAATGTGACAACTGAGGAAGCCTGCTTTGATGTTTGGCTCCTGAAATGTGCTGTGCTGAGACTGATACTAGATGATGCTCTGCCCAGGGAAACAACAAATGCATCTTGCAGACTACCATCTCAGTGCCCCCCCCCCCCAGCCTATTCATCAACCAAGATGCCTCACAAAGAGGCCACTTCCCCTAAATAGTCTGGCCCAATTTAGTGGGTTCCCCAACCTGAGAGACTAGTATCTACATCAGGGAACCTCAAGATCCATTCCCTTCAGCAAACTGGCTGGCCAAGACTACCACTGTAGGTTCATCGCCACCAATGGAAGGAGGGGGAAGCATGGACATTGAAATCCTGGGACAGCAGGGATCTGGACAGGAGGGCTCTCTGCAACCAGGGGACTGCTCTGGATCTTATCCCATTATCAACCCCAGAGTTGTAGACTGTCCCATGCCTGAAGAGCCGCCTGTACCATGAAGGCGATGAGCTAGGAAAACTTATCCTTTCTCTTGCTAGTCAGAAATACCTTGCCCAGGCAGGTGTCGAAGCGGGCCCTGAGATACTCTAAGGACTGAGATGGTACAGGATGACTCTTCACAGTTCATCACCCAACAAAATTTCTCCAGTAGCTGCACCACTCAAGCCATCTTAGATTGACAATACTGCTCTAACTCAGCATGGATGAGCCAGTTGTCCAATTGGATTGCAAAAAAATTTTTTGAGAGCTGTTTTGCTTATTCCACATAATCTTAATGTTTTTTGGTGCACTGAATCCAAAAATGACCTCCATTTTGTCATAGGACATCACGTTTCCTGACAATTTAAGTAACTATGTTAAATAAGGCAATACCTCAAAATAAATGGAAATAGACTTATAAAATTAAAGTTTTATTACAATATTTTCATGAAAATCCTTTTTTGAACTGAAATGAGCACTCCTACACACACTAAACTTGATTCTTCTTCCTTGTGAGGCTCCTCTTGGTGCATTTACGCTTATGAGTAGCATCTGGAATGTCTCTATGAAGCATCCAACAGTAGTCTGCCATCATTGTAATGCTCCATTTTCCCTGATATCTCCTTTCCATCTCTTTAATGTCTTGGTGGAATCGTTCACCTTGTTCCTCACGCACAGTTCCCAAATTTTCAGGAAAGTAGTCAAGGTGGGATTGGAGGAAATGCACTTTCAAACTTATCAGGCAACCTAAAGCTTGAAATGCTTTCAGCATTCATCCGACGATCTTTTTGTAGTGAGGATCTTTGTTAATGCCTAAACATTTCTGTACGACTTCTTTAAATGCAATCCACCCTTCTTTTTGAGGATCCGTCGTGGTATTGACAAACTCTTGATCAACTATAAGCCTTCTAATGTCTAGTCCGACGAACACACCTTCCTTCAATTTTGCCTCCGACAGGCCTGGAAACTTAGTGACCAAGTATTTGAAGCATTCTCCATCTCTTGGAAGTGATTTTACGAATTGCTTCATCAATCCCAATTTTATGTGGAGAGGTGGTAGAAGAACTTTATGGGAAGGTACCAAAGTTTTTCGGAGGACATTTTTTTCACCGACTGTTAGCACCCTCGGCTGCCAACTCTTCTTGATCCAGTGATTTTGTCGGTCTTGACTGTCCCATAGACACAGAAAACAAGGATATTTGGTACACCCAGCTTGTTGCCCGAGCAGCATGCACAAGACCTTCAAGTCCCCACACACTTGCCAACCATGGTCTTCATATTTAAGTTTACGAAGAACCAATTCCAAGTTCTCGTAGGTTTCCTTCAAGTGTACGGAATGACCTACAGGTATGGAAGCGTAAAAACCGTTGTGGAGTAAAACTGCTTTGAGACTTCTTTTTGAAGAATCTATAAAAAGACACCATTGCTTTGAATCATATTGGATTTTAAATTGACCCATCAGACCTTCGACATTGATGCAATAAACCAACTTGTCTTCCTGGGCAAAGTAAGGAATGAACTCCTTTTCACGATGTCTGAACCATGAAGATGACACTCCTGGCAACAATAAATTCCTGCTTTTCAGCCTTGATCCGAGTAACTCAGCAGCATCTTTGGGAAGATTCAAGTCTCTTACCAAATCATTCATCTCCTCCTGAGAAAACAATTTTGGTCTTGTATCATCTTCAAAGTCAGAACTTGATTCGTCATCTGGTTCAGGTATGACTTCACATTCATCGGAGCTAGGTATCTCTTCCAAGGTAGCAGGGGGCTTGGGTACTGGTATATCTGTGCCATGGGGGATGGGACGAATTGCCAAGTGAAGATTGGGGTATGAAATGGAATGCTTCCATTTGGAATTAAACCCTTTCACATCGCATGAACAAAAGTAACAGTCATCACCATGGTTCTTTTGCTCTTGCCATACCATAGGAATCCCATAACGGAAAGATTTTTTCTTACCCTTGAACCAGTTTCGGAGATCCTCGCACATTTTGCACACTTTATGAGGCACCCAGACTTTATCTTGATCTCCAATTTTAATCCAAAGTATACGTTTTTCACAAAGTCTGTAATATTCTGCTGTTGCTTCAACACTGTATATTCACCACAGATGAAACAGAAACTGTCTGGCGAATTAATACACTTTCGCAGAGCCATAACATAATGGTTGAAGAATGACGAGCTAACACGAATTGTGATGAAAAAGTGTGAACAGCCTAGAACCAAGAACCTGATGATGATTCGTGCACAAGTGTGGCATGCAGGAGAGAGCAGCTCTGTGTCTGTACACAAGACGTCACAGTGCTGGCCACGCCCCCCTGCACTGACCGGAGCTGCTGCTATCTGCCCTGTGTCTCCCTCCCACTGGTGATCTTGGAGGGAAAGGATCCAGATCTGAACATAAGAACATAAGATATGCCATACTGGGTCAGACCAAGGTCCATCAAGCCCAGTATTCTGTTTCCAACAGTGGCCAATCTAGGTCATATGTACCTAGCAGTTTCCCCAAGGGACACAGGTTCCACAATGCTTGTATTGGTTCAAGCATTGATATCCTGGGTCCCTTCTTAATAATGGCTTATGGACCTTTCCTCCAGGAACTTGTCCAAACCTTTTTTAAACCCAGCTACACTAACAGCCTTTACTACATCCTCCGGTAACAAATTCCAGAGTTTGATTACACGTTGAGTGAAAAAATATTTTCTTTTATTAGTCTTAAATAGTTTACCCTGCAGCTTCATTGCATTTCCCCTAGTCTTTCTATATTCTGATAAGGTAAACAGTCGATCTACGTTTACCCGTTCCACTCCGCTCATTAATTTATAGACTTCTATCATATCTCCCCTCAGCCGTCTCTTTTCCAGGTTAAAGAGCCCTAACCTTTTTAGCCTTTCTTCATAGGAGTATCCTTCCATCCCCTTTACCATTTTGGTGGCTCTTCTCTGAACCTTTTCTAATAACTCTATATCCTTTTTAAGATACGGCAACCAGAATTGCACACAATATTCAAGGTGCGGTCTCACCATGGAACGATATAGAGACATTATAATATCTTTTGTTTTATTTTCCATTCCTTTCCTTATCATACCTAGCATTCTATTTGCTCTCTTGGCCGCCACTGCACACTGGGCCGAGGGTTTTAACATGGTATCCACAATGATGCCTAAATCTTTTTCCTGGGTGGTGGTTCCTAATGTGGAACCTTGCATCGTGTAACCATAGTTTGGGTTGTTCTTCCCTAGGTGCATAACCTTGCACTTGTCCACATTAAATTTCATCTGCCATTTTGATGCCCAGTCTTCCAATTTATCAAGATCCTCTTGCAATTTTCCACAATCCTCTTGGGTTTTAACAACTTTCAATAGTTTTGTCTCATCTGCAAATTTGATAACCTCACTCGTTATTCCACTTTCCAGGTCATTTATGAATATGTCAAAAAGCAGCGGACCCAGCACAGATCCCTAGGGTACACCACTATTCACCTTTCTCCATTGGGAAAATTGGCCATTTAGCCCTACCCTCTGCTTTCTATCTTTTAACCAGTTCCTGATCCACAATAGTACACTGCCTCCTATCCAATGACTCTTTAGTTTTGCCAAAAGTCTCTCATGAGGGACCTTGTCAAAGGCTTTCTGAAAGTCCAGATACACAATATCAACCGACTCACCTTTGTCCACCTGATTATTCACTCCTTCAAAAAAACATAACAGATTAGTAAGACAAGATCTTCCTTGTCTAAAGCCATGTTGGCTTTCTCTCATTAGTTCATGACTATCTACATGCTGAGTAATTTTATTCTTTATGATGGTTTCTATCATTTTTCCCGGTATTGACGTCAGGCTCACCGGTCTGTAGTTTCCCGGATCACCCCTGGAACCCTTTTTAAAAATTGGTGTTACATTGGCGATCCTCCAATCTTCAGGTATTAGAGATGATTTTAATGATAGTTCACAGATTACTAATAGCAGGTCTGCAATCTCATATTTCAGTTCTTTCAATACTCTTGGATGTATACCATCCGGCCCAGGTGATTTGCTACTCTTCAGCTTATCTAATAGTTCTAATACATCTTCTCGATGTATCGATATTTCCTTCAATTCTTCTGCACCTTTAAATACCACTTCAGTCATGGGTAACATCCCTACATCTTCCTCAGTAAAGACTGAAGCAAAGAATTCGTTCAGTCTCTCCGCTATCGCCTTGTCGCCTCTTAGTGCTCCTTTAACCCCTTTATCATCTAATGGGCCAACTGACTCTCTCACAGGTTTTTTGCTACGAACGTACTTGAAAAGGTCTTTACTTCGTGTTTTTGCTTCTGCAGCAAGCTTCTTCTCAAATTCTCCCTTTGCCTGCCTTATCAATGCCTTGCATTTGACTTGCCAGTGCTTGTGCTGTTTCCAGGTTTCGTCGTTTGGCTCTTTTTTCCATTTCCTGAAAGATGCTTTTTTGGCAACAGCCTCTCTGACCTCAGCTTTAAACCATGCTGGCAGTTTTTTGGACTTCTTTCCACTTTTCTTAAAGCGTGGAATACAGCTGGTCTGGGCTTCCAAGATAGTATTTTTCAACAACAGCCAAGCCTGATGTACGTCTTTAACCTTTGCAACTGCTCCTTTTAGTTTTTTCTTGACCGTTTTCCTCATTTTATCATAGTCTCCCTTTCGAAAGTTAAAAGGTAGTAGTACTGTGGATTTCCTTACTATCCCTCCTCCACTAATTAAATCAAAGGCAATCATGCTATGATCACTATTGCCAAGTGGCCCCAACAACCTTATCTCTTGCAGTAGATCTGGTGTTCCACTAAGGATTAGGTCTAATATGGCTTCCCCTCTGGTCGGTTCATGAACCAGCTGCTCCAAGAAGCAGTCATTTATTTCATCTAGGAACTTTATCTCCCTAGCATGTCCTGACGTGACACTGACCCAGTTGATACCGGGGTAGTTGAAATCACCCATTATTATTACTGTGCTGTAACTTTTGTTAGCTTCCTTGATTTCTTTGAGCATTTCATCATCCATTTGGTTATTCTGGCCAGGCGCTCGATAGTACACCCCCACTGCCATTGCCTTCCCCCTTTTACATGGAATTTCAATCCATATAGATTCTACAGCAGATTTTGTTTCCTGCAAAACTTTAATCCTTTCTGACTCAATGCCCTCTCTAACATAGAGAGCAACCCCTCCACCAATTTGATCAGCTCTATCATTACGATATAGTTTGTACCCAGGTATCACAGTGTCCCACTGGTTGTCGTCCTTCCACCATGTCTCTGATATTCCAATCATATCTAACCTTTCATTTAGTGCTATATATTCTAACTCTCCCATCTTATTTTTTAGACTTCTAGCATTTGCATACAAGCATTTTAGAGAATGTATTTTATCCATATTAATTTGTCTGTTAGACATGAGTAATTTGGGATCTTTAAGCTCTGTCTGCTCCATACTTTAAGGTCAAAGAAAAACAGAATACCTCTACTCCTCACTTACAACTGGATTCTTCAGGAAAGATTAACCCCTTCTACCATTAGAAGCACGGACTTAAAACTTGCTTAGCTTATTATATATTGCTGACCATCAGATTTACAGTGCTATTTTTTTTTTTTACATAACTCGGACAACCCCTTTAAGGTTTTTTTGGCATTTTATATCTTAAATGCACTTATGTGAATTAATTAATAGTAATTTGAATTAATTAATAGTAATTTGAAAAAAATTGATAAATTTGAAGACAATTTTGCATGTTGTGGCAAATCATGACATCTAGGAGTTTTTTCAATATTTTATTTGTTTTCAGCACACCAAAATACATGGAAATTAGATGAAAATAATCAAACAGCTTTTTAGTCGCAGACCTGTGTTACAGGTGGACACAAATACCTTATCAACACACAGCTGCTGCAACCTCCATCAGGACCTTGGAGAAGGTTCTAGGAGCTGTCACAAGCCCAAAGTGTACGGCGCAAAACTGAAAAATGGATGACCAGGATGGCAAACCACAAAAATAGTGTAGAAGCTTTTGGGAAGCTCCAGCGCACATGCACGCTGCTGCCGCACCATCTTCTTCAGTAAGAGATTAAAACAATAGCTAAAAACTCCTCCCCGAGGAGGTGGGAGGGTTGTGAGATGCCTTCTACAGATGAGTAACTACGCTTTCTCCGTGAATAAACAGAAAGTAAGTCCTCATGTATGGGACTCCCAAGCTACAGACTATCAAAAACCAAGGAGGTCAAAAGCCCAACAGGGGCAACAGAACCAGAGAACAAGAGAAACAGCGTGGGTAGTCCCTCTAAGGGACCCGATGGATTCAGTATCTATAGCACACAGCTTCATTGAGGAAAATAGTTTTTAGTAGCCTGGATAGACAGAAGGGCCAGTGGGAAGAAGCTGGAACCTAATTCCCAAAGAGATGCTGGTGCACGGCTTGGCCGAAATTGCTGTCGCTTTCGGAATCCCCATCCAGACAATAATGAGCTATAAATGGCAGAAGACCACATCACAGCCTTGCAGATCTCTTCCATGGAGACAGAGCACAAGTTGGCCACCAATGCAACCATGGCTCTGATGTTGTGAGCCCTGGCATGACCATCAAGGTTCAGGCCTGCCTGGGCATAAGCAAAAGAGATGCAATCTGCTAGCCCAATTGACAGTGTGTGTTTGGAGATGGCAGCCCCCAGCTTGCTAGGGTCATAAGAGACAGCAGCTGGGTGGATGTACAGTGGGCCTTTGTCCACTTAAGGTAGGCCAGGGAACGTCTGCAGTCTAAAATATGCAGCGCTGCCTCCCCCATATTGACGAGAGGCCTGGGAAAGAAAAAGTCAGCAGGACGACCATGGTGTAATCTGATGTATGTCAGGTGAGCCACCAATGCCTAGAGCTCACTGACATGGCATGCCGAACTGACCGCCACCAGGAACAAGACCTTCAGAGGGCAGGAAGTGAGTGGCTCAAAGAAAGTAGACAAGAGCTGTGTCAGAACCACATTAAGGCCCCAAGCCACCGGACCGGTGAAGGCTTGACCGAAGGTTTAGATAGAAGTAGGTCCTGCATGGAACAAGCCACCAGGGGCTGGGCGGAGATGGTCTTCCCCTCCAAGTCGCAGTGGTAGGCCCCAATCATGCTCAGTAGGACCCTGACCGCATTGGACTTGTGTCCAGAGTCAGAGAGATACAGGAGGTACTCCAGCAACCTGTCGACAGTAAAGGGGAAGGGATCTAGAGCCCAGAAAAAGCATGAGGAGGAGAACCTCTGCCAACTGAACTCATAAGATCTTCATGTAAAATTCTTTCAGGAGGCCAGGAGGATCTCTAACATTCTCAGGTAGGTAGAGCTCCAAGAGGACTACCTGATCAGCATCCATGCCATGAGGGCCAAGGACCAGAGATTGGGATGCAGCAAGGCCCTATCTTCCTGAGATATGAGATCTGGGGCAGAGCCCAGCCACAGAGGCACCCATTGAGAGAGCTGGAACAGGGAAAACCATGGGGACAATGAGAATCATTGTATCCCTGTTGGCCTGCAGCCTCAGAAAGGTCTTCACCACGAGTCTAATGGGAGGATAGGTATAAAGCAGGTCTACTCCCCAGTAGAGGAGGAAGGCCTCTGATGCCAGCCCGTCGCAGAATGTGACCCTGGAGCAGAACTGATCAACCTGGGCATTGTATAAGGTGGCAAAGACCCGCCTCACAATCGCCTTGTTGAGGGTCCACTTGTGCAGCTGAAGACATGGCTCAGCTGGTCCTCCAGGGAGTTCAGGTTCCTGGGCAGATAAAAAGCCCTCAGCTCCATCCCATGAGCAATGGCAAACCTCTACAACCGGACTATTTCTCAGCAAGGATGTATGACCCTGTGCCACCCCTGCTTGTTGATATAGTACATTGCCACCTGGTTTTCTATCTGGATGAGCACATATTGGTTGGCCAAATGAACCTGAAACATCCAGAAGGTGTTTGTTATGGCCCAGAGTTCCAGGCTCTCCTGCTCGGGCCACAAGCCCTGCATGCACAGCCTGTACAAATCAGCCCCTCTTGGATGCATCCATCATCAGCATCCAGGAGGTGAGGGAAGGGTGCAACATCTAGAATGGGAGACCTCCGAGAAAGTTCTGCAATTCCAGCCACCAGTGCAGGGACTGTATGAGAGGCCCGGTAACTGCCACCTGGGTCTTGGAGGTGGCTCATGGCCCATGTCTACTGCACACTCAGAGTCCATTGAGCTTGTCTCATCGATAGACTAGCCAGGAGAGTGTCATACACGGTCGAGACCATATGGTCAAGCACCTTCAAACATCCCCCGGGTCACCATCTGGCATCTCTGCTGGGTATCGTGGACCAAGGCTGTCAGTCTTTACAGGTGATCCAATCGGGAGAAAAACTTAAGCTCGAGTGGTGTCGAGGAGGGCCTTTATGAATTCCAGCTCTTGGGAGGGCTGGAGGTGGGACTTGGCTAAAAGGAACTGCCCTTTTTTGGAATCATGAAGTACATGGAATACTGACCTTGACCTTGTACATGAAGTAGTATTGGTACGATGGCCTGAAGCTGAAGCACTCTTTCCAAAGTGGCTTTGACAGCTACCCTCTTGAATGGTAATGTACAGGGAGAGACCACAAAGGGGGCATCTGAGATATGTTCTTGAGTGTGCAGTCTAACCATCCCAGACGATGTTCAGAACCCAGTGATCCATCATAATCTGGGACCATGCTGGGTAGAAAAGGCAAAAATGCCCACTCACTGAAAACCCCTATGAATGGGTCCACTGTCCATCTCTGGCCAGCATGGAAGGCACCAGCTGCAGAGGAGTCTTAAGATTTTCATGCCTCTACCTCCCGAAAAGGTTGAGATTTACCCTAAGATGCCACCTGCTAGCCCAGATAACGTCTTTGGAGGCTCCCTGAGGACAAACCTGGGGCCGCCTCCCAGCATTCTTCCAAAGTTTGGTCTCCTCCAAATCCTTAACCAACCTCATCAGGTCTTCTTCAAAGAGGTGACCCTTGAAAGGAAACTTTGTAAGGTGGGCTTTGGAATCTATATCCTCTGACAAGTTCCTCAGTCACAACCAGCACATGGCTGCAGTAACATAGTAACAGATGGCAGATAAAGACCAGTATGGTCCATCTAGTCTGCCCAGTAAGATGGCAAGAGTAGGTGCACCTGCCGCTCTGTGCAGGCCACCCCTCCTCATGTCTGTTTTAGGGGGTAAACCCACCGCTCCGTGTGGGACACCCCTGTATGTAGGAAAATTAGATACGTTTAGTTTGATTTTATCCTGTTGCTGTAAAGGGATCCACTGTGTCTGTCCCATGCCATTTTGAATTCTGTCACTGTATTTGCCCCCACCATTGGGAGGGCATTCCAAGCATCCACCACCCTTTCACAGTGAAAACGTATTTCCTGACATTGCCTTTCAATTTGCTCCCTTTCAGCTTCATGTTATGCCCTCTAGTTTTACAGCTTCCCCGTCTTTGGAAGAGGTTTGTTTGTTCATTATTTCTCTTTAAGTATTTAAAGGTCTGAATCATATCTCCCCTGTCCCTCCTCTCCTCCAGAGTGTACATATTTAGGTCTGCCTAGTAGAGACAGAAATTGTGCACGTCCCCAGCCAATTAAGACCATATATCATGTCCACTGAAAACACAACTGGGGATTCCAGGCAAACTGATTTAAGAGCCCTCCGGTAGCTGTTGGATCTACCAAAGAACAACTCTGGCACCAAGTCGCCACAGACAGAATCTACACATTGTATACTAATCCTGAGAGTCGCTCCACCCTCCACCAGAATTGTGGTGTGCTGGATGACAGCCATGACCAAGGCATCAACCTTCAGAAACCATAACCAGCTGTTGATATCCACCTAGGGAAGGGCATACAGCATGCCAATAACCTTGCTCCTGTGCAGGAGCCTCTCTGGGGCCTCCATTCAGCCAGAACCATACACTAGACCACTTGCACAAGGGGGAAAGGCCTTAGAAGGGTAATCGCAAGCCCTCCAAAATAGGATCAGTGTCAGATATCTGTGGAGGCATAGTTGCACCCATAAAGCAGAGAAGCGAGCTAACCTAGGCAAAGAAGGAAGCAAACTCCTCACGCTGAAAGAGCTGCCATCTGCTGCAAATGAAATATTACCATACTCCAAGCTTCCACTATGTCCCGGGCTAGAAAGGTCCGTCCCCATCCTCTGGAGAAGGGGGAAGCAGTGAACCTGAAGCCCATTAGGTGCTCCCTTGCCCAGAGAGAGGCAGGAGCTCTTCTCTAGAGAAGCTCCCAGGAGACCTGACTCAACATCCGTGACCAAAGGCCCTTGGGGAAACAGATCCATGGGAGCAGGCTGACCTGGGTCTCCTGGCCTTCCTGATCTCCTTTCTTGACATTACATTATACTTTTATGCGGACGATATTCAACTTCTTTCATTTCCCCGCTTATCCTCCATCCATTATCTCCCAATCTCTGCAAAACCTGATTGCATTGCTGACTGGCTTTCACACCATGGGTTAAAACTCAACACTTCCAAGACAGTTTGTCTTCTCTTCTCCAATCCGGTTCCCCCTCCATTCATGGCATTCCCTTTCAGGACAACGTTAAGATCCTTGGCGTCTCCTTCAACTCCCAGCATTCCTTCTTTGGCCATATCACTTCCATAGTTCAACGCTGCTTCTTTACCTTGCAACAGATTCAATCTGTTCACAATCTCCTCGATCAGTCTTCTCTTCGTCTTCCTGTGCTCTCTTTGATCATTTCTCATCTCGATTATGCAAATTCCCTTCTCTCTGGTTTTCCTCAGTGTCAGATCCATAATCTTCAATTAATTCAGAACACTGCCCTCTGTCTCATTCATGGTGCCCACAGGTTCACACGTCACCCCCCTCTTGCTCGCTGAACACTGGCTTCTGGTCCCTTTCCTGGCCCTCATACCGTTCACTCAGTAAAAGCCCATTCTTCCTCCTTTCAGGTCGTGGCCCTGTCTTTGACTTCTCTTCCTTTTGCTCTCTGTTCTCAGCTCTCGTTTTCCTGTTTCAAGTTCCAATTAAAGACCCACCTCTTCTCCCCGGTGTTTCTCTCTACCCAGTCTCCTTGATTTAATTGCTCCCCTTCTCCCCCTGCCCTTCTGTGTTGCACAGCACTAGCCCTCGGCTCATCTTTGTTTGCTTTTCTGCTTTCTTCCCCCTGTGCTTTCCTTTGTCTATCTTCAGCAATTGTCTCTAATTGTAACTTAGGTCCTCCTCTTGTTTCTTCCCCTTTTGTGTTCCACTTCCCTATCTTTGTTTGTTCCCTTGTCTTTGCATTATCTCTCATAGTATTTTTTTAAATGACTATTGTTTACCAACTTGATGCCTTGGCCATAGGCAGCATATAAAATTGAATAAACTAACTATATACAGGGCCATGGACCCTGCAACAGGCCTGGTGCATCAACCCAGGAATGCAGGGGACACCTCTCCCCCCCCCCCCAAAAAAAAAAGCTACTGTCAGAGATAAGGCCCTACTCTGGGTTTATGACCTCTAGCAGAAAAGAGAGAAGAGATGAATGCAGCCCCCATAGGCATACAAGCCTCCTGCTCTACACCACCTGAAGCGACAGACGCCTCCCCTAAAAAGCCTGAGACTGCATTGCCATTAGTTAGCTCTGGGCCCTACAGCTGTCCTCCAACTATTTGCCTGAGTGAAGCATGCACAAGTCTCCTGCGATCTGCACCATGTACCACAGGTCAGACAGCGACAACTGCAGCCCACCATGTTCCTGCTGCCATTGGACAACAAGAAATCTGACCAACCTCCCACTGGCCCAATAATTTGACCACAGGCCAGGGCAGCCAAATCAGAAAAAAGTGGCAACCAGCTGGACCACCCCCCCTTCCAACAATAATGCTTGCTGAATGGCACGAATGAAGCTAAGAATACATCAACTCCCTGTCCCAGCCCAGAGAAAGCCCACCATCAAGACAGACCCATGGTACCCCCTGCACTTGTGGTCTGTTCTTTTGTGGATGGGATATGGCTTTTTACCCAGTCCCGGGCTCTCTTCTTTTCCCTGGTTCCCTAATTTATTGGTTTGGAGGTCAGATTGGCCCAACAATTATTGGTATTTTTAATATGGTTCTTCAATGATCCCCAAAGAGATTTTATACATTTTTAGTCTCCCTCCCCTCCCCCTTTTTTCTTATTTCATTTTTTATCTTTTTTTACTCTTAAGATGCCATCTATATTGTTTTTTGGATCCTAGTCTCAGCCGTTTGGCTTTTAATACTTTTTGTGTTTTATTTCTAGGTTTTTTAAAATAGTTTCTTGGCCCCTGCTTCCATGCTGCCTTTAGGAGCTTTATGTTCTTCAAAGCACCTATTTATTTTTAAATTATTCTTTAATACATTTATGGTTCCTAGGTTCCCCCAGCATAGCTCCATTGTGGCCCTCAGTCTGGTATCCCCCTCCGCTCGAGTCACAGTATAGGTTCTGTATGGCAGAATTATGGCCAGCCATTTATTCATTTTGGGGGTCATTCTGCACCACAAATAGCAGAGGGAGGTACATCCTGTCTGGATGTACATCACCATTATTTGTCTCCCTGCCGATCCTGGTGCAAAGGCTCCCCCATAAGTACAGCAATATTGTACAGGGAGCCTGTGACTGGAGTGGGAGGAGGTAGAACGAGGCAGGCTGGGATCTCGGACGTACAGGGCTGAGGCTTGGCCTGTTAGACGGGGCACTTATTCCACCCCAGGGTGCAGGAGCATCCCCATAGTCCAACCCTGGCCATGGGAGGCCAGATTGTGGGTCAGGCTGTGAGGAAAACATAGTTACTCACCTGTAACAGGTGATCTCTGGGAACAGCAGGAATTTAGTCTTCACATATGGGTATCATCGGTACCGACAGCACCTGCACGGGACCGCTCCCCAGCGTCCAATTAGAAAGCTTTTGGAAGCATCCTACAGCACCTGCGTGCTGCTTTCCCTAACTGCCTCTCTCCAGTTGAGTTTTAAAGCTGAGAGGGAAAGAGATAGAGAGATACAACTCCTAGGGGAGGTGAGTAGGTTGTGAAGACTAAATTCCTGCTGTTCCCGGAGATCACCCATTACAGGTGAGTAACTATGCTATCTCCAGGAACAAGCAGGAATGTAGTCTTCACATATGGGGACTCCCTAGCTTTAGATGCCAGGGAGAGAATCCCAGAAGTAGTGTATCCCTGTGAAAGGGCTCCACTTTCCCCATGGATCTCTGGCATCCTACCAGGGATGGTGGGTAGGAGTTGATTAGGTATGGAACAGGTGTTGGAGAACAGCCTGACCAAACAAGGCATCCCGGCGGGAGTCCTTGTCCAAGCAGTAATGGGCTGTGAAGGTATGAACCAAGGCCCAGGTGGCTGCTCGACAGATGTCAGAGATAGACACAGAGTGCAGATGAGCCATTGAGGCTGCCATGGCTCTCACATTGTGAGCAGTGACATGGCCCTCCAGAGAAAGATTCTTACTCTGATAGGCAAATGCAATACACTGTGCAATCCAGTTGGACAGTGTTCTCTTGGAGACTGGAAGTCCCAAATGAGAAAGGTCAAACGCAACAAAGAGTTGAGAGGACTTTCTATGTTGCTGTGTTCTTTGTAAATAAAAAGCTAAAGCTCTTTTACAGTCCAAAGTATGAAGATTCCTTTCTGCATTTGAAGCATGGGACCTTAGAAAAATTACAGGCAGGTAGACCACCTCGTTCACATGAAAAGGCAAGACCACCTTTGGCATGAAGTGTGCATGAGTCCTAAGGATTACCTTGTCATGATGGAACCTTGTATAAGGAGGATCAGCCACTAGTGCCTGCAACTAACTGAAGCGACGAACTGATGTGATTGCAATTAGAAAGATAACTTTCCAGGAAAGAAATTTCAACAAGGTAGTAGCCAAGGGTTCAAAAGATGGCTTCATGAGCTGGCCAAGAACCAGGTTTAAGTCCCATGCCACCGGTGGTGGCCTAATGGAAAGCTTAGTTAGAAGAAGGCCTCTCATAAATCTTGCTATAAGAGGATGGGAGGAAATAGGCTATCCATTTAAAGGCTTGAAAGAAGCTGCAATAGCACTCAAATGGACTCCTACTGAGTTAGTTTTAAGTCCTGCATTGGACAAATGAAGGAGATAGTCCAATAATGATTCCAGAGGTATCACAAGGGGGTTAAGACCCTTCTGCGAGCACCATATGGTAAACTTTTTCCACTTGAAAGCATAAGAAAGTCTTGTGGAAGGTTTTCTGGAAGCATAAAGGATATCCTTTACTTGCTGAGAAAGGTTAAGATCATAAAGATCTTGGCCTTCAACAACTAAGCCCTGAGATGCAGAGACTGGGAATTGGGATGCCATAACATTCCATCCTCCTGAGACAGGAGATCTGGAGCAGACCCTAATTCCAAGGAGGGAGCTTGAGAGAGATGTAGAAGCAGAGGGTACCCCACTTGCCATGGCCAATGTGGAGCTATGAGAATCATACGGCCTCTGTCTCTCTGAAGCTTGAACAGGGTTTGGGGAATGGGTGGAAAGGCATAAAGGAAGTCTTGACCCCAGTGAAGGAGGAAAGCATCCCTGGCCTGAGAGTCCTGAGCTGGAATTCTGGAGCAGAACCAGGGAAGTTTGGCATTCAACGGACATGCAAAGAGGTCTATGTCCAGGGTTCCCCATATTTAAAAAATCTTGGCTACCTGGTCTGCATGTAGAGACCATTCATGTGGAAGCAGAACTCGACTGAATCTGTCTGCCCAAGAGTTTTGAATGCCTGGAAGATACACTGCTAGGAGATGAATCTGATGCTCTCTGGCAAGGGCCCATATTCACAAAGCGACAGCGAGCCTGTTCCTCCCTGCTTGTTCACGTAGAACATGGCTACTTGATTGTCCATATGAATGAGGACTGTCTTGCAGCTGAGCAGAGTGTGGAACACTCCGAGAGCAAGAAAGATTGCTCTGAGCTCCAAGAGATTGATGTGTAGATGAGTCTCTTGTGGAGTCCAAGTGCCTTGGGTGGAGAGGTCTTGCAGATGAGCTCCCCAACCCATTGGAGAAGCATCTGTTGTGAAATTTGCCTGTGGTAAGGGTTGTTGAAATGGGGACCCTACCAGCAGGTTTTGAGTGGACTGCCACCATTGGAGGGACAAAATAAGGCAATTTGTGTTTGCTATTTTGTCTGACAGGCAGCGTGCTGCCTGGGTCCATTGAGTGGATAACGTCCACTGGGCTGCTCTCATATGGAGGCGAGCATAAGGGACCACATGCACCGTAGATGCCATGTGGCCTAGTAGTTGTAACATTTCTTGAGCAGTAAGTTGAGGCTTTAGCACTGCCTGAGAAGCTAATTGCACCATGCGAAGGCAACGGGCCTGGGGAAGGTAGGCCCTTGCTTTTCTGGTATCCAGCAAAGCTCCTATGAACTCTAGAGACTGAGTGGGAGTTAAGCAGGATTTTGGGATATTAATGACCAGACCCAAAATATTGAAGAATACACATTGTGCAAGATAGAGAAATCCTGGCCTCTGCCTCTGGTGGGGCTCGAATGAGCCAGTTGTCTAAGCAGGGGAAGACGAATATTCCTAGAGTGCGGAGAAATGCTGCTACCACAGCCATGCATTTCGTGAACACCCTTGGTGCCGAGGCCAGACCAAAAGGAAGCACCCTGTATTGGTAGTGCTTTCCTTGAAAAAGGAACCGAAGGAACCTTCTGTGAGTTGGATGGATGAGAACATGGATGTACGCATCCTTGAGATCTAGAGAACAAAGCCAATCCTGACTCTGAAGGTATGGCAGCAGAGTTCCTAGAGAAATCATCTTGAATTTCACTTTGAACAAGAATTTGTTCAATTCTCTGAGGTCTAAAATAGGTCTGTATCCCCTTGTTTTCTTTGGGATAAGGAAATAGGGGGAGTAAAACCCTGTACCCTGTTGGGGAATGGGTACCTCTTCTATTGCCCCCTGGGCAAGAAGGATAGTGACCTCTTGACCTAACAAGTTGATGAGAGAGGTCTGAGAATTGAACTCTTACCATTGTGGGAGGGAGTATGCGAAGGAAGTGAAGCTTGTACCCCTCTCTTATAATGGAGAGAGTCCAATGCTCTGCTGTTATCTGCCCCCATCTGGGGGCAAAGTGGCACAACCTTCCTGGAATGGTGGAAGGCTCTGGTCCACTGAGAGCCAGGAAGGCTAAGTTCTCTAGATGGAAGTCAAAGGCCTTGTGGAGGTTGAGACTGCTGAGATGGTTGAGGCTTAGCAGTCTTTGCTTTCCTTTGTTTAGATGGTTGCTGACCCTTCCGAGCAGGTTGACCTGCAGAGCGTCCCTGCTGGGAATAAGAAGGATAAAACCTCTTTTAAAAAAAAAAAAAAAAAAGAGAAGAATGGCTTCTTGAAAGATTTCCTTCTTGCAGGATCAGCTGTGGCTTTGGACAATCTATCCAAAGTGGAGCTGTCAGCATCCAATTCATTGGCCTTCTCTTGCCAAATAGATTCTCACCTGTACAGGGAATATTGCCTAGTTTGTCTTGGACCCAGAGTTCCAAATCGGATGCCTGGAGCCAGGCAAACCTACATTCACCTATTGCAATGGCAGAGGTTCTGCTTATGCACTCAAAACAATCAAAAGCTGCACGATTGACAAACTTAGAAACATCCTGTGCATGCGTAACCAGTGTGAGAAAATCCTGCCTCTTATCCTTAGGAAGAAGGCTAAAAACCTCTAAATCTCCTGTGACTTCCTTGAGGAACATTCCCATATATAAAATATAGGAACTGATCCTGGCAGAAAGCATGGAAGCCTGGAATGTACAACATCCAAAGGCATCCAAAGTTCAACACTCACGTCCTGGAGGATTAGAGGCATGTCTCTTTGCACTTCTTATCCTTCTTATAGTTGATTCCACTACAGTAGAGTGGTGAGGAAGCTGAGTTTTCTGGAAGCCAGGACATGGAGGTACTCGATACATGGTATCTAGTCTACGAGAATGAGGAGAGGTGGTAAGAGGTGTCTCCCACATTCTCAACATGAGATCATGTAATATCTCATGGATAGGCAAAGTAGCTGCCTCCTTAGGAGCTTTGGGATATTGTAGAATCTCCAACTCCTTTGCCCTGGGCTCTGTTTCAGAAGCCACAGTAATGGAAAGACCTCAAGCTACCTCCTTGATAAAGTCCTGAAAGGAGATATCTTCTGGAGGAGACATCCTGTGTTTAGGAGAGGAAGGTTCCTCTGGGAGAAGTACTCCGGTACTGACGGAGCTATCAGAATCCTCCGACTCTTCAGAGGACTCGAAGTACCTTCTGTCTGGATGCTCTTGTAGAGCATGATACCTGTACCAACCGAAGTCGGTACCAGGGGGAATCGGTACCGGTGTATCAGTACCGGAAGGCATGGCCTGACCGGGTGCCGGCACTACAGACACCGATGTCAATGCTGTCGGTGCCGGTTGAACTGTCTGACGCGGTTCCGAGGGGATCGATGCTGCAAGGAGAGCCGCCAGACTGCATTCAATAGCCAGGAACCTCTGGTCTATCGACGCTGCCGATGCCTGGGTATCAGTACCAGAAGCAGCCGGTACCCCAGAGCATGGCACCAGTAGCTCTGCCAAGGTTGAGGCCTCGAACATCCTGGAGCCCCGATAAAGCTTTGGAAGCCGAAGCCTTCCGCCGGAGCAATTTTGCTGGTACAGAATCCTCAAGGGCAACTCCAGAGGCATCTCGATGCTTGGAAGGAGATCTACCCTTTGAGAACCGGCTAGACTTATGTTTGGTTACCTGAGATCCATGGGAGGAAGACGAGGCCCTGGACGACGTTGATGCCACAGAGGCTGCATCGGAGGGAAAAAGGGTGCTAAGCGTAGCAGCTCGATTTTGTCGACCCCTCCTGGACATCATGGCACAAGCCATACACTCCGAGATGGAGTGATCAGGACCTAAACATTTTAGACACCAGTCATGGGTGTCGGTGACGGAGATGGTACCGCCACACTTGGTGCACTTCTTAAAACCCAAAGCGGGTTTTTCCATAGTAATGGAAATTTTGGGCCTAAGGCCCAAAATGGCCCGTGCACCTGAGGAAGAAAAGTTGGAAAATAAAAGATTACTATTATTTTCTTTTAAAAAAGAAAAGAAAGAACCGGCGGTACCAGTATAGCGTCAAGGGAAGGCAGACGCGACCACAAAAAAAAGGAATGAGGAAAAACGTTTCTGCGGTGACAGGAACGACGACTTGCTGGCTCCACAGAAAACGAAGAACTAGAAAGAGGCAGTTGGGAAAGGCGGGAAGGCAGCACACAGGCGCTGTGGGATGCTCCCAAAAGCTTTCTAATTGGACGCTGGGGAGCGTTCCCACGCAGGCTCCGTCGGTACCCATATGTGAAGATTAAATTCCTGATTGTTTATAATCACTTGATATACCGCCCCCATTACATTGAGGCGGTTTACAATAAAACTATAAAATATATAAAATGATTAAAAAGAAAAGGAAAATAAAAAATGTTTTTTAAAGTATTGTTAAGAAAAAAAGTAAGAATAGGAGAAAAAGGAGGTCAGGATAGAGAAGATAGATTGCAAATAGGAGCAAATCATAGGAGAAGCAGAAGTCACTGGAAAAGATTAAAAGCAGTGGAGAAAAAATGTGTTTTGAGACGGGAGCGGAAATTAGGAATGGACTGTTCTAGACGGAGGTCAGTGGGGAGGGAGTTACAGAGAGCAGGACCAATGTAAAAAAAAGGCTGATTGCCGGGTAGAGTGAAGGTGAGCTTGAGAGGGAGAAGAAAGGTGCAAGCGATTAATATGAACTGAACGAAGACTGCAGGTGGGAGTGTGAAAGGTTAATAGATTGGATAAATACTGAGGTGTACAGATAAATAGCCCGATGGACAAGAGTGAGGATCTTAAACTGAATTCGAAAAGTTTATTGGCAACCCAGTGAAGATGCTGAAGAATGGAAGTGATATGGTCACGGGGAGAGGCATGGAGGATCATCCGAGCTGCAGTATTCTGTATGAGTTGTAATCGGTGGTGCTGGTATTGGGGAATGCCAGCATAAACAGGATTGCAAAAATCTAACCTAGTGATAACTAAAGAAAGTAAGAGGCAGGGGCGGAGCCTGATGTCCAGCGGGATGGTCGCATAACGCTGAGGCTCCCGAGAGGCCTACTCAGAATCCTGAATTAACACCGTACATACTTGGAACTTCTACTCTGATCTTGCCGGGGCACATTGGTGAGATGGCGGGGACCAAACCCACGCGCCTGGAATTTGGATCTCCAGCGGCTTCTCACGGCAAATGTTCCAAAACTGAACCCCCGTCCCCGCAGAAGGGGCTGGCCTTGCGCGAGGGCCCCGAAATGCAGCAGGAAATCCTCGCAGAGATTAGAGGGGTCAAGGACCTCGTGCAGTCAAACGGTGAAGCACTCCGAGCGCTGCGGGAAGATCTTGGTGTACTGCAGGGCAAGCTAGAGGGGCTCTCTTCGCGTCAGGACAAAATGGAGAGCATATTGGACTCCCATGCGGCCCGGTTGTCCAAACTCGACAAAGTTGAACGTCAGGTACGGGCCTTGCAGAAAGAAGTGGAAGATGGCAATAATAGAGCGCGCCGCAACAACATACGACTCGTGGGCATACCGGAGGGAGCGGAATCGGGAGATATGAAAGAGTTTTTATGCAAAATCCTCCCTTCCCTGCTCCAAACCACCTTTACCAAAGATTTGGAGATCGATCGCGCTCATCGTGTACCCACAAGCATAACGCTCAACAGGAAGACCCCGCGGCCTATCATTTTTCGGCTTTTGAGATATCAACACGTGGAGCAAATTCTCAGTGCCTCTCGGGCTAAGGGCCATATGGAGTTTGAGAGCCACAAGATCTCCTTCTATCCTGACTTGGCTAAACCCACGGTCGACCGCCGAAAGCGCTTTCTGGAATTCCGGCCGAGGCTTCAACAACTACAAGCACGCTATGGCCTGATGTACCCGGCCAAGCTCCGAGTCACGCTTCACAATCAGACAAGAACATTTGAGGACCCTGATCTACTAGCGGAGTTTTTGGATTCCAAAGAAGCCGACTTGATGCGCTGACTCCCAGAATATTCCTTCAAGTATTCTCATATCCGCTGTACCTGCCATATTGGATCTACCGCAGCCCAGCAAAAGAGTCTGGCGAGGGCGGTTTGTTGCCTTACTTTTGATGATATCTGTGACCCGACTCCATCTACCCACAGTAGCCTCGATGAGTATCAGAGACAGTGTTAATTATGGACTCTGGTGTTTCTTTTCTTTTTTTTCATGTCTCTATTTCCTCTCTAGGGCCTCCTCCCGCAGACATATGGTCGCCATATTCATTGGGGGTTTTGCTTCTTCTCTAAGATACTTTGGTACATACTTTTCAATATGGGGTGTATTAGCCAGCATACTCGGTGATTATGTCATTGTTGCACAGATTCTGATTATGTTGTATGTTTTCAAGCGCCCTTACCTAAAATGTCTACTACCGATTGATGGCACCATGTAAGATTTTCTCATTGAACGTAAAAGGAATCAATAATCCGATAAAACGGAAGAAAATCCTAAGCTACCTAAGTCAGGAAGCTGCGGATCTGATTTTCTCCAAGAAACGCATTTAAATTCGAAGGAAACTCTTAAACTCAATATTAAACCTTACATGGTGGCCGCCTATTCCCCAGCCGTTTCTTTTTTTTTTTTTTTAATTCTTTATTTTCGTTTTATAACAAAGGAAAAGGAAGACATACAGCTAAAAGACAGATACAGAACGTGTAATACATACACCAAAGTAAACCCCTACCACCCCCCTCCCCCCCGGCTTCTTCTCTAGAAAACTAAACATTCCCGAAGCGGGCGTGTACTTACATTATTGTGTTACAAAACCTAACGGTGATCTAAAACATGATGAGTGCACATTATACAGGCATGTTGGAGCAATGAGCAGATTGTACATAATCATTAAGCATCTGCCATTTAGACAAGCGAGAGTGAGTTTGGACATGGGGAATAGCTCTCCGAGGGATCTGCTCATATTTACTATATAAGCAGACGAGGTTCCACCATTCATTGACAGTAAGTCGAGAGCTATCCTTCCAATTCCTCGTGATTAAGCATATGGCTATACCCAGCATGAAATCAAGGAGAAAGCGACCCTTCTTAGGAAGAGAGGGGACCTCCGCCACAGAGCGGAGTCCCACGACCTTCCAAGAGAGGTTCATGAAAGTGTAAGATAAATTGAATACGACCCCAGACCCGCCCCCAATAGACCTGCAGTTGAGGACATTCATAAATAACATGAGCGAAGGTTCCCACAGCAGTATGGCAAGACCAACACAGGTCCCTAGCATTTGGGTTCCATTTGGCTATTTTTTCTGGGGTATAAAAGCATCTGTGTGCAAAGAAGAAGAGAGTTTGGGTAACAGAGGCAGACCGGGAAACCCGCACTACTTTACTCCAGAAAACGCTCCATTGCACAGGGGTTAAAGTGGTTTGCAGTTCGCGCTCCCAGGCTTGTTGGGCTCTAAAAGTGTCCGTGTCTGTACCCTGACATATTATTTTATAAAAGTTAGAGGCTACCCCATGTGTACTACTAATGGAATGAACTATCTCTAATAGCCCATCCTCAGTAGGGGCAGAGGGCGGCATGATTCGAGCACTTTTGAGGCAGTGTTGAAGCTGCATCAATTGAAAGTAGTGTTTCGCTGGTAACGCAAATTCCTTTTGTAAATCAGAAAAGGTTTTCCAACGAGCTGCAGAGAAAAGCTGTTGGGGTGTCCAGATCCCCCTGGAGTACCAGGGTTTCCAGGCTATTGTTCTATTTAGGACTTGAATTCTGGGGTTATTCCATAGCGGGAGTCCGTCCTGAGGACATACATTCGGGCCCAGTGATAGAATGAGAGTGTTAAAGGCCGCAAGAGTATCGACAATCATTGGTGGATGGCGGGTGTCTACTTGATAGGACATACCGGGGAGATGGGTCAACGGAATTGGGCTACTAAGCTCCTCTTCTATGTCAAGCCAAACTGGTCTGCTGTCTGTTGAGGCATCTAGCCATCGGGCACCTTGCTTAAGTAGAAAGGCTTGATGATATCTAAGAAAATCAGGAAATCTGGTACCCCCTCGTTCCTTTGCAGACTGCAGTTTATGTTTAGCTATCCTTGGTGGCTTGCCCTGCCAGAGATAACGGACGAGAAGGCCCTCAATATCTTTATAAGTATGTAACGGAAGTAAGCATGGCAGCATTTCTAAAATGTAGTTCACTTTGGGGACTATCATCATTTCAACAGTTTCTAAGCGGCCCCACCATGTGAGAGATAAGGGAGACCAACGATTTGTGAGTTCACGGACTTTGGAGACTACCTCTTTGGCATTAAAACTGATAGTGTCTTCTAAAGGAGAACAGTAATGGACCCCGAGATACTTCACCATGCGGGATTGCCAAAGGAAGGGAAAGGCCTGCATGTCAGCCTCATGTACCCAGCGGTTCAGTGGGAATGCTACAGATTTGGTCCAGTTAATTTTATAGCCCGATAATTGTGAGTATCCGTCAATCAGATCCAAGACAGCTGGAACCGAATCGAGGGATACGAAGAGCATAAGGTCATCTGCATATGCAGAGAGTTTAATCTCCCTATGACTAAAGGGGACACCTCAAATACGTGCAGACTGTCTAATAAGGAGGGCTAGGGGTTCAAGAGCGAGATCAAAAAGCATTGGTGATAGGGGGCAACCTTGACGCGTGCCTCTTTGGAGGTTAAATGGCTGAGATTTGATGGCGTTTACACAAATACTGGCGATGGGTTGAGTATACATGACTTGGAGATATCGGAGGAAGCCCTCTCCAAAGCCATACCATCGGAGAACTGCAAATAAGAAGGGCCATTCTAGACGATCAAAGGCTTTTTCGGCATCCAGGGAAAGACCCACCCATGGATGATCGAGATTGGCAGCACTAGATAGCACATGGCACAAGGTCCGAGCATTGTCAGCAGTTGATCTGCCGGGTATAAAACCGCATTGGTCGGGGTGAATTAGGGTAGCCATCATGTCAGATAGCCGGGTGGCCAAGATCGTTGCGAAGATCTTATAGTCGGCATTAAGTAGGGAGATTGGACGGTAGTTGGCGGTCAGTAGCGGGTCTCTGCCTTCTTTCTCAAATACAACCACATTAGCTGCAGAAAAGGATCCCAAAGAGGATGTATCTACCGCAAGGGCAGTAAAATAGAGTTTTAAATAGGGAACTAAATCTGCACTGAACGTTCTGTAGAATTCGGTCGGGAGACCATCGGGCCCTGCGGCACGGCCCGAGGCTGTTCGTTTTAGGGCAGATTGGATCTCTGAAGTAGAGAAGGGTTCATCCATCGCATCCCTATCATCTTCAGAGAGGGTCGGCCGCTGAATGCCAGAAAGCAATCGCTCGAATGTCTCTGACGAGAACTCACATTCAGATTGATATAGGCGGGTATAGAAATCCCGAAAGAGCTCTACAATGTCGGAGTCTGTGGTCACTATGCCCCCTCCCTGTGGAGCTCGAAGGGCCGCAACGCGTTTGGCTTCTTTTTGACCTTTCAAGGCATTGGCTAAGAGTCGACCGGCTCGGTTATTTTCACGATAATATGTCCCTCGCTGAAGCTCAATACTCTTAGAAGCTGCAGTTGAGAGGATTGAATTATATTGAAAACGGAGACGCTGTAATCGAATTAATACACATGGGTCAGTGCGTGAAGTTAGAACTCGTTCGCCTGCTTTTATTTGTTGGTCTAGTATGAGCAGCTGCTGTTTACGTTGTTTCCGCAGGCGGATTTGATAGCTAGTGATCGTTGCCCGAATGGCCGCTTTGAAGCCCTCCCACCAAGCCCAATTCGCAGTATCTTGGGGTAGATTAAAATGGAAGTAATCCTGTATGGCTGCTCGAATTTCTGACTGGAACTCCGGCTGAGTTAACAGGGCTCTATCAAAGAACCAGGCTCCCGAGTTTCCCTGGGGTGCAGTAGTGTGTAATTGAAAGGAAATGGCAGCATGATCTGAAATATGTTGGGAGTGAATCTTTGCAGTGTCCACCTGAGGAACTAACAGTTTTGAGATTAAAAAGAAGTCTATGCGAGACTGAGATTTATGAGGGGAGGAGAAGAAGGTGAAGTCAAGCTCATTGGGGTGTAGTAACCTCCATAGATCAACTAAAGCAAGATCCTTAATCAGGGAGGTAAGCGTGGCGTGACTCTTGGGGGGACCACTCGTCCTAGGCGGCTGTTTGTCAATCAGGGGATCAAGGACTAGATTGAAATCCCCCCCAATGATCAATGAAGTATTAGCAGAAGCCTGCGCAACCTGAGCAATGGTAGCAAAAAAGGCAGGGTCATCAACATTAGGAGCGTAAAGGCATATACATGTAACTTCAAGGCTACCTATCTTGAGGTGAACTCTAGACCATCTACCTTCTGTATCTGAGCTAGTCGCAATAACAGTAGCATGCAAAGATTTCCTAACCAGTATGGCAACCCCACATTTCTTAGAAACGGCTGGGGAATAGGCGGCCACCATGTAAGGTTTAATATTGAGTTTAAGAGTTTCCTTCGAATTTAAATGCGTTTCTTGGAGAAAAATCAGATCCGCTGCTTCCTGACTGAGGTAGCTTAGGATTTTCTTCCGTTTTATCGGATTATTGATTCCTTTTACGTTCAATGAGAAAATCTTACATGGTGCCATCAATCGGTAATAGACATTTTAGGTAAGGGCGCTTGATAACATATAACATAAGCAGAATCTGTACAACAATGTCATAATCACCGAGTATTCTGGCTAATACACCCCATATTGAAAAGTATGTACCAACGTATCTTAGAGAAGAAGCAAAACCCCCAAAGAATATGGCGACCATATGTCTGCGGGAGGAGGCCCTAGAGAGGAAATAGGAAACACAAAGGAGCAAGATACGAAGATGTGGATGTTGGTAGAGCCTTTAATGGTGATGGTCAGAGACCCCGACGCGTTTCGGCGTGGGACGCCTTCTTCAGGGGGTACAAAGCTTAAAAACAGGGGAATAGCACATATTGTTAAATTAAAAATATAAATAATTAGTGAAATGAATAATACAACAAACAATACATGGAAAACATAAACAATTAGATTAATACCATATATACATTAAAAAATAATAACAAGTAAATCATTGCAATTGCCAAAGTGATTACCCTTATAACTGTGTAAACTGATATAGAGCAGTGTACATTAACTATGAGTCTTTTTAAAATAGTTATGGGGATCACACAAATATACATTAAAAACTCTCTAAAAGATTATTAGGGAGACGCAGGACATGAGGATTGAAACCAAAGGATCAGGCAGACCAATAGATAATAATTGGTGTATGTAATAAACATGTGTTGAAAATGAAAATGAACAATAATAATAATAATAATAAATGCATAAAAGGGATGATACTGTGTTAAAAAATACAAAATGATGATAAACCAACTGAACATGTAAAAGTGTAAAAATTGGTAAAATGGTAAAATACAAATATTGAATTGAGTCTATAGCAAATAGATATTAAACTACAAATTACTGCTGTTAAAGCATAATAGTACTTGCAGAGAAAAGGAGGGATGAAGATAATATAATAATGATAATATAAAAAATAAAATTAAAATATATATATAAACGGACGAAAAGTGATGATAATAATAATGGTGATAGTGCATAGATAAAAAACTATCCCTTTGAGCATTCAAAGGATATTATTGATCCTTATAGTGTAATTAGGATGTTAGAATACTCAATAGGACCACTAACCTGAGTCGATTTATTAGTTTGTTTGCATCATGTTCAAGAATTGTTCAATGAACTGTTGATTGAAATATGAACCATTGGCAAAAACCAAGAAACAAACGGGAAAAAAGAGATTAGACTAATTAGGCTATGAAGGTTTTCATGTATATGTCATGTGAATCTATGTAAAATTGTGTTCATGGAAACATATGATATATATTAAATACATAATTATCATGAGGTAGTATGAAAAAACAATTGAGATTGATCTATTCTTGTGATGCTCTTGACTGTTGCAATGCCCTTTACTTAAAATTGATGGTACTAAGGGACAGTGTAAACGAAAATGGTAGGAACTGAAAATTATCTGTTGGACCTTTAGTTAATTCATCTTTATCTAGATGTGTGATATATTGCTATGGAAAAATGCAGTGGAAATTACTGTGCCTTACATAACGTTGTAAGGAGGACCAGTTGGATAAATAGCCAAGAAATTCCCTTGTCTAATAGGACCGTCACCTTATTGAACAGTAAAACCATACTGGACAATCAACTTGAAGCGATGACTATTTAAAACAGCATATAAATATGTAAAATTGAATCGATGATGGTGTTAATATATGCACCACTTATATTAATCTCCCTATAGTGCTTGTAAACATGAAATGTAGAAGGTAATCATAATGTTTAAAATCAATTAACTACTCGTAAAAAACGGGAGACTTGTGGGGAGGAATGGCACATGATGACTAGTATTAGCAATTAGCAATACTTATTTTGAGTCTACACCGGCAGGACGCCGTAACGATAGATGTTGAAAACAGTACTTTATAACGTGATAAACCTGAACTTATTGTAAACCGTTTAAAAGGATCATGGTGCTGTGGAGTTATAATACATAAAAATTATGTTATATGATTATAAATGAATGAAATACATGTAAACTGACCCAGACTCAAAAGGTGCGTTGATCGTGTCGTCTTAATGTAGGGCAAGAGGAGCCACTATTCTAATCGTAGAGGAAAAAACAGATTGTGTTATATTTAAAATAAACTGTTTATGAGACTGAAACTACACTTAATAAAGGCGGGAAATTACCCGACAGTACTAGTTAAAAATGAGAATATTAATGACTTGAAAACATTTAATGTGAAAAAGTAAAAAGGTAAAACCGGCAGTACTCATTAAGACTACAGGAGTCCTGTGTAATCGCTATGTAAGAATAACACCGCTGTACTAAGCTTAAAACCAAGGCACGATCCAGAACTGACGATAATATAAAACATCCGCCGATGATATTGTACCATAAGGTTGTAAACAGAAGCCAGACAACATACCTGAAAAAATGAATTTCCTGCCGCCAGCAGTAGAGGAGAGCTTTGAAGAGCGCTTGTGAGAAGCCAGATTTTAAACGTCAAATTCCCGCCAAAATCGGGAGAGGTTACTAAGTGGGGAGGAGCTTATTTGACAGGACTCATCAACCGAAATTTAAAGTTCCATATGAAGTTCTGTGTTTTAAGATTAACTACCATGCCAGAAAATATCATAAAAACGATGCTGATGCAAGATATTGTTCATGCTTGCCAACCAATTTATATGATAAGCTTCCTTGGTGAACACTGCTATATTTATAAACAGTGATATTTAAGATGTGGTGAATAATGTCCGAATAGTGAATAAAGCTATCAAAAATATGAGTGGCTTGCTGATAAGCATAAATATGGTCACTGGATAGATAAATTGAAGTATCTATAGAAACACAGAGAGGTCTACCTCTTGATTAAGTCCGTTAGGTTCCAGACTGTTGAACTCATAAATGAACCTTTGTTCAAGTTTTAAAAGGGCCTTGTTGATGTCTCCACCTCTCCAATGTAGTGTAACTTTTTTCAGGACCAAGAACTTTAAATCGCTAATTTTGTGACCTGTTGTGACCCAGTGTGTTACCAGAGGTTTATCTACAATTTTTCTTGAAATACTGCTCCTATGCTCAATAATGCGCGTGCGCACTTCTCTCGTAGTCTTACCGATATATACCAAATTACAGGGACATAACACCAGATATATAACATTGGACGTTTTACAATTTGTGTAGTTGTGTAAATATACTTTATGTAATGTTGTGGGATGAATAAAGCTGTTTTTGACTGTAATGGTGTGAAGGCAAACTGAACAGTTTCCGCAACTGAAGTGACCTTTAATCTTAGGTGGAGGGTTGCACCTTGTGAGAGCTGACGTGACTAATAAATTGGAAAGATTGGGATTCCTTTTATACGCTATCATTAAGCGTTTAGTAGAAAATTGTGGTAAAGAGGTGAGTAAATGCCATTCTTCTCTTAGAATATTGATGATTGGTTTAGAAAGTTGAGTATATGTAAGAGCACAAACAATCTTGTCTGCTTTTTTTTGTCGATCTTTCTTTTGCAATAGAGTAGAGCGTTCTGTCATGCATGCTCTAACATATGCTTTTTTGATACATTTAGAAGAATAGCCTCTGTCTTTAAATCTATTATGCATCCTGACTGCTTGTTGTTCGAAATCTGCATCTGATGTGCATAGTCTTTTGATCCGAAGGAATTGACTGATTGGTAGATTGTGTTTAAGTGAGGGGTTATGGTAACTATCAAATTTCAATAAAGTGTTACGGTCTGTTGGTTTTTGGAAAAGATCTGTAGAAAATCCATTAGTATCTTTTTTAATCATGATGTCTAAATATGAGATTTTATCTGCACTGAAATGCCCCTCAAACTGTAAGTTAGGGTCCAAATTATTTAACCATGCGAAAAAATGTTGTAATAGTTGTTCTGTGCCTTCCCAGATGATGAGGATGTCATCAATGTACCGCTTCCATAGTTTGATATTAGATTGATATGGATGTCGTGTCATGAATTGTTTCTCAAATTGAGCAACGTACAAGTTGGCAACGTCTGGTGCCATGGATGACCCCATGGCAACTCCTTTTATTTGTTTATAATAAATACCCCTAAAGTTGAAATAATTCTCAGTCATAGCCAATGTGGCTAATTGTGTGAGAAAAAAGGTTGGGATACGGATGGGTTTAGGCCTTAAAAGGAGAGTGTCAGTTAACACTTCTAAAGCTGCTTGTTGTGGTATATTCGTATATAACGAATTAATGTCTAATGTGACCAGCAGATGATCATTGTTATATCCTTCAAAATCTTGCAAGATATTGATGATATGTGTGGAGTCGTGTACGTATGACGGAATAATTGGAACGAAAGGTCTTAATAATACGTCTAAAAACTTGGAAAGAGGTTCAAGCAGAGAACCTATGGCGGACACTATTGGTCGTCCTGGCGGATTAACGAGTGTTTTATGAATTTTTGGTACCATATATATTGTTGGTATGACCGGATGAGAAACTTTAAGGAAATTGATCTCATGAGTAGTGAGATAACCAGCTTCTTTGCCAATATAGAGTAAGGTGTCAATTTTCTGCTGTATGACTGATGTTGGATCATCAAAGATTTTCTCATAGAATGCTGTATTGTTTAATTGGCGCATTGTTTCTTTAATATAGTTGTCTCTATCTTGAACAACTATTGCTCCGCCTTTGTCGGCCGGTTTTATAATAATATTATTATTGGACTGTAGGTTTTTCAAGGCCATTTTATGTGGACCTGTCAAATTATAGTAATTATGAGTGCGTTTCTGTTGATATAATTTAGCTACCTTAGACATGACTATATGTTCATATGCAGTGATTATGGCATTGTTATTGGGAGGGACCCATGTGGACGGGTTTTTGACTATTGATGGGTCAGCCACGTCATGTTTGGACCCTCTAAAGAAATCTGTTATTTTAATCTTTCTAAAAAATTTGTATAACTCTACACATGTAGTGAACTTGTCATGCTGCTTAGTGGGAACATAGGACAATCCTTTCTCTAATACTTGTATTTCATTGTCCGTAAGTTGATAACTAGATAGATTGACAACATTACTCACAGGTCCCAATCCAGCTGTCTCTTGGCTGCAAGTTCCCGTGAATGGCCTTTCTCTGGGGCCATTCCATGTGTCAATGGAGGTTCTCTGGGTCTGGCCTGCCAATTGTTTGGTGACCTGTGAAATGTGTCTCTTCCACCTCCTTTCCAAAGGGTCTCCTTGTGAAAATCCTTCTTGGGACTGCGTGGTTGCCTAGAGGGATGTGAAGGAACTGACGAAAATAAGGACCCAGAGGGGTCTAACCGATCGTTTGTGTGATGGCGTGACCTTTTGTGTAATCTTGCTTCTTCCTGTAGTGGAGATGGAGATCTAGATTGGGGTCTGTTATACTTTTTCTGATGGTATCTATTTTTAGAATGTGGTCTAGGGGACCTAAACGGTCTTTTATTGGAAAAGCTTCTGTGTCTATCTTTTTGTTCTGTTTTGTTGTATGTCCAATAGTAGACCATATTGAGTTTGTAATCTTCTTCATCCCTTTTATACTTTTTGATTTTTTTATTCTTGGTTGCCTGTTTAAACTCCAAACTATTCTTATCAAAATCTTTTCTTTCTTTATCATAATGCTTATCTTGTTTTTTCAGTTGTTCTATTTTGGAGTCTATTTTGGGTTTAAGGGCCTCAGTCCTGCGTCTGGAGGTATTAATCAACAAGATCATAAGATCTAATGAGCATTTATTGAGTATTTTTACCCAATCTGTCATAAAACTACTGTCATCCCTGAACATGCCAGGGGCTTTCTGGATCCTCAATCCCCTTGGGATGATCTTTTTTCGACAGTACTCAAGAAGGGAGGCCGCGTGTAGGTCCTCCCTAATGTATTTTTTCATCATCCAGATGAGTTCTCTCCATTCTTCATCTATGTCCGGTGAAGATTCTTCTTGTGTGAAGAATGGATCCTCAGGTAGCATAGATTTCAAATCATCTTCTTTGTAGCTGAGGATCTCTTTCCAAGGAGAGAACATGGCTCCTGGAAACCAGGAAAAACACATCTTCGTATCTTGCTCCTTTGTGTTTCCTAGCTGGTAGCGCAAGACACTCTGCTCCTTCTTGTGTTTTTCCTAGAGAGGAAATAGAAAGACATGTAAAAAAAAGAAAAGAAACACCAGAGTCCATAATAACACTGTCTCTGATACTCATCGAGGCTACTGTGGGTAGATGGAGTCGGGTCACAGATACCATCAAGAGTAAGGCAACAGACTGCCCACGCCAGACTCTTTGCTAGGCTGCGGCAGATCCAATATGGCAGGTACAGCGGATATGAGGAGACTTGCAGGAATATTCTGGAAGTCAGCGCATCAAGTCGGCTTCTTTGGAATCCAAAAACTCCGCTAGTAGATCAGGGTCCTCAAATGTTCTTGTCTGATTGTGAAGCGTGACTCGGAGCTTGGCCGGGTACATCAGGCCATAGCGTGCTTGTAGTTGTTGAAGCCTCGGCCGGAATTCCAGAAAGCGCTTTCGGCGGTCGACCGTGGGTTTAGCCAAGTCGGGATAGAAGGAGATCTTGTGGCTCTCAAACTCCATATGGCCCTTTGCCCGAGAGGCACTTAGAATTTGCTCCACGTGTTGATATCTCAATAGTCGAAAAATGATAGGCCGCGGGGTCTTCCTGTTGAGCGTTATGCTTGTGGGTACACGATGAGCGCGATCAATCTCCAAATCTTTGGTAAAGGTGATTTGGAGCAGGGAAGGGAGGATTTTGCATAAAAACTCTTTCATGTCTCCCGATTCCGCTCCCTCCGGTATGCCCACGAGTCGTATGTTGTTGCGGCGCGCTCTATTATTGCCATCTTCCACCTCTTTCTGCAAGGCCCGCACCTGTCGTTCAACTTTGTCGAGTTTGGACAACCGGGCCGCATGGGAGTCCAATATGCTCTCCATTTTGTCCTGACGCGAAGAAAGCCCTTCTAGCTTGCTTTGCAGCACACCAAAATCTTCCCGCAGCGCTCGGAGTGCTTCACCGTTTGCCTGCACAAGGTTTTTGACCCCTCTAATCTCTACGAGGATTTCCTGCTGCATTTCGGGGCCCTCGCACAAGGCCGGCCCCTTCTGCGGGGACGGAGGTTCAGTTTTGGAACGTTTGCCGTGAGAAGCCGCTGGAGATCCAAATTCCAGGCGCGTTGGTTTGGTCCCCGCCATCTCACCAATGTGCCCCGGCCAGATCAGAGTAGAAGTTCTAAGTATGTGAGGTGTTAATTCAGGATTCTGAGTAGGCCTCTCGGGAGCCTCAGCGTTATGCGACCATCCCGCTGGACATCAGGCTCCGCCCCCCTCCCCAGCCGTTTCTAAGAAATGTGGGGTTGCCATACTGGTTAGGAAATCTTTGCATGCTACTATTATTGCGACTAGCTCAGATACAGAAGGCAGATGGTCCAGAGTTCACCTCAAGATAGGTAGCCTTGAAGTTACATGTATATGCCTTTACGCTCCTAATGTGGATGACCCTGCCTTTTTTGCTACCATTGCTCAGGTTGCGCAGGCCTCTGCTAATACTTCATTGATAATTGGGGGGATTTCAATTTAGTCCTTGATCCCCTGATTGACAAACAGCCGCCTAGGACAAGTGGTCCCCCCAAGAGTCACACCACGCTTACCTCTTTGATCAAAGATCTTGCTTTAGTTGATCTATGGAGGTTACTACACCCCAATGAGCTTGACTTCACCTTCTTCTCTTCCCCTCACAAATCCCAGTCTCGCATAGATTTCTTTCTAATATCAAAACTGTTAGTTCCTCAGGCGGACACTGCAAAGATTCACTCCCAACATATTTCAGATCATGCTGCTATTTCCTTTCAATTACACACTACTGCACCCCAAGGGAATTCGGGGGCCTGGTTCTTTGATAGAGCCCTGTTAACTCAGCCAGAGTTCCAGTTAGAAATTCGAGCAGCCATACAGGATTACTTCCATTTTAATCTACCCCAGGATACTGCGAATTGGGCTTGGTGGGAGGGCTTCAAAGCGGCCATTCGAGCAACGATCACTAGCTATCAAATCCGCCTGCGGAAACAACGCAAACAGCAGCTACTCATACTAGACCAACAAATCAAAGCAGGCGAACGAGTTCTAACTTCACGTACTGATCCATGTGTATTAATTCGATTACAGCGTCTCCGTTTTCAATATAATTCAATCCTCTCTACTGCAGTTTCTAAGAGTATTGAGCTTCAACGAGGGACATATTATCGTGAAAATAACCGAGCCGGTCGACTCTTAGCTAACGCCTTGAAAGGTCAAAAAGAAGCCAAACGCGTAGCGGCCCTTCGAGCCCCACAGGGAGGGGGCATATTGACCACAGACTCCGACATTGTAGAACTCTTTCGGGATTTCTATACCCGCCTATATCAATCTGAATGTGAGTTCTTGTCAGAGACATTCGAGCGATTGCTTTCTGGCATTCAGCGGCCGACCCTCTCTGAAGATGATAGGGATGCGATGGATGAACCCTTCTCTACTTCAGAGATCCAATCTGCCCTAAAACGAACAGCCTCGGGCCGTGCCGCAGGGCCTGATGGTCTCCCGACCGAATTCTACAGAACGTTCAGTGCAGATTTAGTTCCCTATTTAAAACTCTATTTTACTGCCCTTGCGGTAGATACATCCTCTTTGGGATCCTTCTCTGCAGCTAATGTGGTAGTATTTGAGAAAGAAGGCAGAGACCCGCTGCTAACCGCCAACTACCGTCCAATTTCCCTACTTAATGCCGATTATAAGATCTTCGCAACGATCTTGGCCACCCGGCTATCTGACAGGATGGCCACCCTAATCCACCCCGACCAATGCGGTTTTATACCCGGCCGATCCACCGCTGACAATGCTCGGACCTTGTGCCATGTGCTATCCAGTGCTGCCAATCTAGATCATCCATGGGTGGGTCTTTCCCTAGATGCCGAAAAAGCCTTTGATCGCCTAGAATGGCCCTTCTTATTTGCAGTTCTCCGATGGTATGGCTTTGGGGAGGGCTTCCTCCGATATCTCCAAGTCATGTATACTCAACCCGTCGCCAGTATTTGTGTAAATGCCATCAAGTCTCAGCCATTTAATCTCCAAAGAGGCACGCGTCAAGGGTGCCCCCTATCACCAATGCTCTTTGATCTAGCTCTTGAACCCCTAGCCCTCCTTATTAGACAGTCCGCACGTATTCGAGGTGTCCCCTTCAGTCACAGAGAGATTAAACTCTCTGCATATGCAGATGACCTTATGCTTTTCGTATCCCTTGATTCGGTTCCAGCTTTCTTGGATCTGATTGACGGATACTCGCAATTATCGGGCTATAAAATTAACTGGACCAAATCTGTAGCATTCCCACTGAACCGCTGGGTACATGAGGCTGACATGCAGGCCTTTCCCTTCCTTTGGCAATCCCGCATGGTGAAGTATCTCGGGGTCCATTACTGTTCTCCTTTAGAAGACACTATCAGTTTTAATGCCAAAGAGGTAGTCTCCAAAGTCCGTGAGCTCACAAATCGTTGGTCTCCCTTATCTCTTACATGGTGGGGCCGCCTAGAAACTGTGAAAATGATGATAGTCCCCAAAGTGAACTACATTTTAGAAATGCTGCCATGCTTACTCCCGCTACATACTTATAAAGATATTGAGGGCCTTCTCGTCCGTTATCTCTGGCAGGGCAAGCCACCAAGGATAGCTAAACAAAAACTACAGTCTGCAAAGGAAATAGGGGGTACCAGATTTCCTGATTTTCTCAGATATCATCAAGCCTTCCTACTTAAGCAAGGTGCCCGATGGCTAGATGCCTCAACAGACAGCAGACCAGTTTGGCTTGATATAGAAGAGGAGCTTAGTAGCCCAATTCCGTTGACCCATCTCCCCGGTATGTCCTATCAAGTAGACACCCGCCATCCACCAATGATTGTCGATACTCTTGCGGCCTTTAACACTCTCATTCTATCACTGGGTCCGAACGTATGTCCTCAGGACGGACTCCCGCTATGGAATAACCCCAGAATTCAAGTTCTAAATAGAACGATAGCATGGAAACCCTGGTACTCAAGGGGGATCTGGACACCCCAACAGCTTTTCTCTGCAGCTCGTTGGAAAACCTTTTCTGATTTACAAAAGGAATTTGCGTTACCAGCGAAACACTACTTTCAATTGATGCAGCTTCAACACTGCCTCAAAAGTGCTCAAATCATGCCGCCCTCTGCCCCTACTGAGGACGGGCTATTAGAGATAGTTCACTCTATTAGTAGTACACATGGGGTAGCCTCTAACTTTTATAAAATATTATGTCAGGGTACAGACACTGCTACTTTTAGAGCCCAACAAGCCTGGGAGCGCGAACTGCAAACCACTTTAACCCCTGTGCAATGGAGCGTTTTCTGGAGCAAAGTAGTGCGGGTTTCCCGGTCTGCCTCTGTTACCCAAACTCTCTTCTTTTTTGCACACAGATGCTTTTATACTCCAGAAAAAATAGCCAAATGGAACACAACTGCTAGGGACCAGTGTTGGTCTTGCCATACTGCTGTGGGAACCCTCGCTCATGTTATTTATGAATGTCCTCAACTACAGGTTTATTGGAGGCGGGTTTGGGGTTGTATTCAATTTATCTTACACCTTCACGAACCTCTCTCTTGGAAGATCGTGGGACTCCGCTCTGTGGCGGAGGTCCCCTCTCTTCCTAAGAAGGGTCGCTTTCTCCTTGATTTCATGCTGGGTATAGCCATATGCTTAATCATGAGGAATTGGAAGGATAGCTCTCGACTTACTGTCAATGAATGGTGGAACCTCGTCTGCTTATATAGTAAATATGAGCAGATACCTCGGAGAGCTATTCCCCATGCCCAAACTCACTCTCGCTTGTCTAAATGGCAGATGCTCAATGATTATGTACAATCTGCTCATTGTTCCGACATGCCTGTTTAATGTGTACTCATCATGTTTCAGATCACCGTTAGGTTTTGTAACACAATAATGTAAGTACACGCCCGCTTCGGGAATGATTAGTTTTCTAGAGAAGAAGCAGGGGGGAGGGGGGTGGCAGGGGTTTCCTTTGGTGTATGTATCACACTTTATGTATCTGTTTTTTAGCTGTATGTCTTCCTTTTCCTTTGTTGTTATAAAACGAAAATAAAGAATTAAAAAAAAAAAAAAAAAGAAAGTAAGAGGGTGGAAAGAGCCTGAGGGGAGAGAAATGGTCTGATGGCATGGATTCATCTAAGGCAATGGAAAGAGCGACGAGACACCTGGGAAATGTGATCATGAAACGAGAGATTACTATCAAGAAAGACACCTAAAAACTGAAGCTTAGTGACTAGAGATATTGGGGTACCCGAAAAAGATGGAGCAAGTGATGGAGCAGTAGAGCTGTGGGGAAACCATATAGCCGCGGTTTTAGAGATATTCAACACAAGACAATTTGTAGAGAGCCAGGAAGAGACCATAGATAGACAGGCATTAAGGGGAGCAATATCAGGTTGGGAAGAGGATGTGTGGTATAGAAGAAGAATATCATCTGCATAGTAGTAACCCGAAATACCCGATTGCTGTATCAAAAGGGCAAGGGGGGTCAGAAACAGATTAAATAAAAGAGGAGCCAATATAGAACCCTGAGGGACACCGCAAGAAAGAGGAAAGGCATCAGTAGTGATAGAGGAGAAAGTGACTGCAAATGACCGAGAGTGTAAGTAAGAATAGAACCAGTGGTAAACAGTACCCCAGAGACCTGCATCCCGTAATCGAGCAAGAAGAAGAGAGTGATCCACCAGATCAAAGGCAGCAGAAAGATCTAAAGAGACCGCCACCGTGATGTCACCACGATCGTGAGATGAGTGAATTTCGTTCAGAACTGCTGTAATAATGGTTTTGACACTATGTCTGGTCCGAAAGTCGGACTGCCAAGGGTGCAGAAATTGCGTGGAATCTAGATGGTGTGAGCTGGGAGAAAACTGCCTTTTCCAAGAGCTTTGATGCATAAGGAAGATTAGAAACAGGTGGATAGTTTGCTGGCACAGAGGGGTCCAAAGATGGATTTTTAAGCAAGGGCCGGACCACAGCATGTTTCCACGGGTGAGGAAATGAGCCAGAGGACATACTGGAATTGATGATAATAAGGAGTGGATGCAAAAGATCAGGAAACAAATCAGAAAACCAACTGGAAGATATAGGATCTGATAAACTAGTGGTTTTATGAGAAGTGGACAGAAGCTTAATGAGTTCTGAGGAGGATATGGTACGAAAATTAAACCAGACATGAGAAAGTGACGGGGAGGATAAAGGTGAAATAGGAGGGAGGGAGGGGGGGGGGAAGATAGAACTTGAGGACAAGAGGGAAGTGAATGACGAAGATCCTGTACTTTGGAAGAGAAAAAAAGTAGCCAATGTAATGGGGCTAGGAATTTCTGTAGAGATGGGAGAATTGCGGGGGGGTTGTGACTGTAGCCGAGAGAGCGTGTTGAGGGTTTGAAAGAGAGAACGAGATCTATTTGGGGCCAAAACAATAGAGTCTGAATAGAAGGATCACTTGGCACTATGAATACTAGCACGATAATCTGCATGACAGGACTTAAAGTTTTGATAGATAGAGGGAGAAGGTGATTTCCTCCAGAGATGCTCGGATCTCCGCAACTGGGCTCGATGCAGACGGAGTCCAGCATGGAACCAAGGATGGTGGACCGTGGTCCTGGGGTGGTGAGTGCGCCATGGGGCAATTTGATCTAATGTATAAGGCAGTCCCGCATTCCAGACTGTAACCTGGGATGAGGGCGAAAGAGATAAAAACTCAGAAGAAGGAGCATGGTTTCTTTCAAGAAACGCTTGGCGGGTAACAGAATTGATGTAGCGAGGACGACGAGCGGGAGATAGAGAAGAGACAAGAGAGGGGGACGTGAAACAGAAAGCAAAGGTAAGATAAGAGTGATCTGACCAGGGAACTGACGTGGAAACAGGGGATGAAATCTGACCAGAAAGAGCTGAGGGAGAAATAATCAGATCTAAGGTATGACCAGCAATGTGAGTGGGAAGGTTCACATGCTGATGTAAACGAGAGATTGTTCCTGGAGATAAGAGGTTTTCAGCAGCAACGGTGATTGCGGCTCCTGAATGGAGCCGCAGTGCTATGGCACCAGGACACCATGGCACTACGACTCCATTCAGGAGCCTGAGTTAGCCAGGCTTGTGGCTGGACATCTGGAGTGCTATAAATCAGGCCACCCCCTGGATGTCCAGCCACTGTGCAGGGATGTCTAGCCACCGTGGAAGTAGAATCTGGTGCATCCCCTGGCTGTCCGGATGGCCCAGGGATGGACAAAGCGGAATTGGCCTCATTGTGTATATATTTTTCCCTTAGATACTTCTAATATTGTAGGCAATGGGGCTCCAGGATCTTATGAATCGCCAAGGGGTACAGTTCTGCTGGTCACTGTCTAATCTCCCAAGATTTCCTTTGCATTCATGTTTTGATCACTGTACCAATAGATTTCTCTTTGGTAGAATATGGTCAATTACCCCTTTTTGTGTATACATTGTCTCATAAACATGCCAATACGGGGGGCGCTAGTGAGCCCGATCGAAAATGGCCGCATCTCCCTGAAGCTCCGTGCAGGGCCTTCCATATTTGCTTGTGGGGAGCACAAGGACCTGTGAATGGGGAGTGAAATTGAGTGGTGAGAGCAGCGGAACACAGGGTGAGGTGAAACAGGCAGTGCAGAGCCGAAATGTAATTGCCGCCGGCTCGAAAAAGACACCTAACTTGGAGAGGAGAGGCCTGGTGGGCACAACCCCGGGAGAGGAAAAGGAGCCATGAGTGAGCAGAGGGGTATGTTTGCGGGCTGCGTTGTCTAGCCCTTTCCCCCGAACATTAGAATTGCAGCGAAGATAAGCCTACCCGACGAGGAAGCTGTTGCCACTTTTGATCCCCGCGGTGGAGTCACGCTGGTGTGCACAGGCTGTATTCAGTGGCTGTAGTGCCGTGGAAGACCCAGAGGACCGGAGAGATTGCTCTGTGCGTCTCTGTATGCGGTGTCAGGAGCGGTGTCGGGGCTGTAGCTAAGCTGGAGACCGTTGTGGAAGCAATCACCCGAAGGCGGGGAGCAGAGTGATCTGAGGTGGCCAGCGGTGGAACACTGACTGCAGTAGTGTGTGACAGCGGGGGACATGGTTTGCTGCGGAGCGGTCTCCTGGGCTGGTAATCTGCGGCGGAGGCTGATGTGAGTAGTGCCTGCAGGAAGGAAAGGCTCTAAAGTTTCAACTTTTTGAGAAAAGTGGCCCGATTTAGCTGCAGCTAGTTCATATTTGCTTAACGGGCATTCCTATCTTCTTCAGAGGAGCACATGGCTAAGCAAAAATGAGTGTGGCGCCATCTGGTGGTGGAGTGAGGTAACAGAGACCCAGCATTGTAATAGAGGTTAAAAAAGCTTGGGAAATAGCAGTGGAGGTGAGAGCTAGTAGCTGAAATCAGAAGATGGCATCTACCAGGAAAAAAGCAGCGGATTTGAAGAAGGAGTTTGCCTATAGCAGTGGGCGAGCACAACTTCAAGAGAGAGAAAAACAAATGATAGAGGAATTGCCAGGGAGTCTGGAAATATCTGAAACTGGCAAGAGGAAACTCCTGCTACGAATGCTCTGGTGGACATTACAAAAGATGAGCTAAAATCGTGGTTTCATGAGATTAAAAAGGACATTGCTGGGTTCAAAGGAGAAGTGGAGGAGATGTTTGCACAGTTGAGCTGATATAACTGAAGTCAGCTGCTGGGTGGCAGAAGTGGAGGGCCGCCTTGAGGACCTGGAGATGCGCACTGAGACGTTGGAAACGGGTATGAAGTCTCTGGAAGACGTTAGGGAGAGTATGACTTTGAAGCTGGAAGATTTGGAGAACAGAGCCAGGCGTCAGAACCTGCGCATAAAAGGAGTGCCAGAAGTGGACGAATATCTTGATTGTATGAAAACAGCAAAGGATATTTGTGAGGCGGTCCTGAAGGAGGCTGGGGAGGAAGTGGAAGAGGTAGTGCTGGATCGAGCACATAGATCGCTTGGAGCAGCGCGGCGGGAGCAGCCTAGAGACATTATCTGTTTCCATGATTACCGGATTAAGGACAAAATAGCCAGTAAGATGCGTTCCATGGGAAAATTTAAGTGGGAAGGAACTGAGATTGCTATCTATGCAGACTTGGCTGCAGCAACGTTACAGTGTGGCAGGTGAAGGCCTGTGATCCACGGTGTCTGACATAAGCAGGCCAGCATGGCTAGCTTGACCTGTAAATGAAGCCTGTGGAGAGGCACATAGGAATTGCACATCCCCCAATATGCTGCTATTGTAGGATAGAACTCTGTAAGAGAACTAAACTAACTTAGGTAAGCAGAACTGAGAGATGGAAAAATACAGAAAAATGGGTTTAAAAGTTACTGATAAGAAAAAGTACATCTGCAAGGAATATAATTGGGAGTGCTGACAGATGAGTTGCAGAGCCCTGCTCCCCTGCATGCACAAATTGGCTCTATGGCCTTGAGAGTGTGAAAGTAACAAGTTGATGAACTGACCATTGTAATTGGGACTAGAAGGGGGGTATGCAGGTGCCATGCCCACTGAAGGGACATAATTGGATAAACTTATCAGTACCGGGACCAATGGAAGGGGTACGGGAGGTACGGGAGGTTACCGGGACCAATGAAATGTTTTTCTATACCTAGAATGGAACAGAAGTCTATAAAAGTTGTTGTAATGCTTGAAAACTTTGCTCAGCCATTTTGAAATTGACTGGTTCGAGACTTGTGCACAAATAAATGATTTGGACCTTCTGAACAGACTCCTGGTATCATTGGTTTGTCTGCGCTTTGCTGCTACATATTCTTGGTGCGTTGGCCGGGAAGTTGTGGAATCAAAGTGTATATAGGGCAATATACCACGACTTTCCGCCTCTATAGGCTTGGTCCTGCCGGGATCGCGCCCTTCCGACGAGGGCCGCTCCCTGGCGCCGCCGGTCCCTTGTATCGGAGGGAGCTGGTCGGACCTCGGCGGGTGCCGGGCCTGGCTGGAGCCAACGCTTCGAACCCGAGTGAGGGGAGTCCGAGGTCCAACTCATGCGCCTGCTTGGGAAGTTTGAGGACTGGATCCGGTGAGTATAGTTTTGATTTGGTGTCTAGACAGAAATAGAAAGAGCAGTACTGCCATTGGAACTTGGAATTTGGAATTTGTAATCTCGAGATATTGGGAATTGGTAAGAGAGCTTGATCACCTCTCAAGGAAGGGCCGAGTAACCCCGCATGGGAATTCACCGGGTGAAACCCCCATCCTTTTTGTAATTGGGAAAAAGACTAGTCAGAATAGATAGAAACGAATGCATTCTGGGATACGTTGCTAGCATGATTGTGTGAACGAAGTGTGAATGAGAGGTCTGGCAGCACGGACCAAGTGAAGGCGGACCCCTGAGTAGCGCATTTCCTGACCGGGCGACCGCGTTCAGGTCGCGAAAAGGGGGAAGCGATTGTCGTCTTGTCTTGTTATTTGTATTCCTTATACGTTTCCAGGGCCGTGAGGACCCCTTACCCACGGTCCGCCCTCCTTTTCCCTTTTGTCTGTTGTTGCGCGCACACATCGAAATGGGAGGGGCGGGGTCTACTAGAAACACTCCATTAGAATGTATGATCGCACATTTTAAAGAGGGATATTCAGGAGACTATGGTATTAAAATGACAGCAGCCCGTTTGCAGATTTTGTGTACTAGGGAGTGGCCCGATCTAGACCCCATCTGGCCCCAAGAGGGAACGTTTAATGTAGAGATTATTCAGTCAGTACATCGTCGAGTGCGGGTAGCGCACCCCGATCAGTACCCCTATATAGATTCCTGGTTAAGTATTTGTGAAGATCCGCCCCCCTGGGCGCAGCGCTGTTATGAGGAACAGTGCAGAATAATGTTAGCTAAAACAGATTCTAGTCAGAAAACAGAACAGCCCAAAATGAAAGAGCAGGATAAGAAATCCAGAAAGAAGCCCATCCTGGTAGATCCTGATTCCCCAGAGATAATTCCAAGACAGCCCCGAACCCCAGGTCCAATAAGAGTAGCCCGGCGTCCTGCCCCAGAACCCCAGAGACGGCCGGAGCGGGAGCGGGACCCAACCCCTGATCCCCCTCCTGGAGGGCAGAGAGAGGAATCAGCTGAAGACGAGGATGCCATAAAAAGCGAGTCAGAAGTAGAGGGAGAAGAGGAAGAAAAAGAGAATGTCCAAAGTGAAGATGATAGCGTACAAGCGGTTGCTAGTGCCAGCGCGCCAGCAAAAGATACACCCAAAGTGAAACCTGTTGAGAAAGCAAAAGTAGTCCCCGGGAAGATAATTAAGAAAACAGTCCTTAGATCCCAAAAGACAGCTCCCGCCAAGTTGCTGCCTTTACGGCAAGTCCCTGGAGTGCCCATAAAGAACGATAATGAAGAGGTGGTGGCGGGACCCTTAACTTATGTGTATATTCCCTTCTCAACAACCGATCTGTTAAATTGGAGGTCGCATTATGCCTCCTATACTAGCAAGCCCCAGGAGCTGACAGAATTAGTAACTACTATTATGGAAACCCACCAGCCCACCTGGCCAGATTGCCGTCAGCTCCTGACCACCCTATTCACGACAGAGGAACGAGCACGAATTAGAAAAGCAGCTATTGAGTGGATGTCAGACAACCCTGTAGCTCCGGGGCAGGGACTGAGCAGAATAGACTATCGGGAAGCAGCTCAGAAAGAATTCCCGAATGAAGACCCCCATTGGGACCCAAATACCGAAGAAGGAACCACAGCCCTAGCCCGTTTTCGCCAAGGCTTTTTACAAGGCCTGAAAAGGGGGGGCCAAAAAGCTATGAACCTTTTCAAAGTTGCAGGAGTTATCCAAGGTATAGATGAGAGCCCAGCAGATTTTTATGAAAGACTAACTGAAGCATACAGAATGTATACTCCCTATGATCCCGAGGCACCAGGAAGTTTATGTATGGTGAATTCTGCTTTTGTAAACCAGTCTCAACCAGACATTAGACGTAAATTACAGAAGTTAGAAGGGTTTGCGGGCATGAATGCAACACAGTTACTGGAAGTCGCTCATAAAGTGTATGTGAATCGTGATACTGAAAGACAGAGAGAATGTGATAGAAAGATGAAGAAGAAAGCTGATTTTTTGGCTGCGGCCATAGTTGAACAGAAAAGGGGAGGTGTCCCTAGTCGACGGAGCAGAGGAAGAGGGCGGGGTCAAGGCGGAGGCCGGACCCAGAAGCTAGGCGTGAACCAATGCGCCTACTGTAGAGAGGAAGGACATTGGAGAGATACGTGCCCGCAACTCGAAGACGCCCAGCAAGATGACGACAGCAGTCATCAGTGGCGAGAAGAAAGACGAGGCTATCCCCGAAACCGAGGAGGAGCCAATCGAGAACAATTCCAGCGAGAAAGAGGAGGAGGAGCCATTCAAGCATTGGCCACACCGATCCATGATGAGAATGACGTGGATTAGGACAGACCGGGCTCCAAGTTTGCTTTAGGTCTCCAGGAGCCTATGGTCGGAATACAAATAGGAGACCAAATTATGGACTTTATGGTTGATACTGGAGCACAACATTCAGTAATAGACAAAAAGATAGCCCCAATCTCTACAAAAGCAGTCACCATTATAGGAGCAACTGGTGCCAAAGCTACAAAATCTTTTCTTCAGAATCGTATATGCAGTCTAGGAGGACAGCAAATAACTCATCAATTCCTTTACATGCCCGAATGTCCAGTGTCACTACTGGGACGAGATATGTTAGCCAAGCTGCAAGCACAAATATCCTTCTCTGAACAAGGAGAAATGCAAATGACAGTAAATTCCCAAGCCAAACCAGCAGGAATAATGCTGCTGACAGTTCCCCGAGAAGAAGAATGGAGGTATTACATCGATGATTCTATCCAAGACACTTATTTTGAGCAAACTTTAAAGAACATTCATGCACCATCTGGAGTATGGGCAGAAGGCAGTCCCCCAGGCCTAGCCAAGCATATAGCTCCAGTGATTGTAACCCTCAAGCCTAGTGCTACACCAGTGCACGTCAAACAGTACCCTCTCCCAAGAGCTGCAATTGAAGGCATTCATCGCCACCTGCAAAGATTGCTCGAGTATGGCCTACTAAAAGTATGTCAATCCCCATGGAACACTCCACTTTTGCCAGTAAAGAAACCTGGGACGGATGATTACCGCCCAGTACAAGACTTAAGGAGAGTAAATGATGCAGTTGAAACTATACATCCAGTTGTACCCAATCCTTACACTCTCCTAGGACTGATACCTGCTGAAGCTACCCATTTCACTGTACTGGATTTAAAAGATGCATTCTTTTGCATAAGATTAGCCCCCATAAGTCAGATATTGTTTGCCTTTGAATGGCAGGACCCCATCTCTGGAAGAGGGGGCCAACTCACCTGGACAAGATTACCCCAAGGATTCAAGAATTCGCCTACCATCTTTAGTGCTGCACTGAATCAAGACCTTTCAAGTTATCCAGTAGCCCCGGGGAAGAGAGTGCTTCTCCAATACGTGGATGATCTGTTGATAGCTGCCATATCAGAAAGTGAATGTATACTAGCCACCAAAGATCTCTTGCAGTTACTAGATGAAGCTGGATACAAAGTTTCCAGAGCAAAAGCACAGCTATGCCAAAAAGAAGTGAAATACTTGGGTTTTCGTATTACCCAAGGAAGCAGAAGATTAGGCAGAGAAAGAAAAGAAGCAGTATGTAGAATTCCAACTCCAACCACCAGAAAGCAAGTCAGAGCCTTTCTGGGAGCGGCAGGATATTGCCGAATTTGGATACCCAACTTTGCTCAAATTGCCAAACCACTGTATGAAGCCACAAAAGGAGAAGAGAAGTCACCACTGGAGTGGGGACTTGAGCAGGATACAGCCTTCCAGAAATTAAAGGAAGAATTGATGTCATCACCAGCACTTGGACTACCAGATGTCCACAAGCCTTTCCACTTGTTTGTACATGAAGCACAGGGAAATGCCTTAGGCATGTTGACTCAGAAATTGGGAGCGACCTGTAGCATACCTATCGAAACAATTGGACCCTGTGGCCAAAGGATGGCCACCTTGCTTGAGAGCAGTTGCAGCTACAGCGCTACTAGTGAGCGAAGCAGACAAGCTCACACTAGGACAGAACATACGAGTCACTGTGCCACATGCAGTCCTTGCCCTTATGGAACAAAAAGCAAATTATTGGCTCACCAATTCCCGAATGTTGAAATACCAGAGCATGTTATGTGAAAACCCACAGATACAACTCGAAGTGAGCCATGCCTTGAACCCAGCTACCTTGATACCTATCAGTGAAGAACTCCCAGAACATGACTGTATCGAAGTCATGGAAACTGTGTTCTCCAGTCGACCCGACTTGACAGAGGTGCCCATAGACAATCCTGACCAGATCTATTACGTTGATGGGAGCAGTCTCATCCTCGATGGACGACGCTGTGCCGGATATGCAGTCGTCACTCAACACGAAGTAGTTGAATCATCAGCTCTAGCCTCAGGCACATCAGCCCAGAAAGCCGAATTGATAGCACTCACCAGAGCATTGCTGTTAGGAGAAAAACTTGTGCTAAATGTATATACAGATTCCAAATATGCCTTCACTACCTTGCATGCCCATGGAGCTCTCTATAAAGAAAGAGGACTCATCACATCCGGAGGAAAATCAGTCAAGTATGGTCCCAAGATATTGATGTTACTTGATGCAGTTTGGGCCCCAACACGTGTAGCTGTTATGCATTGCAGAGGACATCAAGCAGGAAAAGGAGAAATTGCCCGAGGAAATAGATTTGCAGATGCCTCAGCACGACAAGTAGCTATGACAGGACAGATTGCCCCACAAGCTATGCCAATGCAAGCAGCATTGTTTCCAGTACCTCTGAATCTGTGGACACCACGATATACCACCAAAGAATTGAATTACTACTGTAACAGAGAAGATGGAATACTGAAAGATGGATGGATTGAGCTGCCACCAGAAGAGGGCAGTCAACCCCCTGGACGAATAGTAATTCCTGAACTGTTAGGACCATCTTTTGTCAAAGCTTTTCATGAAGCTACCCACTATGGGAAAAGTGCTATGGAAAAAGCACTCAGACCACATTTCTACATCCCTTTGTTGACAACCATATCAGCCTCAGTAGCACGTCAATGTCTAACCTGTGCCAAAAATAATGCCAAGCAAGGCCTTATAACGGCACCCCGAGTTCAGTCAGGAGGTGTAACTCCCATGCACAACCTCCAAGTTGATTTTACCGAAATGCCCAATGCCAATGGATACCATTACCTATTAGTATTAGTTTGTACTTTCTCTGGGTGGGTAGAAGCCTTCCCAACCAGAACTGAGAAAGCCCGAGAAGTTACCAAAGTCTTAATGAGAGAGATTGTCCCCAGATTCGGAATTCCAGCAGTAATAGGGTCAGACAATGGACCCTCATTTGTCTCCCAAGTTACTCAGCAGTTAGCAAAAGCTTTGCAGATACAATGGAAACTCCACACTGCATACAGACCCCAGAGTTCAGGGAAAGTTGAGCGAATGACTCGTACCCTAAAAGCCCAAATGTCCAAGCTTTGTCAGGAGACGCACTTGAAGTGGCCCCAAGTGCTCCCAATAGCTTTACTCAGAATACGCTCAGATCCTGTAAAGTCAACAGGATTTTCCCCTTTTGAAGTTCTGTATGGTAAACCCCCACCAATAGTGCAGGGAGTCAAAGGAAGTTTAGCCCAAATTGGTTCAGAAGTAACCAGACAAGAACTCCTAGCTCTTAGTTTTGTTCTGCAGACTCTCCATGCGTGGATCCAAGAACAGTTGCCTATCAACTTGACGGAACCCTTGCATCCCTATCAGCCTGGTACCTCGGTGTGGATCAAAGATTGGAAGAAGACACCGTTGGAACCCCATTGGAAGGGACCGTACACCGTCATCCTGTCTACCCCAACTGCAGTAAAGGTAGCCGAGATCGACGCCTGGATCCACCACAGCAGAGTCAAGCCCGCCGCTGATCCTGAACCAGAGCAGTGGACAGCAGAACAGCATCTTGATGCACCCTTGCGAGTTACTCTGAGACGGCAACCAGCAGCTTAGACACTTCATCACAAGTGCTTTGCAGTAGCCAAGTGTTTCGAAGAGGATTGCTGTTTTCCATGCAGCAACAGTTTTGTTTCAACGAACCCAATTTGCGTGTGATTTGACACAGTACTTTGAGACTACATTGACTAAGCCAGACTTCACAAGCCAACTGAAATTGATAATAAGTTGGTTAATGTGTACTGGACAACCTGAGGATCTTCAATCAACACTCAGCACCCGTTAAATTGCTTCATTAGCAAACGGGACGAAGAATAAAAGATCGTCGTGATCAAGATCAGCAAGCTGAGGATTCAGAAGAACTCCAATCAACATCAACATGCATCTTTACTTTTGCTTTGCCTTGGTTGCCTTATTTGGAGGTTTTGAACAGACTTATGCTCTACCTCCATGCACTGCCTGCATTACTTCTACTCGAACTGGACTGAAAGTAACTCAGACTTTGATTTATCATTCTTACTATACCTGCAAGGGAACAGTGACTTGGTGTATCTATAACACCACTGAACTAAATGTTTGCAATCATGGCAAAATTAGAGCATGCTATAATCCGCATCAGAATCCATCCTATTACACGTTGGAAATACGATGGAAGGATGCAGATGGACCTATACTAGCTGCTACACCACCACTTAAGGACATTACTAAACCTGCTGTTTTGAATTTTGATGCATGTAATGCCATTAATAGAGATAGTTATTCCACCTGTGGTACATGGGAGAAAGCGTATCGAAATGACCATAAGTACATGTGTCCAGAGGGTGCCACAGGATGGAGGAAGTGTACAGGTAAAAAGGAACCAGGCTATAGTACTGCACCAGCGGCAGATTACTATTGCCCGTATTGGGGATGTGTTTTTTATGCTACCTGGAATAATGGTATAACTGATGAGAAGATAGATAAACGAATGGCTACCTTAACCAAGCCAACCACAAATGATAAATGTCAGAAAGATGCTTGTAACCCCTTACACTTACGTATACACAACCCCCATGCATGGAAACAAGGATACAAGTTTGGTTTGCGTATTGCTGGAGGGGCAATAGATCCAGGAACCATTGTGTATATCAGATTGAATACCCAAGCCCACAAGTCATCCAAATATCATATTCATAATACCTTTTATGAAGCTATGCATGTAAATAAGTTTGAGATCCCTCATCCCTCACAGAATTTATTTTTAGAATTAGCTGGAGCAGTAGTATCTAGTCTTAAGATCTCAGATTGCTATTTCTGTGGCGGAACCCAAATGGGAGACCAGTGGCCATGGGAAGCCCAAGAATTGAATTATTCTTTAGTTTACAATCAGACTGAATTACACAAGACTACCAGTGAGTGGGTGTTAGCGCACTCAATCGTTGGACGTCTTTGCTATGCCAGAACTGGACCCCAGTTCACCCAAAAGGTAGGACAGCTGGTCTGTCTTAGCCAGAAGTACTATAATGCCACGACCAAAAAGACAGCATGGTGGTCAGGAATCAGACACCCTGAACCTCCTAACCCATTAGCCAGATTTCCTGAACTTGCTGGTTTATGGACTAACCTTGCCAAAGTCCAAGCCTGGCAAGCCCCACCTGGCCTATATTGGATCTGTGGAAACCAAGCGTATGCACAACTCCCGCCACACTGGGGAGGAGCATGTGTCTTAGGAACCATCAGACCTTCTTTCTTTCTGCTAAACACTGAACACGGAGAACAATTAGGATACCCTGTATACACTACCCACCGACACAAGAGAGCACTAAGACAGAAAAGAGAAGCCTTACAGATAGGCAAGTGGGAGAAGTGGCAAGGTGATGATTGGCCACCAGAAAGAATCATTGAGTATTATGGACCTGCCACTTGGAATGATGATGGTATGTATGGTTATCGTACTCCAATTTATATGATTAATCGTATTATTCGCTTACAAGCAGTAGTTGAAATAATAACTAATGAAACTAGTCATGCTCTTACGCTCTTAGCTAGACAAAGTACTCAGATGCGCACTGCTATATACCAGAACCGCTTAGCACTTGATTATTTGTTAGCAGCTGAAGGAGGAGTATGTGGTAAATTGAATTTAACTAATTGCTGTCTGAAAATAGATAAGGGTCAAGTAGTTGAAGAAATTGCTAAAGATATGCAAAGACATGCTTATGTGCCAGTACAGACTTGGCACTCCTTGAAATTTCCTAACTGGTTTGCTAACCTCTTTTCATGGGTGGGAGGATTTAAGACTTTCATTGTCTTAGTACTAATTCTTGTTGCTGTTATTTTCTTATTACCATGTTTAATCCCATGTTGTATGCGTTCCATTCATAACACTATTGATAGTACAGTAGAGCGGAAGACCGCAACTAAAATAATGGCTTTGTACAAGGCCAGTCCTAGTCGAAATCCTTCAATCATGATGTGATTCTTCTAAAGGTGATTTAATTCTCACACCTTATTAAGCAATAGGGTGAGATTAATCAAAGTGGGGAATGTGGCAGGTGAAGGCCTGTGATCCACGGTGTCTGACATAAGCAGGCCAGCATGGCTAGCTTGACCTGTAAATGAAGCCTGTGGAGAGGCACATAGGAATTGCACATCCCCCAATATGCTGCTATTGTAGGATAGAACTCTGTAAGAGAACTAAACTAACTTAGGTAAGCAGAACTGAGAGATGGAAAAATACAGAAAAATGGGTTTAAAAGTTACTGATAAGAAAAAGTACATCTGCAAGGAATATAATTGGGAGTGCTGACAGATGAGTTGCAGAGCCCTGCTCCCCTGCATGCACAAATTGGCTCTATGGCCTTGAGAGTGTGAAAGTAACAAGTTGATGAACTGACCATTGTAATTGGGACTAGAAGGGGGGTATGCAGGTGCCATGCCCACTGAAGGGACATAATTGGATAAACTTATCAGTACCGCCGGGACCAATGGAAGGGGTACGGGAGGTTACCGGGACCAATGAAATGTTTTTCTATACCTAGAATGGAACAGAAGTCTATAAAAGTTGTTGTAATGCTTGAAAACTTTGCTCAGCCATTTTGAAATTGACTGGTTCGAGACTTGTGCACAAATAAATGATTTGGACCTTCTGAACAGACTCCTGGTATCATTGGTTTGTCTGCGCTTTGCTGCTACAACAGCGCCGGCGGGCCTGGAGGGAGTTTACGGCATGGCTACGGGAGGAAAATATAAGATATAAGCTGATGTACCCTGTGGGACTTGCTTTCACTGTCAACGGGACGACCTGGCAAGCTGAGACCGTGCTGGCATTGAAGGAGGTGGGCATCCAGCGGATTCCAGAGCAGGAGCAGACGGGGAGCATGCAGCGGCGAGTTCCTGATGAGAGATGGCGTCGGGTGGATAGACGGGAGCGGAAATCTACACGAGGGGGAACGAAAGCACCCTTCCGAAGCTGAGGGATAAATCTGTCTGTTTGAATAAATGGTGGGAGGGGGTGCTGTGGCACTGTGGAAGGGGGAGGGGGAGCAGAATGTTTTTGGGCAAATGTATGTTATGTGTAGGGGGTTGCGAGTTGGGTATGATGGCCTGTGGAGGAGGGGAAGGTGGGGGTGAAGGGGTATGGGGTTCTTGGGTCTGGGATGGTGGGAGTTGGGTGGATGTGGAAAGGGTGAGCACGGTAGAGGGCTGTAGGGGTGGGCGAAGATTGGGAGGGAGGGTTAGGGGGCGATTTGGAGGGGGGAGTGAGGGCAATATTAAGTGGAGAGGGGTCATGGGGGGGGTGTGGGGGGAGCTCACCATGGAAGGGAATACATTGAAAGTAAAAAGAGATTCTTGATAATGGAACGTGAATTAAAGATTCTCACGCTTAATGTGTGTGGGCTTAATTCCTGGCAAAAGGGCAGTAGTAAGAGAGGGGGCCCAAGCTCAGGAAGATGTACTCCTTTTGCAGGAGACCCATTTAAAGGGTTCACCTAATGGGGGGCTATATCAGGGCAAGTATGATAAAGGATTTTTTGCTGCCAATAGTAGAGCTTATAAAAAGGGGGATGTGGGGATAATGTTTGCAAAGGACCTCTTAGTGGATACTAAGGAGGTTATTAGAGAAAGGGAGGGGAGATATGTCCTTTGGTGCGGGATAGTGGAGGGGAGGGAGGTCACTATCTGTTGTGTTTATGTGCCTAATGTAGCCCAGGGCCCTTTTTTTGACAGTGTTCTTCCACTTATAGAGGAGCATAGAAGGGGGTGTTTGGTGGTGGGGGAAGATTTTAATGTGATAGTAGACCCAGGGGCGGCCCAAGGGGGGTGTGGGGCCATGTGCGGAGACTCGGTGCGGGGCCTCATTTGCATAAGTGGCCTTATTTGCATAAATATTTGCATAATGTTACCATACACTAACTTTTAGTAAACATGTCTCTTAATGAGTGTATGGATAAAGAAAGACTAAAAGATTTCTACATTACTATAATCCAGTGCCAACCGCCAGGCACATTAGGAACTACTACAAACGCTGCCCATTTAGAACCCATAGCAAACCCGCCGTATCCTGACAGCATTACCAGGACTCACAAAGCACCATACTCTAACTATCAAAAGGCAACACTGCAAATATAGCGTAGTTACTCACCTGTAACAGGTGTTCTCCAGGAGCAGCAGGAATCAGTCCTCACATATGGTGACGTCGGCGCCGACGGAGCCCTCGCGGAGCAATTTTCCCCAGCTTTCACAGAAAGCCTTTGGGAATTGCAGCGCGCATGCGCGGTCGCCTTCCCGCCCAAGGGTGCCATCTTAGCCAGTCTGATGACATAGCTAAAAGACAGCATAAAAATTTGCAAAAAAACTTAAGCAGATGATTGCAACTCCACGGGGAGGAGGGAGGGTTGTGAGGACTGATTCCTGCTGTTCCTGGAGAACACCTGTTACAGGTGAGTAACTACGCTTTCTCCAGGACCAAGCAGGAAGTCAGTCCTCACATATGGGACTCCCAAGCTTAAGGCTACCGGAGACCCTAAGCACAAAAATAAGCTCCCTCTAGCTCAGCAGCACAGAAAGAAGGAATCTTCGCTGAATTATTACCCACCGATAGCCCCCATCCGGGATGGAGGGTAGGAGTTGCTCAAACCTCGAAGAGATTTCGGAGGACTGCCTGTCCGAAAGCACTGTCCCTGCGGGACTCCCTCTCGAGACAGTAATGGACCGCAAAAGTCTGGCTCGAAGACCAAGTAGCGGCCCGGCAGATGTCTGCCAGCGGAACAGAGCGGAGGTAAGCCACTGACGTAGCCTTCGCCCGAACACAATGAGCCGTGACTCGACTTTCTAAGGAGAGTCCGGCTGCCCCATAAGCCCAAGCGATACAGTCAGCAACCCAGATGGACAGAGTACGCTTGGAGACCGGGAGCCCCAATTTATTGGGGTCAAAAGACACAAAAAGCTGAGCAGCTTTACGGTGCTCCCGCGTACGGTCAAGGTAGAAGTTCAGTGCTCTTCTACAGTCCAGGGTATGCAGGACTCGTTCAGCTCGGCTGGAGTGAGGCCTGGGAAAGAAGGTTGGAAGTACCACCTCCTGATTGATGTGAAAAGGGGAGACAACTTTTGGAAGAAATTTTGGGTGAGTCCGTAGGACTACCCTATTTTTGTAGAACCGAGTGAAGGGAGGATCAGACACGAGGGCCTGCAATTCACTTACGCGTCTAGCGGAAGTGAGGGCTATCAGGAATAAGGTTTTCCACGAAAGAAAACGCAGAGAACAGGTAGCCATCGGTTCAAAAGGCGGACAGGTGATCCGCTGTAAAACCACATTCAGATCCCAGTCTGGTGCTGGCGGGCGCAGAGGTGGTTTAAGTAGAAGGAGACCTCGGAGAAACCGTGCTACGAGAGGGTCGCTGGAAAGAGGTCTGCCGTCCACCGGCACATGGTGTGCCGAAAGAGCACTGAGGTGGACTTTGACGGAGTTGGACTTAAGTCCCAGATTAGAGAGGTAGAGCAGGTACTGCAAGATCACCGACACCGAGCAGGAGAAGGGATCCTGAGACTGCTGTACACACCAAACGGAAAAGCGACGCCATTTAAGGGCGTAGCATTTGCGGGTAGAAGGTCGCCGAGAAGCTAGGACGACCTCTTCCACCTCTGCCGGCAGGAGAAGGGGAGCAAGGACTACCCTTTCAGCCGCCAGGCCATTAGGTTGAGAGATCTGAGGTTGGGGTGTAGCAGAGACCCCTGATCCTGTGTGAGGAGATCCGGTTGAAACCCCAGAGGGAACGGATCCTCCGCCGCTAATTGTAACAGGAGTGGGAAACCACGGCTGTCTGGGCCAGCGAGGAGCCACCAGGATCATGGACGCTTTGTCCCGGAGAACCTTGAACAGAGTTCGGGAGACTAGCGGGATGGGCGGAAAAGCATAGAGAAGGCTTTCCGACCATGAGAGCAGAAAAGCATCTGCCGCTACCCGAAGGGGATGTGGCTGACGAGAGCAGAAGCGAGGAAGTTGACGGTTGAGAGGACTGGCAAAGAGATCCATCGTGGGGAGGCCCCACTTCAGAAAGAGTTTCTGGACTACCAAGGGATCCAGATGCCACTCGTGCGGCTGGAGTATCCTGCTGAGTTTGTCCGCCAGGCAATTCTCTTGGCCTGGGAGATAAACTGCTTTGAGAAGAATGCCGTGACTGACGGCCCAAGAGCAGAGCTTCTGAGCTTCTCGGCAGAGAAGGAAGGAGCCCGTGCCCCCCTGTTTGTTCACGTAGAACATGGCAACTTGATTGTCCGTCTGGACAAGGACGGACTGGTGAGAAGTCAGGTGGGAGAAAGCCTTGAGCGCCAGACGAATAGCTCTGAGCTCCAGGAAGTTGATCTGTTGAGCAGATTACCACGCGGTCCAGAGACCTTGAGTACATGCCCCCTGGCAATGAGCTCCCCAACCCAGGAGGGAAGCATCGGTTGTCAGCACTTGAGCCGGCTGAGGTGACTGAAAAGGCATTCCGAGCACCAGGTTCGGCTGATGAAGCCACCACTGCAGAGAAGAGGCCAGCGGCCCGGAGATGCGCACTAAGTCGGCTAGTCCGCCGGTGGCTTGTTGCCACTGCTTGCGAAGGCACCATTGAGCCGGCCGCATATTCAGGCGAGCATTGGGGGTCACGTGGACGGTGGAAGCCATATGGCCAAGTAGTCTCAGGAAGCGCCTGGCAGAGACCAGGGACTGGCTGCGAAAACGGCCGGCTAGGTCCATGAGCCGTTGAGCCCTGTCGAGAGGCAGGAAAGCTCGAGCCTGAGGAGTGTGCAGTCTTGCGCCGATGAACTCGAGATCCTGTGAGGGGAGCAAAGTGGACTTTGCGAAGTTTATGACAAAGCCCAAGTACTGCAGAAGAGTCACCGTGCGGTGTGTGGCATTGGCGACTGCCGGAGGGGACGACGCTCTGATGAGCCAGTCGTCAAGGTACGGAAAGACATAGAGGCCGTGAAGCCTGAGATAGGCCGCCACCACCGCGAGACATTTTGTGAAGACTCGCAGTGCGGAGGATAGGCCAAAGGGCAGTACTCTGTACTGGTAGTGATTTCCTGCCACCACAAACCTTAGGTATTGGCGGTGGCTTGGGTGGATGAGGATGTGCGTGTAGGCATCCTTTAGATCCAAGGAGCATAGCCAATCTCCCTGCTGGAGGTAGGGCAGAAGGATTCCAAGGGTAAGCATCTTGAACTTTTCCCGCACGAGGAACTTGTTGAGGTTGCGCAAGTCCAGGATGGGTCTGAGGCCTCCTGTTCTTTTTGGTATTAGGAAATACCTGGAATAAAAGCCTTGACCTCTCAGGTGGTGGGGCACCGGTTCCACAGCCTGGTCCTGAAGAAGACTTGCTAACTCCTGAAGGAGTAAGTCCCTGTGCAGAGGGAGTCGAGGAGGTTCTCCCGGAAAATAAGAGGGAGGGACCTGATGGAAGTGGAGAAGATATCCTTCTCGCACGACTTGAAGCACCCAGGCATCTGAAGTGATGTTGGACCACCTGTGGGCGAAGTGAACCAGCCGGCCTCCGGTGCTGGGAGGAACCAGCTGAGGGGGAGAGGCTATGCTGAGGAAGTCAAAAAACCCCCACCCTGCTGAGCAGGGGCTGGTGGTGCAGGCTTGGGGGCTTGCTGCCTACGGGACCCGTTACCCCGTCCCTTGGCCTGCTGACCCTGTTGGGGAGCTGGAGGGGCCTGATATTGGGGGTAGTGTTTATAGGCAGCCGCCTTTCTCGGGTAAAAGGACTTTTTTCCCCGAGCCCTTCTTTTTCTGGGAAGGGGCGGAGGTCTTCCTAGAAAGCCTGGTCCTGGTGAGAGTCTCCGTCTCGATTTGTGCAGCCTTTTCAGCCATGGGCTTGCCAAAGAGGTTCTCACCGCTGCAGGGGACATCGACCAACTTGTCCTGCACCCAAGGTTCAAGGTGAGACGACTGAAGCCAAGCCTGTCGGCGGGCACCGATGCCAGCTGCGGCCACACGAGCCGATGCTTCAAAGCCATCATAGGCTGCTCGGGACATGAATTTGGAGCATTCCCGAATACCAGTTGTTAAGGCTAGGAACCTCCGCAAAGGTTCCTCGGACAGTCCAGCAGAGAATCCGGCTAGCTCTTTAGCCAGGTCTCGGAGATACATGCCCATGTATAGCTGGTAGGTCTGGACACGACAAGCCAGCATAGAGCCCTGGAAACACTTCTTACCAAGGCCATCCAGGTTACGGGCCTCCCTGCCAGGGGGCACCGAGGAGTGCATTTTCTGGCTCTTAAGCCTATGCATGGCCGATTCCACTACCATGGAATGGTGTGGCAGCTGTGCTTTTTGGAAGCCAGGACTCTTGCGGACTCGATAGATGGAATCGACCCGCTTGCTCAATACCGCGACGAGGCCGGACTCTCCCACATGCGGAAGAGTAGTCGTTCCAGCATGGGAGGCACCGGTACAGTAAAGTGCTCCCGGGCGGGAGAGTCGTACTGAAGGGCGTCGAGCTCTTCAGCTCGAGGCTCCTCCTCGGGATCCGCAGGGAAGGCCAAAGCCTTGGCCATATCCCTGACGAAGTCCGAGAACCGGGCATCCTCCGGAGGGGACTGTTTCCGAGGTTCGGACTCAGGTGAGTCCGAGGGGACACACCGAGTCCGAAAGGAATCAGGTGACTCCTCCTCTTCAGACTCCCAGACCGACTCCGAGGAGGAATCAGTGGGGTCGGCTCGGGCAGGCGGAGGCGTCGGCCGCCCCGACGCCGAGGGAGTCGGCGGCGACGACCTCGGTCCCGAACGGGAGGCCGAGGGTGACCTCGACCGAGGATCGATTCGAGTTCGCATGGACTCGAGGATCGGCTCGGTCTCCGGGGTCGACTTAGACGTCGACGTCCCGGCGGTCGGGCAGCGGCGCCAGCGAGGCTAGCGATCAGTGCCCGCTGCTGGTCCATGAAGGCAGATAGTCTGCTCTCCAAGGCCGTCAACCTGAGTCCGACCTCAGGTGACCCAGCAGCCCCCGACTCGGGCCCCGACGGCGTCGGGCCCGACGTCGGACCTCTCGGAGTCGAGTCCAGAAGGACCACAGGACTTACCCGAGCAGGCAACTCCGACTCCAGGCGAGGTCGCTTCGGGAGGTGCTCCTTCTCCAAAGACCCGGGACGGCTGTCGGGGCTATGCGACCTGGCCCTCGCGGAGCCAGGAGCGTCCACCGACGCCGCCCTCGCGGAGCCAGGAGCGTCCACCGACGCCGCCCTCACGGGTTTTGTCTTCCGTCGATGGTCTCCGGAGGGAGAACCCCTGTCGGAGGAGCTTCGGCGATGGTCAGAGCTGGAGCCTCTGGATGCCGAGGCCTCCGACGAGGTCCGGGTACGGCTGGGGTCAGCGAAGATTCTATCCCGCTGATGCCGCCGACTCCTCAACGCTTTGGAGGACATTTTGCCACAGGCTCCACAGATCATTTCTTCATGATCCGGGCCCAGGCAGCGGAGGCAATTATCGTGTGTGTCAGTGAGTGACATATTTCTGTCACACTGACCACACCGCTTGAAACCACTGGCAGCCATCGGGGGAAAAAGGGCCCCTGCAAGGTCAAAGGACCGGGCTGCCAGCGAAAAACCGAAAACGAAACTGACCAAAAATCAGAAAAACCGAAAAATAAGAGAAGGACTCGCAACGGCGTCGCGAGTCCGGGCAGGAAAACGACCGGCGTCGAACCGAATTGAAAAACGAGAAAACTCACGAAAATCAACTTTTTTAGCGGGGACACGACGGGTACGTCTGTAGGCTCCGCGGAAAAAAGAAGACTGGCTAAGATGGCACCCTTGGGCGGGAAGGCGACCGCGCATGCGCGCTGCAATTCCCAAAGGCTTTCTGTGAAAGCTGGGGAAAATTGCTCCGCGAGGGCTTCGTCGGCGCCGACGTCACCCATATGTGAGGACTGACTTCCTGCTTGGTCCTGGAGAATAAACCAATACATTTCAGAGAATACTGGGGAAAGAGAACAAGTGGCAATGTCAAATAGGAATTACATAAACAGAATACCTCAGCTCAGTTACACATGCAGAACATAGACCATCACCAAACAAGGAATCACAATTTAGAAACAGGAAGGCAATAATTAAACTGGGAACCCCAAAAGCCAAACTTGGAATGTACAACACTGTAGAAATAAAACTATAAATTAATTTCCTCTTGTACCAAACAAAGCACAGACGTTAATGATGCACATTTCCCAGAGGTTTCATATTCCAGTTAATAAATTCAAAATAAAGAGATATTTCTACCTTTTGTGCATTTTTTTTCAGTTGCAATTGCTCCAGCCACTTTCTTCTGGTTTCTTCATGTTTTCTGCTAACTGTCCATCGTCTGCTGTCCATTTGTTCTTTCTTCTCTCTTCTAGTTTTTTTTTCCATTCTCTCTCTCTACATCTGCTTTAACATACTAATCTTTCTCCTTTTGCTCTTTCCTCATTCCTATTTCATCCACACAAATTTTACCCCTCCATCCTCAATCCCCACTTACTCTCCCAATACCAGGCCAATTGTAGATTTTTCATCCCTCCCACACAAAATATTTTTCCCCTCTCCATTTTACTCTCCCAGCCCCATCCCATTCTAATCCTCCCCCAACATCAGCTCCCTTCTAGTTCCAGTCTCACCCAGCATCCATTCCCTTCTAGTCCCTGCATCAGCCCATTTCCAGTCCTAGCCCACCATCAACCCATTTCCAGTCCTAGCTCCCCCATCCATGTTCAGTCTGAGTCCCTTCATCAGCTCATTTCCAATCCTAGCCCCCCATCAGCCCACTTCTAGTCATTTCCTAGCCCCATCATCAGCCCATGTCAAATCATAGCTCCCCTCCACTCAGTCCAATTCCAGTCCAAGCCCCCCCCATGAGCCTATTTTCAGTTCTAGCCCCTCCATGAGTCCATTTCAATTCAAGCCCCCACCACAGCCCATTTCCAATCTTAGCTCCCCCAACAGCCCATTTCCAGTCCTATCCTAGCTGCTCCATCAGCCCATTTTCAGTCCTAGCTCCCTTCCCTCACAGCCCATTTCCATTCCAAGCTCCCTCCCCATCAGCTATTTGCAGTTCAAGCCTCCCCTTCCACTCAGCCCATTTCCAGTCATAGCAACCCCCCAACCCATTACCAGTCCTAGCCCCCCATCAACCCACTTCCAGTCCTAACCCCCCATCACCCCATTTTCAGTTTAAGCACCCCCCTATAACCCATTACCAGTCCTAACCCCCCCATCAGCCCACTTCCAGTCTTAACCCCATCAGCCCACAGCCCATTACCAGTCCTAACCACATCAGCCCACCTGAAGTCCTAACCCCTCCCCATCAGCCCATTTCCTGTCCTAGCCCCCCCATAGCCCATTATCAGTCCTAACCACCCCCCATAGCCCATTAGCAGTTCTAACCCCCCCCATCACCCCATTTCCAGACAGCCCCCATCAGTCCACAGCCCATTACCAGTCCTAACAGCCCCCCCAGCCCATTAGCAGTCCTAACAGCCCCCCCATAGCCCATTAGCAGTTCTAACCCCCCATCACCCCATTTCCAGACAGCCCCCATCAGTCCACAGCCCATTACCAGTCCTAACCCCCCCAGCCCATTAGCAGTCCTAACCCACCCTCACAGCCTATTAGCAGTCCTACCAGCCCCCCCAGCCCATTAGCAGTCCTAACAGCCGCCCCCAGCCCATTAGCAGTCCTAACAGCCCCCCCAGCCCATTAGCAGTCCTAACAGCCGCCCCCAGCCCATTAGCAGTCCTAACAGCCCCCCCCAGCCAGCCAGCCAGCCCATTAGCAGTCCTAACAGCCCCCCCCATTCCATTAGCAGTCCTAACAGCCCCCCCGCCCCAGCCCATTAGCAGTCCTAACAGCCCCCCCAGCCCAGCCCATTAGCAGTCTTAACAGCCCCCCCAGCCCAGCCCATTAGCAGTCCTAACAGCCCCCCCCAGCCAGCCAGCCAGCCCATTAGCAGTCCTAACAGCCCCCCCCAAGCCAGCCCAGCCCATTCCATTAGCAGTCCTAACAGCCCCCCCCCCGCCCCAGCCCATTAGCAGTCCTAACAGCCCCCCAGCCCATTAGCAGTCCAAAAAAAAAAAAGCTGGCTCTCTGGCTGCTGCCGCTGCTGCCGCGGCAGAATGCAGTGTCCCGCGGGGCCCCCTCTGCGCCAGCTGAGCCCTCTGCCCGGCTTTCAGATTCGCGAAGGGAGAGTGTCTCTCCCTCGCGTCTCTGTTAAGCCCGCAGGGGCTAATGGGAAATTTCCCATCAACCCCTCGCGTCTAAAAGGGGCTGATGGGAAATTTCCCATTAGCCCCTGCGGGCTTAACAGAGACGCGAAGGAGAGACACTCTCCCTTCGCGAATCTGAAAGCCGGGCAGAGGGCTCAGCCGGCGAAGAGGGGGCCCCGCGGGACACTGCATTCTGCCGCGGCGGCAGCAGCAGCCAGAGAGCCAGCTTTTTTTTTTATGTAATTTTGAGGAAAGCAGAATGTTCTTTGCGCGGGGCCCCCTGAAACGCGGGGCCCTGTGCAAAAAACATTCTTGCTCAATGGACGGGCCGGCCCTGAGTAGACCCCCACCTCGAAACCTCTGAGAGGGCTAGGAGGTGGGATAAAATGGGGAGGAAGAAGTTGGCTAAAATGATGTCTGCACTGGGACTAGTGGACGTTTGGAGATATAGTCATGTTGGGGAACGAGCATATACCTTTTTCTCACATCCACATAAATCGTATAGCAGAATAGATATGTTGTGGATTGATTTGAAGTGGTTGGATAGGGTGGGTGCAGTGGATATTGGGGTAATGTCCTGGACGGACCATGCGCCGGTAATCCTGGTTCTTGATTTTTATAAGGAAAGAACTGGACTTAGGTTCTGGCGATTGAATGAATCATTGTTGGCTGATCCGGAGGGAGTGGCCAGTTTGAGGGGTTGTATTAAGGAGTATTTCCAATTAAATGGGGGAGCGGAAGTTGCCCGGGAGATAGTGTGGGATGGTATGAAAGCGGTAGTTCGAGGGCGTTTAATAGCCCTGGTGGCAAAAAAGAAGAGGCAGGTGGATGAGGTGGAAGAAGGGTTGAGAAGTCAACTCCAGCAATTGATTAGAGAGCATCAAAGGACTGGGAATAAGGTGGTGTTGCAAAGGCTGACTAGGGTACGGGAGGAGCTGGAGGCATTAAGACTGGGTGATGTGGCTTTCCAAATGAAGACGCTGCAGCAAACCTACTATATGGGGGGAAATAAGCCGGGTAGGTATTTGGCACGGCAGCTTAAAAGAAGGCAGGTGCAGCAGCAGCTATTTAAGCTGAAGAATGAACAGGGGGAATGGGAATATGGGACGGTGAAGGTTCAGGAGATTTTCTGTAAGTATTATAGGGCCCTGTATCGGGCGGAGAGGAGGGGATCGGAGGAGGAGATTTGACAATATTTGGGAAGACTGTCTCCCAAATCTGGAGGAGACGGAGCAGGTATGGTTGGATAGGGCGATTGAGGAAGGGGAGGTGAGAGTGGCAATTAATGGTCTTAAGGAAGGCAAAGTCCCGGGATTAGACGGTCTTATGGCCCGGTTTTATAAGATTTTTTGTCATGAAATCTGTGGCGAGCTCACAAAGGTCTTTAATGGGGTCCGGCAGGGGGGCTCTCCCGCGATTTATGGCAGTGGTGGGGCTCTCCCGCGATCTATGGCGGTGGCGGGGATCGCCTTAGTGCCTAAGCCGGGGAAGGATAAAGGAGTGAGTGAGTCATATCGGCCAATATCTCTCTCATTAATCTGGATGCGAAGATTTTGGCAAAAGTTTTGGCTACCAGCTTGCAGAACGTCCTGCCGAAGTTGATAAATAATGACCAAACGGGCTTTATCCCAGGAAGGCAGGCCAGTGATAATATCCGGAAACTATTAAATGTTATATGGGTGGCTCGGACAAAGGGCATAGATTCCCTGGTTGTGGCGGTGGATGCTGAGAAGGTGTTCGATAGAGTTGAATGGCCCTTTATGTTTGCTGTGTTGCAGAGAATGGGGATCGGGGCGGGGTTTCAACAGTGGATTGGTGCACTATATGACCAGCCTACAGCTAGGATTCGGGTGAATGGTACTTATTCTGCAGAGTTGGAGTTGGAGCGGGGCACGAGACAAGGGTGTCCTTTGTCACCTGTTATTCGCATTAGTCATTGAACCTCTAGCGCAACGGATTAGAGAGCATGATTGCATTAGGGGCATTCAGGTGGGTGGCAGAGAATATAAAATTTTGCTATTTGCGGACGACGTCATATATACTGTGAGTAGGCTGGTAGAGACGTTACCAGTTTTGGTGGAAGAAATAGGGGACTATATTCTAGTATCGGGATATAAAATGAATATGGGTAAAACTGAGATTCTGAAGATTGGACTGGGACTTAATGCGGAAACCCAGTTGAAGGAGAAGCATCCCTTTCGGTAGGCTAAGCAGAAGTTAAAATATTTGTGGGTTTGGATATGTAGCGATTGGAAGCAAATGCGAAGATTGAATTATGACTCTTTAATCGCTGAGATTCTGAATGATCTGGTGAGGTGGGACAAGGATACTTTTTCATGGGTAGGCCGTATTGCCATTGTTAAAATGAACCTGTTGCCTAGGATACTATATCTGTTTGCAGCATTGCCTATTAAGTTATCAGTGGCGCAATTGAGGATGTTGCAGCAAAGAATTTTCTCCTTCATTTGGAGGCAGCGTCCCCCTAGGCTGATTAGAAGGGTGATGTGTATGCATAGATGTGAGGGTGGAATGGGGGTCCCGGATTTGTTGCGCTATTATAGGGTGGCGCAGTTGCGGGCGCTTGTGTATTGGCGGATTAGTCCGGAAGCCCGAGGGTGGGTTCGAGTGGAGGAGGTCTTAAGTGGGCAGTGTGAGTTGTCAGAGCATTTGTGGGGTTGCGATTGGGGGGGGGGGAATTAAGGCTGGGGAGAAGCAGAGGAGCCCATTTACGGAGCTTACTTTAGAGGTATGGAAGCGAGAGAAAGCACACTTGGTGAGTAAGAGGGTTGCAATCCAACTCCAGAAAATTAGGAGGTGTAGTGGATTTTCTGAGGGGGGGGAGCTGTGGTATATAAAAAATGGGAAGACAAAGGTTTGGGGTGGATGGGGCAGTTGTTCATGGAGAATGAACAGCTGGGTACTTTTGAGCAGCTACAGGTGAAATACGCCCTGGGGAAGGAGGATTGGTATGGTTACCGCCAAATAGAACATTTTGTGCAGAGTAGTTTAAAGGGGATGGAAAGAGGGGGGGGGGGTGTACCCCTTTCGAAAGGGTGTTACTCCGGGGAGGGGCATTGTGGGGATTAGTTTCGCTGATTTATAAGGGCTTGGAAAGGGTAGGGGCATACGCGGCGTACCAGGTGGCGTGGATGCGGGACCTGGGAGGAATATGGGACGAGGAAAGGTGGATGTCGGTCTATGAGGCAGTTAAGATTGTGTCCAGCTCGGCTTCGGTGCAGGAACATTGTTACAAAATGCTGTACCGCATGTATATCACGCCAAAAAAACTAGCTGAAATAGATAAAACAAAGGAGCCATACTGTTGGAAAGGATGTGGGGCTTTGGGTACGTATTTGCATGTGTGGTAGGAGTGCCCAGTGATTCAGGGAATATGGGTTTGGATGCAGGACCTGGTAGAGAATATGATGGGCTGGAAGGGGAAGTTGCGGCCCGAACAGGTGTTGTTGGGGGAATGGGGGGAGTTGGAGTATGATGTGGGGTATTTACTGAAAATGATCTCCATTGCCATTCGGATGGAGATAGCTTGGGGTGGAAGGGAACTAGTGGGCCGGAAGTGGATCAAGTGTTGAAGCGTGTTGTATTTATTTGTCAAATGTCGGAGTTGCAGGCACGTTTGACTAATACATTGAGTAGTTATTATTGTAAGTGGCAGCCTTTCTTGAGATGGAGGGGGCGAGAGTCGGGGTTGGAGGTGGTTCTAGACTGGGGTGGGGCAAGGATAAGTAGAGGGGGGGGGGGAGTTGGGTGACAGATAAGGAGTGGTTGGTTCCATGGGGAGGAGGGGAAGGGGGGTTAAAGGTCTATGTTATGGTAATGTTATTGGGAAGTTTTGTAGAGGCGGACCTGGGACATGTTCTTGGTTAAACATATGCACTTCTTCTGTTTTAGCTGCTATATGGTTCCGGGTTACATGGGTGGGGGTGAGGGAGTAGTTTGTGAGTGGATTTATGTACTGATTTTACTGTTTAAAGTGATATATATGGGGTGTGAGTCAGTGTTGCTGTATTTTTCAGATATGTACTATTATGTTTAAATGAGTGTGCATAAATAAAAACTTTAATACAAAAAAAAAATATATAAACATGCCAATACATGCCAGGGCTAATGACTGCCAGAGTGTTCCAGCTATATTCTTAGGCTACTGATGATTACTGCTCAGTCTCTCTCTAGATTCCCTCCATATTTTATATTTATCATCTTTTTAGTTTTAATTATTGTATGAATAAATTTTTTCTTTAGCGTGATGTGTTTTATTTACTTTCCATGTATGCATTTTTGATACACACACTTTTTTCTTTGACTCGTTTGGGTACTTATGCCCGTCAAGAGCGTTCAACCATGGACCTTCCCAGATTAATATGGCAACTACACACAGCAGGTTTTTGGCAGGAACCTGCACTTTAAAATGACTGTCAGCTTTATAGCCCATCCAATTCATAGCGTCAGGCTTTGAGTTTGTCTCACCTAACGCATTGCTGCAACCAAGGTTTGCCACATGATTTGAAGGTATTATACCCCGTTTTTTAATGGTTACCTTTGCGTCCCCCCCCCTCCCATTGTTTACCGTCTGGTTTACAGACAACTGTCTTTACCAGTGACAATATGGCTTTTCCCACCTTCACGATCTCTTATCAGGGTTGTTTTTGAGGTAGTGAGCCCTTTGTCTCCCCCGTTTTTTATATCATGTTTACGTTATAAAATTTTTGTTCACTATTATCATGTCCCCCCTGCCATTACTTTGATACCAACAGTCGGCGTTTCCTTTGAGAATGTGGTTTGATACATACCAGCCACTGTTTAGCAAGCTGGTTATTGTCTCTCTAGGTGCTTAATCCTAATATGAGTGTTTGTAGTGGCTGTCCACACGTCTACACTACAGACACGTTATATTCACCCTTGAGTGTCATCTTCAAGCAAGTCCTCTGTTACTATACTTTGAAGATTACTGAATTACAGTATATATCTTTTATTGTAACACTGTAACCTTATTGGCTTTTTTTTAATGTATGCTCTTATCCTTTCTTTTATCCATGTAATTTCTTGATATATTAATGGTTGTTTTTTTAAGGTTTTCCTTTGAATTTTATTATAGTGACCCTATAGTTGATTTTTATGTCTTCACTTTAATATTGTTTTTATTATTCATCTTCTCGTTTATTGAAGTCCTCTCATTACTCAAATTTTAACATATGACCACAAGTTTATTGTTTATTTTTATTATGTTTTATTTTATAACATTGATATACGATTTATGTTTTTAATTAAGGTCCTACGCCTCTGGCATAGGTTTTATGCCAAACACTTCAGTAAGTCTTCATTTGTCCTTCCAAGGTATGATCTGCAACTTTGCTTCTTGCATTCTCTGTTGGGGGTTTGCGTGCGTGTGTGCGCTTTCTTTGGACTGCCAGCCCAGAGAAAGCCCACCACCCATGGTATCCCTTGCACTTGTGGTACGTTCTTATTTATGCACCCTGCCCAGGGAGAGGGGAGGCAACAAAATAGTAAGGCTGCCAGGCAGAGACATCAACAGTAACATAAAAGAGTTAGCAGTAACTACTGTTCCAGGTGCAGTGGTTCATATTTGGGCAGCTGTACTGACTGCATGATCACAGCACTTTGCCTTCCTTCCCAATCAAGCTCCATTGGACCCAGAAAAGACACGATTGAGAGCACCTGCACAATCATAGGCAGACTCTCTCAGTGCCAGCAGAACTGAATCAAGCATACAGCCTTCAGACAAGATAGTTGCTTGACTCCCTCCTCCCCCTCCATCCACTCCCAAAATCCTGCTGAACACTGGCTCAAGTCCAGAATAGGAACAGCTGTGAACAAGCACCAGGCAAAAGCACAACCCTCATAGTTGCAACACAGAAAACAGCTCTGCTTTACTACAAGGTAAAGTTGCAACAAAAGGAAGTCATCCCATGAGCCTCTCCTAGTGGGCCCTTCCAGCAAAATACACAAACTCCAGGGCTCTTCCTTGGCTATGCCTACACTATCACTGAAGTGACCCAAAGATAATCCAGAAGCCCCAAACCCCCCCAGTGTGGGCATCATCTGCCCTCCCCTCAAGGACTCAACCAGTCAACAAAGCTGGCGAGAAGCCTCCCTCCTAGGGCTACACACCAGAGGGGAGGCCAGGGCTGCACCCTGGGGGCCACTGTGGAACAGTGTTCAGCTGGTAGAGGTACCCCAGAGGACGGTGGGAAAACAGTGGCCTTTGAGTCCAGGAGCCAACAGAAGACAGAACTGCATCAGTACAGCAACCACCATTTGCTGTAAATAGAGAAATACTGAAGGGTGCTCTTAAGCTACTCCGGTCCTTATGCCAGCGAAGTCTCTGGAAACTTCTAGTTTTTCTCTGTCTCCAGTATCTACTGGCAGGGGGGAGGAGGGGGGTATAACCCACTTGTCTGGACTAGTCTAGCAGAATATACTGGAAATAACAATTAACAATAAACAATACAGAGTTAGTGAAAATTACCTCAACATTTCAATGGTCTAAAAGGCGCCTTGTAAACAGGGGAACAAACTCATTTAATGAGATGCAAATTAAGACCCTCAGGAGCCCTTTAATGTTCAGCTATTAAAAATAACTTTTGGTGTGAAAAGTGTCTGTAAGATGAGAGGTATTTACATGACAAGAGTTACTACAAGGGGGATATCAAGATACAAGGCTGTGGCCCAAGCAGCAAACAAAATGTAGGCCCATAAAATTCTCCTGTGCCTCATTCCTTCACAGTGTCACAGTGACAGTAATAGCAGGAGAAACAGTATAGCATCACTTTTTCCTTCCTTCTTCCCAGGAGGTTCACACCTTCTCCCCATGCTCAAACCAACTTAAAACTCTCAATGTCGTTCCACTGTAAGTATCTTGTACTGGCTCCTGGCTTGGAGGGAGAAGACCCAACCTAGAGCACACACAGAATGTATTTTAGTTGCAGAGGGCAAAGGTCAACAGGAAGTAGAGATGGTGAGTGAGAGGACACCTGATAGCAAGGCTGGGGTGGAGCCACCAAAATATCCAAGAGCAACTATCTCCATTCTACATACAGCTATAAAGTATGTCTTCAAGTTAAACAACAATTTTTCTCAAGATAAATAGTTATTTTTGAAACCTGCACTCTTTAGAGTCCTTATAGTGTTTCCTGTGTCTTTCTGTCTCCCACAGAAAGGTCCGAGTGACCTCTGATAAAGCTGTGAGAACCATGGTGCAAGCAGAGTCAATAAAAGCACCCCAGCACAAGCCACACCCTTGCCAGGGGATAAGAGGAGGTGCCACGATATTGCACATTGTAAAAAGATGGGCATGGCTATAGGCCATTGTATCCTCCAGTTTGTCTCACACGGACCCTGTTGGAATGCTTAATCTGAGGCTTGGCATGATGAGCAATGTCTAAGCCTCTCCCCTGCTCCTCAGAATCCTTCCATGCCATTTGCTGATGGTTTCCTGTCCCTATCCTTAAGAACAAACTGTGCCATACAGCCGTGGCTGGAGAGAGCAGTCCATGGTCAATGCTTGGCTCCAGGTATTTGGGATGTCCTCAAGCCAGAAAAACTACAAAGATGATGAAGAAGACGACGAGAATGAGGAAGATTTTGATCATAAGCCAGCGGTTAGAGGTGACAGATTGGAAGTATTTCAAAATTTCTGAGTGAGCGGCTTCCACATTCAGCTGCGTATCCTCCACATTGGCATCAATCCTGTGAGGGAGAGGAGAGAGAGGAGAGAAGATAAGGCGAGGTGGAAGAAGATGGGGAGGCTAGGAGTCTGCTTTTTGGCTTCTCAGTTATCGGTTCTTTCCAGTGATGGGACCTTCTGCCCCAAGGCCCTGAATATAGCACTGGTACCCCTTTATTCCCCCAATACCTCTGGATGGTCTCTTCCTGTTCCTTCACCATATGTGCCAGTTGCTGGAATATGGAGCCCAGCTCCACAATGGTGGACTCAATGTTCTGCATCGTGTCTGCTCGGCTCTGGATATATGAATCCTAAGGGGGAGCGGTACATCAGTTATTTTACAGATTAAAAAAACAAAACAAAAAAAAAAAAACACTACACCACTCCACTGCAAACATTCAATCACCACTCTGATAGCTGACAAAGGTGATTAACTCATATATGATAAATGAAAACTTATAGCCTGTTAAAGATAGCAGTGACCAGATACGCCATATAGGGTGGGGGGGGGGGGGGAAGACAGGAGAGATAATGGGCTTGGAGTAACACAACAAACATTAGAAAGCCATGGTCCATCGAGCCGGCATCCTCTCTGGCGGTGGCTGATCCGGGTTTCAGCTGTCTGGCAGATCCCAAAACACAAATCCAATTTTTCATAGGAACATGAGAATACCTAACACTAATTGATGGCAAAAGCTTACTTAATTCCCTTTCCTGGAATCTTGCCAGACCAGTCCAAACAAATGGGTTATGCCTCCCTGCCAGCACATGGAGGCAGAGCAAGATTAGAAATTTCCAGTGACATCATTGGTGCAGACAGAGGTACCTTTCAGTATCTGTCTCCAAGAAGATGGTGGTTGCTGAACTAGAGCATGGTGTTTCTGATTTTCCCTTTTGGTGCTCCTGGGCTCTCAGTCTCTGGAAAAGGATGACTCCCCGGTTATCATCTGTTCCATTGTAAGGAATGTCATACTTGATCGCCCAGACTTCTGCAGCATCCGCACTGTGGATATAGCAGTGAAGTCTGATACAGACCTCATCCTGGAGGGGCCGTGTAATCCACTAAGGCTTTTCCCCTTCAGCAAGTGTCTTGGCATAGGATCCTGATGGAACAGGAAACCCCACTGTAGAAGCCATTTGAGGTGAGGCAATGAGCAAGCTGTATGCCCTTCCTCAGGAGGATATAGACAGCTGGTTGCATTTCCCAAAGGTAGACAGTTTGGTGATGGCGGTCACTAGCTACACCACTATTCCAGTGGAGGGTTGCACCACTCTCTAGGATCAGCAGGATCACATGGTGGAGGCATTACTGGAGATCCTCTTGGCCACAGCTGTCTGCGGTGGCTCAAGTGCTCTTGTACCGTTTTCAACAATTGCCAGAAGACACTGATTCAGTTCACCTGGAAGTTGGCAAAAGCTTTTGTGTCAACTCAATATATGATCTCATTTGTCTTTCGCCATGGGTGATTGCAGCAACTACAGCTGACAGGTATTGGCTGTGGCTTAGACATTAGTGGACTGATATGGCCTCCAACTCCTGTGTGACGAAGCTTCCCTCTAAGGGATGGCTCCTCTTTAAGGAAGACCTAGAGAAGTGTATCAAGGATTTGGGATAGGCTAAGCCTCAGCAGCTACTGAGCCTGGGAGGGGGGCTATATTACCTTTTGGTCTGGCAATAACCTCCAGGACCCTTTCTAAGGTCCTGGTGAGGATGGCGCTGATGCTGGCAGCAGCCCTTCACCGTGAAAGGAACTGGAGCCACCCATATATCGATGACTGATTCAAAACATCCTGTGTGGTGCAGATCCTGAAGAGCTTGGGCTGGGTGGTAAACCATGCTAAGAGTCATCTGGCACCACTGAAGTCCCTAGATTATCTTGAAGCTCCATTTGGCACTTGGTTGGGCATGGTGTTCCTTTCCGACAAGAGGCAAGCCAAGCTCTTGAGCCAACTTGCCACATTCAGAGTCCAGGTCATACCAAAGGTCTAGGGTAACTTGTAGCTCTTGGGGGTCGATGCACACCACACTGGATCTTGTCCCTTGTGAGAGGCACACATGGGCGCACTCCAGAAGATGCTGCTTTCGAGATTGTCTCTATATACAAGAAACAATTCCCCATGCTCCCTTCAGTAGTGAAGAGTCTGCTGTGGTGGTTGCTGCCCTTGAACTTAGCAAAGGGTGTTGGCCTTCATATCCAATGGATTGGGAAGCTCACTGCTTGGGCCAGATGGCTCAACGGTTTATCTGTAGATTTCTTGCTTTGACAATATTAACACTGGATGCAAATTTCTCATTAAAATAACAGTGTAAATGTAAAATTAGATATTTGTCAAATCAGTATCTTTTCTCTGACCCAAACCAGCTAACTTGTTTTTTGTTTTTTTAAAAAGGAGAAAGATGTCTTTGTATTCTGATCTGGGATTCTTAATATCTCTTGAAACGTATGATTGTTTGCACCTGAGCTTCATAATTCAAAGCTGTATTCTTTTATTTTGTATATTGGATAGCATCTTGCATTTTATGTACTTATATGATGTAGGTTTACTTCTGTAATAAAAAAAATCAAAATTGTTAAAAAAAAATAAATCTGTGTGCAATAATGCTAAAGCAGCATATGCTGACTAGTAGTAGTGCACAAAAATAAACCCTGCTGGGTTTCCCTTCCAAGCCCAGACTTTTCTACAGTTCTAGATGACTCGCTGAGCTTCCTGTCCAGCCCCGCCTTTATTTAGGTTATTGATTCGATATGTGGAGTCGGTACAGGTATGGGATATTAGTGATAATTGGTAATTAGGCTCGTTTGTGGGATACAGGGCCCCACAATAGTTAACACTAAAACAACCTCTGGGTGCCTTAAGGTGGAACTTGCCACATAATCCTCTCACCTGCTCATCTAGGAGCTGTAATTGTTGGCTCATCCGGGAGTCCATATCTATGGCAACATCCCCAGATCTGTGAGTGTCATCTTTCAGCAGTACCGAGCCCCCTGTGCAAAACACAAAAAGACAAATATCCTACAGTCAGAACATAAAACACAGCCTCTGCATGACAGGCAGAGCAAGTCATCCTGCTGTCAGAGCCTAACAGAGCCCCTGGAGGCAGGTCACCTGCTAGTGCAAGTCCTGGGGCTATCTGGGTTCTCATTTTTTTAATTGATGGATGCAAGTTCCTGGGATACTGACATACATATCAGCCTCATCAACAGAACATCAGCAGAGAACTTTAATCATCTTACTACATCACGCTGCAAGCCACTCAGCTGTTGTCTTTGCTTCAAGCTTCAGTGGAATAGAGAAGCTTCCAGGGTGCTTGCAGCTGCTACAGACAACTAATGAGGGAACCTCAATGACCCAGACACTTCAGGGTTCATTTGTTACATCTCACATAGGCAGGACTTACCCAGATTATTGGCTGCAAGAGGCAGAGAGGACACAGGAACACGGGAGAACTGTTCTCTACGACTGCGCTGCTGCTTCAGGTTCTGATAGGAGGCAAGTGAGAGAAACTGGCCAATTGCTAGCAACTAAACAAAGACTCTTAAACACAAAGTTATGGACGAAAATACAGTACCCACAGTTCTTACCTCAGTTCTTACTTCTAGTACAGATTTAAAATCATTAGACATGGATGCCAATTTGGACTGGAAAGAGAAAAAAAAATCAAGAATGGATTTGGATTTTATATCCAGGCTCAAAGCCAGTTACATTCCTTGCCCATGAGGGCTTATAATCAAACTTTTTATATGAGGTCTTACCTGCTAATTTGCTTTCCTCGAGTCCCTCCAGTCCAGTCAAGTGGGTTATCTCTCCTAACCAGCAGCTTGGAGACTGAGCATGCCATGTCTTAATATCACCCTAGATGGGCAGTTGTCACCACCCATTCAAGGTCAGTACCCTACTGACAAAGCAGACTTGAAGAGCAACAATTCAGACTTGGGAAAACCCCCCACAACTATGTACATCACCTACATTCCACTCCCATGGAATATTGTGCCTTTACCTTTTCTTGCACACTTTGTCTCTCTCCCTTTTTTTTAAAATCTGTATGGCAGTGTGCAGCAGTCAACTGAAGCCCAGAGGAACTTTGCAACCACGCCATACACAACACAGGCCCAACCGCACACCAAAACTACAGCAAGAAAGGGAGCATCCTGGACTGGACTGGAGGGACTCAAGGAAATAAAATAGCAGATAAGACCTAATTTCACTTTCCTTATCGTCCCTCCAATCCAGTCCAGACATGTGGGATGTACCCATAGTAGTACTAACCTTGGGAGGGACCGGCAAGCCGTGTCTGAATCACCGCCGATCCAAATCATACATCCCCCGCAGCCCATACATCCAGGCTGTAATGACGTACGAAGGTAATCAAGGAAGACCATGTCTCCGCTTTACAAATGTCCAGTGGAGGCACCAGCCCTGCTTCCACCTTGGTCAAATGTGCATAGAGCCCCTTAGGTAGCTCCCTACATCACAGAAGATACACTGAGGTAATGGCCTCTTGGATCCAACGGGTGACAAAGGCCTTAGAGGCCTCTTCCCCTCTTTATGCAACACTAAAGAGAACAAACGCAGATCAGATTGGCAGAACGACTCAGTTATCTTGCGATACCGATGGAATGCCCTGAGCACATCCAGTAAATGCAGTTGACGCTCTTCCGTAAAGTCATCACGCTCCTTAAAAACTGGAACCGTAACCCGGCTGATTGAGGTGAAACGCTGAAACCACCTTAGGCAGAAACAGCAGGAATGGACACAGTACCACTTTTTCTTTCAAAATCAAAGAAAAGGTTTGTGGCAGGACAAAGCTTGAAGCTTGGAAATGCGTCATTCCTAGCAAATGGTCACCAAAAAGACCATCTTCAACGTCAAATCCTTCAAGGTGGAACTTCCCAAAAGCTCAAAGGGAGCTTCTGTCAAGGCCAACAGGACCAAATTCATAACCCAGGGTGGAACTAAAGCGTGCACCAGTGGTCAGACATGTTTCACCACATGGAGAAAACACACCACATTTGGGTGGGCCACCAATGAAATTCTCTGAACATGCCCCCTATCACACACATTAACGCAGCCACTTGCACCCTCAGAGAATTAAAGGCCAGGCCTTTTCCAGACCCGTGTGAAAGAAAGCTAGAATATCAGGTAGGGAGATTGACAGTGGTTGTACCACCTGTTCTGCACACCACGCTTCAAAAACTCTCCAAACTCACACATACGAGGTGTGACAAAAAAGAAACAAGACTGACAGCCACGCCCATGACTCAATGCTAATTGACTAACTGCTCACTGTGTTGGTGCAACATCTCGCCACTATTCTGCTATAATATTTTTCATTTCTCACTCTGTTTTTCTTTTTCAGGTTTTTTTTGTAGCACACTGCCCCATCGCTTTGTCCTGCAACTGGAGGTGGCAGAAATATGGAGCAAAGAATCAACTTGAAATTTCTGGTTAAGCTGGAGAAGAGCTCAACTGAGTGTCTCCAAAAGGCTTACGGAGAAGATTTAATGTCAAGGCCACGAGTCTTTGATTGGCACAAACGCTTCAAGACTGGCTGTGAGGAGGTGGAGGATGACCAAGTCAGGACGGCCTTCCATGACAAAGACGGCTGAGAACATTGACAGAGTGAACCAGCTGGTGTGGAGTGATCGCAGATTGACAGTGTGGATGATAGCTGAGGAGCTCAGCCTGAACAGAAAGTCAGTGCGGACAAACTTGGTGCAGGAGCTGGGGATGCGGAAGGTGTGCGCCAAGATGGTGTCCAAGCTTTTATCGGACGACCAGAAGGAGCACCGGGTCAATGTTTGTTGAGACTATCTAGAGAAGATCAGAGAAGATCCAGAGTTCGTTGGCCGAGTCATCACAGAAGAAAAGATTTGAGTCTTCCAGTATGACCCTGAAAGCAAGAGACAGAGCCTGCAGTGGAAGACTTGACTGTCACGCAGACCCAAGAAGGCGCGCACGTCCAAATCAAGGATCAAGGTCATGCTGATCACATTCTTTGACCAGAAGAGTGGTCCATCATGAGTTTGTGCCTGAGGGTCAGACAGTCAACCAGCACTTCTACCAGCAGGTCCTCAATCACCTCCATGACCAGGTTCGGTGCAGCAGGCAGGCTCTGTGGAGAGACACGTCATGGCTGCTCCACCACGACAGTGCACACACACACACACACCGCTCAGTGTGAGGCAGTTCTTGGCCAATAAACAGATCACAGCTCTCGACCACCCTCCTTATTCCCCAGATCTCGCATCTTGCGACTTCTGTCTCTTTCCCAGGCTGAAGACTGTGCTCAAAGGAGTTCATTTCACCTCCGTAGAAGAGATCAAGGCTACTGTGACGAGGGAGCTGAGGGACCTCAAGGAGTAGGACTTTACCGAGTGCTTCCGTACGTGGTAGAAGGGGGGAGTACTTAGAAGCGGGAGTACTTTGAAGGGGACAATGCGTAATTTCTCTGTAGATTTTGTAATAAAACATTTATGGGACAGTCTTGTTTCTTTTTTGTCACACCTCGTATGACAAGGGAGTGGACTGTTTGCGAGCCTTCAACAGTGTTATAACTGGAACAGAATATCCTCTCTTCCGCAGCCAAGCCCTCTCAAGACCCAGGCCGTAAGCGAGACTTGATCTACCTGAGGCATAAGAATAGGCCCTGAGAGAGAAAATATGGACGAATTGGCAAGTGCCAAAGGTTTGCCAGCCTGCAAGTGGAAGAAACATGCATATCATGGTCTCTAGCCACAGTCCAGCACTATCAGGATCACTAAGGATGGACGAGCTTCAATCCTTTGCAGAAAGTGCCTATGAGAGCCCACAGCGGGAACACAGAGGCGGCCCTCCATTGGCCTCCTCTGGACCAATGCATCTAGGCCTTCCGACATCCTTTCCCTTCGTCTGCTTAAGAACTGGGACACTTTTGCATTCCTATATGTCACCATCAGGTCCATGGCAGGTTCGCCCCACCACCAGACGAGACTGGCAAAAACCGCAAAGTTGACTGCAGCTGAGGAAGTCCGCCTCCATGTTGTCCCTTCCAGCCATGTGGACCACAGAGATTGCCTGGAGATTTGCCTTTGCCCAAGACGAGAAGAGGTGCAATCTCATCCTCTAATGGAGAAATTTTCACTTACCGTTAATTTCCTTTCCTGGAATCATGCTAGACCAGTCCAGACAAGTGAGTTTAGTCCCCCCCTACCAGCAGATGTTGGAGACAGAGACAAATAAAAAAATACCAGTAGCCTGATAGATATTACCTGGGAACAGCCTAGCTACCCCAAGTAGAGGGCGCTCCAGTACTGTAACAAGCCATAATGGAAAACAGATTTAACCATGAAGCAAAAAATTCAAAAAACCCAAACATTAATATTTATTTATTAAATTTTTTATTGGCACAAATCCAAATACACAACACAATATCCAGAGCACTCAATCGTAAATCAGTATGCAACACAAACTTCTATTCCCAATAAGGGACATCATGCCTTCAAAGTGTACCCTTTTTTGATGTTTCCCCCCCCCCCCCACCCCATATCAACCCGAAAAAATATATGGCATACAAAGTTGGAATCAACAAAACAGTACACCCTCCAGAAACATCAAACTTAGCCAACAGTTTAGCAGCCCCACCACCCCCCCATCCCCCGAGGCCTAGCCATCCTCAAAATATTTCAAGAGGGGTAACCAAAGCCCTGTAAATTTCCCATACTGCTGGCGTCTAAGCGCTGTTAAATCCTCCATCAAGACTATCCGACGTAGTCGGCTCTGCCATTGTGCCAGGCTCGGGAGGTCTGCCTGTTTCCAGGCCCGAGCGATCTCGCTCCGTGCAGCCTGGATACATGCTCGTATGGGGCGTTCCGAAGCCCTAGCACTCTGTGCGGGCCATATCCCAAGTAACCCAAAGCCCATATCCACCTCCACCGTCCCCCCAAAGATACTATTGAGTTGCTCATGCACTCTCTCCCAATACACTCTGACCCGGGAACACTCCCACGACACATGAATAAAGGACCCCTCCTCACCACATTCCCGCCAGCACCTATCAGACACTCCCAGAAACATCCTATGCAGCCTCGAAGGCGTATAATACCACCTATAAAGCAGTTTATAGGATGTCTCCCGGATCGCTACCGACAACGCCTGCCGGCCAATATTCAAATGCACACGCTGCCACTCCTGTTCATCCAGCTCCCGACCCAGGTCCCGTTCCCAATCAAGATGGTGCTTAAACTTCACCAAGCCCCCCCCCCCCCCCAAGCCCCGGTACAATTGGGTTATTAAACCTCTTGAGCTTTCCCAACATCGCCATAATCCTTCCCGAACATCTTGTACCCCCTCCCGAAGTTCCGGCGTTAACTTAGTGGACAGAAAGTGTTTGACCTGCATATGTGCATAGAAGTCTCCCCCCTTCAGCTGGTATTTCACTCTAAGGTCCGGGAAAGGGATAAGTTCTCCCTCGTCTATAAACTTATCGAATGAATCCAATCCCAACCGCTCCCACCTTTGAAAGACCCCCTCTCTACCCGGAATAAATCCCTCAGTCCCCCTCACCAGTCCCAACAATGAGAAACTGGCCCCAGGGCAAAGCTTCCTCCTGGCCTTCCGCCATTGCATGAGCAGATGCCATATATAGGGGTTATCCCGCCATCTCCCCTCTGGAAATTTATCCCAAATCCATGGCAAGTGTCTTAAAGGGATCGCCTCTGCCCAATATTGCTCTACTTCCCGAAACCGTTTATATGGCGCCCCCGTATCCCTCCACTCAAAAACCTGCCACAACTGGGCTGCCGCATAATATCTGCCCACATCAGGTACCCCCAACCCACCCCTCTCCCGAGTCGCATATAACACCCGCCGACTCACACGCGGCCGGCCATTCCCCCAAACAAAAGCAAAGATCTGGCTTTGCAACAGCCTAAGATCCCTACTCCCCACCCCTACTGGGAGCGTCTGGAAAGCATACAAGAGGCGAGGCAGCAAGTTCACTTTCAGCACCGTAATCCTACCCAACCAGGACAACTCCACCCCTTTCCAGCGCCCCATATCCTTTCGCAACTGCCCAAATAAGGGCGGGTAGTTTGCGCCATACAACCTAAGCGGGTGTGCCGTGATCTGTACCCCCAGGTATTTGAGGGCGTTGCTCACCAAGCAAAATGGGAACGAAGCCCTCAAACTCGCCACAACCTGGGAGGACAGCGTCAAGGACATGGCCTCAGTCTTATCCCAATTAACCTTAAAGCCCGAGTGTGTCCCGTAGTCCCCAAGCTCCCGCATAAGGCGTGGTAAGGAGACCAGCGCCTGGGTCAGCGAGAACAACAAGTCATCAGCAAACAGGGCCATCTTATGCTGCGAATCTCCCACCGCTATCCCGTGAATGTCCTCCACCGAACGGATCCGAGCCGCCAGAGGCTCCATGACCAATGCGAAAAGAAGCGGGGACAAGGGGCAACCCTGCCGGGTCCCCCGACCCAAGGGAAAGAAGTCAGAGCAACCCCCATTGAGACAAACGGTCGCCTCCGGAGCTTTGTACAACGCCCTAATCCACGCCCGAAAGTTAGGGCCCAATCCAATATACTCCAAGACTGACATAAGAAAATCAAAGTTCACCCTATCAAAGGCCTTCTCGGCATCAATTGAAAGAAACATGGCCTTCTGATGTTTATGCCTAGCCAACCATCCCAATTGGAGAACTTGCCGCACCCCGTCTGCCGGCTGCCGTCCCAAAATAAACCCGGACTGGTCCGGGTGGATGAGCCCCGGCATACACGGCCCCAGCCGTAGTGCCAACACCTTGGCCAAAATCTTTACATCAATATTCAAAAGTGAAATGGGTCGGTACGAACCGCAAACAGCCGGATCTTTCCCGGGCTTAGGGATTACAACTATAGCCGCCTGGCGCATTGATGCCGGAAGATCCTCCCCCTGCAAAACTGCATTAAACACCCTCACCATCGTGAGGCCCAACTCATCCGCAAATGTTTTGTAAAAGAGCCTAGAAAACCCATCTACCCCGGGTGCCTTCCCCGCCACCAAAACCTTGATGGCCTCCATCACTTCATCAAGAGTGACATCCCCATCCAGCCCTTCCCCCATAGAACTCTCCATCCGCGCACTACCCTTTCCCTCATTCCACAAGTATTGCCGAATGTCCTCCCCATCCCCTGGAGGATCCGCGGTATATAGTGCCTCATAGTAGGACCGAAACCTCTCCCGAATAGCGCCGTTTTTAAACAGTCTATCGTGCGGCCCTTTAATTTTTACAATAGCCGTCTGCTGCCGCTGAGAAGCGAGTCGAGTACTCAGAAGACGCCCCGCTTTATTGTCACTCATAGTAGCGCTGCCGGGCCCAATCGAGTTGACGGGAGATCTGCTCCACCTGGAGGCTATTTAATTGCCTGCGGAGCTCCTCCACCTGCCCCCGCAGTCGTACACCCCCTCTCAGCTTGTGAACCCTCTCCAAACTCTCCAGCCTCTCCTTAAGGCGGCGCTCCTCAACTTCCCGATCTCTCTTCCGCTTTGCTCCCAATTGGACCAGATGGCCCCTCATGACCGCTTTCAACCCATCCCAAAGTACCCCTGTGGACACCTCCCCCGTATCATTATCTGCCATATAGTCCTTAATCACCGCCCTAATCCGTAGCTTCACCCCTTCCCCCTGTAAAAGATAATCGTTTAACCTCCAAAATTGTCTGCGCTCTGGCTCCCTGGGAGGGCCAAACGTGGCCCCCACCGGAGCATGGTCCGACCAGGTTGCCACCCCAATAGAGATCTCGTCTAATGCTTCTTTCCAATAAACATCTCCCAGGAGGTAATCAATTCTGCTATATGACGCATGAACCGCCGAATAGTAAGTAAAATCCTTGGCGGAAGGGTGAGCCAACCTCCATAAATCCTCCACCCCATAGGCCTGCATCCACTCCTGAAACCGTCTTAATCCTAGGTTCCCTCCATCCCCCTTCCCCTTCCTCCCATCCAGGGCGAGATTAGAGTCCCCCCCCCACCAGAAGTCCACCCTAAACCTTCCCAACCAACCACACCCCCAGTTCTTCCCAAAACGATCCCTGCGCCACATTTGGCCCATAAACTGAGAGAAAAGTCACTGGTTCCTCCCCCCCCCCCCCACTACACCCACCGCTCTCCCAACAATGAAAGGCACATCATGCCTAATCAGGATACCAACTCCAGCCCTCTTCTGATCCCCCTCCTCCGCTGCAAAAAATCCCTGGAAGGATCCTCCCCCCCCCATCAATCGCTCATCACGCGTACGTAAGTGGGTCTCCTGCACAAACACCACCTGCCACTGACACGCACGTGCCTCTTTCCAAAGCAGTTTTCTTTTCTGAGGGGAATTCAATCCCCGGACATTCAAACTCCCCACTCTCACACCAGCAGCCATAACCCCAAACATACCACTAGACTACCCCCTGCATACTTCTGCAAAGCCTCCCCCCCCACCCCCTCCCTTCACGCAGAGCTCCACTCTGCCTATCATCGAGGAAGAAACCCACCCGTGGATGCTATTCCCCACCCCCCTGGCATCAACCCCTTGCACAGAACCCCGTCCCCCCCTCCCTCCAGCATCCTAACATCATTAAGCATCAGTAAGCAAGTCCCCCCCCGCCCCCCTGGCCTCCATAACTCACACAAAATACACCAAACACTTATATATGTCCCACAACAATATCCCGCAACAAACCCCCCCACCTCCCCCTGCATTCTTACCAAAGGACACAATCCCTTCATAGGTACCCCCACCCAGACTCTTCCAGTCCTGAGTTATGAACAGCAGCCACCGGAATCAGGCAACAGGCCTGCTGCCAAAACTAACAGCGTCCCCCCACACAGTCCTGGGGGCAGTCAGGTAACTCTGGCTGATGCGACTCTCGCCATATCTCCTTGGCCGGTCTCTCCCGCCTTCCTCTGCAAACGCTGCCCCTTCAAAGGCATCATCTCCCATCGTGAGGTCCCTCCTTTAGGTCCTTCCAACGCTGATTTCTTGGCCTGGTCAGGTAAACGAGGGCCCCCCTCCTGCCGCAAAACTTTCCAGGCCTCCTCCTCCCCCCGGACCCTAAAACTCCATCCATTAATGTCCAGCAGCATCGCAAAGGGGAAGAGCCATCTGTATTTCATTTTCTCGGCTCGTAGGTATTGGGTGACCGGTCTCATATCACGGCGTCGTTGTAGGGTTCCCGCTGATAAGTCATGGTACAGTTCCACGGACTGGCCTTCCCAATTAAAACTCCTGCGGGCCGCAGCCGTCCGCATAATCCTTTCCTTCATTGCGAATGATGTCAAACAGGCCACAATATCACGCGGCTTCCCGTTGCGTACCGGGCCCAGCGCCCGATGCGCTCTCTCCACCGAGATCTCTGGCACTGCGGCCTCGCCATCATCTCCCCGCAGCAGATGTTGACAGACTTTTTGGACCACCGCCACCGCATCCGCAAAGGCCTCCGTCTCCGGAACTCCTCTCAGGCGCACATTATTTCTGCGGGAACGGTTCTCAAGATCGTCTAACTTATCTTTAAGGCTAAGCTGCTCCTCCTGCAAGCCCTTCATAGACGCCTCTATGTCTGTGTCCCGCTCAGCCAGGTGGTCTGCCTGCTCTTCCAACGCCTCCACTCTGTGGCCCAATTCTCGGATATCAGCCTTAATGCCAGACAGCGACTCCTTAAGCTCACCACGTGTGGCAATAATTTCTTTCCTCAAAGATCTCATCCATCCCCACATATCTCCGCGGGTGCAACTCTCCTCGGCCCTGTCTGGCTCCTCATCCGAGTCCTCGCCTGATGCCACGAGGTCTGGCGGCTCGCGGGCCTTTTTCTCCGCTCCTTCCACATATGAGGATTTAAATGTTGCCAGTTTTTTCCTCACCGACATCCCCCCCGGATACGGCCACCACCCGCACCAGTTCTGCCAGGTAGGATGGGGTAAATCAAGCACTTTTCACTTCTTAATGCAACGTCCCGACGGGAGCACAAAGATTATGCTGCCATCTTCCCGGGTGACGTCACTTCTTCCCAACATTAATATTTACAAGAGGCGATAGCACTCTGCTGCAAAGTCTTGGCTGCTCCGCAATACACCTCTGAACCAGATAGTCAGAATAGGGAGGGTCCTGGACTGGTCTAGCAGGATTCCAGGAAAATAAATTAATGGCAAGTGAAAATGTCTCCTTCCAGTACATCCTGCTAGACCAGTCCAGACAAGTGGGAAGTACCGAAGCTAACTGTCCTTTGGTGGGAAGACACAGCCGCCGAGACAACCTTTACTCCGAACTGTGCTTCTTCCCGAGCTTAAGTATCAAAAGTGGACAGGGAGGACATGGCCGCCAGACAGATATCAAGAGGATGAACCTGAGAGCACTCCGCCCAAGACGTAGAGTGCGCTCGGAGACCGATAGGAACAGGTTTCCCCTTAAGCATGTACGCCGATTCAATTGCCATCCGCAACCACCGAGCGATTGTCCGCTTGGAAGCAGCTTGATCCTTACGGGGTCCAGCAAAAAGCACGAAAAGATGATCCGAGACACGGAAAGGATTGCTTATCTGAAGATATGTGGATCTTGGCAGAATCCTTCGAAGGTAACGGAGTCCCTTATTTTCGCCTGCACACTGATCCTCTGAAAAACACGGTAGGAAAAGCGGCTCATTGAAATGAAACGATGTAAGGAAAAAAGGAACAGTACGCAAGAGGACCCCTTCATTTTTATTTATTTATTTATTTTATTTATAGTTTTTTCTATACCGCACTATTTGCCATCAGCACGGTTTACAGATAAAGATTGTGCAATGAGGAAGGACCACATTGCACTTACATTTAACAGGTAGGTTAACATGGAGAACGGGAAAACTATATACAGATTGTGAACTATAATACAGGATAACAGTCGGTGGGTCGCCTGACTGGGCGTTAAGTATAAGGAGTACAACATAAGTTATATATAGAGGGAGAACTATAATACAGGGTGATGATAATAGGTGGGTCACCTGGCTAGGCATTAACCATAAGGAATACAGTGTCAGTAGCAGGACAACTATTTGCATGTTGCAGGCTGGGAAACCTAAGAGAACGAAGTGGGAATAGTAGGAGAAGGGGGGAAGAGCAACGTGGGTAGTTTATGTGATGTCATCTGAGTTGGGGAAGAACTGAAGGAAAAGATAGTGTTTCAGCGCTTTCCTGAACTGGGAGAGATTGTTTATTGCACGAATGTTTGCTGGTAGAGAGAGTGTTCCAGCAGTGAGGAAGGAAGGAAAGATAAGGGTCCCTGCAGGACAGTGCTTGTAATTCGGATACTCTCTGTGCCAAAGTCATTGCTACTAGAAACACCATTTTAAGCGTTAAATCTCTCATGGTGATGTGCTTAAGCGGCTCAAAAGGAGCCAACATCAAAACCCCTAAGACAAGGGACAGATCCCATGCCGATACCAGAGGCCGAACCGGAGGATGAACCACCTTAACCACTTTAAGGAAAGGGGACACAGCCACACAGGACGCTATAGAGCAACCACCAACAGGCCCCCGAAAACAAGTCAACGCAGCTACTTGCACCTGGAGGGACCCCAGCACTAGCCCTTTATCCAGACCCTCCTGGAGGAAGGTAAGAATCTTCGGGATTCCTGTCTTTCAAGGAGAGATTCTCTACTGCGTGCACCAAGCCTCGAAGACATGCCAAACTTGGGCATACACTGACGAAGTCAATGGACGGTGTGCCTTTAGAAGGTTTGCAACCACGCTACTCGAATAACCTTTACCGCTTAGGCATTGGCGTTCAAAAGCCAGGCCGTGAGTAGCGAATCGGGTCGTCCATCAGACTTGGGCCTTGACGTAGTAGACCCCGACGAGCACCCAGATGCAAACGGTGGTACTCGAGTTAATCGAATGAGGTCCGCATACCAAGGCCTCCGAGCCCAGTCGGGGGCTACCAGGATCACACTCCCCCAGTGTGACAGAATTTTTCAGAATACTCTGCCGATGAGAACCCATGGAGGAAACACGTATAGTAGCTCTTCCTGCAGCCATGGTTGAGCCAGGGCATCCAATCCGGAGGAGTGAAACGCCCTCCTGCGACTGAAAAAGACCAGTACTTTGGAATTCGCTGCCATCGCCATTAGATCCATTATCGGCTGCCCCCATGTTAGGACAATTCTCTAAAAAGCCCAAGGGGCTAGCTCCCACTCTCCGGGATCGAGAGTGTGTCGGCTGAGAAAGTCGGCTTGCAAGTTTTGCACCCGGCGATGTGTTGCGCCGAGAGTGCCTGCAGATGGCCCTTCTCCTTCCCTGGACGGAAGCACATTTCCATGGATACTCCTAGGGATTTGGTGCCACCCTGGTGGTTGATTTATGTCAGTCCTTGCATTGCCACCCGTGCCTCAAGGAGAGGCAGAAAATGCCGTAAAGCCAGGTGAACTACCTGCGCTTCCAGTCGATTTATGGACCATTGCGCCTCCTGAGTCGACCACGTTCCCTGTGTCAATTGATGCTGACAGAGAGCACCCCACCCGGAGAGACTTGCATCTGTTGTCACTAGAATCCAACAAGAGGTCTCCAGGAAAACACCTTTGAGTAGATGATGGGGCGCCAGCCACCAATGCAGGCTGCGTCGGGTCTCTGGGAGGAGCAGCAGACATATGTCGTAGATTTCCGACACGGGACCAGCGCAAAAGAAGAGCACTTTGGAATCCCCTCATGTGCGCTCTGGCCCAAGGCACAACCTCGATAGAGGCCACCATGGACCTCAGAATCTGTAGATAATCCCAGACTCTCGGGGCTGTCTGAAGGAGGAACACACACAACAAGACTGTGAACTTTCGAAGCCTTTCGTGTGTGTTAGAAAGACTTTTCCCTTCGCTATGTCGAAGCGCACTCCTAGAAACTCAAGTTGCTGAGATGGTTGAAAATGACTTTTGGCAACATTTACCACCCAGCTGAGCTTTGAGGAAAGAAACCACTTGAGTCATTGCCCGACGCACTTCCAGCAGGGAGTCCGCTCAAATCAATCAGTCGTCCAGGTAAGGATGCACTCAGATTCCCTGTTTGCGCAAAGCTGATGCAGCTACTATCATGACATTTGAAAAGGTGCATGGAGCTGAGGCCAGACCAAAAGGCATTGCACAAAACTGGAAGTGCTGACCCAGTACCGCAAAGCGGAAGAAATGCTGCTGATCGTCCCTTATGGGAATGTGGAAATAAGCCTCTGCCAGATCTAGAGAGGCAAGGAACTCTCCTGCACGCACCGCCTGGATCACTGATCAAAGGGTCTCCATCCGGAAACGTGGAACCCGCAGACACCGATTAACACCTTTGAGGTCTAGAATTGAGCGGAAGGCACCAGCCTTCTTGGGCACTACGAAATAAATGGAGTAACGCCCGCAGCCTCTTTCTTCGCGAGGGACAGGCTGAATAGCCCTCAAAAGAAGCAGGCGGCGGACGGTGGAGCGAATCGCCGCTCTCTTCAGCGGTCCTCCACCTGGCGAGAAGACAAACACCTTGGAAATGGGTAAGGAACACTCGAGAACATAACTGTGGGAGACTGTCGAGAACCCACTGATCTGAAGTAATAAGAGACCACTGACGAGAAAACAGAGTCAAACGTCCACCTATTGGAGGGATCCCTTTGGGCAGACCACCCTCCAGAAAGAGTTCCTGATGCAGACTGTCCGGCCAGTCAGCATGAAGATTTTGCAGGTCCGGCAAACTTGGAAGATGAGTAGTTTTTCAGATCCCTTACGGGCACCCGGAAAGGATTGCGACCTCTGGCCAAAACGTCCAGAAGTCGAAGAGGAGGAAGGCTTACCCAGACGATAGCAACGAGCGTCGCAAAATCTGGAGTTGCGTCTCGACATAGGCGAAAATCGCTGAGAGGAACGCCTACTAGCAAACTTAGGCTTATCTTTCGGGAGCCGCTGGGGTTGAACTTCCCCTAGGTCTTTGACCAATTTGTCCAGGTCCTGAAGGGAAGTTTGAAGAGGCGTGCTTTAGATGCAGAGTCTACTGACCACTGCCGAAGCCAGAGCCATCTGCAAGATACTGTGACCGCTGCCACCGCTCTCGCTGAGAGGAATAAGATCATAAAAGGTATCCACCAAGAATGCTGTGACTTCTTCCAGACAGGCCAAAGTTGGATCTTCCAGCAGACACTGAATCCACCTGAGAAGGGCTCGGGCCGCTAGACCCCCGCAGACAGAGGCCTGGAGAGATAAAGACGAAGCCGAAAAGGCCGTCTTGAGAAGACTCAACTTTCCTATCTTGTTGGTCACAAAGTGCTGCACCGCCCTCCACGGGAATGGTAGTGTGCTTTGTTACCCCGGACACAAGAGCATCCACCTTGGGATATGTTAGCCATTTATCTAAGTCCAGCGACACCCAGAGATAAAGCTGCCCTAGACGGCGGGCAGACCGGAGGGGGATATCTGGAGTGTCCAATTCCCGCGACATCATCTGTTGCAGCTCTGCAGGGAATGGAAAGGCTCTAGAGGGCTTGCGAATACCTTGTAATATCGGGTCTGGCTGAGAAGTAGCAGCAGACTGCAGATCTTGCTGCTCCTGTTGATCCAAACGTAGGGCTTCAACCACCTGCACAATTAGAACCGGCAACTCCTCTTTGTGAAACAAGCAAATATCCTGCACTTCTGCTTGGCCTTCCACAGAAAACTCTGAGGGTGACCATTCCCCATCCTCCCGGTCTGACAAGCAGTCGCTCTCCTCACCAGAGGACGGGCTGTCCTCCGGGGCTTTTGGCCAAGAGGTAGTAGCCCAGGAAATTTCCTTAGGAGACCGAGTATCTATCTTGGATATGTCCTCTGGCCTAGAGCGCTTGCGGGAGGTTGTGGCTGCAGACTGAGGAAAATAAGCCAGGTATCCACCGTAGATATGGAAGTATTAGTGTGCCAGAGATACCAGGCTTGCCTAAAAAGGGCCAAAAACTGGGTATCCGAGGCATGCAGTGGCTCTTGTTGACTGAAAGATTCTGGAGCAAGAGGAGATAAGCGAGAAGGAGAGGCAGGTTCACCCACTGGAGGAAGCTGCCCGGGTCCCTCTAGCCACTGAGGATGCGTAGCAGGACTGCCTCTGTCCTGAGTCCCCTTGGCCAATGTCGCAGAAGTCTCCCCAGGATGATCAAGGCACACACTACAAATGCCATCCTGCAAATCTTTGTGTTTCTTAGTGCAGACCATGCACCGCTGAAGGGAAGGCATAACAGAGGCAAATAGCGACGGACCTCAGCCCCGAAAGGTACAAAACAATCTCTCAAAACCCACTTAAAAAAACCTCAGAGGCACAGACTGGCAGGGGAGACAGAAATTAATATATTAAGGTGCCCACAAAAGCCCGCAGCTATGCTGTAAAATTCCCGCCGAAACAAAATGGCCACCACTAAAAATCCCACTGAGACAAAGAGCTCCCCGAAGCCTTCAAACACACAGAAAATTTTAAAAAGTAACAGATTCTATGAGTTAGGGCTGTAAGGACCCTAAATATGGTGCTTATACCCAAAAGCTGGCTCCATATTGCCCCGATGGAGTCCTGATGAAAATCAGGAGGTGGGGGGGATTTTGAAGATCAACTCATTGTGCCTGGAAGAGAAGCAGTGCAGAGAAGCCAAGGCAGACAAGTCATAGCAAAGGGGAGACAAAGCTGCCAGGAAAAAAAACTGCAGGTTCCCCCAAGGATCGGCTGCACAGCTCCTCATGAGCTGATGCAGGTTTTCTCCCCTATAGAGAGGGAAGCTCAACTGATCCTCCTGACCAGGAGCTCAACCTCATATATATTTAGATTAATATATATATATTTTTTTTTTATTTAGCTGTATTTATATCCCGCTTTTCACCGGAACAAAGCGGTCAATTGGGGGATACATTTAACACGAGGGGATATGAGACACATATGCTACTACTTACAGGGAACATGGGCAATGGAGGGTTAAGTGGCTTGCCCAAGACCACAAGGAGGGCCTATAGGACTAGAAATCCCAGTCCCTCCGGCCTAAGATTGCTGTCCCCAGGTGGGACTTGAACCCCCAGCCCTCCGGCCTGAAGTACCTTGTCCTAACCACTAGACCACTCCTCCCATATATATATGTAAGTATGTGGCTGGGAAACCCAGAGGGGCACCTCTAGTGCGCACTGGGTACATCCAGCAAGAAATAAAAGGTTTAAAAGAAAAAGAACAGAAAGCACAGTTACTTACCTGTAACAGGTGATTCTCTGGGAACAGCAGGAATAAGTCTTCACATATGGGTACGTCGGTACCGACGGAGTCTGCGCGGGAACGCTCCCCAGCGTCCAATCAGAAAGCTTTTGGGAGCATCCCTCAGCGCCTGCGTGCTGCCTTCCCGCCTTTCCAACTGTCTCTCCTCAGTTGAGTTTCATAGCTGAGACAAAGAGAGAGAAAGAGGAAAGGAAGAGAGATATAGAAATACAACTCCTAGGGGAGGTGGGCGGGTTGTGAAAGACTTATTCCTGCTGTTCCCAGAGATCACCTGTTACAGGTAAGTAACTGTGCTATCTCCAGGAACAAGCAGGAATGAGTTTTCACATATGGGGACTCCCAAGCTAAGATGCTTGGAGCCCTAACATGTTGAAGAATGAAAACATGCTACAGCTCATATGGCCAGGCATCCTGAGGATGGAGGGCAGGAGTTGAAAGAGAGGAGCTGTAGGAAAAACAGCTAACCTAAGAAAGGACTACCCACAAGGAGTCCTTGTATGTATGATCATTATCAAAAGATATATTGAAATGAACAACCATCATAACATTGAAATGAATAATTACCATATGACGCTCACCTACTGGATTGCAGGAAGTAGAGAGGCTGATGGAGTCTACTGGGGATCCAGTAGAATAATGTTCAAGGTGACCTCACTGGAGTGGAGGTGGAGGTCAACATCTGGAAGTGAGAGGTGACCCCAGGATTCAATTGGGGTAGCACAAACACGTCAGGTCTTCAGTGGGAAGCTTCATGGAAAGCGGAAAACTCTTTTGGCTACAGAAGTATTCAGAGGTAGGAGCAAAAGAGGAAGACTGACCGATCTGGACAAACAGACTTAGTTCTTGAGGGAGGAAAGGGTAGGAGAAGAACCCCATACTCCCAAGAAAGGACAGATGTTTGGGGAATTGAAATTGAAATCCACTGAGGATCCACCATGTCTTTCCTAACTGGTGAGAGGTAGGAAGACATTGGGGCATGGAGCTTCAGGGATACATAAACCTAGGATACGGTAGGGCTGTCTACCACAGCAGTGGTTGTGTGCATAATATCCGAAACATACTGTGGAACAGTATGAAGCTGTGCAAGCCCACTGTCAGAAACATACAGGAAGGTAAAAACCTTTATGAGCATAGACAGTCAGAGAGATAAGTATAAGGTATATAGATATATATCTATCTATCTATAATGAGATCTAAAGGGCATAGCATATGCACACCTAGCTGACAGACAGATACATCTACAGAGATGTATATAGGTATATATATATTCAGGTATATATATCTATGTATATATGTCTAAAGATAGATGTCTACAACTAAGCAGACAGAGCTATGCATATCAGGACATTCACATGGAGATGTGAAGGGAAAAGATTCATCTAAGAACAAGGTGAAACCTACTTGTGAAGATATATAAAGAATCTATTCCCCCAGAGATGATGGTAAAGGAATGCTATCCAGTAAATAACCAGGATGGTTACGTGAAAAAACAGAGGATAATATCAGTCTGTAAACAGCAAGTTCGGAGTCCTGTGGAACTCCAGCATGGTAAAAGGACAGAAACGCATAGAATGAGATACCAGGTTGACCTACGTGAGGGACAAAGGAGGTATCAGGCGTTTTCCAGATTAATATGTGCTGTCCTTGAAGTATTAGGATACCATGAGAACAAGCTGCAAGAAAAAAAAAAAAAAAAAAAAAGAGAGTATATTCCCTATAGGAATGGGATAACTCTTAGACTTTCACGTGGAGAAGGCTTATGTCCTTTTCCCTCTTTTTTTTTTTTTTTTTAAAAAGAAGATAGTAGGGTGTGAAGAACCCTCACAGTCATAGGGGATGACTGAGGAAGCCTTTTTCAACCATGATGGATAGCCATTAGAGAAACTCTATGCTCTCTAGCAAGGGCCCATAGTGGAAAGCTTCTCAGTAGGATTGCAGAGAGCATTATGCAGGAGAACTGGGATGTAGAACTGGCTGATGGAGAAAACTGACAGCCACGTCCACTACGTTGCCAAACCCAGAGATTGGAGATGGCAAGGGTAGAAGATAGTGTAAGAAGCCTGTAGTGAAAAAGGATCGTCCAAGAAAGATGTAGAAAACTATCTTGGAATCACTACTAAGGCCAGATAGGAGTGGTGGAAGACAAGACTGGGAAAAGTACCAGTAGTCAATTACTGGAACTCCTGCATGGGCAGCTACTGAATAGGACAACAGAGAGAGTCGGTCTGTGTCAAACAGAGAGACAGACTGAACAAAGAGAGCAAGCTGTCTGTCTGCAGAGCTGCCCAGATAAAGAAGGGAGTTTACTCAGGAGAAGAAACTCTACAGTGAAAAGAAAGACAAGACTTTCAATGGTATGGTACCACTCTTACAGGGGAAACCCTGGGGAAGAGGGTAGAGATAGAAGCTGAAGAAGGACTTACCACATGGTAAGTCCCTGGAAGGAAAGAATTCATGCTGGTACAGAGAAACTATCATGTGATAGTTGCTAAACCTCTCTTCTAGACAGGAAGAGGTGGAAAACTCTGTAACTTATAGACATGAATATCCTGACAGTTCAGCATACTGAAGAGTAAAGGGATTTCCTAAGAATAGGAATCCCTGAGCAGAGTTTTGAATGGAAAAACAATGAAAAACTTCTGCTGAAAAGAAATTAACTGTAGTTATAAAAAGATTAATCAGAAACCTATGGTTACTGTGTTTATTCAGCTTGGCTAGAGTTTGGATTCTTCAGACCAGGGCGAGACTTCCCCTGCTTGGGAACATCCGAATGATGGGCAGGAGAAGAGGAAAACCTCTTTCTTTTAGGGAAAGGTGGTTTGGTAGGACATTTCCTACCTGCTGAGGAAGGAGAGGGCTTAGGATGGCCCTCAGAAACAGGAAAGTCAGTGGAGCAATGAGCAACCTGACGTAAGGACTCCTTATTGAAGAGATTTTCTCCAGTACAAGGAGTATTACTCAGTCTTTGTTGTGCCCATCTACTCAAGTCTGATGCTTGGAGCCAGGCTTTACGACGTGCTCCTATGGCTATAGCAGACGTTCTGCTAACAGACTCAAAAGAATCTAGGGAAGCACGAGAAAGAAACCAAGAGATATTTTGGCTATGACTAAGAAGTAAGGAATAGTCTGCAGCCTTGGGCTCTGATAGAAAAGGAGTCAAAAGAGATAATTTCTTTATGATCTCCTGAAGGGATAGACTCATATAGAAAATATATGAGAGAATCCTTGTTGCCAGCATAGATGTTTGGAAGGTTTGATGTCCAAAGGCATCCAGTGTCCTAGATGCACGCCCTGGCGGGAAAGAAGAATGTTTTTTCTTGCTTTTTACCTTCCTCATTGCTGATTCCACTACAATGGAATGATGGGGAAGTTGAGGCTTTTGAAATCCTGGAGAGGGGGGCACCTGATACAGAAGATCAGTTGCTGTAGGAGGTGAAGAAACCTTTAAAGGTTTTTCCCATATCCCCAGAAGAAGATTCTGCAAAGAGTGATGTAAAGGAAGCATTATATTTTCCTTTCCTGCAGAAAAACCCTGAGAAGACTCATAGCCAGGGATAGGAATATTAAGGAAGGTTGCCATGTCAAGGAGAAATTTCTGAAAAGAAGGATCTCCAATGGGAACCATCCCTGGACAGGCTAAATTTGAAAAGGTAGCCTGGGCACTGGAGGATGTACCTGTCCGGTGCAGAACAGGATTTGTAATGGATAGACACTGGAACTGGCAGTTATGAGTTGAGACAGTCAGTAGTGTATTATCCATGCCAGGTATCGACTCCAAACTAGGTATAGAGAAGAGCGATCCAGGTGAAAAAAGCATGGAAGGAGCTGGTTCCGATGATACTGCAGGTACCGGCATCGATACCGATACCGGTAGTTGTGCTGGAATCGAAGGCTAAACCGACACCGAATCAGTCATCGGAGGCTGCTCATGCGGTACCGAAGTAACTAAAAACCCTTGGTGATTATCCTCGGTACCGTGCATGCGGAATCGGTAAACATCGGTTCCGAGACGCATCGGTACCCAGTCCTCTAGACTAGAAATCGATTCTAGACTCGGCATCGAAGGAAGCGAGTCTATCGATGTATGCCTAGAGGGTACCGACGTCGGTGGTGGTATCGGCGGTACTGCCGATACTGGAAAGTCAATCTGGGACGTTTCGGTCGGTCCCGAAGGTACCGAGAACGCCAGATGACGATCCCTGGTGAAGAGCGGATCACTCAACACCGGTGCCGATGCCAGGGTATCGGTACCGCTCGAAGCGGATGGCTCAGGTATGTTCTGTGAGGGGTGAGCCCCAGGAACAACCTGAAACCCCTGAAATGCTTTGGAGCCTGAAGACTCCCGCCGGGGTTTTAATGCCGCCAATGGGGTCTTGAGGGCAAGGCCGGGGCCGTCAGCATGCTTAGCATGAGACTTACCACTCAAGGATTGGCTAGTCTTAACAGACTGTTTGTGGGTTACCTGATCCTGTAGAGAAGAAATGGCCGGTGCCCTGCCAAAGGGAGGGAAAACGGTATCGAAGGAAACTCGAAAGAGAGAATCTCTTCTCACAGAATTGAAGCCTGACGGTTCAGGGGAAAAAGGGTCAGGACCCAAACAGGTTAGACACCAGTCATTGGAGTCTAAAAAGAAAACTGAATTTCCACAGTGAAGGCACTTCTTAGGAGAAGAAGACTTCATGATGGAGAGGCCTTATAGGCCCAAAAAATTGTAAGACAGAAACTGAGGGAAAACTGTCCCTCAGTTTGAGAAAAATAAAAGAAAAAACCCCACCAGCGGTACCGGTGGCAGCAGGAAAACAGCCGCGACCACAAGAAAACAAGAATTAAAAAATTAAAGAAAAAGGTTTCTGCGGTGACAGGAGGACGTCCTGCCGGCTCCGCGGAAAAACAAAAACTGAGGCGAGACAGTTGGAAAGGCAGCATGCAGGCGCTGAGGGATGCTCCCAAAAGCTTTCTGATTGGACGCTGGGGAGCGTTCCCGCGCAGACTCCGTCGGTACCGACGTACCCATATGTGAAGACTCATTCCTGCTTGTTCCTGGAGATAGAAAAAAAAACTACACTCCACATCTGCTGGACACAGAGAAATACTGGAGCGCCCTCTACTGGGGGTAGCTAAATATTACCAGGGAACAGCCTATCAGGCTACTGGTATTTTTTGATTTGTCTCTGTCTCCAGCATCTGCTAGTAGGGGGACTAAACCCACTTGTCTGGACTGGTCTAGCAGGATGTACTGGAAAGTACACTTCCTGTTCCACCCTGGTGACTGATGTAGGCCACATGGCGTCATTGTTCATGAACATCTGAACCGCCTTCCCATACAGGCGCGGATAGAAAAACTGCAGAGCCAAACACACCGCTCTCATCTCCAGCCAATTGACTAGGCCGCCTCCTCCTGGGTCCAACGGCTCTGTGATATCCGATGTTCGCAATGCACTCCCCAACTGGAGAGACTGGCATCTGTTTTCAATGGAATCCATGGGGGGGGGGGGGGGGGGGGGGGGGGGGGGGGGGGGGGGGGGGGGGGAGGGGGGCGGCGCTCCAACAGCATGCCTGCCAGCAGATTCTGTGAGCTGAGCCACCACTTGAGTGCCGTTCAAGTGTCCAATGGGTAAATCAGCTTCCTCGATAACGCATGTACCTGCAGTGACCATCTGCCAAGGGCCTCATATGGGTATGCGCCCAGGGTACCAGCTCGACTGATGCCACCATCAAGCCCAATACCTGAAGATAGTGCCATGCCGTCAGCAAGGACATCCACAAAAACGGTCGAACCTGGGTCCCCAGCTTCTACATTCAAACTCTGAGCAAGGACACCCTTCCGATGTCGGTCTGAAACCTGGCCCCCAAATAGACTAGGTCCTGTGAGAGCTGTAATGCACGCCTGGCATAGTTGACTACTCAGCCTAGAGTCTGGAAAGCGTAGTTACTTACCTGTAACAGGTGTTCTCCAGGGACAGCAGGAATCAGTCCTCACATAAGGGTGATGTCGGCGCCGACAGAGCCCTCGTGCGGAGCAATTTCCCCAGCTTTCAAAGAAAGCCTTTGGGAATGCCTCGCGCATGCGTGGTCCCCTTCCCGCCCAAGGGTGCCATCTTGCTCAGTCAGATGACATAGCTAAAAAGATGGCAAAAAATAATAAAAAGCAATAATAGGACTGCAACTCCAGGGGAGGAGGGAGGGTCATGAGGACTGATTCCTGCTGTCCCTGGAGAACACCTGTTACAGGTGAGTAACTACGCTTTCTCCAGGAACAAGCAGGAAGTCAGTCCTCACATATGGGACTCCCTAGCTACAGGCTACCGAGAACCTATAGCTGAAAAAAGGGCTCCCTCTAGGTGAGCCGCAACAGCAGCGAGAGAACTTTCTCCAAGAATGCATCCCCACGGTAGCCTCACACCAGAGGGCCGGAGGGTCGGAGTTGCCTAAAGCTCAAATAGATTCCGGAGTACCGCCTGACCAAAAACGCTGTCTCGTCGGGACTCCCTATCCAGGCAGTAATGGGCTGCAAAAGTCTGGCTTGAAGACCAAGTTGCGGCCTGGCAGATGTCTGCCAACGGAACAGAGCGGTGATTAGCTACTGATGCGGCCTTAGCCCTGACACAGTGGGCCGTAATACGACCCTGCAGCTGAAGGTCAGCTGCCCTGTACGCCCAGGCAATGCAGTCTGCCACCCAGGTGGATAACGTGTGCTTGGAGACCGGCAGACCCAGTTTACTAGGGTCATAAGAGACGAAGAGCTGAGAAGCCCTGCGATGTCCCCGCGTATGCTCCAGGTAGAAGGCGAGCGCTCTCTTACAATCCAGGGTATGCAGAACTGCCTCTGCTCTGTTGGTATGTGGCCTGGGAAAGAAGGTGGGAAGAACCACCTCTTGGTTGAGGTGAAATGAGGAAACCACTTTTGGGAGGAATTTGGGGTGCGTGCGGAGTACTACCCTGTTCTTGTAAAACCGTGTGTATGGCCTATCTGACACTAGAGCCTGCAGCTCTCACACACGCCTAGCCGACGTGAGTGCTACCAGGAAGAGCACCTTCCAGGAGAGGAAGCGCAGATGGCAAGCTGCTATTGGCTCGAAAGGGGGGCAAGTAAGTTGCTGCAAGACCACGTCGAGATTCCACTCCGTCGCTGGAAGGCGGACTGGAGGTTTCAGCAGGAGCAGGCCCCTGAGAAACCTGGCTACCAAGGGGTAAGCCGTCTATCGGTGCATGGTTAACCGACAAGGCACTCAGGTGGACCCTGACGGAGTTAGATTTGAGACCTAGCTCTGAGAGATGAAGTAGGTACTGTAACACCTTGGGAACCTGAGATGAGAAGGGTTCTACAGTATGTTGGCGACACCACACTTGGAACCTGCGCCATTTACATGCATAGGATTTTCAGGTGGATGGCCTCCTGGAGGCTTACACCACTTCTTCTACCCCTTCGGTTAAGAGAAAAGGTGCAAGGCCTACCCTCTCAGCAGCCAGGCCATCAAATTGAGGGATATGGGATTGGGGTTCACTAGGGAACCCTGCTCCTGGGTGTGGAGGTTGGGCTGTACCCCCAAGGAGAGAGGGGTTTCCACTGCCAGTTGAAGAGGGAACCAAGGCTGTCTGGGCCACCTGGGCGCTACCAGGATCACCCAGGCCTTGTCCCTGCGAATCTTGGAGAGTTTGTGCTACTAGAGACGTAGGCAGAAAAGCGTACAGGAGGCTTCCCGACCAAGGGAGAAGAAATGCATCTGCTGCTACCCCGAGGGGGTGCGGCTGTCTGGAGCAAAAGCGGAGCAACTGACGATTCTGTGGACTGGCAAAGAGATCCATGGATGGGAGGCCCCGGTGGTTGAAAATCTGCTGGGCAATCTCCCTGTTCAGTTGCCATTCGTGGGGTTGAAGAACCTTGCTCAGTCTGCCAGGCAGTTCTTCTGGCTTGGTAGGTAAACTGCATGGAGAGACATGTTGTGTCGAACTGCGAAGGAACCGAGATCCAGAGTCTCCTGGCAAAGGATCCGCGAACCTGTGCCGCCCTGTTTGTTCACATAGAACATAGCTACCTGGTTGTCCGTCTGTACTAGGACAGACTGGTCGGAGAGGACAGGAGCAAAGGCCTTTAGATCTAAGCGAATGGCCCGGAGTTCCAACAGGTTGATCTGGAGTGTGGCCTCCTGAGGAGTCCACTAACCATGAGTGCAAGAGCCCTGGCTCCCCAACCCATAAAGGTGGCATCCGTGGTCAGCACCCTGGTATGCACAGGAAGCTGGAACAGTACCCCCCCGCAGGAGATTCCCTGATTGTGACCACCACTGCAGGGACTGCACTAGGGGTTTGGATACTGCCACTCTATCGGACAGGCGTCCCGTGACCACTGGTCCCGCAGGGTCCACTGAGCTGTCCGCATGTGCATGCGTGCGAAAGGAGTAACATGAACCGTGGAGGCCATGTGGCCGAGCAGGCGTAAGAACCTCCATGCTGAGACCTGGGGTACTTGACTCACCATGCCCACCTGAGACAGCAGGCAGTCTGCCCTGTCCAGTGGCAAGTAGGCCCTGGCTTGCAGGGTGTCTAGCCTTGCCCTGATGAATTCCAAGTTCTGTGTGGGGAGCCAAGAAGACTTTGCGTGATTGATGACGAACCCCAGATGCTGAAGCAGAACAATTGTGCGAGCTGTGACATGGTGCGGCTCCTGAGCTGACTGGCCCCGTATGAGCCAGTCCTTTAGGTAAGAGAACACAAAGATCCCCTGGCTCCTGAGGAAGGCCGCTACCACAGTTAGGCACTTGGTGAAAACCCCTGGCGTGGAAGCTAGACCAAAGGGAAGCACTTTGTATTGGAAGTGGTTTCCTCCGACCACAAACCTGAGGTATTGTCTGTGGTCCAGATGTACGAGAATGTGTGTGTAAGCATCCTTTAGGTCCAAGGAGCATAGCCAGTCTCCCTGCTGGAGGTAAGGCAGAAGTATCCCAAGTGAAAGCATCTTGGACTTTTCCTTTACCAAGAACTTGTTGAGATTTCACAGGTCTAGGATGGGGCAAAGGCTTCCTTGTCTTTTCGGTATCATGAAATACCTGGAGTAAAAGCCTTTCCCCTGCAGGTGGTGGGGCACCGGTTCCACCGCCTGATCCCTGAGAAGACCAGCCAACTCCTGCAAGGAGGAGGTTCCTGTGCAAGAGGGGTCCGAGATGCTCTCCTGGGAAATAGGAGGTAGGTACTTGGCTGAAATGGAGCAGATAGCCGTCTTGGACTATCCTTAATGGCTGGTCACTTGTGGGTGTACAGGGACAGCCGACCTCCTGTGCAGGGCCAAACCACTGGTGGGAGAGGAGCTATGCAGAGGGAGTCAAAAACCCCCTCCCTGCTGGGCAGGAGCAGGAGCTGGAGGCTTGGGGTTTTGAGGCTTACGTCTGCTGGAGAGGCCTGGTAAGTGGGGTAGTTTCTGTAATCCTGTCCCTTCCTCGGGTAAAAGAGCTTTTTCCCCCCAAGGTCTTCTTCCTGTGAGAAGGAGCAGATGTCTTCTTCGACAGCCTTGTCTGGGTCAAGTACTCAAACTCAAGTTCAGCAACCTTCTCAGTCATGGGTTTGCCGAAGAGGTTATCTCCTCGGCAGGGGACATCGACCAACTTGTCCTGTACCCATGGCTCGAGGTCAAACGACATGAGCCAAGCCTGGCGCCTTGCACTGATGCTGGCTGCGGCTACCCGGGCTGAAGCCTCGAAGCTGTCTCGAGACAAACTTCGAGCACTCTCTGATCCCAGTGGACAGGGCCTTGAAGAGCTGCAAGGGTTCCTCGGAGAGGCCAGCAGAGAACCCGGCAATCTCCTTTGCCAGGTCTCTTAAGTACATGCCCATGTACAGCTGGCATGACAGCATTGAGCCCTGGAAGCACTTTCTGCCGAGGGTGTCCAGGTTCCGGGCTTCCTGGCCGGGAGGCACCAAGGAGTGCGTCTTTTGGCTCTTGAGCCTTGCCATGGAGTTGTGCGGCAGCTGCGCCTTTTGGAACCCAGGGCTCTTACGGACTCGATAAATGGAATCGACCCGTTTGCTGAGGGCTGGCGCCAAGGCTGGGGACTCCCACATGCGGAGCATCAACCGTTCCAGCATCGGAGGCACCGGTACAGTAAGGGCCTCCTTCGGAGGAGAGTCATACTGGAGGGCATCGATCTCCTTGGCTCAAGGCTCCTCCTCGGCATCTGCAGGGAAAGCCAAAGCCTTGGCCATATAGAGAAACATAGAAACATGATGACAGAAAAAGACCACAAGGCCCATCTAGTCTGTCCTTCCATAACAACTACAACAGTCCACTTTTTACCTTTAGAGATCCTCTGTGTTGGTCCCATGCTTTTTTGAATTCAGTTACTGTCCTCATCTCTACCACCTCCACTGGGAGACTATTCCACGGATCCACTACTCTTTCCGTAAAGAAATATTTCCGCATATCACTCCTGAATCTATCTCCCTTCACCCTCATCCCATGTCCCCTCGTCGCAGAACTTGCTTTCAATTGAAAGAGGCTCTCTCCCTGAACATTTATGCCACGGAGGTATTTAAACATCTCAATCATATCACCTCTATCCCGCCTTTCCTCTAAGGTGTACATATTAAGATCCTTAAGTCTGTCCTCATATGCTTTATAATGAAGACTACTAATCATCTTAGTAGCAACCCTCTGCACCGACTCCATCCTGTTCACATCCTTTTGAAGGTGCGGTCTCCAGAATTGCACACCATACTCCAAATGAGGTCGCACCAAAGACTTATACAGAGGCATTATCACCTCCTTTTTTCTGCTAGCCATTCCTCTCCGTATGCACCCAAGCATCCTTCTAGCTTTTGCCGTCGCCTTTTCTACCTGTTTAACTACTTTAAGATCATCGGACACAACTACGCCTAGGTCCCGCTCTTCTTTAGTGGACAAAAGTACTTCACCTCCTATGCTGTATTGCTCCCTTGGATTGCTGCAGCCCAAATGCATGACCTTACATTTTTTAACATTAAATCCCAGCTGCCAAATTCTAGACCATTCTTCAAGCTTAGCTAGATCCCTCCTCATGTTATCTACACCTTCCTGGGTGTCTACTTTATTGCAGATTTTGGTATCATCCGCAAAGAGGCAAACCTTACCAGACAGCCCTTCCGCTATATCACTAACAAAGATGTTAAAAAGAATCGGACCAAGGACAGATCCCTGGGGCACACCACTGGTAACATCCTTCTCCTCAGACCCCTCACAGTCCGAGAACCTGGTATCCTCTGGGGGCGACCGTCTCGAGGTTCCGAACCCGGGAGTCCGATTGGACGTACCGGGTCCGGTGGGTATCGGCAAGTCTTCCTCCTCCGTCTCCCAAGCTGAGCCCTACGAGGACTCCTCGATGGGTTCCTGCCTCGAGCGTGTCTGTCCCGATGCCGATGGCCCCGGCAACGACGACCTCGGTCCCAAACGGGAGGTCAAGGGAGACCTTGGCCGAGGATCGACTCGAGCCCGCATGGACTCGAGGATCGGCTCTGCCTCTGGAGTCATCAAGGTCCCGGTGGTCGGGGCAGATGCACGGGCGAGACTGGCTATCAGCGCCCGCTGCTGATCCATGAAGGCAGACACGCTGCTCTCCAAGGCCGCCAACCTGAGACCCAGCTCAGAAGGCTCTGCAGCCCCCGGCTCGGTTCCTGACACCGGGACCGACGCCGGTTCTCCCGGAGTCCACGAGGACAACAGGCATTACCTTGTCTGATGCCGCCGGCTCCGTATGAGGTATTTTAGCAGGCCTCTCTGACTCGGCAAACCCGGGGCGGCATTTGGCGCTCAGCGACCTGGAACCCGAGGGCCCCGGCCGATCGGAGTCCTCCAGAGGATGCAGCCCTCACGGGTTTCTTCTTCTTCTTACGGTGCTCCCGGGTGGGAGACCCCCTTTCAGAAGACCTCAGACAGTGCTTAGGTTCAGAGTCCCAAGATGTTGAGACTTCTGACGAGGTCCTGGCCCGGATGGATCCAGACTCGGAGAAAATAGTCTTGCGCTGGTGCTGCCTGCTCCTCAGCGCTTTGGAGGACATCTTGCCACACGGACCGCAGACCACCGGGTCATGGTTGGGTCTGAGGCAGCAGTCATGGGTGTCGGTGAGGGACATCTTTTTTTACACCGATCACACTTCTTGAACCCGCTGGCAGCCATCAGGGGGAAAAAGGGCCCCTGCGAGGTCGAAAGACCAGGCTGCCAGTTAAAAGAAAAAGAGCGTGAATGCTAGTCACTAAGGACAAATCGAAAAAGTTAGTCGGACTCGATACCGGTGTACCGAGCCAAGGCAGGAAGGGGAACCGACGTCGAACCGGTATCAAAAATGGTAGAAATAGTCAAAAAACAATCAACTTTTTCAGAGGAAAATGGGACGACCTCTGTCGGGCTCTGCGGAAAAAAGACAACTGAACAAGATGGCACCCTTGGGCGGGAAGGGGACCGCGCATGCGCAAGGCATTCCCAAAGGCTCTCTTTGAAAGCTGGGGAAATTGCTCTGCACGAGGGCTCCGTCGGTGCCGACGTCACCCATATGTGAGGACTGACATCCTGCTTGTTCCTGGAGAAACACTCGATCATTCAAGCGGTCACCGCGTTGCTTTCCTGTAACAACTTCACTCTTATCAAGCAGTCGTCTAGGTAAGGATGCACAAGAATGCCCTCTCGACAGAGCGCTGCTGTAACCACCACCATAACTTGGTAAAGGTGCGAGGAACTGTGGCCAAGCTGAATGGCAGTGCGCGAACCACAAACCGCAGGAAGCACTGATGCCCTTGATGAATGGCTACATGACAATATGCTTCTGTAAGGCCGAGGGCAGGAGGCTTGCCCTATCTTATCGCCACCACCACAGAGCGAAGAGTTTCCATATGGAACCTTGGCATTTGCAAGGCCCGGTTTACATGCTTGAGGGTCAAAGATGGGATGGAAGGCGCCTTCTTTTCTGGGTTCCATGAAATAAATGGAGTATCGACTGCAACCTAACTGCACACATGGGAACATTCACCACTGCCTCCAGATGCTGGAGCCGTCCTAAGACAATGGGGAAGACACACTTTTCAGCTGATTGGAGACTGAGAATACCAGGCTTGATGGACAGTGACAGCTGCTTATCTAGGGTGATATCATCAAGACGGAGCATGCTGATGAGGCGAGATAACCCACATGTCTGGTTTGGACTGGACTGGAGTAATAAGAAATGAACAGTTAAATGACTTGCCCCCAGGTCACAAGGAGCATCAGGGAGAAAAGCAAGATTTGAACCCTGGCTTTCAATCCACTGCTCTAATCACTAATTTACTCATCTACTTCAAAAGTCAACACATGCCTGTCTCCGTCCCCACCTATGCACTCTTTGTCCCCAGGATCAATCCAGCGACATCAGCATGTCTTATCTACAAGAGACTTCCTCTAAGTGGAATGCAGTGCAACCTACAAATCCAGCTCTGCAGCAGATTCACAAAAGCAGGGACTCCCAGAAGATCTCACCTGTAGGGACACAACTATGGTATTGGAATGAGTCTGGACATGTCTCCCATTCTGGCTGCCTTTTGTGCGAACAAAGTCCTGCAGCTGTGCAATCTGCTTATTCAGACTCCCAATATCCTGTGGGGGAGAAAGCAGAGATATGAGAGCTCTCCTCAGAATTTATACAGGCAGGCATTTGGGAGTCTTCCCCCATGGATCCTTCAGCTACCACATCACTCACCTGTTTAATGATGTATGTCAGTTCCTCAATCTCCACAGCTTTGTCATCAAAAAGAGATTTACGCTTTGCCACTGCGAGAGAGAGAAAGATCAGCAAGGACAGATAGAAAAAGAGAGAAAGAGTTCACAATGAAACCTGTGGGATGGACGGCATAACAGAGCCTGCAAGAAAAAGTAGTGAGGCAGGGCCTGCAAGGGGAGGTAATGGAGAGGAAGAGAGTCATCAACGGAAGATCAAGGGAACACAAGCAAAATGAATGAGAGGAGCAGAGATGCAGGGGTGGTGACGAGAGGGGGAAAGAAGTCTAAAGTCACTGTTAAGGAGTGTACATACACCTCAGATTGCTTTTAATGTAAAACAGGTTATGCTAGGTTACATAAAAATTCTCTCACTTTCAGTGGTCAACTTCATAGCCTACATGTAGCAGCTGTTTCCTCTTTTGCATGATAACTTACAGATAGTTAGTTTCTCCAATTTTGCAAATGTGTTACTGAGATCCTTCCCAATGCGCCTGAGGGAAAGAAAAAAGTAACCTTTTACAGCAGTACTGTATAACACTAGGCAGACTGTACAAACCAATCATTTATGTTTATGCAAAATTTAAGGCAATGACCAAGTCATGGCAACATCTGTTCCCTACACTAATACATTCCTCTCCAAAACTATCCTTCCTGCAACTTCATTCCCACTCCTAGAACTCCCTCAACATTCAAAAAGCCCAAGCTTCTCCTTCATAGAAGCCGTCATTCACATCTCCACTCTTGCACCCCTCCCCTAAAAAGCACTCCCTGCACTTGAACCCTATTTCTGTACTCCTTCCTATGCATAATCCCAGCATCATCTTCAAAGCCCGTTACACTAGAATCCTATTCCTATGCCCCCTCCCCTCCCCAACACACATGCACATACAACCTGAATACCATCAGCAGAAAGACCCACACTGCATATTTCATACATATGATTCATCCTGTTCCCCACTTCTTTTCCCCTCCCTGCAGAACACTCACTTGGCCATGAGTGTGAAGTCACTCCTTTGCCGGACCGCACTCAGGGCAGGCTGGTTGGATGGGATCCCATTCTGAAATAAAAATTGAGAAAAAAAATGCCTAACACATCTACACTTCTATATTGATACTAATATAGTGAAATTTTACTTACCTGATAATTTCCTTTTCTGGAGTCCTGATGGACCAGTCCAGACAAGTGGGCTGTTTCCACCTGCCAGCAAATGGAGACAGAGGAAGACCAGAAAATTTCAGTAACATTATCCATGGTACTACAGCCAGTGCAGCTAGGGGCACCCTTCAGTATCTGTCTAACTATGCAAATGGTACCCCAAAACAGAGGGCAACCTTGAGAAAATCAAATGCCCCTTTTGAAGGAGACCAGAACCGGCTCAAACACACACAAGAACTCAGTTAACTGCATACATGAACTCTTCCAACACAGACAAGAATTCTGCAACACAAACAAAGGAACTTGGCGGAGCGAGAGTTCGTCCATTGAAAGAGTCAGGTTAGGGTCTCAAGAAGAGAAGGTCTGCAACTCCAAAATGCAGCATGCTGAGCAAATGGCCCCCAAAAGGCTGTTTGAAGAGACTGATCTTTATATGATTTCCAATAGCAGTCCTTGTGGCCTTGGGTAAGTCACTTAACCCTCCATTGCCTCAGAAAAATCCAAGTTAGCAATGTCCCTGTTTAAGTTACCAAGTTTAAGTTACTATGTAAACCGCTTTGACTAAAATGATAAAGCGGTATAAAGAAAAAAACCTGTTAAACATGTGGATAGTGCCCATGGTCCAAAAAAAAAGACTTCAGCAAGACACGGCGAATCCAGGCCAATATTTCAAGGCTGCCGGGGGATGCAAGAGATAACCGACTGCGAAATCACAGAACATCCAGCCCCTGGAGCGCAGAACCATGCCGAGTGTTTTCTGAAGTCTCAAGGAACTCACCATATGAGCTATATCAGAGCCATCTCATAGGAGACCACCTGCGAATGCATCAAAGTATTCTAGCAGTGCCATGCCTTAAGAGCCACCAGATCTAAACATAGGCCTGTCAGATCTCTTCCAAGAGGGTAGAGATCACCATGGCCAAGTAAGCTTTCCATCCTAATTGGTGCCCTACAAGGTCTTCCAGCCTGCAAGCGAGAAGTGAACTGGGTCTTCCATTCAAACAGATCTGTAATGCAACAGCCCCTGGAAGGGTTGCCCCATGAGCAGCCTCACTAGATTAGCCTACCCAGGGCACTTGTGGCCAATCTGGAACCCTTCAGGATCACTAACCCCGTTGGACCTCTCTGCTGTGAATCAGGCATCAAAACCAAGGCCACGATGGAAAAATGTCCAACAGCTACCGTCACGGCCTGGACTGCAGCAGGGCAAAACCGTTGACGTCAACTCACTATTGATAGTGAAGAACATCAGCGCATTGGGCTTGGCCTGCAAAGTCAGGAGATCCAGGAATAAACACCCCCAGAGGTCCATAATGTGCTGGAAAGATGATGGTGCAAGCCCACATTCCTCAGGCTTGAGAGAGTGGTGACCGAAAACCCACTTTGACATTCTCAACACTTGCAATGTACTGAGTTGAGAGAGTTCTGGGGTAGAACTCTATGCCAGAAAGAAGCTCATTTTAAGAGCCACTACTTTTGGGCTCCTCCTGCCAAACTAGCTATGCCACAACAGGGACATCATCCGAAAAGAGCCAGATTACATGGACTGGAACAAAGGGAGTGAAACTGAAGCAGGGCTAGGGGGAATAGACTGCAACTCAAGGCGAATAACCAGCCAGGACACTTCACTCATGGTTAATGGACCCTCAGCCTTCTAGCTTGAACAGTGAGCCCCTCCTACCCAGATAGGCTGGCTTTAGATGTTCAAAGCAATCACTGGAAGCCCCTGGGGCATGCCCTACCACAGACTGCGATAGGGCCACCAGAGCAGACTCTGTGCCATGGAAAGAATACCGGGAAGCAGAAAGTCATAATCCCACATGAGAGGAATCCGTTGCATCGATGGTGCTGACAGTCAGAATCAGTCATATTGTTGCTGTCCTTCTGCCATCAACCAGAAGAGTCCGCTTCTGGAGAGGCAATGTGCACCAAGAAACTACAGACAGAGGGGACAGAAAGAGACTGTCATTACCAACTACCACTTAGCCCAAACTTTCCCCAGGTTGTGGCAAGTGATGCCATACTCTGGACTCAAGCCGCATGAGTCAGTAAGCCAATTGCCCAAGCACACACGTGTTGGCTGCCGAGGAAACGAATGTGAGCGCAGTCACAGGCCTAAGGACAGGGAAAGCACAGTTACTTACCTGTAACAGGCGATCTCTGGGAACAGCAGGAATAAGTCTTCACATATGGGTACGTCGGTACCGACGGAGCCTGCGCGGGAACGCTCCCCAGCTTCCCAAAAAGGAAAGCTTTTGGGAGCATCCCACAGCGCCTGCGCACTGCCTTCCCGCCTTTCCTAACCGCCTCTCCCCAGTTTGAGTTTTAAAGCTGAGACAGAGAGAGAGAGGAAAGGAAAGATAGAAAGAGAGATACAACTCCTAGGGGAGGTGGGTGGGTTGTGAAGACTTATTCCTGCTGTTCCCAGAGATCACCTGTTACAGGTAAGTAACTGTGCTATCTCCAGGAACAAGCAGGAATGAATCTTCACATATGGGGACTCCCTAGCTAGAGATGCCTGGGAGATCCCCAAGGTTGTGAGACCCTGAGAAGGGCTCTACCTCCTCCTATGGATCTCAGGCATCCATCTAGGGAAGGAGGGTAGGAGTTGATTAAGCATGGAACAGGTGTTTGAGAACAGCCTGACCAAACAAGGCATCCCGGCGGGAGTCCTTGTCCAAACAGTAATGGGCTGTGAAGGTATGAACCGAGGCCCAGGGGGCCGCACGACAGATCTGGTCGATGGACACAGAATTTAGATGAGCCATAGAGGTGGCCATGGCCCTCACATTATGAGCTGTAACAAGGCCCTCCAGAGAAAGGTTCTTACTCTGGTAGGCGAAAGAAATACACTGAGCAATCCAATCGGACAGTGTCCTCTTAGAGGCTGGAAGTCCCAAATGAGAGGGATCAAAAGCAACAAAGAGTTGAGAAGACTTTCTATGTTGCTGTGTCCTTTGTAAGTAAAAGGCAAGAGCTCTCTTACAATCCAGGGTATGAAGATTCCTCTCTGCACTTGATGCATGAGGACCTGGAAAAAAGACAGGTAAATACACCTCTTGATTAAGATGAAAAGGTGAGACCACTTTAGGCATAAAGTGTGGATTGGTCCTAAGGACTACCTTATCATGATGGAACCTTGTATAAGGTGGATTAGCCACTAAGGCCTGCAGTTCATTGATGCGGCGAGCTGAGGTGACTGCAATGAGGAAGATAACCTTCCAGGAAAGAAATTTCAAGGAGGTGGTGGCTAAGAGTTCAAAAAGGTGGCTTCATAAGCTGACCAAGAACCAAATTTAAGTCCCATGCCACCGGAGGAGGCCTAATGGGAGGTTTAGTTAAAGTTAGGCCTCTCATGAATCTTGCAATAAGAGGATGAGAGGAAATAGGCTGTCCATTGAGAGGCTTAAGGGATGCTGCAATAGCACTCAAATGGATTCGTCTTAAGGCCTGCATTGGAGAGATGCAGGAGATATTCTAATAGAGAATTCAAAGGTAGTGCTAGAGGGTCAAGACCCTTCTCAGCACACCAAATGGAAAACCTTTTCCATTTAAAAGAATAGGAACGTCTAGTAGAAGGCTTTCTGGAAGCATGGAGGATATCCTTCGTCTGCTGAAAAAGATTCCAATCTTGAAGGTCTAAGCCTTCAGCAACCAAGCCCTGAGGTGAAGGGACTTGGGGTTTGGGTGCCACAAAGTCCCCTCCTTCTGGGACAGAAGGTCTGGAGCAGCTCCCAAATCCAGGGAGGGAGCTTGAGAGAGATGCAGAAGTAGAGGGTACCACACTTGGCGTGGCCAGCGTGGAGCTATGAGGATCATAGATCCTTGATCCCTGTGGAGCTTGAACAGAGTCTTGGGAATTAAGGGAATGGGTGGAAAGGCATACAGGAAGTCTTGACCCCAGTGAAGGAGGAAGGCATCCTTGGCCTGAACTCGCTGACACAGAATTCTGGAACAGAACCGGGGAAGTTTGGCATTCCACGGACTTGCAAAGAGGTCTATGTCTGGGGTTCCCCACTCTTGAAAGATTCTGAGTACCTGGTCCATGTGCAGGGACCATTCGTGTGGAAGCAGAACTCGACCGAGTCTGTCTGCCCAAGAGTTTTGGATTCCTGGAAGGTATACGGCCAGGAGATGGATTTGATGCTCTCTGGCGAAGGCCCACAGTCTTAAAGCTTTGTTGCAAAGCAACAGAGAGCCAGTTCCTCCTTGCTTGTTTATGTAAAACATGGCTACCTGATTGTCCGTATGAATGAGGACTGTCTTGTAGCTGAGCAGGGTATGGAAGACCTTGAGAGCTAGAAAAACTGCTCGGAGCTCCAAGTGGTTGATATGTAGAGTGGTCTCCTGTGGAGACCAAGTGCCCTGAGTGGAGAGGTCTTGTAGATGAGCTCCCCAACCTGTTTGGGAGGCATCTGTTGTGAGGGTTGCTTGGGGCAACAACTGTTGGAAGGGGGACCCCAGCAACAGATTTTGGGTCGACTTCCACACTGGAGAGACCAAAAGAGGCGCCTGGAGGTTGCTATTTTGTCTGACAGAGCCCCTGATGCTTGAGTCCACTGGGTGGACAAAGTCCATTGAGCTGCTCTCATGTGAAGGCGAGCATAGGGGACCACATGCACTGTGGATGCCATGTGGCCTAGCAGTTGTAGCATCTCCCGGCCAGTTAAATGGCTCTTTGACTGAATCTGGGAGGCTAACTGCACTAGGCGTAAGCAACGGGCCTGAAGAAGATAGGCCCTTGCAGTGGTAGTATCTAGCCAGGCCCCTATGAACTCTAGGGACTGAGTAGGGGTGAGCTGGGACTTTGGGAGGTTTACCACAAGTCCCAGATACTGCAGAATGCGCCTTGTGCAGTCCAGGGAAGTCTGGGCCTCTGACTGAGATGGAGCTCGGATGAGCCAGTCGTCCAGGTATGGGAATACAAATATCCCCAGAGTGCGTAGAAATGCAGCTACTACTGCCATGCATTTGGTGAACACTCTTGGAGCAGAGGCCAGACCGAAAGGAAGCACCCTGTATTGGTAATGCTTTCCTTGGAAAAGAAAACAGAGGAACCTTCTGTGAGATGGATGGATGAGGACATGTGTGTACGCATCCTTGAGATCTAGAGAACAAAGCCAATCCTGACTCTGAAGGTATGGAAGGAGAGTGCCCAGAGAAAGCATCTTGAATTTCTCCTTGCATAGAAATTTGTTCAATTCTTTGAGATCTAATATGGGTCTGTAGCCCCCTGTTTTCTTTGGGATCAGAAAGTAGGGGGGAGTAAAACCCTGACCCTTGTTGAAGAAGAGGTACTTCTTCTATTGCCCCTTGGGCAAGAAGGGCAGCCACCTCCTGACCTAGAAGGTCGAGGAGAGATGTTGGAGAATTGAAATGTCTCACCATGGTGTGAGGAGGAAGGTTTGAGAAATGAAGTTTGTACCCCTCCCTTATGATGGAGAGGGTCCACTGCTCTGTTGTAATTTGCTCCCATCTGGGAGCAAAATGAGCTAACCTTCCTGGAATGGTGAGAGGCTCTGGCTGTTTCAGAGCCAGAAAGGCTAAGTTCTCTAGCATCAAGTCAAAAGCCCTGAGGAGGCTGGGTCTGCTGAGTTGCAGCAGCCCCTGTAGGCTTAGGCCTGGCCTGTTTAGGTTGCTGACACTTAGCAGCAAAACAACCTGTAGATGATTGTTGGCCAGAAGCAGGATGGAATCTGCCTTTCTTGAAAAAAGACTTCTTGAAAGGTTTTTTCTTGGCAGGAATGGAGGTTGACTTTGAAAGTCTATCCAAAGCAGAATTTTCTGCATCCATTTGAGTGGCTTTTATTTGCCAATCTTTGCCAAACAGGTTTTCTCCTGTACAGGGAAGATTTCCCAAGCCATCCTGGACCCAAGATTCTAGATCAGAAGCTTGGAGCCAAGCAATTCTGCGTGCAGCTATGGCAATGGCCGAAGCTCTGCTGGCACCCTTCAAAAGGAGTCAAAAGCTGCACGGTTGGAAAACTTTGAAATATCTTGGAGTATGCTTAAGCCAAATAAGAAATTCTTCCCTTTTATCCTCTGGAAGAAAAGGGAGGAAAGTGTGCAGCTTATCTGCAACTTCTTTCAGAAACATTCCCATATAAAGACTATAGGAGTTGATTCTGGCAATGAGCATACTGGCTTGGAAGATTTTCCTACCAAAAGCATCCAAGGTCCTGCATTCTCTTCCTGGAAGAGCAGAGGAGTGTCTTTTTGCACTCTTTATCTTTTTCATAGCTGACTCCACCACAATAGAATGGTGAGGAAGCTGTGTTTTATGAAAACCAGGACAAGGAGGGACACGGTACATGGTGTCCAACCTACGAGAATGAGGCGAGATAGTGAGAGGAGTCTCCCATAAGTCAGTCAATCATGTGATCATACAGAATCTCATGAATTGGCAAGGTGACTGCCTCCTTAGGAGCCTTAGAATAACCTAAAATATCCAATTTTTTAGCTCTAGGCTCTGATTCAGAGGTTACTGAAATAGAGAGCCCTTTAGCCACTTCTCTTATGAAGTCTTGAAAGGACAAGTCTTCTGGAGGAGATCTTCTTCTTTTTGGAGAAGAAGGCTCTTCAGGAAGGGCTATGGATACTTCAGCAGATGCCTCTGATGCATCAGAATCTTCGGAGGAATCAAAGTATCGACTGTCAGGGTGCTCTTTCAAAGCCTGATACGCGTACCGAGCCGTATCGACATCGGGCGTTATCGGTACCAGTTCGGTACCGATGGGCATCCCTAGGCAGGGAACCGCTGCAGATGACACCATGGCCGATGTCAATGCAGTCGGTACCGGTACCGACAACGGAGTTTGTTGTGGTATCAGCGGCGTCGCAGCTTGAATGAAGGCTGTGATAGCCTGCTGCATGGATAGAACATTCTGATCCATCGATGCCATGAATGCCTGGAATTCGGTACCGGAAGGTTGCACCGGTACCCCAGAGCATTCTAACAGATGATCGGTCGAGGCCATGCCATCGATGTCAACCTGTAACCCCATAGGTGGAGCTTTGGAAGCCGGAGCTTTCCGCCGGGGTAGTTTTGCCGGTGCAGGATCCTCGAGGGCAAGCCCGGAGGCATCTCGATGCTTGGAAGGAGATCTACCATTCGAGGACCGGCTGGATTTATGTTTGGTTACCTGAGATCCATGGGAGGAAGAAGCAGCCCTGGAAGACGTTGATGCCACTGAAGCTGCATCAGAGGGAAACAGAACATGGAGCTTGGCTGCTCGGTTCTGTAAACCTCGTTTGGACATCAAGGAGCAGGACGAACAATCCAAAATGGAGTGGTCAGGACCCAAACATTTGAGACACCATTCATGGGTGTTGGTAACAGAAATAGTACCGCTGCACTTAGTGCATTTTTTAAACCCGGAGGCTGGTTTTTCCATGAGGAAAATTTTTCGTGAGGCCTAAGGCCCAAAAGAGGAAAAAAACACACTAAGTGAGGGAAAAATGTGTTTGTTTGTTTTTTTTTTAAGAAAGAAAAGAAAGACCGGCGGTACCGGTCTGACATCAGGGAAGGCAGACACGCGACCAAAGAAATAAAATAAAACAAAGAACTTCTTCAGCAGTGACAGGAACACGACCTGCTGGCTCCGTGGAAAAGAAGAACTGGGGAGAGGCGGTTAGGAAAGGCGGGAAGGCAGCGCGCAGGCGCTGTGGGATGCTCCCAAAAGCTTTCCTTTTTGGGAAGCTGGGGAGCGTTCCTGCGCAGGCTCAGTCGGTACCGACGTACCCATATGTGAAGACTCATTCCTGCTTGTTCCTGGAGATCAGCACTAGAAGTGTGCATCCCAAATGGCAAGTTGCCAAACCACTAGTGAACATCTTGGATGAAAATATGCAACTAGACGTCTGCAATGAATTAAGCATTGACAAATCCTAGGTGGCAACAACTCTTTCTGGTAGACTGCAAACCTTAGAGCTTCAATCCGAGTCACTTGCAGGACAGCACTCAATCCTATTCCAAAAAAAGGGACTGAATGAAACAATTCTTCTGGGAATAACAAAGCAAGCAGACCACCTTTCCTTTCGTTGCAGTGTAGGAGCTTCTCCAGGGTAGTTCTAGTTTCCACCTTCCTGGCTAATGAATCATACACAGAGATCCCCAACACATTTGTGACATGTTCCACAAACTGTGGATGCCTTTCACAAGAGGAACATCCCAACCTACTAGTGCTGAGAACCCCTCTTTAAAAGGGAGCCACCAATCCTGACTGTGCTGAGACTAAGCGGAGGTCCAAAGGAGTCCACTGCTCAGTCCAGGGAAGGTAACTTAACCTCCCCTATCCAAAGAAGTACCAGCAGAGGCTTCCTGAGTGGACCTTATGTACATTCTCTTGACTAATGCTGCCAGGAGTGACCATATCTCTGGGTTAGAGAATCCTGCAAGAAAAAAAAAAATGGACTGCACTTGACAGGATTACATTTAGAAGCACCAGAACTGCCATGACCCGAGTATACCAGGACTATCCAAAGGCCCTGACTGATACCCCTGGAAACTCGGCAAGTGGAAGGGGTGGTGAATGCCCAATGGACTGTCTTCAGATGAAGCTACCACCAGGTGTAAACCAAACTCAGAACACAGGGCGAAAATGTTATCCCCCTCCCTTAGTGGTAGAAGCCCTGACAAGGGAAGAGAATGATGTTGCCCTCATCACCCTTTCACTGGATGAAAATGGAGCTCAGCTGATACCCAGGCTCACAATGCATTGCAGTTACCTCCATAGCCAGACTGCCACCACGGTGGAGGACAGGGAACCACCTATTTAACCACCAAGAAGTCTACAAATCCCACAGGGGAGGGAAGGCTTGTCCTTGGTAAGAGAGCAATCCACAAGCTATGTGTCAGCAGTACCCAAAATAGGCTGTTTATTGAACACTTGTGAAGGTAGGAGACAGGAGGCTATCCTCCAGTTCTAGGAATTCTCTCTCGCTAAGGAACAAGCTCTCCTGGAAATCTCGCTGCACATCAAGGGGGTCTCAGGATCTGGGCCATCCAGATCAAGAGGTAGTGAAATGGGTGTAAAGGAGGGGACCCACAGGGTTCTGCCGCCTCAAACGGATCCAACCAAGGGGCCGCAGATGTAGGTCCATTATGGGTCATTTGCCGAAGTGCGGGAGCTCAGGAACTAAAATAGCATCTTCAACCCGCAGCATGATCTGGAACTGGGAAGCAACTCTAGCCTGCCCCCAGAGATGCATGAACAGTTCACTGCTGTGGCCCATCCATCACAGCGAGGACGACCAGGAAAGATCTGATTCAGACATCTTACAGCCAAGGCATAACCACGAAATGTGGCCAGCAAAGCCATCACTGCGATCACAAACCACAGCACAGAAATCTGCTCGAGGCCAAAAATAGCATCTTTCCCACAGAGAGGGCATGCTGAGAGGAGTAGGGCCCCATGCTAACCACAGCCTGATGCTGCCAAAACAGTGTTCTTCCACCACTGGGCACAGACTGTCTAGTGTTATAAGAACATAAGATATGCCATACTGGGTCAGACCAAGGTCCATCAAGCCCAGTATCCTGTTTCCAACAGTGGCCAATCTAGGTCATACGTACCTAGCAGTTTCCCCAAAAGACAGGTTCCACAATGCTTGTACTGGGTCAAGCATTTATATCCTCGGTCCCTTCTTAATTATGGTTTATGGAACTTTCCTCCAGGAACTTGTCCAAACCTTTTTTAAAGCCAGCTACACTAACAGCCTTTACTACATCCTCCGGTAACAAATTCCAGAGTTTGATTACACGTTGAGTGAAAAAATATTTTCTTTTATTAGTCTTAAATAGTTTACCCTGTAGCTTCATTGCATTTCCCCTAGTCTTTCTATATTTTGATAATGTAAACAATCGATCTACGTTTACCCGTTCCACTCCGTTCATTAATTTATAGACTTCTATCATATCTCCCCTCAACCGTCTCTTTTCCAGGTTAAAGAGCCCTAACCTTTTTAGCCTTTCTTCACAGGAGTATCCTTCCATCCCCTTTACCATTTTGGTGACTCTTCTCTGAACCTTTTCTAATAACGCTATATCCTTTTTAAGATATGGTGACCAGAATTGCACACAATATTCAAGGTGCGATCTCACCATGGAACGATATAGAGGCATTATAATATCTTTTGTTTTATTTTCCATTCCTTTCCTTATGATACCTAGCATTCTATTTGCTCTCTTGGCCTCCACTGCACACTGGGCCGAGGGTTTTAATATGTTATCCACAATGACGCCTAAATCTTTTTCCTGGGTGGTGGTTCCTAATGTGTAACCTTGCAATGTGTAACCTTAGTTTGGGTTCTTCTTTCCTAGGTGCATAACTTTGCACTTGTCCACATGAAATTTCATCTGCCATTTTGATGCTCAGTCTTCCAGTTTATCAAGATCCTCTTGCAATTTTCCACAATCCTCTTGGGTTTTAACAACTTTAAATAGTTTTGTGTCATCTGCAAATTTGATAACCTCACTCGTTATTCCACTTTCCAGGTTATTTATGAATATGTCAAAAAGCAGCAGACCAAGCACAGATCTCTGGGGTACACCACTATTCACCTTTCTCCATTGGGAAAATTGGCCATTTAGCCCTACCCTCTGCTTTCTATCTTTTAACCAGTTCCTGATCCACAGTAGTACACTGCCTCCTATCCCATGACTCTTTAGTTTTGCCCAAAGTCTCTGATGAGGGACCTTGTCAAAGGCTTTCTGAAAGTCCAGATACACTATAATCAACTGACTCACCTTTGTCCACCTGTTTATTCACACCTTCAAAAAAGCATAACAGATTAGCAAGACAAGATCTTCCTTGTCTAAAGCCATGTTGTTGTCTCCCATTAGGCCATGACTATCTACATGCTGAGTAATTTTATTCTTTATGACGGTTTCTACCATTTTTCCCAGTACTGACGTCAGGCTCACCGGTCTGTAGTTTACCGGATCACCCCTGGAACCCTTTTTAAAAATTGGTGTTACATTGGCGATCCTCCAATCTTCAGGTATTAGAGATGATTTTAATGATAGTTCACAGATTACTAATAGCAGGTCTGCAATCTCATATTTCAGTTCTTTCAACACCCTTGGATGTATACCATCTGGCCCAGGTGATTTGCTACTCTTCAGTTTATCTAACAGTTGTAATACATCTTCCCGATGTATCGATATTTCCTTCAATTCTTCCGAACCTTTAAATACCACTTCAGTCATGGATAACATCCCTACATCTTCCTCAATAAAGACCGAAGCAAAGAATTCATTCAGTATCTCCACTATCGCCTTGTTGCCTCTTAGTGCCCCTTTAATCCCTCTATCATCTATTGGACCAACTGACACTCACAGGTTTTTTGCTACGAATGTACTTGAAAAAGTCTTTATTTCGTGTTTTTGCTTCTGCAGCAAGCTTCTTCTTAAATTCTCCCTTTGCCTGCCTTATCAATGACTTGCATTTGACTTGCCAGTGCTTGTGCTGTTTCCAGGTTTCGTCGTTTGGCTCTTTTTTCCATTTCCTGAAAGATGCTTTTTTGGCAACAGCCTCTCTGACCTCACCTTTAAACCATGCTGGCAGTTTTTTGGACTTCCTTCCACTTTTCGTAAAGCGTGGAATACAGCTGGTCTGGGCTTCCAAGATAGTAATTTTCAACAACACCCAAGCTTGATGTAAGTCTAACATTTGCAACTGCTTCTTGTAATTTTTTCTTAACTAATTTTCCTCATTTTATCATAGTCTCCCTTTCAAAAGTTAAAAGGTAGTACTGTGGATTTCCTTACTATCCCTCCTCCACTAATTAAATCAAAGGCGATCATGCTATGATCACTATTGTCAAATGGCCCCAACACCCTTATCTCTTGCACTAGATCTGGTGTTCCACTAAGGACTAGGTCTAATATGGCTTCCCCTCTGGTTGGTTCATGAACTAGCTGCTCCAAGAAGCAGTCATTTATTTCATCTAGAAACTTTCTCTCCCTAGCATGTCCTGCCGTGACACTGACCCCGTCAATACCAGGGCAATTGAAATCACCCATTATTATTACTGCGCTGTAACTTTTGTTAGCTTCCTTGATTTCTTTGAGCATTTCATCATCCATTTGGTCATTCTGGCCAGGCGCTCGATAGTACACCCCCACTGCCATCACCTTCCCCTTTTTACATGGAATTTCAATCCATAGAGATTCTACAGCAAATTTTGTTTCCTGCAAAACTTTAATCCTTTCTGACTCAATGCCCTCTCTAACAGAGCGCAACCCCTCCACCAATTTGATCAGCTCTATCATTACGATATAGTTTGTACCCAGGTATCACAGTGTCCCACTGGTTGTCCTCCTTCCACCATGTCTCTGATATTCCATTCATATCTAACCTGTATCTTGGATAAAGTCCACAAAGTCAAATTTTATTCACATAATACAAAACATTGTGCATAATTCCCTCTCTCAAGGTAATTTACCAAAGCACTTAAAGCTTGCAACTGTTAGACCAATCCCGAAGAAGACAACGTTAGACAAGAATAACCCAGCTGCCTACCGGCCTATTTCCAGCATACCCTTTTTAGCGAAAATCATTGAAAAGACAGTGCAACTTCAACTCCAAGAACACATTGATATTCATGCGCCTTTAGACGATAACCAACATGGTTTTCGCCCAAACCATGGAGTTGAAACCTTAATGATTTATCTTTTTGATTACGTTCTCCGTACCATTGATGACATTAAAAAGGGTATTATAATGATTTTTATAGACATTTCGGCTGCATTCGATTCTGTAGATCACAATAGGTTATTACATAGATTAGAGGAGATTGGTCTACATGGGGTCACATTAAAATGGTTTCAATCATATCTGACAGAGAGATTTTTACAAGTAAAGATTGGACAAAAAACTTCTCTGCCCATAAGAGTATTACAAGGTGTGCCACAAGGTTCCGCTCTTTCTTCGCTTCTCTTCAACATTTATTTGCAGCCAATTTGCAATATTCCATTAAAAAGTGGCATAAAGTATACAATTTATGCTGACGATATTATGATTTTCACAACTATCTCCATCGAGAAACCTGATTTTTCCAGCATCACAGATTGTCTATCACAAATGTCCACCTGGTGTAAAACCAACAATATGCAAATTAATTTTAGCAAGACAGAGGCATTATTTGTATCTCGTAACCAAAATTTTGCACATCCACCTGTCATCAAGATAGATAATTCAATTATTCCTATTAAATCAGAAGTGAAATATCTTGGAGTTACTCTAGACAAGGAATTAAATCTCAGATCACACATAAACAAGACGATTAGAAGCGCTTATTATAGAATGAAAATCATCAGAAGACTAAGGCCGCTTCTGGAAACTGTTCACTTCCGCAATGTTTGTCATGCTCTAATTACACCATTACTTGACTTCTGCAATCCAATATATCTGGGTCTAGCTAAGCAGTCACTGAAGCCTTTACAGTTAGCGCAAAACACCGCTGCTCGTATAATTTTTGGTCTATCAAGTAAAGAGCATATAACTCCTATCTTAAAGGAGCTTCATTGGTTACCAATATCATCTCGTATTAAATACAAAACAGTAATTTATATTTTCAAGATAAAGCAACAATGTTCTGCAAAAAGTCTGACGTATCTTATCCGGTCAGATATTAGCAACAGACCTAGGAGAAGTGTATCTGAAAATAGAATCAGCTCCTCAAATGACATCAGAAAAACACGCAAGGAGACCTCTGAGAGAGCTTTCTCGTTTGCTGCGACTTCCATCTGGAACTCCCTACCTAATGATCTGAGAGCAGCTCAGGACATCAAAGACTTTAGAAAACAACTGAAAACAGTTTTGTTTACGGAGCACTACGGTCATGCAATCAACTAATTAATTTTTAAGAAAGCAATTATTTATATATACATTGTACAATAGCTCACTTTATAGTATAGCTCACAATATATATAGTGCACCTTTTCCCAAGACATTTAATCATATATTTACAAACTATGTATATATTATCACAGATTTTTTCACTATTACTAATTTTCTCTTTTGTTAAACCGCTTTGATTGTATGATAAGGCGGTATAAAAATCCAATTAAATAAATAAATAAAATAAAAATAACCTCTCATTTAGTGCTATATATGCTAACTCTCCCATCTTATTTTTTAGACTCCTAACAATTCCAAAACCCTCATCTCTGCACCACTGTCTCATCCACGCATTGAGACTCCGGACCTCTGCCTGTCTTTTGGGTCCTGCGCGTGGAACGGGAAGCATTTTGGAGAATACTACCCTGGAAGTTCTGGATTTCAACTTCCTATCTAAAATCCTAAATTTAGCCTCCAGAACCTCCCTACCATATTTTCCTATGTCTTTGGTACCGACATGTACCAAGACAGCAGACTCCTTCCCAGCACTATCTACGACCTTATCTAGGTGGTGCGTGAGGTCCGCTACCTTTGCACCAGGCAGGCATGTTACCAGGCGATCCTCACGTCCACCAGCCACCCAGCTATCTACATACCTAATGATCGAATCACCAACTTTAACAGCTGTCCTAACCCTTCCCTCATGGGCACATGGCCTTGGAGAAACTTCCTTGGTGCGAGATGGTTTTACATCACCTGGAGGACAGGTCCTAGTTACAGGATCACTTCCTGCCACACCAGGGTGATGCTCTCCTATCACGTGGCCTCTCTCCTCCATGGCAACAGGGATGCTGCCAGACTGGAGGTGGGAATTCAGGACTATATCCCTGTAGGTCTCGTCTGTGTACCTCTCTGTCTTTCTTATGTTTTCCCAAGTCTGCTACTCTAGCCTCTAGAGAACCGACTCGTTCCCTGAGAGCAAAGAGCTCCTTGCACCTAGTGCACACGTAAGACCTCTCACCAACTGGGAGAAAATCATACATGTGACACTCAATGCAAAAGACTGGAAAGCCCCCATCTCGCTGTTGGACTACTCTCTGCATCTTAGTTTTAAGCTTGTGTTTAGATCTTTAAGTTCTTTACTTACTAAGGGTTGCTATGGATATTTATATGAATAAAACTGTACCTAATACGTTTAATATACCTTGTTCACCTGAGAGCACCTCCTGTCTTTTAAGATGTGTAAGTACCTATAAAGCTACGATTATGCCAGGGGTGTGTGGGTATTAGGGAGGGAGAGAAATAACACTTATTAAAAAAGGGCCACTACACAGTACCCTGTCCTGTGCTGCTGAGGTAAGCTATATTCTGATTTGATTTAAATTATAGCTCTTTGCTGCTGCTAGGCTCTAATTTATTATGAAATTTAAACTACAAGCTCTCTGCTGGGTATGAAATGTAACCAGAAAGCTCTCTTCTGTGTTTTAAATTTAAACTGCTGCTACTAGGCCCTGACTGATTTAACAAAAAATAGTGGGTTCACAGATTAGCTTTAATAGAAAGAATTCCTTTCAGAAAATTCCCAGACGTATATACTCACAATTGCAGATCTCTCTCCAGAAGTAACAGTCCCCTTTTCTAGTCCTTCAAGACTAGAAATGCATGTATATAGTCTGTTGACCCCCGGAGCGTAACTCTACCGGAGCCTGCAAGCCATCCCCCATCAAAGAGTTTGGAGAAGACTGCCAAGGCTGTCAGAATTATCGCCTTCGATGATGCTGCAGGCAGCCTGGTTGAAGCATGGTAAAAGCAGGTCAGACCTTGAGGGAGACTAGGACAAGGCCACAGAAGATTCCCCCAACAGGCTGCCTTGATCAGCAGCACTTCCATGCAGATGAACTGAAAAAATGTGAAGAACAGCACCAGCATGGGCTCTCAGCTCCCACTGTATGGCACAGCATTGAAGGGCTCTCAAATGGCAACAGCAAGGTACAGTCATGTCCATCTAACCTGCAGTTGCCTGAGGTGCAGGAGAGACAGCCTCCAACTTACCCCACAACTGAATTCCTCAGACCAGCCTCCTCAGCAAGCTTGGGCTAGAACCAGGCAGCCAGAGTATTAAAAGGAGCCTCACCGTTTGGGAACTCACTTTCTTCCTTTTATTTATTTATTTTTTAAAGTGACTTAAAGTGACCACTACTGGGGAGGGAAGGGCTGCAAACCACAATAAACTAAAAGAAATTAAATAAAAAGTCAATTAATTAAATGAAAAAAGGAGGCTGTGACAGGGCTCCAAGAGCTGCTTACCAGCATGGGGCCTTCTGACTCAAAATGATGGAGAGGTTGGCTGTCCCCCTTCCAGACGGGAAACTCCAGCAGGGCATCCACAGATACACTATGGAGATGTCCGCTTACAAGCTCAACCAGGAAAGTGCCCTGCAGGATAGCTGCCTAAGAGCTTAAGACCTAGGATGTGCAGCTGTACCAGTCCAGCAACCACCGAGAATGCCCCTAGCTGCACCAGCTGTAGACCACTGATGTTGTCACTGGAACATTCTAGTCTCTCTCTGTCTCCATCATCTGCTGGTAGGGCAACACAACCCACTTGCCTAGACTGGTCTAGCAGGATGATCCAGAAATTGCCTATTTTGAACAAAAGTACAACCCAAAATGGGTTACGACAAAATCCAATAATCAAACACTTCATAATAAATTACTAATGTATCAATAAAATAAAGTATCAAGATGCATTAATACAACATACCAAGAAATCCATTAAACATAATTCAGCCCAACCTCCCTCACACTAACAATAAGCAAAAACAACTCAAATACAGCACATACCAATAACCCATCTGGATGTTCGAATAAAGAATAAGACAAAGATGTGTAGGGTTAAGGAAGGGAAAAAGAGGAGATAAGAAAGGAACTCTTCCTTGCAGTGACCATGTACCCAGCACCTCCACCTCAATCCTGGGCTTAAAATTTCCAGGGCTGCACACAAACCCCCCCCCCCACCTCCTCCCCTATCAAAACACCACTTACCTGACGGCTGCGAAGGGATTTGCAGGCAGAGAGGAACTCCTGAGTTCTATCACGACACGACATGGTGTCTTGCGTGGTAGAGGGTGCAGAAACAACAGGGATGATGGTTTCAGGGGGAAACACCTGTGTCTGAGAGAGCCCCAGATAAACTCCCTGCTCAGTGTTCCTGGAACCGTGACGTTTCCGTGTGGTCATTGAGACTCAGCATCTGGCTGCAAGAAACAGAAATTAAACAGGCAGGCACACGCACCACCCTCTCCTCTCTACCCAATCTTGTCCAGAGCGATTTCACATTGCACACAGAAGGGATTCCCACAGACCCAACAAGTTAAAAGAAAACTACTTGCAATAGTAGACTTCTGTCCAGCTCAACCCCTTAGATAGTACAGTCTCTTCTCTAGCTTTCCAGCTGCTGCTTTTCACCCAAACCTTGGGTGAAAATCCACAAGAACTAGCTCTACCCACTCCCTTTGTTTTGCAGCATGGAAATGGAGACATTAGACTTTACCTACTAATTGTCTTTCCTTGAGATCTCTCCAGGCCAGTCCAGGCACCGATGGATAGACAACCCCCTCCAGCAGCCGAGGACTGAATTATACAGAATCTTACTGATGAGAACTGCTGCTCTAGGGGGAGCCAGGTACTACAACACCTGTGGGTCGCGACCCCCATGGGGGTCGCCACAGGATTTAGCAGAAGTCGCCTCACTCCGCCAAGTTAAAAAAACCAACAAAAAAAACCAAGTGCACACGTTGCTGCCGCATCCGCTTCTCGGCAACGGCAAACTCACCATCTCCCTTCTATTTCAAATCATTTTTATTAAGCTTTTCACACATATACACACAACTATGCAAATTCAACTGAACATGAATTCCCAATCCCAAACAGAAACAGAAGCAGAAGACAAGCCCGTACTCACGACCCCAGTACTCGTGAAAAGGTAGCAACCCGCTCTTTTCTCCCCCCCCCTCCCTTCCCTTCCCAGCAGCCCAAAAAAGTCCCCCACCCCCCCCCCCCAGGCACTAGCACAAATACACTGACATTAGTACAGAACATATTTTACACATACAGTATCATAAGAACAGCACTTAAACATTGAGAAAGAAAGAATGGGACTGTCCACCCTGGAGGAAGCCGGCGAGTCTCTCCCACGTCCTCCAGTAGCACCACTCCCCTTAGCACCCAGAAGTAGGCAGAAACACTAGCGAGACGAAGGAATACATCGTGGCTGGAGTTCCCCCCCCCCCCCAAAAGTACCTCTACTACAGATTGAGTAGCCCTCCCCGTCCCCGGGGGGATAACTGGGAAGTCATGGGTGTGGAGGAGTAGCCTAGTGGTTGGGGCAAGGTACTTCAGGCCGGAAGGTCGGGGGTTCAAATCCCACTAGAGGACAGCAACCTTGGGCCGGAAGGACTGGGGTTTCTAGTCCCACATGTGCTCCTTGTGGTCTTGGGCAAGCCACTTAACCCTCCATAGCCCATGTTCCCTGTAAAATAGTTATCTCCAAGTTATAATGCCCTGTTCAATGTAATTTCAGTTTGTTCAATGTAAACCGCACTGATGCAGAATAGCGCGGTATATAAGAGAATTAAATAAATAAATAAATGGGGGACCATATTTCCAAAAACCTCTCCCAACACTGTCCCCCTCTCTGCTGGGCCGTGGTTTTTTCCATACAGAGCAAGTCTACCATAAAGTTCTCCCACAGCATCAGGCAAGGGGGTGAGGGATTTACCCAGTGTTTCAGCAGAGTCCGTTTAACCAGCAGAAACCCCCTCTCAAGCAGGGCACGTTGCGCGTAAGAGAGCCGCTCATATCCCATCTCCCAGTTATGGAATAAACACACCTCTCGTTGTAAAATCTCACCCAACCCCAGCCATCCCTGTAATTTATTGCAAACTTGCACCCATATGGCACGCATCTTCGGGCAGCCCCAGAACCTATGGGTTAGTGTCCCAGGACCACCCCCACACCACTGACAAGTAGAAGATGGCCGAAGACCGGCATAAAAGGCCCATTTATCGCTGGTATACGCGCGCCATAGAAATTTATACTGCATTTCTTGGAGGTATATCCATACCGGCCCATGTTGTATCCCTTCAAATGCTACCCGCAACATGTCCGGTGTGATTTCCTCAATCCCGTCTTCTCTCCACCGGCCGGCGAGTTCCTGAAGAAACTCAGGGCCCCCAATGGGTCGAAGGACTTTACGCACCGTCTGCTCCCCAGATCTACCCTCATCCAACTGTTCCAAAATAATCCACGGTGACTCAGAGGCGGGCCACATTCTCCCCCTCCCGACCCCCGGGGCAGAGGCTAGATACGAGCGAACCTGTAGATAACCATAAAAGTCTTGCTGACGAATAAGAAACCTACGCTGCACCTGCTGGAAGCTATCCAAAATGCCAGCATCACCAGAGTACAGATCTCCTAAACACACAAGCCCTCTCTCCTTCCAGTGCCAAAAAATGTTAGGCTGTGTATATCCGGGATCAAACTCCGGATTACCCACCAGCGGTAGTAATGATGACCTATTCCAGGTCCACCCGAAGCGCCTACAGAGCATTTTCCAGGCCGCACGTAGCGCCCCCAAATAACCTCCCCCAACCCCATCTCCCGAGGGAGGGAACTAGCATGCAAAAGATACAACCCATGATAAGGTTTCAACACCTCCGCTAACTGCCGGACCGAGGCACAACCCTCAACCTCCACCAGCACCCGCATATGACGGGCTAGATAGCGGATATTATAGTTACGCAGGGAGGGCATTTCTAAGCCCCCCTCCTCTCTCCTACTCATTAAAACTCGGAGGGGGATTCGCGCTCTCCTACCCCCCCCAGAGGAACCCCCGCAAGCAGCGTTCAAAGCATTTCCAGTCGGTATCCAGTACCCATATCGGTAGGGTACGTAACACATATAGCCAGCGGGGAAACTCTACCATAGCAAACAACGCAATCCGTCCCCTCAAAGATAATGGGAGACCTCTCCACCCGGCGAAAGTGCGGCTACTTCTGTCCAATAGCCCTGGTATATTGGCTTGATATAGGCGTGCTGGTCGATCAGGAAGCTGTATCCCCAAGTATCTGATCGCCCCCTCCGCCCACACCAAGGGAAATGCCCCTTCCCATTGCGGTCGGACTTTACTCCCAACATCAAGGACTACTGACTTCATAGTATTCACCTTCAGGCCTGAAAAACTCCCAAAGGTCTGTAGCAAATGTAATACGCATACTAAAGACCGAGGCAGGTTCGTAAGACTCAGCAACATATCATCTGCAAAGGCACTAACCCGTATATCCTCACCACCCAAATGTATACCAGCTATCTCCGGGTCCGTCCGCATCGCCCGCAGGAGCGGTTCCAAGGCCAACACGAAAAGCAGCGGTGATAGAGGGCAGCCCTGCCGCGTGCCGCGTTCCAACCCAAAAGGCTCCGAGAAGATTCCATTCGAGCCCACTCGTGCCAGGGGTTGAGCATACAGCGCCTGCACCCAACCCACAAAGTTACCATGCAGACCAAAGGCAGACAGCGCATCCCACATATAAGTCCATGCTACTCTATCGAACGCCTTCTCAGCGTCTAAGCTTACCAAAAGGAGCGCCTCAGCTTACCAAAAGGAGCGCCTCATCCTGTTGCAGACAGTGTTCCATTCCCAACAGTAGCCTGGTAATATTCCGAGATGCGTCCCGCCCCTGCACAAATCCAACCTGACTGGAGTCAACAAGTGCCGGTAAAAGAGGTGCAAGTCTGGCCGCTAGTACTGAAGCCAAAAGTTTCATATCACAGTTAATGAGAGAGATTGGGCGGTAAGAGGCCGGGTCCAACAAGTCCTTCCCAGGCTTCGGAATCACAGTGATATCTGCACAACGCATATCTCGTGGGAAAATACCCTGCGCGCGGGCCTCCTCAAACATCACCACCATAGAAGGAGCAAACTGCGGGCCCAGAATTTTATAATACTCCATACTGAAACCATCGGGCCCCAGAGCCTTATGAGACTTCCCCCGTGTAATCACTGCCATGAGCTCCGACACCTTCAATGGCGCATTGAGCTGTGCCAAGTCCAAGTCTGAGAGTGTGGGAAGGGACAGGCTGTGAAGAAAGGTTGCTCCCTGCCCATAGTCCCGGACCTCCTCACTATACAGTTGCTTATAGAAGGTTCTAAAAATCTGCGCGATGCGCTTAGGCTGGTGCTGCAGAGCCCCGGTCTGATCACGGAGGACAGGAATAAACCGATTGCCGCGGGGGTCTCGTACTAATCTGGCCAATAATTTCCCCGCCCTATTACCATATAAATGGAGTCGGTGTTTATAGTAATGCATCAAAAACGAAGCTCTCCGCTGAAGCAAGGTGTTGAGCGCCGTCTGCGCATCAGCAAGATCCCGCTGTAGAGCCCTGTCGCTATCCCGAGAGGCCCGACGCTGCAGCGTGCGGAGAGTACGTTCCGCAACCACAATACTACGATTCAGATGTTGACGCCGCGACACCGTGTACGCGATAATCACGCCTCTCATCACCGCCTTGCTAGCCTCCCAGAAGACCAGCGGGGGACAATTAGGGGTATCATTAAAGAGAACATATTCCTCCCACTGTTTTAAAAGAAAGACCCGGAAAGCCTCATCCTCCCATAGAAAAGCTGGAAATCTCCATCCCAGTCTCTCCGGCCCCTGACACTCCCAAGTAATCCAAACCATACCATGGTCCGAAATAGCGATGGGCTCTATTTCCGCCTGCCCTACCCGGGGGAGCCCACCCTCACTGACAAGTATGTAATCGATACGGGACCACGTAAGGTGAGCTCGCGACTGGTGTGTATATTCCCGCATCCCTGGATGTAATACCCTCCAGACATCCACAAGGGCCCCCATCCTACATAGATAGCTAATCCCTCTACGGGCCCACGCTCCCACTCCCCCCGAGCGGACTTGTCCAAATGGGGTTCATGGGGGCAATTGAAATCTCCAGCCACAATGACCTTCGCCCCCTCTGCATGTTTGAGCAGGTCAATCAGATGAGTAAAGAAGGCATGATCATATACATTAGGTGCGTATACATTCAAAATCCAGATTGGTTCATTGTACAGTTGGCCCTTCAACAAAACATATCGCCCTTGCAAATCAGTTTGTACCCCTTTCACTACAAGAGAGACCCCCTTCCGCACTAACACCACCACACCCGCTTTCTTCGTACCCGACTCTGCTCCATAAGCCACTTCCACCCAATCCCGGGCTAATTTCCTGTGCTCTGCAGCACTCAAATGCGTTTCTTGCAGCAGGGCAATGTGAGCCCCCTTTCTCTTGAGCCCCTGGAGAATTTTGGTACGCTTAATTGGGGACCCAATGCCCCCCACATTCCAGGATATTATCTTGAGCTCAGGCATGGGTCAATACAGAGGATAACCAATGGCAAGATCGCTTATTCTGCTCCCAGAGGCGCCCAGCCTCACCTCCGGGATCTTCGCTCATCGTCACTACTGCACTAATGTCCCAATAGTTAGGAAACCCAGCTCTTCCCCCTAGGATCTTTCCCAAAAGAGAAGCCCGGTGCCTCTTACCCCTATCCCCACCCACCCACCCTCCCAGCTGCATCTCTCCTCGTCCCCTCTTCTCATCCCTTCCCCCTATCTCTCCCACCCCCCCGCCCCCCACTGCTGCCCCCCACCCCATCTCAAAAACCCACTATCCCTCTACCTACCTACCTCCCCACCCCCAACCCCCAACTATACAACACTCCCCCGACCACTAAAGTCGGAGCCGGACTTCGGGTTTGGCCCTACAGGGCCGCCCCAGCCCCTCCTGCGTTGGTCAAATGGTACACACAATGCCCTCTTCTGCAGACGGCAGGCCGCTCCTCAAACAAGAAGCAACCCCCACAACCTGCAACATACCCTCATCGAGCCACGACCGGCTCTTGCCATCCCCCACCCGTACAAGAGAATACAGCAGGTCAGAACAAATCCCCCCCCCCCCCCCAAGATACATTATGCTTCCACCGACCTTCCCAAGCATGCTCACCCAGGGTAACTGAACGGAGTGTAGGGTGGGGTTACCTACAAAGCAAACCAAATCAAAGAGTCCATGTAAGATGGTGGCCCCTCCGGGCTCTCTGAAAAGTGCACCACGATCGAGAATCTCAAGTACTGTCCTCCCGCACTGGCGATGCTGCTGGTCTTTCACGCAGTGAGTCCAAGAAAGACTTCGCTTCTCCAACCGTTGTAAAGGCATGATTCATACCAGAGTGGGAAATCCTCAATGTTGCTGGAAACGCCAACGTAAACCGCATTTTTCTCCGGAAGAGCTCAGAGCAAAGCGGCGCAAAGCCCTTTCTCTTAGTTGCAACGGCTGCCGAGTAATCTTGAAAAAGTAAGAGGTTATGATTCTCAAAAGATATCTCACGCTTCTGCCGAAAGGCCTGAAGAAGTTGCATCTTGTGCTGGAAATTCAATATTCGGGCTATCACCACCCGCGGTCGCGGGCGTGAGTCGACTTTCGGCCCCAGTCTGTGCACGCGCTCCACTCTCAACTGGCCCACTAAAGCATCTAGGCCCAGAGTCTTAGGTAGCCAAGATTCCACCAGGGGCAAAAGGAGAGCATCGGTAGTAGATTCCAGGATCCCCACAATCCTTATATTATTCCTCCGGGACCGATTCTCGAGGTCCTCCACCTTCTCCATTAAAGCTGCTAGCTGTGCACGCTGAGCCTCGTGCTCCCCGGCCCTGCTGTTCTCAGCATCTTCCATTGTGGAGACTCGGTGCTCCACCGCCTCCACTCTTTGACCCAAATCAGCCAGCGCTGTGCCCATGGAGTCCAACTTACAAAGTATGCGGTCGAATTTGGGGTCTAGGAGTTTTACGACCTCTTTTGCAAGTTCCTCCGTTGCAGAGTCAACGCTCTCCGCTCCCGGCGAGGTCGGGTTAGCGCTTCCAGGCAGCATGGCCCCAGCCCGGGTGGTTTTCTCCCGCTCCTTCCACGGCGGTGGGGGCATCTTTTTCGGCAGTTTCGTTGCCACCGTGTCCCTCAGTATTTGTGTGGCAGTTTGGGGTAAAGTCTCACCCTCCCCGCAGGCTTCAATTGTAAAGAATATTTTGTCAAAGCTGAGGCGGCCCCGGAGCGAGCAGAGAACACGTCCTCACTCGCTCATGTGCCACCGGAAGTCACCATCTCCCTTCTAATGCAGCCGCGGCTCTCTGCCTCTTAGGGAACCGCGGCTGTGCCTGTAAAACCGTTACGGAGTCTTCCTGTCTCGCGACGGGCTCTGTGCAGCATCCCGCCTCCAAAGGAAGTTGTTTACCACTTCCTTTGGAGGCGGGACAATGCTGCACGGAGCCTGTTGAGAGACGGAAAGGCTCCACAACGGCTTCACAGGCACAGCCGCGGTTCCCTAAGAGATAGGGAGCCGCGGCTGCAGGAGGCGGCAGACATGGGGAGAGGGAGGGAAGCGGACTGACATGGAGGGAGGGAAGGGGACTGACATGGACAAAGGGGAGAGAAAGGGGGACATACTAGACAGACGGGATAAATGCTGGACAGAGGGGAGATACAGTGGGGGGTAGGATTATAATGGGCAGATGGGGGGGCTAGGACTGGTAATGGGTTAATTAGGGAAGGCTAGGACTGGGAATGGACTGATCAAGGGGGGGTTGGGACTGGTAATGTACTGATGGGGGGCTAGCATTGGAAATGAGCTGATCGGTGAGGCTAGGACTGGTAATGGGATGATAGGGGGTAGAACTGGTAATGGGCCGATTAGGGGAGCCTAGCACTGGTAATGGACTGATGGGAGGCTAGCATTGGAAATGAGCTGATCCGGGGGGGAAATGAGTTGATTAATGGAGGCTAGGACTGGTAATGAGCTGATTGGGGGGGGAATGGGTAGGACTGGTATTGGGCTCATTAGGGGAGGCTAGCACTGGTAATGGGGTTGATGGGGGGGACTAGCACTGGAAGTGAGATGATTGGGGGGCTTCGACTGGGAATGGGCCGATTGTGGGGAAGGGGAGGATAGAGCTGCTGGCCCTGGAAGAAAACTGGGGGCTAAGGCTACAAATGGGCTGATACGAGGGGATGGGAGAATGGAACTGGAAGGGAGTGAATCTGAGAGGGGCTGCCATGGTATTTGTACTAGAAGGGACTGGACACCAATGGCAGTCAAGTTGACATTGGAAGGTACTGGGAGTGAGGACTGGAAAGGGGCTGATACTGGGGAGGATTACTGCGACTGGAAATAGGCTGATGGAAAGAAGTGAAGAAAACAAAAGAAAGATAAGAAATGGCAGATGGACCATAGACCACAGAAAGAGAGCTAAGAGAAGACTCAGATCGGGACCAGCATGATCAGAGAATAAATTGGTCAGACACCAAAAGTAGAAAAAATAATTTTATTTCATATTAGTGATTTGACTACAAATTCATAATAATTTTGAAATCAAATATTGTTACTTGTTATTGGGATTAATTATTGTGGTTTAAATAAGCAAATTTTATAAATAAAAACATAATGCAAAGGCCTATAATATATTAATAATTCAACAAATGATTACAGCGACAATGCATTAATGGTAAAGGAAGAGAGACGCATTTGATTTTATCTTTGGGGGTCATCACAAGTTGACCAATGGTAAAAGGGGTCACGGTACAAAAAAAAAAGGTTGAGAACCACTGCCCTAGAGCATCCACCTCAGTTCTCTTGACAAAGCAACCTACAACTAACTATAAAAGCACTAACCTTGAAAAAGCTAACTTGCTCTCCTGAGTGCTGCAAGACCACTAAGAAGAGATAAAAGAGAAAGCAAAAAGGGGGGATCAGAATTAGTTATATATTATATATATATATATTATTTTTTTTTTCATTCATTCTTACATGCCCATAGGACACTGATTACCGATTACAGGTGAGCAGGGCCAACCGGCTCAGCTGACTCTCAGCCTCCAAACGCACCCTTCTCCTGGGCTTCAATGTCTAATTCTTAAGCATCAGAGACCACCATCCTAACCCTCTCTGGCTGGTCACTCCCTACTACTAAACCAACTGCACCACGCCAATGAACAGCGTCGGCCCTGGACTGGCCTGGAGAGATCTCAAGAAAAGACAATTAGCAGGTAAGGTCTAATTTCTCCTTCCTTTTTGTCTCTCCAGGCCAGTCCAGGCACCGTTGGGATGTACCAGAGCAATACCTGACCCATAAGCACAGCCAGAATAGCTGAAGCTCCAACATTTGCGTCCCCCCTAGCCTGTAGATCTAGCCAATAATGCCTTGAAAATATGTATAGCGATGATGAGCCGGAAGGGTGGTCGCATGTTTCTGACTGCTCGACAGAATCGGACCACATCAGGGTGCGTTGCTAGCGAGCGCCCCTGCACTTGCCTCCGACAACAGGCTAATGCTGCCACCTGCACCTTCAGGAAACTAAGGGCTAGGCCCTTGTCTAGTCTGCCCTGCAGAAACAACAATATGTCTGGTAGCGAACAAGATAATGGACTAGCGCCCCTATCTGCGCACCATCCTTCAAAAATGCACCATATATGGACATAAAAGACAAGGACGTAGAGTGTTTCCTGGAGTTCAACACGGTGGAAATAACCACCGCTGAGTAACCATGGCACCGCAACCGCTCCCTCTCAAGAGCCAAGCCGTAAGCAAGAACCAATCCACCTGTGGTATTAACACTGGGCCCTGGCTCAACAAGTTGATCCTGTTGGGCAGCTTCCACAGGCGACCCACCAGCAAACAGACAAGATCGCATACCATGGCTTCCGCGGCCAATCCAGCGCTATTAGATCACACGCCCATCATAAGCTGCTATCCTCTGCAGGAGATGACCAATAAAAGCCCATGGCGGAAACACATACAGCAACTCTTCCGCCGACCATGGTTGTGCCAGGACATTGAGCCCCTCTAAATTGTGTTCTCTGTGTCTGCTGAAGAACTGTGTGGCTTTGGTGTTGGCTAGCGTGGCCATGAGGTCCATGACTGGCTGCCCCCAATGCACTGTTATGTCATGAACCACCACTGCATTTAGCTCCCATTCCCCGGGATCTACAGCATGACGACTGAGGTAGTCGGCCTGCACATTGTCCTTTCCTGCTACATGTGCTGCTGACAAGGCCACCAGATGCTTCTCTACCCACTGCACAAGAAGCTGACTCTCCTCCACCAGGGTGGCTCTTCCCGTGCTTTCTTGTTTATTGATATAGGGTACTGTCGTCACATTGTCAGAGAAGACCCGGACTGCTTTCCCCACTACTAGGCCTCTGAAGGCCTGCAAAGCTAACCGCACCGTCCTCATCTCTAGCCGGTTGATCGATCATGCAGTTTCCTCTGCCAACTAGCAGCCCTGGGTCACCTAGGAGTGACAGTGCACTCCCCAGTCAGAGAGACTTGCATCTGTTGTCACCAAAATACACTTGGGCTGTTCCAAGGGCATGCCTGCCTTGAGATGAGCCGAGTCCAACCACCATCCCAAACTGGACCGTACCTCTTCCAGACACACCAGCCTCTGAAACAGCGGGTGCCTCTGAAGCGACCACTGCAAGAGAAGTGCTTGTTGAAGCGAACGCATGTGGGCCCTAGTCCACGGCACTAGGTCCAAGGCTGCTGCATGTAGGATCACGCTGTTGGAGCTGTCATGCACAGAAACCTCTGAACCTGCGCCAGGATCTTCTGTTTCCTGACCTCAGGAAGCGATACCAACCTTGCCTTTGTATCGAACAAGACTCCGGGATACACTAAACTTTGCACCAGTCAAAGCTGACTCTTGGCCTGGTTGACCACTCAGCCTAGCTGTTGCAGGAACCCCAGCACTCGCTACGTAGCTCTGATTGACTCCTCTTTGGACCTTGCCTGAATAAGCCAATCGTCCAGATAGGGATGCACTAAAATTCTTTCCTGTCTCAGCGCCGCTGCCACTACGACCATCACCTTTGTGAAAGTGCACAGCACTGTGACCAGGCCAAAGGGCAATGCCTTGAGCTGAAAATGTCCCATAGGCATGGCGAAGCGCAGGAATCTTTGATGGTCTGGCCTGATGGGAATATGCAGATAAGCCTCCATGAGGTCCAGGGAAGAAAGAAAATTGCCGAGCATAACATCTCCATCCAAAAATGCAGCACTTGCAAGCTCCTGTTTATGTACTTGAGATCGAGGATAGGCCGGAAAGACCCCTCCTTCTTGGGAATCACAAAATAAATGGAGTTTCAACCAGACACGTGCTGGTCTCGGGGCGCGGGAGCCACAGCTCGAAGCTGCAGCTAGTGCCAGAGAGTGGCATCGACTGCTTCCCTCTTCTCCGGTGCCTTGCAAGGCGAGGTTACAAACGCTTCGGCCAGAGGTCTGAAAAACTCCAACGCATAGCCTTCGCAGACGATCTCCAAGATCCACTGGTCTGTTGTAATTGCAGCCCAGGCAGAGTAGAACCGCTGTAAACGTCCCTCTATTGGCAACTCCGGCTGGGCCTGCCTGGCTTCACTGTGGCTTTTTGGGTGGAACCTGCTGGGTGGCGAAATAGCCCCGTCCAGACTCTCAGGCCCCCTGAAAGGACTGCCCTCTGGCCACAAAGCAACCCCTCTTACGGAGTATACCGAGAAGCCCGGAACCTGTGGAAATCTTTTCCTTGCCCTCTGTACTCTCCTTGGCTTCAGACCCTTTGGATGGTCCTCCAGCAAACAGCCTCCTTTGGAATCCCCCAAATCTTTCGCAATCTTTTCAAGCGCCTCCCCAAAGAGCAGCTTGCCCTTATAGGGGGAGCTTACTGAGGCGAGCCTTAGAAGCCATGTTTGCTGCCCAATTCCTTAGCCAGAGGAAGCGCCTGGCCGCAATCAAAAACACCATAGTCTTTGAAGCTATCCTAATCAAATCGTAGAAGACATTGGCCAGATATGCGACCGCCGACCCAATTTTGCTCCCACCGCCGGAGGGAGCCTCCCTTGGGGCCAACAAATGGAAGCACTGGAGACATAGGCACCACAAATGTAGACCTGCAGGGCCAGGGCACTGAAGTCAAATTCCTGTTTGAGTTTAGATTCCAATTTCCGATCCTGCAGATCCTTAAGGGCTGCGCCCCCTTCCACCGGAATAGTCATTTTCTTTTTTTTTAAATATTTATTTTTATTGAATTTGGTAAAACCACAGAAATACAACATGTGCAATTCAACAATTCCAAGACAGCAACACCAAATCCCATTTGTTTTTCCCCCCCAATTAACCCCCTCCCACCTATCCCCCCTTCTAAATACCCCCTCCCAGAAGCCTACCTCCTCCCCCCCCCCCCGAGGCATCTCACTGTCACATATAAGCTAGCAAAGGTGACCATAGACTGTTGAATTTCTCCTGCTTCTGCCTCCTCACAGCAGTTAACTGCTCCATCAGAACAATACGACGCAGGCGGCTCATCCACTGATCCATCCCAGGGAGCAAGGGTTGCCTCCACACCCGAGCAATTTCACTACAGGCTGCTTGAATACAAGCCCGAATGGGCCACCCATACTTCCTGGGACCCACCTCAGGACTAATCCCCAACAAGCAGAACCCCATGTCCAAACCTCCTCCCTCTCCAAAAATCTCCGATATCCTCCTCCCCACCTCCCCCCTGTACTCAACTACCCGTGGGCACTGCCACCAGACATGCAAAAACGTCCCCCTTCCCCCATACTCCCTCCAACATAAATCTGACACCCCAGGAAACATCTTATGCAATCTAACCGGCATATAATACCACCGAAAAAGTATCTTGTAGGAGGTCTCCCTAATTGCCACTGACAGGGCCTGTCGCCCAATATCAACATGCACCCTCTTCCACTCCTGCTCATCCATCTCACGGCCCAAGTCCCTCTCCCACTCTTGCTGGTGGGGGAACTTCACAGAAGGGTCAGTCCCTAGCCCCCTATAGAGAGCAGAAATCAGTCCCCTCGATTTCTCCCATACCATCCGCAACCCCTCCCGATCGTCACCCCCCTCTTGCCAACTTGCCCGGATCTCCTTTTGATTAAGGAAGTGGGCTACCTGCATATAGGGAAAGAAGTCGCCACAGAGCAAATGATATTTCACCCTAAGATCCGAAAACGGAATCAATTCCCCACCATCCATGAGTTTAACAAACGTATCTAGACCCTCCCTCTCCCACCGCTGGAAAGCCCCCTCCCTCCCCGGGAGAAACCCCGAAGTCGCCCTTATCGGAGCCAATTTAGAGAAGGTCACCCCTGGGCCAAATTTCCTGCGAGCCTTACGCCACTGCATCAGCAGATGCCACATAAATGGATTTTCCCGCCACCGACCCCCAGGCGGAGGGCCCATCAGCCAAGGCAAATACTGCAACGAAATCCCCTCCGCCCAATATTGCTCCACTTCCCAAAATCCTTGACGACTCCCCCTATCCCTCCATTCAAACACCATGCGCAACTGAGCCGCCTCATAATACCTTGCCAATTCTGGAACCCCCAATCCCCCCCTGGACCTTGTAGCATATAATACCCTCCTACTCACCCGTGGCCTACTATTTCTCCATACAAAGGCATACACTTGACTCTGCAATTGCCTGAGATCCTTCTGCCTAAGTGGAACTGGGAGCGTCTGAAACAAATATAGCAAACGGGGCAACACATTCATCTTTATAGACGCAATTCTCCCCAGCCAGGACAGGTCCTGCCCACCCCACCTGACCAAATCCCGCCTTAACTGACCATAAAGGGGCGGATAGTTTGCCCCATAAAGATCCCCCTGATCCACCGTGACCTGAACTCCCAAATATTTTATAGCCCCCTTAGCCCATCGAAAGGGAAACGAGGCCTGTAAAGATACCACCAACTGGGGCTGCAGGGAAATCGACAACGCCTCCGTCTTATCCCAGTTAACCTTAAAGCCCGATAGCCTCCCATATTCCCGTAATTCCCGCATCAAAATCGGTAAGGAGAAAAGCGGTTGTGTCAAAGTGAAAAGAAAATTGTCCGCAAATAAGATGATCTTATGCTGCAGAGACCCCACCTCAATCCCCCTAATATCCTGGAGCGACCGGACCCTAGCTGCCAAGGGTTCCATGACCAACGTGAATAGGAGCGGGGACAGCGGACACCCCTGCCGCGTACCTCGCCCCAAGGGAAAAAACTCCGAATATCCCCCATTAACAAAGACCACTGCTTCCGGCGCTGCATATAAAGCCTTAATCCAGGACCTAAAATGGGGACCAAGTCCAACATACGCCAAAGTCTCCAACAGAAAAGTAAAATCACCCTATCGAAGGCCTTTTCCGCATCAATACCTAGAAACATAGCCTGTTGTTCCTTCTTGGCTAACCACCCCAATTGCAAAAAACACACCTCACCCCATCTGCTGGCTGTCGTCCCTCGATAAAACCCGATTGGTCAGGATGAATCAAGCTCGGCATACGCAGCCCCAGTCGCAGTGCCAACACCTTAGCTAAAATCTTCACATCAAGATTGAGTTAAGAGATGGGTCTAAAAGAGCCACACACTGTCGGGTCTCTACTGGGTTTCGGAATAACCACTATAGCGGCTTGATTCATCGATGCCGGTAAGGCCTCTCCCCGCAAAACCGCATTGAAAACCCTTATCAGTAATCGGCCCCAACTCCACTAAAAATGTTTTATAAAACAAGCTCGTAAACCCATCTATGCCTGGGGTTTTGCCCTGCACCAAGCCTTTGATAACCCCCTGGACCTCCTCAAGGCCAATCTCACCTTCAAGCTCCTCTCCTTCGGACACGGCCAACTGCCCACTCCCCTCCCCAGCATTCTGCAAGCATTCCTTTACAGCATCCGCTCCCCCCCCCCCCGACTCCGCAGCATATAAATCCTTATAATACTCTCGAAACCTCTCAGATGTCCTTACCTTTATACAACATCCTATCCTGGGGTCCCTTAATTTTTGCCACCGCTTGTCGTCGTCTCTGAGCTTTTAATTTATTACTCAATAGACGACCCGCTTTATTATCAAATTCATAATAGCGCTGACGAACCCTCTCCAACTGATATGAAATGCGCTCAATTTGTAGCGCATTCAACTGGCGCCGGGCCTCCTCAACTTGACCCCTCAACCACCCTCCCCCTCTCTGTTTATGAGCCCCTTCCAACTCTTCCAAATGTCTGGTAAGCCGCTGAATTCCCTCTTCCTCCGCGCCCCCTCCTGCACGAGGTGACCCCGAACCACCGCTTTCAACCCATCCCAAAGGACCCCCATGGTCATGTCCCCAGTATCATTCAAGTCCATATACTCCCCAATCACTCGTTTCATTCGCTTCACCACCTCCTCCCCCTGAAGAAGATACTCATTCAGCCTCCAGAAAGTTCGCCTCTCCACTTCCCCAGAAGAGCCAAATCCCACCTCCACCGGCGCATGATCAGACCACGTGGCCGTGCCGATCTGAACCCCTTCCAATTTTTCCCGCCAATAATCACCACCTAAGAGGTAATCGATCTGACTATACGTGCCATGTACAGGCGAATAAAAAGTATAGTCCCTCTCCTTAGGGTGTGCCAACCTCCACAAATCCTCTAAACGCAAGTCCTGCAACCTGTTCTGAAACTCCCGCAACCCCGGGGCCCACCCCCCTCTACGCCCGGGCCTCCCATCAAGCGCTAAATTACAGTCCCCCCCATCAAACAAGCTCCTTGGATCTTCCCTTCCAACCACCCCCCCAGCTCCGTCCAAAAGTTCCCCTGGAAACTATTCGGACCATAGATGGAAATCAGGGTCATCTTTTCGCCCCTATGTCCCCCACCACCCCCACAAATCTACCATCAGGTTTCCTAAAAACCTGCCCCACCGTAAAGGGATCATCATATCTAATCAGGATGGCAACCCCTCCCTTCCTATGATCTCCTTCCCCCGCAGCGAAGAAGCACTGATACGGGCTCGACTGCAATAATCGCTCGTCCCTACGACGCAGGTGGGTCTCCTGAATGAAGGCCACCTGCCACCTCCGCTCCCTCACCTCCCTCCACAGCAATTTCCGTTTCTGGGGTGTATTGAGCCCCCACACATTCAAACACCCCACTTTTAATGCTGAAGCCATTATAAACAGTGTATCACCCCCTCCCCCTCACATTTTATGCCTCTCGCCCCCCTCCTCCCCCCCTTCCCAGCCCCCCCATCCCCCCCTTCTGCCCACGAAGCGTACCTCCGCCTACCATCAAGGAAGAGACCTCCCCGAGGACACCGCATTTTCTTCCCCCTCCCAAACTCTAACTCGTAAGATCACAGACCTAAAACACATTATAAAAGCATTCAAATGAGAAAAATAACCATCCCCAAAAGACAAACCCTCACAGCTTCCAGTCCCAATGTTCAGGTGCCCGCTGTTTGAAGCAGCGCTTCCTCTCCCTCTCCACTGCTCTCGACGCTGAACTCTGTGCTGGACCTGCCTTCCTCCGCAGTCGTTGGCCGGGCACCGGAACCCGCTGCCATCTCGATCTGGCTCCTGCATTCACTGAGGGTGCCTTAGCTTTAGCATTGTCAGGTAAAGCACAGTTACTTACCTGTAACAGGTGATCTCTGGGAACAGCAGGAATAAGTCTTCACATATGGGTACGTCGGTACCGACTGAGCCTGCGCGAGAACGCTCCCCAGCGTCCCAAAAAAGGAAAGCTTTTGGGAGCATCCTACAGCGCCTGTGCGCTGCCTTCCCGCCTTTCCTAACTGCCTCTCTCCAGTTTGAGTTTTAAAGCTGAGACAAAGAGAGAGAGGAAAGGAAAGATAGAGAGATACAACTCCTAAGGGAGGTGGGTGGGTTGTGAAGACTTATTCCTGCTGTTCCCAGAGATCACCTGTTACAGGTGAGTAACTGTGCTATCTCCAGGAACAAGCAGGAATGAGTCTTTACATATGGGGACTCCCCAGCTAGAGATGCCTGGGAGATCCCCAAGGTTGTGAGACCCTGAGAAGGGCTCTACCTCCTCCCATGGATCTCAGGCATCCAACCAGGGATGGAGGGTAGGAGTTGATTAAGCATGGAACAGGTGTTTGAGAACAGCCTGACCAAACAAGGCATCCTGGCGGGAGTCCTTGTTCAAACAGTAATGGGCTGTGAAGGTATGAACTGAGGCCCAGGTGGCCGCTCGACATATCTGGTCGATGGACACAGAATTTAGATGAGCCATAGAGGTGGCCATGGCCCTCACATTATGAGCTGTGACATGGCCCTCCAGAGAAAGGTTCTTACTCTGGTAGGCGAAAGAAATACACTGAGCAATCCAATTGGACAGTGTCCTCTTAGAGACTGGAAGTCCCAAATGAGAGGGATCAAAAGCAACAAAGAGTTGAGAAGACTTTCTATGTTGCTGTGTCCTTTGTAAGTAAAAAGCAATACACCTCTTGATTAAGATGAAAAGGTGAGACCACTTTAGGCATAAAGTGTGGATTGGTCCTAAGGACTACCTTATCATGATGGAACCTTGTATAAGGTGGATTAGCCATCAAGGCTTGCAGTTCACTGATGCGGCGAGCTGAGGTGACTGCAATAAGAAAGATAACCTTCCAAGAAAGAAATTTCAAGGAGGTAGTGGCTAAGGGTTCAAAGGGTGGCTTCATGAGCTGACCAAGAACCAGATTCAAGTCCCATGCCACTGGAGGTGGTCTAATGGGAGGTTTAGTTAAAAGAAGGCCTCTCATGAATCTTGCAATAAGAGGATGAGAGGAGACAGGTTGTCCATTGAGAGGCTTGAGGGATGCTGCAATAGCACTCAAATGGACCCTTACTGAATTCGTTTTTGAGGCCTGCATGAGAAAGATGCAGGAGATATTCTAGTAAAGAATTCAAAGGTATTGCTAGAGGGTTAATACCCTTCTCAGCACACCAAATGGTAAACCTTTTCCATTTAAAAGCATAGGAACGTCTAGTAGAAGGCTTTCTGGAAGCATGAAGGATATCCTTTACTTGCTGAGAAAGATGCCAATCTTGAAGTTCTAAGCCTTCAGCAACCAAGCCCTGAGATGGAGAGATTGAGTGTTTGGGTGCCACAACGTTCCTCCCTCCTGAGACAGGAGATCTGGAGCAGACCCCAAGTCCAGGGAGGGAGCTTGAGAGAGATGCAGAAGTAGAGGGTACCACACTTGGCGTGGCCAACGTGGAGCTATGAGGATCATAGTCCCTCGATCTCTCTGAAGCTTGAACAGGGTCTTGGGAATTAGGGGAATGGGTGGAAAGGCGTACAGGAAGTCTTGACCCCAGTGAAGGAGGAAGGCATCCCTGGCCTGAACTCCCTGACACGGAATTCTGGAACAGAATCGGGGAAGTTTGGCATTCCACGGACTTGCAAAGAGGTCTATGTCCGGGGTTCCCCAAATTCGAAAGATTCTATCTGGTCCATATGAAGGGACCATTCGTGTGGAAGCAGAACTCGACTGAGTCTGTCTGCCCAAGAGTTTTGAACTCCTGGAAGGTATATTGCCAGAAGATGAATTTGATGCTCTCTGGCGAAGGCCCACAATCTCAGAGCTTCGTTGCAAAGTGACAGAGAGCCAGTTCCTCCCTGCTTGTTCACATAGAACATGGCTACTTGGTTGTCCGTGTGGATGAGGACTGTCTTGTAGCTGAGCAGGGTATGGAAGACTGAGAGCTAAGAAGATTGTTCTGAGCTCTAAGATGTTGATATGTAGGGAGGTCTCCTGTGGAGACCAAATGCCCTGGGTGGAGAGGTTTTGAAGATGAGCTCCCCAACCCTTTGGAGAGGCATCTGTTGTAAGGATTGCTTGGGGTAACAATTGTTGGAAGGGGGACCCCAGCAACAGATTTTGAGTGGACTTCCACCACTGGAGAGACCAAAAGAGGCGCCTGGAGGTTGCTATTTTGTCTGAGAGACCCCCTGATGCCTGGGGCCACTGGGTGGACAAAGTCCATTGAGCTGCCCTCATGTGAAGGCGAGCATAAGGGACCACATGCACAGTGGATGCCATGTGGCCTAGCAGTTGTAACATCTCTCGAGCAGTTAGATGGGTTTTTAACTGAATCTGAGAGGCTAACTGCACTAAACGTAGGCAACGGGCCTGGGGAAGATAGGCCCTTGCAGTTGTGGTATCCAGCAAGGCCCCTATGAACTCTAGAGACTGAGTAGGGGCGAGTTGGGACTTTGAAATGTTTATCACCAGTCCCAGATACTGCAGAACACGCATTGTGCAGGCTAGGGAAGTCTGGGCCTCTGATTTGGATGATGCTCAGATGAGCCAGTCGTCCAGATATGGGAATACGAATATTCCCAGAGTGCGTAGAAATGCAGCTATTACTGTCATGCATTTTGTGAACACTCTTGGAGCAGAGGCCAGACCAAAAGGAAGCACCCTGTATTGGTAGTGCTTTCCCAGATAAAGGAACCGAAGGAACCTTCTGTGTGCTGGATGGATGAGTATATGGGTATACGCATCCTTGAGATCTAGAGAACAAAGCCAATCCTGACTATGAAGGAATGGAAGGAGAGTACCTAGAGAAATCATCTTGAATTTCTCCTTGTATAGGAATTTGTTCAATTCTCTGAGATCTAATATGGGTCTGTAGCCCCCTGTTTTCTTTGGAATTAGAAAGTAGGGGGAGTAGAACCCTGAGCCCTGTTGAAGAAGGGGTACTACTTCTACTGCCCCTTGGGTAAGAAGGGTAGCAATCTCCTGACCCAGAAGGTCGAGAAGAGATGTTGGAGAATTGAACTGTCTCACCATGGTGTAAGGAGGAAGGTTTGAAAAATGAAGTTTGTACCTTTCCCTTATGATGGAAAGGGTCCAGTGCTTTGCTGTGATTTGCTCCCATCTGGGAGCAAAGTGAGCTAACCTTCCTGGAATGGTGAGAGGCTCTGGGTCTTTTAGAGCCAGAAAGGCTAAGTTCTCTAGCTGCAAGTCAAAGGCCCTGAGGAGGCTGAGGCTGTTGGGCTACAGTAGTCCTTGCAGCCTTAGGCTTGGCCTGTTTAGGTTGTTGACGCTTTGCAGCAAAACGACCTGCAGATGATGTCTGTTGACCATAAACAGGATAATATCTTCCCTTCTTGGGAAAATATGCCTTTTTGAACAACCTTTTCTGGACAGGATTAGAGATAGACTTTGAAAGCCTATCCAAAGCAGAATTTTCTGCATCCATTTGAGTGGTCTTTGCTTGCCAATCTTTGCCAAACAGGTTTTCACCTGTACAAGGAAGATTTCCTAATCCATCTTGGACCCAGGGTTCCAAATCAGAAGCTTGTAGCCAAGCAATTCTGCGTGCACCTATGGCAATGGCCGAGGCTCTGCTGGCCCCCTCAAAAGAGTCAAAGGCTGCACGGTTAGAAAATTTGGAAACATCCTGGGCATGCTTAAGTCAGGTAAGAAAGTCTTCCCTTTTATCTTCTGGAAGAAAAGGGAGGAAAGTTTGCAGATGATCTGTAACTTCCTTCAGAAACATCCCCATATAGAGACTATAGGAGTTGATTCTGGCAACAAGCATACTGGCCTGGAAAATTTTTCTGCCAAAAGCATCTAAGGTTCTACATTCTCTTCCTGGAGGAGCAGATGAGTGTCTCTTTGCACTCTAACTTTTTCATAGCAGACTCCACCACAATAGAAAGGTGAGGAGGCTGAGTTTTATGAAATCCAGGACGAGGGACACGATACATGGTATCCAACCTACGAGAATGAGAAGAGATGGTGAGAGGAGTCTCCCATATGCCTATCATGTGGTCAAAGGATCTCATGAACTGGCAAATTGGCTGCTTCTTTAGGAGCCTTGGGATATTGTAAAATATCCAATTTTTTGGCTCTAGGCTCTGTCTCAGGGGCCACTGAGATAGAAAGCCCCTTGGCCACTTCCCTTATGAAGTCTTGAAAAGACAAGTCTTCTGGAGGGGACATTCTTCTTTTTGGAGAAGAAGGCTCCTGAGGAAGAAGTACCGATGCTTCGGCAGAGGCCTCCGATGCATCAGAGTCTTCGGAGGAATCAAAGTATCGCCTGTCTGGATGCTCTTGTAAAGCACAGTTACTTACCTGTAACAGGTGATCTCTGGGAACAGCAGGAATTAGTCCTCACTTATGGGTACGTCGGAACCGACGGAGCCTGCGCGGGAAAGCTCCCCAGCTTCCCAGAAAGCAAGCTTTTGGGGCCTCCCACTGCACATGCGCGCTGCCTTCCCGCCTTCCTGACCAGCTCTCCTCAGTTCGAGTTTATAGCTGAGACAATAGAGAGAGGAAAGGAAGATAGATAGAAGATACAACTCCTAGGGGAGGTGGGTGGGTTGTGAGGACTAATTCCTGCTGTTCCCAGAGATCACCTGTTACAGGTAAGTAACTGTGCTATCTCCAGGAACAAGCAGGAATAAGTCCTCACATATGGGGACTCCCTAGCTAAGATGCCTGGGAGATCCCCTTCCAAGGGTTCGCCATCTTCGTATGGATCTCAGGCATCCATCCTGGGAAGGTGGGCAGGAGTTGTTCAAGTATGGAACAGGTGTTTGAGGACAGCCTGACCAAACAAGGCATCCCGGCGGGAGTCCTTGTCCAAACAGTAATGGGCTGTGAAGGTATGAACCGAGGCCCATGTGGCGGCTCGACAGATCTGATCTATGGATACAGAGTGAAGATGAGCCATAGAAGTGGCCATGGCTCTCACATTGTGAGCTGTGACATGGCCTTCCAGAGAAATATTTTTACTCTGGTAAGCAAAGGAAATACACTGAGCAATCCAATTGGAAAGTGTACGTTTGGAGACTGGAAGTCCCAAATGAGAAGGATCAAAAGCCACGAAAAGCTGGGAAGACTTTCGATGTGGCCGAGTCCTGTTGAGGTAAAAGGCAAGAGCTCTTTTACAATCTAGAGTATGAAGGTTCCTCTCTGCACTGGATGCATGAGGAGCTGGAAAAAAGACAGGTAGATATACCTCTTGATTAAGATGAAAAGGCGAGACCACTTTGGGCATAAAGTGGAGATTCGTCCTAAGGATCACCTTATCATGATGAAACCTGGTATAAGGTGGATGAGCCACTAAGGCCTGTAGTTCACTGATGCGGCGAGCCGAAGTGACTGCAATAAGGAAAATGACCTTCCAGGAAAGAAATTTCAAGGAGGTAGAAACCAACGGTTCAAAAGGTGGCTTCATAAGCTGACCTAGAACTAGGTTCAAATCCCATGCTACCGGAGGAGGCCGGATGGGAGGTTTAGTTAGAGTCAGGCCTCTCATGAACCTTGAAATAAGAGGATGAGAGGAGACAGGTTGTCCAGTTATAGGTTTTAAGGATGCTGCAATAGCACTCAAATGGACTCTTACTGAATTCGTCTTAAGGCCTGCATTAGAAAGATGCAGGAGATAGTCTAGTAGAGAATTCAAAGGAAGTGCTAGAGGGTCAAGACCCTGTTGAGCACACTAAATGGAAGAGCGTTTCCATTTGAAAGCATAGGAACGCCTCGTGGAGGGTTTCCTAGAGGCATGAAGGATATCTTTCACTGGTTGAGAAAGATTGAAGTCATGAAGGCTTAGGCCTTCAGTAACCAAGCTCTGAGGTGTAGGGACTTGGGGTTTGGGTGCCACAAAGTCCCCTCCTCCTGAGAGAGGTGGTCTGGCGCAGCTCCCAGGTCCAGGGAGGGTCCCTGGGAGAGATGCAGAAGTAGAGGGAACCACACTTGGCGTGGCCAGCGTGGAGCTATGAGGATCATCGATCCGTGATCCCTCTGGAGTTTGAACAGAGTCTTGGGAATCAAAGGAATGGGTGGAAAGGCATATAGGAATTCCTGACCCCAATGCAGGAGAAAGGCGTCGTTGGCCTGAGCTCCCTGACACGGAGTCCTGGAACAGAACCGGGGAAGTTTGGCATTCCACGGACTTGCAAAGAGGTCTATGTCCGGGGTTCCCCATTCCTGAAAGATTCTGCCTATCTGGTCCATATGTAGGGACCATTCGTGTGGAAGCAGAACTCGACTGAGTCTGTCTGCCCAAGAGTTTTGAACCCCTGGAAGATATACTGCCAGAAGATGAATTTGATGCTCTCTGGCGAAGGCCCATAATCTGAGAGCTTCGTTGCAAAGCGACAGAGAGCCTGTCCCTCCTTGTTTGTTTACGTAGAACATGGCCACCTGATTGTCTGTCTGAACTAGGACGGTCAGGTTGACAAGGAGGGTATGGAAGACTTTGAGGGCAAAGAAGATTGCTTGCAGTTCCAGGAGGTTGATGTGAAGGGTGGTCTCCTGTGGAGACCAAGTACCCTGAGTGGAGAGGGATTGTAGATGGGCTCCCCACCCTGTTTGGGAGGCATCTGTTGTGAGGGTTGCTTGGGGCAACAAAGGTTGGAAGGGGGCCCCCAACAACAGATTCTTGGTGGACATCCACCATTGGAGGGACCAAAACAGACGCTTTGAGGTGAGGATTTGGTCGGAGAGCGCTCCTGATGCTTGAGTCCACTGGGTGGCCAAGGTCCATTGAGCTGCTCTCATATGAAGACGAGCGTAGGGCACCACGTGAACCGTGGAGGCCATGTGGCCCAGAAGTCGCAGCATTTCTCTGGCTGTCAAGTGACTGCTGGACTGAGCTTGGGAGGCCAAGCACAGCAGACGTTGGCCCCGGACTTGAGGTAGGTAGGCCCTTGCAGTGGTGGTGTCCAACTGGGCCCCTATGAATTCCAGAGACTGAGTAGGGATAAGTTGAGACTTGGGAAGGTTTACCACCAGTCCCAGATACTGCAGAATGTGCCTTGTGCGGTCCAGGGAAATCTGGGCCTCTGACTGAGATGGAGCTCTGATGAGACAGTCGTCCAGATATGGGAATACAAAAATTCCCAGACCTCTTAGAAATGCAGCAACAACTGCCATGCATTTGGTGAACACTCTTGGAGCAGAGGCTAGACCGAAGGGAAGTACTCTGTACTGGAAATGTTTTCCCTGAAACAGAAATCTTAGATATTTTCTGTGGGATGGGTGGATGAGTATATGTGTGTACGCATCCTTGAGATCTAGAGAACAAAGCCAATCCTGACTCTGAAGGTATGGAAGGAGAATGCCTAGAGAAAGCATTTTGAATTTCTCCTTGTACAGAAATTTGTTCAATTCTCTCAGATCTAGGATAGGTCTGAATCCCCCTGTCTTCTTTGTTATGAGAAAATAAGGGGAGTAGAATCCTGTCCCTTGTTGAAGAAGAGGAACCTCTTCTATTGCCCCTTGGGCAAGGAGAGAAGAGACTTCCTGATCCAACAGGCCCAGGAGAGATGGGGGAGTATTGAAGTACCTCACCATGGTATATGGAGGAAGGTTGGAAAAATGAAGTTTGTAGCCCTCTCTGATAATAGAGAGGGTCCATTGCTCTGATGTAATTTGCTCCCATCTGGGAGCAAAGTGAGCTAACCTTCCGGGAATGGTGAGGGGCTCTGGTTGTTCTAGAGCCAGAAAGGTTAAGTTCTCTAGGGGCAAGTCAAAACCCCTGAGGGGGTTGAGCCTGCTGAGGAGTGGCAGACACTGCAGGCTTTGACCTTGCCTGTTTAGGCTGCTGACGTTTAGCAGCAAAGCGAGGCTGAGAAGATTGTTGGCCAGTATTTGTGGAAAATCTGGTCTTCTTGTAGTAAGGCCTCTTGAAAGACTTTTTCTTGGTAGGAGTAGAGGTAGACTTAGAAAGTCTATCTAAAGTAGCATTTTCTGCGTCCATTTGAGTGGCTTTAATTTGCCAGTCTTTACCAAATAAGTTCTCACCTGTACAGGGCAGATTCCGTAAGCCATCTAGGACCCAGGGTTCTAGGTCAGAGGCCTGGAGCCAAGCAAGTCGTCGGGCTGCAATGGCAATGCCCGAAGCTCTACCGGCACCCTCAAAGGAATCAAAGGCTGCTCTGTTGGAGAACTTAGAAACATCTAGAAGCTGTTTCACTAAAGAAATGAACTCCTCCTTTCTATCTTCAGGGATAAAGGGGGCAAAATGCTTTACCTTTAGGGCAAGTTCCCTTAGAAACATGCCCATATACAGACTGTATGAATTAATCCTGGCTATAAGCATACTAGCCTGGAAGATTTTCCTACCAAAAGAGTCTAGGGTCTTACATTCTCGCCCTGGAGGGGTAGAAGAGTGCCTTTTGGTACTCTTAATCTTTTTCAGCGCAGACTTCACCACAACGGAATGGTGAGGCAGCTGAGTTTTTTGAAAACCAGGAGAAGGAGGGACCCGGTACATGGTGTCCAACCTACGAGAATGAGGAGACAATGTTAGAGGAGCCTCCCATAAGTCCATCAAGTGTTCTTGAAGGATTTCATGGATAGGCAGGGTAACTGCCTCTTTAGGAACCTTAGGGTATCCTAAAATATCCAATTTCTTTGATCTAGGTTCTTTCTCAGAGGATGTAGTAATAGAAAGTCCTTTAGCTACTTCTATAATGAAGTCTTGAAAGGACAAATCCTCTGGTGGAGACATTCTCCTCTTTGGGGAAGAAGGCTCTTCAGGAAGAACAAGAGAGAGCTCATCAGAGTCATCAGAGGAGTCAAAATCCTCAGAGGAATCAGAGTATCCTCTATTCGCTTCCAATGCATGATATGCATACCGGTCGGTATCGACATCGGGCGTACCGGGCATGGGATCGGTATCGGGTGAAAACCCGGATCCGGCATGCACCGATCTGTGTTTGGAAGACGATGGCCTTGGTTCCGGTATGGAAGCCAATACCGGAACCGGACCCGGAACCGCTGGATGCGGTACCGAGGGCGTCGCAGCCTTAATGAAAGCCAGGATGGCGTGCTGCATGGTCTGAACAGTATTGTCCATAGACGCCACTGCTGCCTGGATGTCGGTACCGGCATGGGCCGGTACCCCAGAGCAGTCTAACAGGTGATCGGTCGAGGCCGTGCCATCGATGTCAACCTGTAACCCCATAGATGGTGCTTTGGAAGCCAGAGCTTCCCGCCGGGGTTGTTTGGCTGGGGCATGGTCCTCAGATTCAAAATTGAGAGCCTCTCGATGCTTTGAAGGAGATTTGCTCTTTGAGGACCTGCCCGAAGAAGGTTTGGTTACCTGAGATCCATCCGGAGAGGAAGACCTGGATGACTGTGATGCTGGATTATCTGAAGCAAACAGCACATGGAATTTGTTGGCCCGGTTCTGCAAACCACGTTTAGACATCTGGGAGCAGGATGGGCAGTCCGGAATGGAGTGGTCAGGCCCCAAACATTTAAGACACCAGTCATGGGTGTCTGTAACAGAAATAACAGCACTACACTTGGTACACTTCTTGAAACCAGGAGCTGGTTTCTCCATTAGGAGATTTTGTGTAGGCCTGAGGCCTAACAGAAGTCACCAAGTTGTGCTAAAAAAAAAGCTTTTATTTTTTAAGAAAGAAAAGAAAAGAGAGAGACCGGCGGTACCGGTTTCGGTATGGGGAAGGCAGGTACGCGGTCTAAAGAAACTAAAATAATTTCTTCAGCGGTGACAGGAACACGACCTGCTGGCTCCGCGGAAAAAGAGAAACTGAGGAGAGCTGGTCAGGAAGGCGGGAAGGCAGCACGCATGTGCAGTGGGAGGCCCCAAAAGCTTCCTTTCTGGGAAGCTGGGGAGCTTTCCCGCGCAGGCTCCGTCGGTTCCGACGTACCCATATGTGAGGACTTATTCCTGCTTGTTCCTGGAGATAGCCCGATACGCATACCGGGTGGTATCGACATTGGGAGTCATCGGTACCAGATCGGTACCGATAGGCATCATCGGAGAGGGTACCGCTGCAGTCGACACCGAAGCCGATGAATGCTTGTATGAATGCCGTAATGACACGCTGCATGGTCAGGACATTCTGATCCATCGACGCCATGAATGTCTGGAGGTCGGTACCGGCGGATTCCACCGGTACCCCAGAACATTGCAACAGGTGATTGGTCGAGGCCGTGCCATCAATGTCAACCTGTGACCCCATAGGAGGAGCTTTGGAAGCCGGAGCTTCCCGCCGGGGTACTTTTGCCGGTGCAGGATCCTCGAGGGCAAGCCCGAAGGCATCTCGATGCTTAGAGGGAGATCTACCCTTCGAGGACCGGCTGAACTTATGTTTGGTTACCTGAGATCCATAGGAGGAAGAAGCAGCCCTGGAAGACGTCAATGCCACCGAAGCTGCATCAGAGGGAAACAAACAGTGTACTGAGCTTGGCTGCTCGGTTCTGTAAACCTCTTTTAGACATCATGGTGCAGGACGGACAATCCGTGATGGAATGGTCAGGACCCAAACACTTAAGACACCAGTCATGGGTGTCGGTAACAGAGATGGTACCACTGCACTTAGTGCATTCTTTAAACCCGGAGGTGGGTTTTTCCATGAGGAATTTTCTGTTAGGCCTAAGGCCCAACAAAGAAAAAAATACACTGAAGTGGAATGGAAAGTCTCTTTTTTTTTTTTTTTTTAAAGAAAAAGAAAGAAAAGACCGGCGGTACCGGTCCGACGTAGAAGAAGGCAGATGTGCGACCAAAGAAATAAAATAAAGAACTTCTTCAGCGGTGACAGGAACACGACCTGCTGGCTCTGCGGAAAAGAAGAACTGGAGAGAGGCGGTTAGGAAAGGCGGGAAGGCAGCGCGCAGGCGCTGTGGGATGCTCCCAAAAGCTTTCCTTTTTTGGGACGCTGGGGAGCGCTCCCGCGCAGGCTCCGTCGCTACCGACGTACCCATATGTGAAGACTCATTCCTGCTTGTTCCTGGAGATATGAGGCATCCCCTCCTGTCGCAAGATCCTCCAGGCCTCCTCAGTCGTCCTCACTCGAAGGCCCCGCCCATTCACATCCATTAATAGGGCAAAAGGAAAAAGCCAGCGATACTTCACCTTCTCAGCCTGGAGATGTATTGTAACTGGCCGCATTTCTCGCCGCCTTTGCAAAGTGACCGCTGAAAGGTCATGATAGATATCCACAGTCTGACCGTCCCAAACAAAACTTCTGCGACTACTGGCCTCACGTATCACCTTCTCCTTCACCTTATAGGAGGTTAAACAGGCCACGATGTCTCGGGGCTGCCCATGTCTCGGCGGTCCCAACGCCCTATGGGCCCTCTCCAGCTGTATCGGCACCTCCTCCTCCGGGCCCTGATCAGCACATAGTAAGAACTGACAGACCTTCCGAACCACCTCCCGTGCATCAGCATACGCCGCCGTCTCCGGCAGGCCCCGAATCCTTACATTGTTGCGACGGGAGCGGTTCTCCAGGTCCTCAATCTTATCTTTTAACAGGTCTTGTTCGCCTTGCAGCTTCCGTAGTCGGGCCTCTGTTGCTAGATCACTCTGTCATCAGGTCTGCCTGCTCCTCCAATTTCTCCACATGATGCCCCAGATCCCACACGTCCTCCCGGATCGCCGTTAGCGTCTCCTTGATTTCTCCTCTGGTGGCAACAATCTCCTGTTTCAAGGAGCACATCCACCCCCAGATGTCACCATGCGTACAGCCTTCTTCCGCCTGGTCAGGTTCCTCCTCAGAGTCTGCACCCAACCCCATGTGCTCCTGGGAATCGCGACCGGTCCGCTCTCCATCTCCTCCATAAGAAGATTTGAATCGGGCCAACTTCTTCTTTGCTGACATCGCCATTCCTTCAACTCCCCCAGGTGCCCCGTTCATACACCAGGGAGGAGGATAAAATCGCTTTTTCGCTATAACAATAGTGTCCCGACGGGAGCCCTACAATTAGGCTGCCATCTTAACGGATGACGTCACTTCCTCCCGTCATTTTCTTTTTTTTTTTTTTACCACCGAGACCAACACATCCACCTCTCCTCTTGAGGAACTGGGTACAGACACCCCATGGCATGGCTACCTCTTAAGGAAGCCTCTGGACACTCCCATTCCGATTCAGTAATCTGCTTGATCACTTTATGGACCAGAAAGCACCCCTGCTCTGCTTTAAATCCCTGAAGCAGAGGATCCTCCAGTAGTTCCTCCTGAACCGCCAGCTGCACTGTATTTAGAGCCATTAGGGAGTGAGCAACCCAGCTCCTCCTTGAGGAAAACTCTAAAAATTTTAGGATCATCTCCTGGGGCACTCACCTTCCTCCAACTCCATGGCCCATGGGTCTCCCGGTTCAGAGAGGAGTTCTCTGTCCTTCTCACGGATGGTTCCTGAGCCAACCAATCCGCGTCGTCCTCCTGCTCAAACTCCCCCTGCGAAGGTCCCTCTCTGGGGTCTCCTTTCAACCCTATTTCATCTAACGGGGGAGCTGACAGCTTGCTAGGAGGACCAGTCATGTGTCCTGCTTTCTTTTTAAACAATATGCCCTGTGAAGAGAGAATAAAATCTGCCGAAAACAGTGGCTCTAATCCCTCCTGTAGCTCTGGCAACAGAGGCTGAGGGGCTGGGACTGTAGGCACCAGCTTCTTAGCTTTATTCTTGCCTTTTCTCTTCTCTGGGAGAAACAGCTACCCCCTGCAAGATGGCTGCCATTCCCGTGGACCCCAAAGGCCTAGAAACCGAGTTTTCGGAAGGAGCCTTCATCACCTCCATGGAGCCAGCAAAACTGCGCTCTAACCTGTTGAACCACCGAAAACACATGCAGCAAAGACCTGGCTTTGACAACACGCAGCTGCTCCCACACTGAGCGCACGCTGACACAACCAGCAACATGCACTTGCAACTGCCCCCCCAAGACCTCCTGACAACAAGAAGGCCACAGCACGTTGGAGGAGCCCCCAAATCCCGGGTAGAGAGACCCCCTCCCCTCTTGCGGTTCCGAAGCAACTTACCTCCACGGATAAGAAGTGCCAGTGTGCTTGCATTGCCTTAATAGTCAGAATCCCCCCTCCGCAGAAGACTAGCGTCTCGGAGAAAGGAGGAGTGACCTGGGGCTCCCAGGCACCCCCCCCTCAGGCAATGTTTGTGGCTGAGCACCAGTTTGAGGCAGACTCTGCCTCTGCTGCCCTTCACCATGCTCTGATCTTCGGTGGGGGGGGGACGGGGGGAGGATTCCCCAGCTCTCTGTCCCCTCCGGTGGAATTACAGCCCTGCTAGAGACGACCAAGATTTTTATTTATTTATTTAGCTGCATTTATATCCTGCTTTTCACTGAGTCAAAGCAGTTGGGGGATACATTTAACACGAGGGGATATGAGACACATACACTAATACTTACAGGGAACATGGGCAATGGAGGGTTAAGTGGCTTGCCCAAGACCACAAGGAGCACCTGTAGGACTAGAAACCCCAGTCCTTCCGGCCCAAGGTTGCTGTCCTCTAGTGGGATTTGAACCACCGACCTTCCGGCCTGTGGTACCTTGCCCCAACCACTAGGCCACTCCTCCCTCTCTTTTTTTTCACGATCTTCCTCTAATGTCTGCCTAATCCTTTCTTGCTGCCCAGGGAGCCTACTTGAAGAGGTCCTTTCCAGCTGCTGAGGACTGAAAGACTGAGGTGGATGCTCTAGAGGGAGCCAGGTACTAAGTAAGTAAGATTCAGTATAATTCAGTCCTCAGCTGCTAGAGGGGGATGACTACCCAACGGGTGCCTGGACAGGCCTGGACAAAGAGGAAATATTTTTCCAGCATTACTGCTGCTTCTGTATGACAGAGATGCTATTGTGCTATAAAATCTAAAATGAGATCTACAGCCTGTTCTTTGAAATTTACAGGCTCCAAAAAGAAGAGATAGTACAAATTAAAAGCCAATCAGGGAAGCACTACTAGGGCTCCATAAAAAAAGACCCCAGCAGAATGGTGGTTATGTTATGGTTTATTATAATTGATAAACCACCCTTCAACAGGTCTCAGAGCAATGTACAAGCTAAAAATACAATAAAAACTAAAAATAAGAAATGAACTCCATGAAAAACAGAAGAAAATAACTTCATCAACAGAGAAAAAACAAAGAAAAGACTTTAAAAAAAAGTGTTAAACAAGTCACAAGTGATATTAAACAAGTGTGTTTTCAGCAGGTGAGGGAAATGAAGATTCCAACCGGATAGCAGAAGGGAGTGAGTTCATTAGTGCAAGGGCCAGGAAATAGAATGCAGAAGAGCGGGTAGAAACTAATCTTGCTTGTGAGGGTGATGGTAAATGTAAAAAATGGGTACTAGTATCACAGAGGAGGTAATGAGTTGAGTATGGAAGTAATAGAGAGATACTGAAGAATACCAGAATGAAGGGTCTGATAAACGACTAAGAAGTTTAAATTGTGAACGGAATTTAATTGGAAGCCAGTGGTGATGCAACACCTGTCCTTTACAAACAGAAGGCCCATAGATGCTCTAATGAGATCAGGCCCAATGAAAACTACCTTGGAACAAAGTCCATTACACTGCTTCAGAGGGAGCTAGGGAGAGCAACAAAGTTCTGAAATCACAACATAGTAGATGTCATTAGATAAAGTCCAATCAGCTCATGCTGTCTGCCCAGTTAAAAACATATGACAAGCCATGCTGAATCGGAGCAAGATCCAAGTCCAGTATCCTGTGACTGACAGAGGACAATTTGGATTGAAAGTACCCAGCAAATCTAAAAGAGTGATCCATTTCTCATGGCTCATTTCCAGAAATGAGCAATGGCTCTCCTAGATCTAGCTGGCGAACATTTTTTTATAGATTTTTCCTTCAAGAACTTGTCAAGGTGACCTACAAAGCAGGATTCAAAAGAGCTTCTGACATCTTCTGGCAACAGATTCCACAACTTAATTAGGCACTGAAAGAAAAAAAAATCCTATGGTTTGTTTTCAATCTGCTGGTCATTCGTTTCATGGGGTGCCCTGTGGTTCCGATAAATTTGAGCAGCATACCATGTGGCCACGGGTGCAGAGCTGCATATCCGAAGGGTCGAGTGATCAAAGGGGCATGCCCCTTTGGTGCCAATTCAGTGAGATCTGGGCTGTTAAGGTATGTTTCTGCTTACAAATTGATATGACAAAAAAAAAAACAGTTAATCCAAGATCAAAAATCCCCCAAACAGTGATCAACAATGATGAACCATCAAAATTATCACTATGTGAATCCCAAATGAAAATTAGTAATTTTTTGTCGGGCAGAGTTGAGGGAGGATGATACTTCAATACATCCCCTCCAGTCAACAATTGTCCTTTCATTCACCAAATGTGTCTAAGATGTCAAACCGTAGTTCGAAAATTCATCTAAATATTGCACTTATCTGAATGCCACAATCATATCCGCACGACGTGCACGTTGCAGGGCACCATAACCCCTGTAACAAGTGCTCCGTAGTTGCTTGTAACTGCTGAAGAACGCCGGCTCAACCGATCAAATAAGGGACTCTACTCTCAGGATTGGCTAACAACGAACTGCCTATCATCTTAGCACCCCAATCACAGAGGGAGTTCCCACAACCAAGGGATCCCAGCTCAGGAGAGGAAGTGGTGGACATTTTTTTGTTGTGATTGATATGTTGTTGTTTTTTTTATTAGCTGCTTGTTTTTTTCTCTTTGAGATCATGCAAAATGATAGTTTATGATTTGATATTGCTCTCCTGTGGATAGGGTAACCTTTTCTCCTGTGATATGGGCTATAATTATTTTGTATTATGTTTTGATCTGTACTTTGTTATATCTCTGGTCATTTCTTTTGCTTGCATATAAGCGAACAATGAAAAAAAAAAAAACCCCACATCAAGGACAGTCTTTGCCTTCCTCCTTGAAATTCCACCATATTGGATAGAAGAGTAAAGAAGATACCCTTTTTTTTAGTTTCCTCCTACACTCCACCTTTCTCAGGTGTAGCCACAAATAACCACAGGATGTGCAGTCTGTTAGACAGAACCAAACTCTCAACTGGGTCAATCACCACATCCTGATCTAAATCCATCACACAGAATGGTCCAACCAGTTTTGTGGGTTTTAATCATTTGTAAATAATTACTACTACTAGTTAACCTTCTAGAATCATTTTATAGCCAGCCAGACAACTCAACTACACAACTACATGCTTTTCCACCATGCTTTCTACCAGACAGAGAAATACTAGTCGATTCTACCACTGCAGCCTACCAAACTCAGCTATGCAGTTGCCTGTGCTTCCTCTAGAATTCCTAACATTACATATAACTACGTTGCCATTCATTTTGGCAATCCCAACAATTCTAGCAAGATGCTATAAACACATGCCACTAGGTCATGTTTATCCTCAGTGTTCACTTTTTGCAACCAAGGATCCTCTGTACTTATCCACTGCCCACTTGAACTTCATTGTTGTTTTAGCCTTGAAGGGGAAAATGAATCCCCTTCAGGTACCTTTATCACAGGTTAGATTACTGTCCTCCATTTTGTGCTAACGTCTATAGCTCAGGCCTAGGAAAGAAATAGCCTGCTGACCCTTTTCATCCTGAAACTGCAGAATCAGCAAGATTGCGCTATGAAATGAGCTAATATCCTGACCCAGAGCTGACACAATGAGAGACTGAAAGCTACACAGCTAGTGAAAACTACCACCTGGGCCCCTCGAAAGAACAAAGGGGAACAAAAACCAGGAAGGAGAACATCAGTATTTGAAGTTAATCTGTAGGAAACAGAACCAGCACACGGCGACGAGGACTACCATGAGAATGGAGAGACAGGATGCCACAAGGGAAAGCAAAGGGTAAAAGATTAAGGAGCAGATTTGCTTGAAAGAAGAGAATAAGAAAAAAAAAGGAAATCTGCTTATCAGCAATTTGAGCCTAAAATTGAATATAAATATAGAGGAGAAATTCTGATAGGCAGTGTAGGGCTGGTACCCCTGCAATTCTACATGCAAATCTCCGGCCTGCTCAGCAACTCAGGCCTGAACCAAACTGAACAGACAAGATGGATTCTTCACTACACTTTTGCTGTGTTCAGCTACTAACCTGACCTCCAAGCAACTGCTTGCACAGCGTTTCTAAGTGTGCCTACATACAGAAGCTATTGTCCGTGGCTAATTTACTGCCCGCATGCAAAGACATCTGCTGCTTCAGTGTCCTTGGACACTTGTACATATGCCCAGAAGTAACTTCTTACTATGATCCTTTGTTTGCAAGAAGATGCCCATCATCGACCTCCTGATTCGCTGAGAACACCTCAGACTGTCTGGTGCCAACCAATCATCGGACCTATGACGGAGGATTCTTACAGAGAATAATGCAGTCTGCACTGGAACTTTAGTAAGAGTAAGAGTTGGGGACTTGGTCCACCTGTTCATACAGACTTCTGCATCGGTTCCTTCCTGCTGTGCACTGCGTACCTGATTCCTGCGACCTGAGCTTTCCGCCAGACGGCCACTAAGTGTGGGCTAGGCCGTACTCCAAAGGTCTGAGATAAGACTTTCACAGATACCTCCGGTTCGGACTTACTGCGGCTCGCCTGAAGGGGCTGGAGCCTGCATTAGCTAGGAGCTGCCTCCTTGGACTGTGCTGTTCCTGAGTGCCCGACGGAGCTAAGGTTCTGGCTTATCTCTCCTCCTCCGGATGGGCAAGGGGTTAGCAATATATTTCTTACTTTTCCTCAGTGCAGAGCGAATCAGTGACGTCTGGTTACTAATTAGTGATTTATTACGTTGTCCAATTGTACTATAACAAATTTCTACCTCATGTTTCTAATTAGCTATATGCGTGTGTATATATTTTTCTACCTGGTTGCCTATAATAAAGTCTAATATATATCTGCAGACCAGACTTCTTTCGTGGCTCATTGCCAGAATAACTCACCGAACTTTGGGCTGGGTATTAGTAGCTATTTCCCCTGGCCAACAGAGTAACTTATTTTTGTGCTACTAATACCCAGCCCAAAGTTCGGTGAGTTATTCTGGCAATGAGCCACGAAAGAAGTCTGGTCTGCAGATATATATTAGACTTTATTATAGGCAACCAGGTAGAAAAATATACACACCCGCATATAGCTAATTAGAAACATGAGATAGAAATTTGTTATAGTACAGATGTACAATTGGACAACGTAATAAATCACTAATTAGTAACCAGACGTCACCGATTCGCTCTGCACTGAGGAAAAGTAAGAAATATATTGCTAACCCCTTGCCCATCCGGAGGAGGAGAGATAAGCCAGTACCTTAGCTCCGTCGGGCACTCAGGAACAGCACAGTCCAAGGAGATGACATGTGACATAAAATCAGTTTGTAAAATGTCCACATCACGTGAATCAAAGTTATAATCAGCAATGGCAAGGTTGTCCTGGTCAACAGACATTAGCTGATCTCACTGGAGTGATGCTGTCTCTGTCCCCAGGATCCTTTACACTTAAATCAGGTGCTTTGCTTGTTATAGATGTATTGATGCTATGTATTGATATTGAAATTTGTACCTTATAATTTAAAAGCAAAGCTTGTGATGTTACAGACCTGGCAAAATAAATAATTTCCATGCTCTTACGGTGGCACAAGCAATTTGTTTAAAGTGGGTCCTATTGGGGTTGAACACAAGCAGCCAAACAAAAACAGAAAATTCACCAAATAATTGTAGGGGAATCCCAGAAAAACACCAACAGCCTTCATCACCCACCCTTTCCTTAAAAATATATTTCATGACACTGCTCCTCAGTCTCACATTCTTGTAGCCTCATATTCCATCCTTTATGTCTAGAACCTTTTCACCTTTGAATCCTGTTTGTTTCTTGCGCATTGACGTCTTTATTATTGTATCTTCCCTTCCTCTCCTTTTTTTCTATGGCATACATGTATTCCAAAGATGGATGACTGCAGATCATAAAAACAAAACACTCTCCCTCCTGTATAGCTCAAGGTAACCGGATACACATAGGTTACAACCTAAAAATAGCTATGGAAAAACTGGATAAAAAGTATAAAAAGGATTTAAAGTTAAGATCTAGAAAGATCTTCATCAAGGGTAAATTATAATGATGATACAGGGTCAGGGGATCCTCAAGAGCAACGCTCAAAGAGCAGAGAGCCCCCTTACAGTTTAACCTGGTCATCCCTTGCAACCTCTAATCTGTACTATGAAAGGAAATTTCTTAAGGTGTGATCTTCATTATATTTTTAAATGGGAGACACTTTGGCAAAAAACAAAACCTCCAGTGGAAGAGTACTTACCCGCACTAGACACAGAAGCCAAGGCCCTGGGCCAAGTGTGTCCCCTTTCGATGATATACCCGGCTTAGCTGCCCACTCAAGACTTCTGATATTAAACAAATTCTGGTGCCCTCTCTCCACGACAGCTATCTTATTAAGCCATATCCATCCAACTCTCTCCCCCATTCTTCCTGTCTTTTCTCAAAACACATTCTCCACTAGCCATTCTCAACCCCCATTTGCCTCATTCACCAATCAGTCTCCATCCCCCAAGTCTACTCATCCACCATTTGTTAACACCTCCCCCCCCCCCCCCAACTCTTTCTGGAAGCTTGCTACTGGTGCCATCTTGGAATAACTGTAGAGTTTTCTTTCTGCACCATGCTATTCTCACTAATTTAAGAACAAATATCCTGACACGGGAGACTGGACATTGAATGACAGACTTATCGAATAAGAACCTCACAATACCAGAACAGCACAGAGCAGCTTTTCTGTAAGAACCACCTCCAGAGAGGGTGGAAGAAATTGTACATAAGAACATAAGAAATGCCATAGTGGGTCAGATCATGGTCCATCAAACCCAGTATTTTGTTTCCAACAGTGGACAAACCCAGGTCACAAGTACCTAGCAGGTAATCAAAAAAGATACACATATTCCACAATGCTTATCCCGGAAAGCAGTGGATTTCCCTTGTCCTCTTTGATAATGGTTTATGGAATTCTCCTCCAGGAACTTGTCCAAACCTTCTTTAAACCCAGCTACACTAACAGCTTTTACTACATCCCCCCGGTAACAAATTCCAGAGTTTGATTACACAGGTACACTAAAAAAATTTTTTTTTAAACTGCCTCTAATGTTTCGATTGATTTTTACGTTTTTTGGTGCGCTGAATCCAAATCTGGTAACCAATTTGCTCCATCACGTACAGATTTTTTACTACATTGGGTTAGCAGTTTGAGGTGAACGTTTCAGATTGAGTGCGATCGAGATAAAAGTTTCTTGGATGAATTCTTTATACTAATTGTTTAGTAGTTATTCAAATAAGAATAAAGAAAATTGTAACAAGGCAGCACATAAGAATAGAGTAATGTCAACAAAACACACTGTGATGGTAGCAAAATTGTCTGCACTTAAAACAGCCACATACATGTGCACAAACATTGAGCATATAAGAGCGAGGTTAGACACAAAGCAAAGCAAAGAAATGTGCAAAAAATGTTGTACAGGTATGTATGTAAGAATAGAAAACGCAAACCGCACCATTGCAATACATGAAGACAAACACCCGATGGTGTGAAAATAAAATTCTAATAAATGAGATCCGACACTGTGGTAATAACTAGCAAATTTTATTTCAAAGTTTAGTAAAAACACGATATTTGTCAACACAGTTTAGATTTTAAAGTCATTCTTGGGTCAATCAATCTCCTGGTGGGCCCGTTTCTTCTTCCCCTGAATGCTTCTCTTGGTGCGCTGCTTGGCGTATTTTTCATCTGGGGTTTCCCGCAGCAGCAACCAACAGAAATCAGCCATCATAGTGGTGTTCCATCTTCCTTGGTACCTTCTCTCTGCGTCCTTGATGTCCTGGTGAAACCTTTCACCTTGTTCTTCACTGTACGCCCCCAAGTTTTCGGGAAAGTAGTTCACATGGGAGTGCAAGAAATGGACTTTCAGGCTCATGTTACAGCCTTGTTCTTTGAAGGCATTGAGCATCCTGGCAACAATATCCTTATAGTTCTCATCCCGCCTGTTCCCCAAGAATTTGAGAACAACATCCTTGAAGGAATCCCAGGCTTCTTTTTCCTTCTCAGACATCGTTTCAGCGAATGCTCCATCTGAAATGAGTTTCCTTATATCAGGGCCAACAAACACTCCTTCCTTTAGCTTTGCTTCAGAAAGTCGGGGGAACTTTGAGCAAAGGTACCGAAAGCACTCACCATCTTTTGGAAGGGACTTGATGAATTGCTTAATGAGACCCAACTTAATGTGGAGAGGTGGTAATAGAATTTTATCACGAGGTACCAAGCTCTCATGAAGAACATTTTTCTCACCGGGTCTCAAATACTCCCGAATTGGCCAGTCTTTTTTCCCCCACTGTAGGTCGCGGGCCCGGCTATCCCACAAGCAAAGGAAGCAGGGATATTTGGTGAAACCGGATTGCTGCCCTAATAGCATGGATAGAATTTTAAAGTCTCCACAAATCATCCACTTATGCTCATCATAACGAATCTTCTGAAGAATCAGGGCCAAATTCTCGTATTTTTCTTGGAGAATAACAGAGTGAGCAATAGGAACTGAAGCGAATGTGTTGCCATTATGAAGAAGAACACCTTTTATGCTGTCTTTTGACGAATCAATGAACAGCCGCCATTCAGCAGGATCATACTTGAGTTTAAACTTTTCCATCACTCCGTATATATCGTTGCAAAATACCAAATCTTCCTCTTTGCTGAAATACTTCAAAAATTGTGTCTCGCGGTTGCGGTACCAATAAAAAGTTGTTCCTGGTGACAATAGATTTTTCTGTTTAAGCCGAGAACCTAGCAGTTGGGCAGCATCTTTTGGGAGTCCTAAATCCCGGACTAAATCATTCAATTCAGCTTGAGAGAAAAGTTCAGGTTTCGGATCTGGTTCAGTTTCAAACTCGGAAGTACTGGACTCATCGGGAAAAGCCATCTGATGAGTCTCATCATGATCAGAACCGTCCACACAAATATGATCCAAAGATTTTGGTGGTTCAGGCACAGGTACTTCGTTGCTATGAGGCACAGGCCTAATTGCTGAGGGAAGGTTGGGGTAACTTATTACGTTCTTATTTTTTAAGTTGTATCCCTTCACAATGCAAGAGCAAAAATAGCAGTCACTGCTGTGGTCTCTTTGTTCATGCCACATCATAGGTATTCCGAAACGAAATGCTTGTTTTTTACCTTTCATCCATAAGCGTAGATCTTCCTCACATGTCTTGCACACTTTGTGAGGAGCCCACGGTTTGTCTTGATCGCCTAACTTCAAACCGAAATAGGCGAAATATACTTTAATAAATGCAGAAATGTTCCTCTGCCGCTTTTTCACGGTATATTCCCCACAAATAAAACAAAAACTGTCCGGAGAGTTGACGCAACCTCTGGCTCTGTGAGCCATCACAAATACACAGCACTGCAAACTACAACTGTAGTGAACCACTTCGGAATAAAGCTGGATTACGACTGAGCAAACAAAAGGTAATAATGAACTTGCAAGAAACTGAAATTTGACAGGAATGTTCATGTCGCAACCACCGTGTTTGAGCGAGCGAACGAGGCGAACAGGAAAGAACATGTGCCAGCGCGAGTACTGGATTTAGCCCCCCGCCTCCCAATTGTCCTGTTAATGTATAAAATTAATACAAAACACTCTAAAATATCATGAGGGAGTGTTTCTAGTTAGTTAACCATTACAACCTCTATTTTGGGCCAAGAAAATAAACTGCAGTCGGCTAAAAAGAAATTATGTGAACATTCCTTATATGGGTAAGAAATCTAATTTTGCAAGAAAACGTGACGTGATGGAACATTTTGGCTATTTTTCCTGGATTCAGCACCCCAAAATCTATAGGAATCAGTTGCAAAACTGGAGGCAGTTTTTTGGTAGTGTACCTGTGTTACTAATCGAGTGAAAAAAATATTCTCTTATTAGTCTGAAACTAGCTACATTGTAGTTTCATTGAGAGTCCTAGTCCTTCAACTTTTTGAAGGGGTAAACAAAAGATCTACATTTATCCGTTCCACTTCATTCGGAAAAGCCTTTGACAAGGACCCTCATGAGAGGCGTTAAAAAGTCAATGGATAGGAGGCAATGTACTACTGTGGATCAAGAACTGGTTAAAAAACACAAACAAGAGGCTAGGGCTAAATGGCCAATTTTCCCAATGGAGAAAGATGAACAGTGGAGTACCCCTGGAATCTGTGCTGGGTTCGCTACTTTTTAACATATTCATAAATGACCTGGAAATGGGAATAAAAGGGTGAGGTAATCAAATTTGCAGATGACACAAAATTGTTAAAACCCAAGGGGATTTGAAAAATTGCAAGAGGACCTTAAAAAATTGGAAGGCTGGACGTTCAAATGGCAGATGAAATTTAATGTGGACAAATGCAAAGTTAACAACCCAAACTATGGTTACACCATGCAAGGTTCCACATTAGGAACTACGGCCTGATTAGGAACTACCATCCGGTCCATCAGACCTCGCCCAATTTAGAAAGGCACTTAAGCACCACCTATTCCTTTAGTACGTCTCCCACTCTAGCGACGACTCCCAACCAGGCATAACTAACAACCAGAATAACACCACTAGCACATTCACTGATGCGGCACCATCCATTTAGCACAACCGTACACCCTATATACTGAATGTGTCTATAACTGTAAATAAGTGCCAAGCAGCTCCGGCCAACTCTGTGCACCCGTGACTGAACTGCTGACCTGTATATAGTACTTAACATTGCAAATTATATATAGTTATTGTATACAGTTACTCAACATTGCACTACTTAACATTGTAAATTGTAGCCAAGTAGACCTTGTCAATACTGTATATACATGACCAGATTGCTCAGAATGTACATAGTTACCCCAGTTAATCCCAATTGCAACACCTGTTCTTTGTAAGTACAGTACAGGTCCCACCTGCTCTGTACAACTTATTGTTGACTGTAAACCGCACTGATTCTAAAGAGCGCGGTATAGAAAAGACATTAAATAAATAAATAAATACCACAAAGGAAAAAGATTTAGACGTCATCATGGATAACTCATTAAAACCCTCCATTCAGTGTGCAGCAGTGGCCAAGACGACAAATAGAATGCTAGGAATCATAAGGAAAGGAATGGAGAATAAAACAAAGACTATTATAATGCCTCTGTCTCATTCCATGGTGACTTGAATATTGTGTGCAATTCTGGTCACTGTATCTTAAAAAGGATATAGGGGAATTAGAAAAGGTGCAGAAAAGAGCCACCAAAATGGTAAAGGGGATGGAAGGATACCCCTTTGAGGAGAGGCTTAAATGGTTAGGTCTCTTCAACCTGGAACAGAGACAGCTGAGGGGCGATATGATAGAGGTCTATAAATTAACAAATGGAATGAAACGGGTAAATGTAGATTGATTCTTTACACCATCAAAAAGTAGAAAGACTAGGGGGCATGCAACGAAGTTACAATGTAACCCGTTTTAAGACTAATAAGAGCAAAACAGGGTTACTTACCTGTAACGGGAGTTCTCCGTGGACAGCAGGATAAGTCAGCCACACCTGGTGATGTCATCCGACGGCGCCATGACAGAAGTGCTCTCTAGAGCTCAGAGCTTCTGAGCATGTGCGAGGTGGTCCCACCTCCCCGGCCCGCCCCTAGCCAGGCCAGTGAGTGATTAGCTATGCCGTAAGGCATACTGGCTAGGGTGCAGGTCTACCTCATACAGGGGAGGCGGGTGGGAGCGTGTGGCTGACTTATCCTGCTGTCCACGGAGAACTCCTGTTACAGGTAAGTAACCCCATTTTCTCCTTGGACAAGCAGGATGTGTCAGCCACACCTGGTGCCTCCCAAGTTCTAGATGATGCGCTGTGGAGGATGAGGGAGGCATGCAGCAGAGACATAGGTAAAAACCCCGCACGGGTGTAGGACTTTATTTCTGTGCAAACAGCAACATGGTGGTTGCCGTTAGTGTGCAAACAGCCAACATAGTGAAGAACAATTGTGCAACAATCAGCAGTGTAAGCATAACATAGCAATGAAACAATTATGTGCAACACAAAAGTGCAAACATAATGGACAGCAGTGCAAGCACACGTGGTAACGAAACAAATATGTGCAACAAGCAGTGCAATCACGACCTACTGCAACAACAGTGCCATCATGGCAATCCACTGAGCAGGGTATTAGAGTTAATCCTGTGCAAACATCAGCCCCGAGGGATAGGCAGAGTCAGTCTGGCCCTAGAGGGTCCACCTGGTCCGGAATCAAGCAGTTAATGACAGGGTCCCGGTAGTGGCCGCTGTTAGGACCGCTCTGCCGAAGGAGCTATCGGCCTCCGCCTGGAGGTCGAGACAGTAGTGTTTTTGGAAGGTGAGCCGCAAAGAACAGGTCACGGCCTTGCAGATGTCACTCACAGGAATCTTGTGCAGGCTGGCAAGTGAGGTAGCTAAAGCGCAGAGCTGGTGAGCGCCAGCCTTGTTGCCAGGAAGTGCGCCTGCCTTTTGGAGGCAGTATATGCCAGTCTGATATCCAATGGGAGAGCGTGCGCTTGGTGACGGGTCGCCCCGGCTTGTTGGGGTCAAAGGACACAAAGAGTTGGGCTCCCTGCCTAATGGTGGACATTCTGTCGATATAGGTGCACAGGGCTCTGACGCAATCCAGTGAGTGAAGGCATTGTTCCTCCAGGGAACTATGCAGAGCCAGAAAAAAGGTGGGCAACTCAACTGATTGGTTTACGTGGAAGGCAGATGCAACCTTCGGGACGAACTTGGGATGCGTCCGGAGGGATGCCCGGTTGTGGTGGAGCTGTGTGTACGGCGGATGGGCCACGAGTGCTTGCAGCTCGTTGATGCGCCTAGCTGAGGTGATGGCAATTAGGAAGAGTGTCTTCCAAGACATTAACTTGTAGTCTGCTGATTGGAGCGGTTCGAAAGGCTCCTGTGTCAGCTGTTGCAGCACGACGTTGAGGTCCCATGTTGGTACTGGCTTCTGGAGAGGGGGCCGAAGATTCGCAAGGCCTCTCATGAACTGGGCTACAATGGGCAATGCGGCGAGAGAACCCGTGGCTGTTCCTCTCCTGTCCTCGTGTAAGGATGCAATCGCTGCGAGGTGCACCTTGATGGACTGTGGCTTTAACCCAAGTTCAAAGAGGGAGGTGAGGTACTGCAGGATCCTAGGCATGGGACAGGAGACTAGGCTAATTCCTTGGTCCGCACACCAAAGGCTGAAGCGTTTCCACTTCAGGCTGTACGATTTCCGTGTGGAGGGTCTTTTTGCAGCAAACACTATCCGCTGCACCTCCGAAGGCAGCTGGAGGGCAGCGAGGTTTATCCTCTCAACCTCCAGGCTGTTGCCTTCGTTCTGGGTGAGCAGATCGGGCCTCATTGGCAACCGGATTGGTGGCTCCTGGGAGAGGCGAAGCAGCAGGGCGAACCACATCTGCTGCGGCCAGTAGGGTGCGATCAGAACGACATGTGCCATGTCCCTGATGATCCGCTGTATCGTGGCTGCGATCAGCGGGGTAGGGGGAAAGCATAGTTACTCACCTGTAACAGGTGATCTCCGGGAACAGCAGGAATTTAGTCCTGACATATGGGTATCGTCGGTACCGACGGAGCCTACGCGGGAACGCTCCCCAGCATCCAATTAGAATGCTTTTGGGAGCATCCCACAGCGCCTGCGTGCTGCCTTCCCGCCTTTCCCAACTGCCTCTCTCCAGTTGAGTTTTAGAGCTGAGACAAAGAGAGAGAGCGAGGGAAAGGAAAAGAGAGATAGAGAGATACAACTCCTAGGGGAGGTGGGTGGGTTGTGAGGACTAAATTCCTGCTGTTCCCAGAGATCACCTGTTACAGGTGAGTAACTATGCTATCTCCAGGAACAAGCAGGAATGTAGTCATCACTTACGGGGAGGACTCCCTAGCTTTAGGTGCCAGGGAGAGACTACAGAAGTTGTGTGTCCCTGAAAAGGGCTCCACTTCCCCCCATGGATCTCTGGCATCCTACCAGGGATGGTGGGTAGGAGTTGATTAGGTATGGAACAGGTGTTGTTGGAGAACAGCCTGACCAAACAAGGCATCCCAGCGGGAGTCCTTGTCCAAGCAGTAATGGGCTGTGAAGGTATGAACCGAGGCCCAAGTGGCTGCTCAACAGATGTCGTCAATAGACACAGAGTTCAGATGAGCCATTGAGGCTGCCATGGCTCTCACATTGTGAGCTGTGACATGGCCCTCTAGAGAAAGGTTCTTACTTTGATAGGCAAAAGAAATACACTGAGCAATCCAGTTAGATAATGTTCTCTTGGAGACTGGAAGTCCCAAATGAGAAGGATTAAAAGCAACAAAGAGTTGAGAGGACTTTCTATGTTGTTGTGTCCTTTGTAAGTAAAAAGCTAGAGCTTTTTTTACAGTCCAAGGTATGAAGACTCCTCTCTACATTTGATGCATGAGGTCCTGGAAAAAAAGGCAGGTAGGTAGACCTCTTGGTTGAGATGAAAAGCCGAGACCACCTTAGGACTCATCCACACTTTCTGCCTAAGGACTACCTTGTCATGATGGAACCTTGTATAAGGTGGATTAGCTACTAGTGCTTGCAATTCACTAATGCGGCGTGCTGATGTGATTGCAATGAGAAAGATAACCTTCCAAGAAAGGAATTTCAAGGAGGTGGTAGCTAAGGGTTCGAAAGGTGGCTTCATGAGCTGCCCAAGAACCAGGTTCAAGTCCCATGCCACCGGAGGTGGTCTAATGGGAGGCTTATTTAGAAGGAGGCCTCTCATGAATCTTGCTATAAAAGGATGAGAGGAAATAGGTTGTCCATTTAGAGGTTTAAGAGAAGCTGCAATAGCACTCAAATGGACTCTTACTGAATTTGTCTTAAGGCCTGCATTAGACAAATGGAAGAGATACTCCAGTAAGGATTCCAGAGGTATAGCAAGGGGGTTAAGACCCTTTTCTGAACACCAAATAGTAAACCTTTTCCACTTGAAAGCATAAGAACGTCTAGTGGAAGGTTTTCTGGAAGCATAAAGAACATCTTTCACTTGCTGAGAAAGATGAAGATCTTGGAGATCTAGGCCTTCAGCAACTAAGCCCTGAGATGCAGGGATTGGGGATTGGGATGCCATAACATCCCGTTCTCCTGAGATAGGAGATCTGGAGCAGACCCTAACTCCAGGGAGGGAGCTTGAGAGAGATGTAGAAGCAGAGGGTACCACACTTGCCGTGGCCAATGTGGTGCTATGAGGATCATGTGGCCTCTGTCTCTCTGAAGCTTGAAGAGGGTTTTGGGAATTAGGGGAATGGGTGGAAAGGCATACAGGTAGTCTTGACCGCAGTAAAGGAGGAAAGCATCCTTGGCCTGAGCTCCCCGAGCCAGAATTCTGGAACAGAACCGGGGAAGTTTGGTATTCCACGGACTTGCAAAGAGGTCTATGTCCGGGGTTCCCCAAAGTTGAAATATCCTGGTTACCTGGTCTGCATGCAGAGACCCTCGTGTGGAAGGAGAACTCGACCGAGTCTGTTCGCCCAAGAGTTTTGAATGCCTGGAAGATATACTGCCAGCAGATGAATCTGATGCTCTCTGGTGAGGGCCCACAGTCGCAAAGCTTCGTTGCACAGCGACAGAGAGCCAGTTCCCCCCCTGCTTGTTCACATAGAACATGGCTACCTGATTGTCTGTGTGAATGAGAACTGTCTTGTAGCTGAGCAGGGAGTGGAACACTCTCAGAGCCAGGAAGATTGCTCTGAGTTCCAAGAGATTGATATGTAGACAACTCTCTTGTGGAGACCAGGTGCCCTGAGTGTAAAGGTCTTGCAGATGAGCTCCCCAACCCTTTGGAGAAGCATCTGTTGTGAGAGTTGCTTGGGGTAAGGGGTGTTGGAAGGGGCACCCCAGCAACAAATTTTAAGTGGACCTCCACCACTGGAGGGACAAAATGAGGCGACTTGTGTTTGCTATTTTGTCTGACAGGCACCCTGATGCCTGGGTCCATTGGGTGGATAAAGTCCACTGAGCTGCCCTCATGTGGAGGCGAGCATATGGAACCACATGCACGGTGGATGCCATGTGGCCCAGCAATTGTAACATTTCTCGAGCAGTTAGAAGAGGCTTTAGCACTGCTTGAAAAGCTAACTGCACTAAGCGAAGGTAACGGGCCTGGGGGAGATAGGCCCTTGCTCTTGTGGTATCCAGAAGAGCTCCTATGAACTCTAAAGATTGAATGGGAGTCAGACTGCATTTTGGGATGTTTATTACCAGCCCTAAATACTAGAAGATACGCATTGTGCAGGATAGAGAAGTCTTGGCCTCTGACTGTGTTGGAGCTTGAATGAGCCAGTCGTCCAAGTAAGGGAAGACGAATATTCCCAGAGTATGGAGAAATGCTACTACCACAGCCATGCATTTCGTGAACACCCTTGGAGCAGAGGCCAGACCAAAAGGAAGCACCCTGTATTGGTAGTGCTTTCCTTGAAAAAGGAACCGAAGGAACTTTCTGTGGGTTGGATGGATGAGTACATGGGTGTACGCATCCTTGAGATCTAGAGAACAAAGCCAATCCTGACTCTGAAGGTATGGAAGCAGAGCACCGAGAGAAATCATCTTGAATTTCTCTTTGACAAGGAATTTGTTCAATTCTCTGAGATCTAATATAGGTCTGTATCCCTCTGTTTTCTTTGGGATAAGAAAATAAGGGGAATAGAACCCTGTGCCCTGTTGATGAAGAGGCACTTCTTCTATCGCCCCTTGGGCAAGAAGAATGGCAACGTCCTGACCTAAGAGGTTGATGAGAGGTGTTGGAGAATTGAACTGCTTCACTATTGTGTGAGGGGGCATGCTTGAAAAATGAAGTTTGTACCCCTCCTTTATGATGGAGAGAGTGTCCAATGCTCTGCTGTTATTTGCCCCCAACTGGGGGCAAAATGACATAACCTTCCTGGAATGGTGGACGGTTCTGGTCCTTCCAGAACCAGAAAGGCTAAGTTCTCTAGCTGAAAGTCAAAGGCCCTGAGGAGGCTGAGGCTGCTGAGCCGGTGGAGGCCTAGCAGCCTTTGCTTTCTTCTGTTTGGGTGGTTGCTGACGTTTGGTTGAAAACTGACCTGCAGAAGATGCCTGCTGACCATAACCAGGATAAAATCTTTTCTTTTTAGAAAAAGGTGTTTTCTTGAACAACTTCTAACAGGATCAGCAGTGGATAGTCTTATCCAAGGTGGAATTTTCAGCATCCATTTCATTGGCTTTTTCCTGCCAATCTTTCCCAAACAGGTTCTCACCAGTACAAGGGATATTTCCCAATTTATCTTGTACCCAGAGCTCTAAATCAGATGCCTGGAGCCAAGCAATTCTACGTGCACCTATGGCAATAGCCGAGGTTCTGTTTATACACTCAAAGCAGTCAAAGGCTGCACGGTTGGAGAATTTAGAGACATCTTGGGCATGTTTGACCCAAGTGAGAAAGTCCTGTCTTTTCTCCTCAGAAATGAAAGGACTTAAAGTCTGTAAATTATCTGTGACCTCCTTTAGGAACATTCCCATGTAGAGACTATAGGAACCGATTCTTGCAGCAAGCATGGAAGCTTGAAAGACTCTACGTCCAAAAGCATCCAGGGTTCTGCATTCACGTCCTGGAGGATTAGAGGCATGTCTTTTTGCAATTCTAATCCTTCTCATAGCTGACTCCACCACAATAGAGTGGTGAGGAAGCTGAGTTTTATGGAACCCAGGACAAAGAGGGACACGATACATAGTATCTAACCTACGAGAATGAGGAGAGGTGGTAAGAGGTGTTTCCCACATTCTCAACATGAGATCATACAGAATCTCATGAATGGGTAAGGTAGCTGCCCTCTTTAGGAGTTTTGCGATATTGTAAAATTTCGAACTCCTTGGCCCTTGGCTCTGTTTCAGGGGCCACAGTGATGGACAGGCCCCGAACCACCTCCCAGATAAAGTCTTGGAAGACATATCCTGCGTTTAGGGGAGGACGACTCCTCTGGAAGAAGTATCTCTGCATCGACAGAACTTTCAGAATCCTCAGATTCTTCTGAGGACTCGAAGTATCGTCTGTCCGGATGCTCCTGCAGAGCCCGATACCCGTACCGACCAAGGTCGGTACCGGGAATAACCGGTACCGGAGAATCGGTACCGGGGGGCATTGTAGTACAGAGTACCGACAGACACCGATGCTATCAGTACCGGTGCAGATACCAATGCCGGTGCTAGTGCCAGTACCGGCAGAGTTGTCTGTCGTGGTACCAAGGGCGTCGATGCCACAAGGAAAGCTGCCAGACTGCGTTCCATGCTCAGAATTCTCTGGTCCATGGACACCGCCAATGCCTGGAAGTCGGTACCAGTGGAAGTCGAGGCCGAGCCATCTAGAACATCCTGGAACCCCGATAATGCTTTGGAAGCCGAAGCCTCCCGCCGGGGTAATTTTGCTGGTGCAGAATCCTCGAGGGCAATGCCCGAGGCATCTCAATGCTTAGGAGATCTACCCTTTGAGGACCGGCTGGATTTATGTTTAGTTACCCGAGACCCACGGGAGGAAGAAGCAACCCTGGAAGACGTCGATGCTACCGAAGCTGCATCAGAGGGAAACAGGGTACTGAGCGTGGCAGCTCGGTTCTGCCGACCTCTTTTAGACATCATGGCACAGGACACACAATCTGTGATGGAGTGGTCAGGACCTAAACATTTTAAACACCATTCATGGGTGTCGGTGATGGAAATGGTACCGCCACACTTGGTGCACTTTTTAAAACCTGAGGCAGGTTTTTCCATGTTAAGGAGGTTTTTGGGCCTAAGGCCCAAAAAGGCGGGTGCACCTGAAGAAAATAGAAAACATTTTTTTTTTTAGAAATAGGAAAAGAAAGACTGGCAGTACCGGTAGAGCGCCGAAGAAGGCAGATGCGACCACAAAAAGAAATAAAGACATAAAGAAATTCTTCTGCGGTGACAGGAACATGACCTGCTGGCTCCGCGGAAAAAGAAGAACTGGAGAGAGGCAGTTGAGAAAGGCAGGAAGGCAGCATGCAGGCACTGTGGGATGCTCCCAAAAGCTTTCTAAATGGACGCTGGAGAGCGTTCCCGCGCAGGCTCCGTCAGTACCGACGATACCCATATGTGATGACTACATTCCTGCTCGTTCCTGGAGATAGGCATACGCCAGGGTCCACTCCCCCCAGGGCACTGTGAAGGTGTCTGAGGCCCATCTCCTGCCGGACGGGTGTTTGGAGCAGAATATTGGGCACTTCGTGTTGAGTTCTGTCGCAAAGAGATCGATTTGGGGCTTTCCCCAACGTCGGAAGATGCTGTCCGCAACTTCCGCGTGAAGTGTCCATTTGTGGGACTATAGCTGCCTGCTCAGTCTGTCCGCCAAGGCGTTTAGTTCCCCGGGAAGGTAAGTCGCCTGCAGGACACAGTTGTTGGATAGCGCCAGGGACCAGGTTGCTAGGGCTTCCCTGCAGAGGGAACGTGACCCCATGCCCCCTTGCTTGTTGATGTAGAACACTGTCACTTGGTTGTCTGTCTGGACAAGGACAGATTTTCCCGCAATTTGGGTCTGGAAGGTCTGCAACGCATATCTGACAGCCCTTAGTTCGAGCAGGTTGATGTGAAGGGACTGTTCTGACCTGGACCAGGCTCCTTGAGTGTTCAGGTGTCGCAGGTGGGCTCCCCAGCCCGTGGCAGAGGCATCCGTGGTGAGGACAAGCTGATGGCTGCGCTGTTGGAGGTCCCTGCCTGTGGATAGGTTGCCAGGGTCTGTCCACCAATGGAGATCTCTTTTGATCTGTACGTTGATGTGGATACTGGTGTTTGGAGGTTGGGATAGTTGCTTCCATTGGGTCCGAAGGTGCCACTGGAGAGGGCGCATGTGGAGCCTCGCCAGGGGAAGGACCGAGGTAGTAGCTGCCATGTGACCCAGGAGGCGCAAGATGCAGCGCGCAGTGTGTCTGGTCGTGGAGACTTTCCCGGCTAGGGATACGATGGCCGTTATCCGCTGTCTCAGCAGGTACGCTTTGGAGGTGCGTGTCTCGATGATCGCTCCGATGAATTCTATGTTCTGTGTCGGGTCTAGGCGAGACTTCTCTCTGTTGAGGAGGAACCCCATTCGGGCTAGCAGGCACGTCGTTGTTTGCACTGCGTTCCGGAGTTCGGAAGCTGAAGGGGCGGAGAGGAGCCAGTCGTCCAGGTAGGAAAAAATGGCGATGCCTTGTTTGCGAAGGTGCACCGTGACCACGGCTACACACTTCGTGAAGATTCTGGGCGCTGGGGACAGGCCGAAGGGTAGCACCCGTTACTGGTAGCGGTGGCCCATCACTATGAAGCACAGAAATTTCCTGTGTGCTCTGTGCACTGGAATATGGGAGTATGCGTCCTGAAGGTCCAGGGTAGCCATCCAGTCCCCTGGTTTGATGAGGAGCAGGATGGAGTTGAGGGAATACATCCTGAACTTCTCCTTTATGAGGGCGTAGTTCAGCTTGCGGAGGTCTAGGATCGGACGTAGGCCACCGGACTTCTTAGGGATAAGGAAGTACCGGGAGTAGAATCCAGTGTTGATCTGGTCAGGAGGCACCTGCTCTATCACGCGGGAGGTGAGGAGGTGCCGTAGGAGCTCCGACATTGTAGCAGATAGGTGCGGGGGTGTCTTGCTGATAGGCTGCTTTGATTGCCATGGCGGGTAGGCGAAGTTCAGGCGGTAACCCGATTCGATGATCCGGATCACCCACTTGTCAGTTGTAATATCCCGCCAGGCAGGTAGGAAAAGGGTGAGACGGCCGCCCACAGGCAGCGTGTCCCGGCCTCTCAGAGATGTGGCCGGCTGCGCCTGATTGTCAGAAGGAGGCCGTGTTCTTGCCGGACTGCTGTGTGTTTTGCTTTGTCTGTTTGCGTACCCGTGGCTGCTGCCTCTGAAAGGACGAGGCGTGGTAGGACTGTTTGTACTTAAGGGCCTGCCATTTCCTGCTGGCACCATACCTCTTAGAAGGGGTAGTATGGTTTGCGGTAGTTACTCCCTCTCTGAGAAGCAGAGTGGCATTCGAGTCCGTCTGCCGCCAGCGTCTGCAGTGTGGTGCAACACTCTTTCAGGTCGTTTACAGCGTCTGCGACCTTGTCCCCAAAGAGGGATTTGCCCGTACAGGGTGCCTCTGCGATCTTGTCGTGTGTGTCTTCTCTGAGCCCGGAAGCACGCAGCCACGCCCAGCGCCGGGCCGCTATGGCCGTGCCCGCGGTCCTGATGGCTGTGTCAAAGACATCAAAGGCCGTGCTCATCAGATGCTTGCTGCATTCGGCCAGGTCCTGTAGTGTGGTGGAGGCTGCCTGCTGGGTTTCCTTGGGAAGAGCTGACAAGTAGTCCTTGAGGTTGGCCAGCAGGGCGTCCTGGAAAAGGATGTGCTGGAACTGGTGGGCCGCCACTGGCATTGAGCATCACACCTTGGTAGACTTTCCTGCCCACCTCGTCGAGAAGTTTTGGGTCTCGGCCCGGTGGGTGGTTGGCATGGTTGTGCGAGGATTTAACCCTCTTCAGGGCTGACACCACGATAGATTGGTGTGGCAGCTGGGTCTTTTGAAATCCCGGACTTAGATGCAGGAGGTACTTAGTCTCGAGCCTCCTGGAGCAGGCGCATCCGGAGGCTGGGGATTGCCATAATGCTAGTTGGTTGTCTCTTTCTTTATCTTTATTTCTCCATTTTATATACTGCTTTGGCCAAAGCATACAAGCAGTTTACAATAAAATAAAAAGGTCTACGCAATTAAACTCAGGAAACGGAACGCCATAATCAAAATAGGAAAGAAAGAACAGGATAAGCAGACAGAAAACAAACCCTACTATGCATACACAAACAATACTTAGGGGGGGAATGTTGGGAGGGAGGTCGAAAGCTTGTTGGAATAGATGTGTTTTCAGTAGCTCTTTAAACTTAGGGTAAGAGGATTCTAAACGGAGGGAGGGTGGCAAGGCATTCCAAAGTACGGGACTGAGGAAAAAGAAGGCTGAATGACGGGTTTGTTCCAAATGTGCCTGTGATGGGGAGGGTAGGTACAGACGATTGGTATGCAGGGAACGAAGCTGGCGATATGGCGTGTGAAGTGCAATGAGGTCAGATAGATAAAGAGGGGTGGTAGTATGAATGGCTTTATGAGTCAGAATGAGAAACTTATATTGGTACCGAAAACGGAGAGGTAACCAGTGGAGTTGATAGAGAATGGGAGTAACATGGTCAAAAGGACGGGCAAAGGTGATGAGACGAGCGGCTGTGTTTTGTATTAATTGAAGGCGTTGGAGCTGGTAAGCTGGCAGATTGGCTAAATAGACATTACAATAATCAAGCCTGCTAATAACCAGGGCCAAGACTAATGTGGTCAAAGAACTTGTAGGGAGGATAGACCGGACAGCCCTGATTTGTCGTAGGGCCGCGAAGGACCAGCGAGTGAGAGTGGCTAAATGATTGTGAAGAGAGAGAGATGAGTCTAGAATTACCCCCAGATACTGGAAAGAGGTGACAAGGGGAATTGGAGTGGAATTAATCTGCGGGGCAACAGTCGCTCAGGGCCGCTCAGGGCCATCCACATTGCTGTGGATTTTGCGGGGTTCAGGTGGAGGAAATTAGCGGAGAGCCAGCTGGCAATATGAGAAAGGCATTGATTAAGCTGGGAGATGTCCAATTGTAATGGCGAAGTATAATATCATCGGCATAAATATAAGTGGAGACGGGGTACTGTTGGAGTAGTAGGGGTAAAGGGGCAAGGAAAATGTTAAACAGCAGGGGAGAAAGAACAGAACCCTGGGGCACACCACAGAGAAGAGGGCAGGAGGGGGAAGACTGATTGTTAGAGTGGACAGTAAAGGAGCGGGCGGAAAGGAAAGAGCGAAACCACTGCCAAACAGTGCTGCGTAACCCTGCGTCGTGAAGGCGAGAAAGGAGAGTCTGATGATCGATGAGATCAAATGCTGCAGTCAGATCAAGTGAAACCACAAGAGTAATATCCCCTCGGTCATGGGCGACATGGACCTCATTCAAGAGGGCCAGAAGAACAGTTTCTGTACTATGCCCTTGCCGAAAACCCACCTGCCGAGGGTGGAGGGCATTAGTGGCTTCTATGTGTGAGTTGAGTTGCATAAAAACAAAACGTTCTAGTAACTTGGCCAGAAAAGGGAGGTTGGACACGGGGTGCCAGTGCGAAGGAACAGAGGGATCAAGGGAGGGCTGCTTCAAAATGGGGTGAACCACAGCAGATTTCCATACAGATGGGAAGTGGCCAGAGGACAGGCTGGCATTGATGATAGTTACCATAATGGGTACAAGTTCTAAAGAAGGCTCAACCAGCCAGCGAGATGGAATTGGGTCTAGTTGGCACGTCGTCTTCCTAATCTTAGAAAGTACCTGTAACAGTTCAGCTGAAGTAATTAGCGAGAAGGAGGACCAAGAGTGAGCCAAAGCCTGATTAGGAGGGAGGGAGGGGGGACAGCTCTACTTACTCAGAGATCGCTGATCTGTCAAGAGGAGAGGAAGGAGATGGGGCAGGAACAAATAACGAGGGCTGCAATGGTGGGGGAGGGGGATTAGGGAAGGAGGAGCGTAAGTTCCTGCAGTTTTCGGTGGAGAGGCAGGGCAAGCGCTGGTTTGGGAGCAAGGAGGTACTTCATGACCTCCAGCTCCTTCTCGGTGGAAGTGTCGTCTACTGCCAGGCGTAGAGTGTTCATCACCTTCCATAGAATTTGGGGTAGGTGAGATCCTCGGGAGGGAGGTGGCGCTGCGGTTCCTCTGGGTTGTCCGTCTGAGTGCTTGGAGTGTCTTTGGACGCAGAGGAACCCAGGCCGGCATCCTCGATATCACTTTTGCCTGAAGTCAAAACCTTATCCTGACCGGAGGATAAGGCGTGCTCCGGGGAGGGGGAAATTGTGGGGGGCGACAGCGAGAGGCTGTGGTGAGGAAGGCTGGAGGAAGCAGATGGTGTCATAACTATGTCCTTGGGGGGACGTCGGTCAGGCTCCTGCCCTGGTCCCTTAAATGTTAACAGTCTGGTTGACTAGGCGTGTGAGGAGCTGGAGTATGGCCTCCGAGGTGCCAGCATCCGTAGACTGCCCTCTCCTGTGTCTCCTAGGAGGGGTGACCGAGAGGAGGCATTGGAGGGAGAAGTGTCCGAGCAGGAGGACGGTTGCCTCCTGCGGTGTGAAGAACGCCGCTCTTTGCTGCCCCTCTCCCTGCGTCGCTTTGTATACTTTCTGCCTCTCCTGTTGCCGCTGGCCCGATCCGCGCTGTGGTCAGCGCTATCGCGTGAATCACTGTGCCGTCTCATCCTCCCTCCACGCCGACAGGAATCATCTTGAGCGAGAGGGGGATTCCCTGCGCCGGCACGAGGTCCCTGTGTGCTTGGTTCCGGTCCAGGGCGGGGATTCCCTGCGCCGACACAATGAGGCTGAGGCGTCAGAGTGGCTGAGGTGGTTTGCCTGCTTCGGGTGGGCGGAGCTAGGACCATCAGGGCCAATCAGAAGCAAGTGGGAGGGAGCTTGTTCGGGCCACAATGCCGGCGCCATCTTGCCCAGTAGCAGGGGGATCCCGAGAAGGGGAAGGAGACCGTGGAACGCTGGAAATGCCTGCATGAGCAGGGGAACTCACCCGAGTCACCGCGGGGGCCATGAGAGCCGGCGAAGGGCTGGAGCAATGCTCAGAACGGCCGGGGATGGAGGCCCTGCAGGGCACATCCCGTGCCGGAGCAGCAGGCTGGTCCGGCGGTCTCTTTCTATCAGATTTCTTTTTTGGAGTCCGGTCTACTTGCGTCTGGTCTGGAGTCCGGTTTCTGCTTGTGTGATCTAAACTCCTTCAAAGTGGAACCGGAGTCTCCTGGTGCAGAAGCGAGGAAGTCTCTCAGAGCATGCCCTCTGTGCTTTTTCGCCCTGGGGGACATCCTGGAGCAGGCAGAACAGTCCTCTACGTTGTGGGACTCCCCAAGGCAACGGATGCAACACCGGTGAGTATCTGTAGAGTTCATCTTACGGTTGCACTGTGGGCATTTTTTAAAAACCGGCATTCCCTGGTGTAAGTTCTTCTTAGAGAGCTGAGAAATCCGTCTTGAGGCAAGGCGGAAGAAGAAAGACTGGCCTGGCTAGGGGCGGGCCGGGGAGGTGGGACCACCTCGCACATGCTCAGAAGCTCTGAGCTCTAGAAAGCACTTCCGTCATGGTGCCGTCGGATGACGTCACCAGGTGTGGCTGACATCCTGCTTGTCCAAGGAGAAATATTTTTTCACTCAACGCATAATCAAAATCTGGAATTCATTACCAGAGGATGTCATAAAAGTTGTTAGTGTAGCTGGGTTTCAAAAAAAAAAAAAAAAAAAAAAAAAAAAGATTTGGACAAGTTCCTGGAAGAAAAGTTCATAAAGTTGGGAGAGAGCACTGCTTGAGAGGGAGCTGCTGCGATTTCCAGCTTTGCGGTTCAGTGCAGCAGTACCTGGTGGAGGCGTGGACTATCAGCATGCAGGCAGGAGGACGTGCCCGGATTCGAAGGACCCTTCCCTGCCCGATAAAGCCCGGTGGGTTTTACGCGGCAGCGTGTCACGGCCTGCGTGTCGTGGCTCAAGGGTCATATATGCGCCCCTTTGGTGCCCCTTAGGTGCACATGAGGTGCTCATGTGTGTGGTGAGATCGTTTTGCTACCATGGGGAAGCGCAAGGCTAAGGTGGGTGCTAAAGCGGAAGAAGTTGTCAAAGAGAGAGTGACTGGCCCCATGGACAGGCATGTAACCCCCGTTGCCTGAAGTTCAATTGCCGTAGGGGGCTTTGTTGAGTCCAGTTCTCCAGTCTCCTCCTCCTCTTCCTCCATTCTTATCTACATTGACATTTTCTCCTCCTACGAGTTCTGCTTCTGCTCTGCAGCCTGTGGTTATGGCTTCGGCAGAAGGTGGGGAGTTTCCTTCCCCTTCGGGGGACGTAACTCTCATGGACATTTGGTCAGCGATTCGAAGTATATATACCTCTTTATGTTCTTTTTCTCAAGCAGTAGTGGGTAAATTACAATATATGGATGAAAAGATGGATAACTGTTCAAAATTGGCTGCTCAGGTTGATTCTCAGTCACAACCTTGTAAGGTTGATGATGCTTTAGTTAAAGATGTCTTTTCTATTTCTAGTAGGTTGGAAGTACTAGAAAAAAAATCAATCACGAGCATCCAACTTACGTTTCCTGAATTTTCCCTATACACATTTGTTATCTCCTGAAATACTGTTAGGGAAATATGTTACAGAAATTTTGCATTTAGAAGGGGATGTTCAGGTTGCTCATATGTATTACCTTCCGGTGGCTTCTGCTCCTGCTAAATGAACTGAAGGGGCTTCTGCCCAATCTGTCTGTTCTGCGGATCAGAATCTAACCGCTTTCCTGGAAGATTCTTTAGATGTTATTCCTAAACGTAACACTTTGGTCGTGAGATTTAGATCTGAATCCGCCAAGTTACGAGTTTTGAGAGCATTCTTTAAAATTTAAGAATGTTCCTTTTTGTGGATATAATCTCCAGGTCTTTCCTGATGTCTGCCGTTGCACTCAGCTGCGGCGCAAGCAGTTTTTGTTATTGAAACCACAGGTGGTGGCATTGGGAGCTACTTTTTTTTTTTTTAAGTTCCCTTGCCGGTGTATTATTACTCTTGGAAGGCGAACTTTTATTTATACTGATGTGAGATCTTTACAGTTTTTTCTTGATGGGAAGGAGGGCGGTGCAAGTTTGGTGGAGGAATTGACATAGCTTTTCAGCTCTTTATTATGGAGTTTTAATGTTACTCCTTTTTTCTTTAACCATATGTTTATATCTCAGTTTCTCTCTCCCGTGATGTGATTTTCTTTTTTTCCATTTGAAAGTTAGATGGGATTGTTTGGTGACATTTTCTTCTTATTCTTCTTTGTATTTGGAAAATGCTTAAAAATAAATATTAAAAAAAAAACCAAACAAAAAAAAAAACCCGGCATTCTCTGGTGTAAGTTCTTCTTAGAGAGCTGAGAAATCCATCTTGAGGCAAGGCAGAAGAAGAAAGACTGGCCTGGCTAGGGGCGGGCCGGGGAGGTGGGACCACCTCGCACATGCTCAGAAGGCTCTGAGCTTTAGAGAGCACTTCCATCATGGTGCCGTCGGATGACATCACCAGGTGTGGCCGACATCCTGCTTGTCCAAGGAGAAATATTTTTTCACTCAACGCATAATCAAAATCTGGAATTCATTACCAGAGGATGTCATAAAAGCTGTTAGTGTAGCTGGGTTTAAAAAGAGATTTGGACAAGTTCCTGGAAGAAAAGTTCATAAAGAGGACCCAGGTAACCACTGCTTGCCCCAATACAAGCATTATGGAACCCGTATATCTTTTTGGGAAACTGCTAGGTACTTGTGACCGGGACTTGCCACTGTTGGAAACAGGATACTGGGCTTGATGAACCTTGGCAATTCTTATGTTCTTAGTCATTAATTTCTAAATCTCTATCATATCTTCGCTCAGCCAAATTGCTCTAACCTTTGAAGTCTCTCCTCATAGGGGTATTCTTCCATCCACTTTACCATTTTTGTGGCTCTTCTCTGTACTTTTTATAATTCTATCCTTTTTAAGAATTGCACACAATATTCAAGTGCGGTCACACCATGGAACGATACAGAGGTGTAATATCCTCTGTTCTTATTCACCCATTCCTTTCCTTATGTTTTCTAGCATTCTATTTTCTTTATTGGCTGTCGCTGCACACTAGACATAGGGTTTCAACATATTAGCCACGATTACACCTAAATCCTTATCCTGGGTGGTTATCCCTCCCTAATGTGGAACCTCGCATCGTGTAACCATAGTTTGGGTTGTTCTTCCCTAAGTGCGTGTGTAACTTTGCACTTCTCCAAATCAAATTTCTTCTGCCATTTGGATGTCCAGTCTTCCAATTTTTCACAATCCTCTTGGGTTTTAGTAACTTTGAATAATTTTGTGTCATCTGCAAATCTGATCGCCTCACTCGTTATTCCCATTTCCAGGTCATTTAGAAATACGTTATAAAAGCAGTGAGCCCAGCACAGATCCCTAGGGTATGCCACTATTCACCTTTCTCCATTGAGAAAATTGGCCATTTAGACCTACTCTCTACCTTTTAACCAGTTCCTGATCCACAATACTACACTACCTCCTATCCCATGAGTTTTTAATTTTGCCAAGAGTCTCTCATGAGGGACCTTATCAAAGCCTTTCTGGAAATCCAGATACACAATCGACTGGCTCACCTTTGTCTACCTGTTTATTCACACCTTAAAAAATATAATAGATTAGTAAGACAAGACTTTCCTTGGCTAAATCCATGTTGGCTTTCTCCCATTAAACCATAACTACCCACATGTTCAGTAATTTTATTATTTTTAAGAGTTTCTACCATTTTGCCCGGTCCAGACTTCAGACTCACCGGTCTGAAGTTTCCCAGATCACTCCTGGAACCCTTTTTTTAAAAAATGCTAATTACACTTACCTGGTAATTGTAGTTCCTGTAGAGACTCCAATTTAGTCCTCCACTTCTGGGTTTGTGTACCTCCTCCTGTGGCTTGGAGACTGGGCATGTCAAAATTCATGACATCGCTGGATGTAGTCTGCTGATCTCTCCCATCAGCCCCAGTGAACTACTGACAAAGCACACTCAACATAGCAACAAATAAGTAGCCATTATAAAACTACAAACAGCAACCAAAAACTGCTAACTAGATGAATGCCCAATTTTCCTTTTTTTCCCCAAAAAACAAAACACAAAAGCAAAAAACTTCATCTCGTTCCGTTTCCTCCTGACTCTTTAGCCCGACAGAGACCCAAGAGAAAGAAGAGAGAAAAAGAGTCATCATAGAACTGAATGAAAGACAGACTACAAAATTCCCTCCTACCTATAAATGCCCATTTTCTAGTACTGAAGAGCCACTACCAACAACATTACTCCGGGGGGGGGGGGGGGGGGTAGAAATGAGGACTAAACTGGAGTCCCTACAGGAATTAATTACCAGGTAAGTGTAATCATCATTTCCTTATCGGTCCTCAAGTTTAGTCCTCCACTTCCGGGAAGTAACAGAGCAGTGCTCATTGGGAGGGACCACTATAACCGGCTTGCAAGACCACCGAATCGAAACAGGCATCATTCGCCGCTTGCACATCCAGACGATAGTGTCTACTGAAAGTATGGAGCGACGACCAAACTGCCGCCCTACAGATCTCCCCTGGCGGAACCAGGCTGTGCTCTGCCCAAGAAGCCGCTTGCGCTCTGGTCGAGTGCGCTCGCAATCCCCAGGGAACCGAGCATCCCTGCATGAGATATGTGGAGGCAATCACCTCCCTAAGCCACCTAGTGATGGAAGCTTTCGCCGCCGCCTCTCCCTTGCGGGGGCCACCGAACAGCACGAAAAGCCGGTCAGACTTACGAAAGGATTCGGAAACCTTCAAATACCAGCGCAGCACCCACTTGACATCCAACAGGTGGAAGCGGCGATCGGACGCAGCATCCGTGAGCAATACCGTTTGATTCAGGTGAAAGGGAGAAACGATCTTTGGTAAAAAAAAAAAAAGATGGCACCGGGCGCAAGACCACCTTCTCTTTTGAAAAAGACAAAAAGGGTTCTCTACAGGACGCCGCCTGTAATTCCGAAATTAGTCTCGCCGAACATATGGCCACCAAAAACACCGTCTTTAAGGTCACATCCTTTACCGTTGCTTGGGCTAAGGGCTCAAAAGGTGCTTTTACTAATGCTCCCAAAACCAAATTGAGATCCCACGGAGGAACCACAATTCGGCGGCCAGGCCTTAGCTTAGTAACCGCCCGCAGGAACCGCAACACGTCTGCATGAGCCCCAAGAGAAACATCCTGCACCTTGCCCCTATAGCTGGCCAAAGCTGCCAGCTGCACTCTCAATGAACTGGCTGCCAGACCTTTATCAAATCTATCTTGAAAAAACTCAAGACCACCGGCACGGAGGCCGTAGCCACGCGGACCTGTCGCCGTGAGCACCAATCCTCAAAAATACGCCATACCCGAACATACGCCAAAGATGTCGACCTTTTCCGAGCTCTAAGCAAGGTTGCGATTACCGATCCAGAGTATCCTTTTTTCTTCAGCCTCGCCCTTTCAATGGCCATACTGTAAGCGAGAATCGATTCACCTGAGGCATCTGAAGAGGCCCTTGGCACAGAAGATCCTCAGAGACTGGGAGGCGCCAAGGCTCCCCATCCAGGAGTCGAATCAGGTCGGCATACCACGGCCGTCTTGGCCAGTCTGGAGCTACCAACAGCACTCTTCTGCTATGAGCTTTGATGCACTGCACCACCCGGCCTATCAGTACCCACGGAGGGAAGACAGAGAAGGCCGGACGCCAGCCACGGCTGCATCAGAGCATCGAGGCCTTCCGACATCCTCTCCCTCCACCTGCTGAAAAAGCGACTGACCTTGGCTGACCGGAAAGTCGCCATTAGGTCCATGATTGTGCTAATAGCCCACAGATGGAGATTGCCAAACACTTCTGGATGCAGCTCCCATTCCCGGGTGTCCACCTGCACCCTGCTGAGGAAATCCACCATCACATTGTCCTTCCCTGCAAAGTGCGCCGCCGAGAACGCCGGTAGATGCTCCTCTACCCAGGCGAACAGCGTCTATGACTCCTCTTCCATGGCCGCGCTGCCTGTGCCGCCCTGCTGATTGATGTAGGCTACAGTCGTGGAATTGTCTGACAGCACTCTTACTGCCCGACCTGCCACCATCGCTCCGAATTCCTGAAGCGCCAGGAACACGGCCCTCAGCTCCAGCTAGTTGATTGACCAGCCACGTTCTAGGGAGGACCACATGCCTTGCGCGAACAGGCCCCCGCAGTGCCCACCTCATCCCGTGAGGCTCGCATCCGTCAACAGCGGGAGCCAGTCCGGTTGCTCCAGTGCAACCCCTGCTTACAAGGTTCTGGGAAGTAGCCACCAACGCAGCAATTGCCGGACCCAGAGAGGACAGGGAAGATGCATGTTCAACCAGTCGTTCTGATGAGATCAGCGACGCAGAAGTGCTCATTGCAAGGGCCGCATATGGAATCTGGCCCCGCCTCCAACGTCGCCGCCATCGTGCCCAGCACGTGAAGATAATCCCACGCTGAGGGTGCCAGAGCGGATCGGAACTTGCAGACTACCCGTCGCAGTCCCAGAACCCAGCGCTGCGGCAGGAAAACTGCTCCCTGTCGGGTGTCGAACCGTACTCCCAGATACTCGAGGTCCTGGGAAGGTACCAGATGGCTTTTGGCCGGATTGACCACCCAGCTGAGCCCCTGTAAAAATGTCACTACCTTGTCCGTAACTTGAACAATCCCGGCCTCTGATTTCGCACGAATCAACCAGTCGTCGAGATAGAGATGAACCAGGATACCTTCCTTTCGCAACACCACTGCCACTACCACCATGATCTTGGTGAAAGTCTGCGGCGCTGTTGCCAGCCCAATAGGTAGCGCCCAGAACTGATAGTGTCCCCATGGAAGGGCGAATCGTAGAAACCTTTGATGGGCTTCCCAGATTGGAATGTGAAGATACGCTTCCGTAAGATCCAGCGTTTCCATCCAAAAATGCGGAACTCGCAGGCACCGATTCACGCCCTTTAAATCCAAAATGGGGCGAAGAGATCCGTCCTTTTTGGGCACCACAAAATAAATTGAGTATCGACCCGTACCATAATCTGATGGCCTTGGGGGCAATCTTGCCGGTAGCGCTAAGAGACGGTCTAGAGTAGTTCGAATCGCCAGGGCTTTTTGTGGGCCTCTGCATGGAGACATCACAAAGGACTCTCAAACTGGTCTCGCCAATTCCAGAGCGTAGCCCTCACGGATTATCTCCAAGACCCACTGGTCTGTCGTTGTTTGGGTCCAGGCAGAAAGAAACTCCCAAAGCCGTCCTCCTATAGGTCGGCTTTCTACCTGGACCCGCCGAATCTCATTGTGGCTTTCTAGGAGCGACAGAGGACAAATCTGCGAATCTTCTACTGGCTCCCCAAAATCCACGAAACCCCTGGGCTCTGGCCGCAAATCTCTCTCTCTGGAAACCTCACAGCCGGGAAGTCCAGAATCTTCGAAAGTCTCTAAACTGACCCCGAAAGGCAGGAGAGGAGTTCCCTTGTTTTGGTCTATCCTCTGGGAGCCTACTGCCCTTGGACTCCCCCAACTCCTTAACCAGTTTATCCAGATCATCTCCAAACAGTAGTCTACCCTTAAACGGGAGCTTGCTGAGCCGAGACTTAGAAGAGCCGTCAGCTGCCCAATTCCGCAACCAGAGGGATCGTCGCACGGCAACCAGGGAAGCCATGCTATTGGCCAGCGCTCTGATAAAGTCATAATGCACATCTGCCAAATATGCGGTACCGGACTCCAACCGGTCCAACTCTGAGAGCCCCTCTTGATCCAGGTGAGAAGACTATCGCAATCGCTGAGACCATCTGAGGCAAGCACTAGCCACCCAAGCTCCACAAATGGAAGCTTGCAGGGACAAAGCATCCGCCTCAAAGGACTGCTTTAACAAACCATCCATCTTCCTATCCTGCGCGTCCTTTAATGCCACGCTACCTTCAAAAGGAATCTTGGTCTTTTTGGTGACCGCCGACACCGCTGCATCAATTCGTGATGAGCGGAACCGCGCCTCATCCTTATCCGCTAAAGGATAGAGCCTGTTCATAGTGTGAGCACCTCTGAGTCCTGACTCCGGTTGATCCCACTCGTCCTGTATCATTTTGTCCACTACCCGGTGGACGGGGAACACCACTTGAGTTTGTCTCACCGCTTGGATGATGGGGTCTTCAACACTCTCCTCCTCAGCCGATGGAGCTGCCCCCAACTTCAACGTCTGGAGGGATTCCGTAATAAGAGCTATCAGCTCCTCTTTCCGGAACACCTGAATGATCTTTGCCTGATCCTCCAGTTCAGGAATCTCCCCTTCTTCCAAATCCTCCATCTCTGCATCCATATCCAGTTCGGCCTCATCAGTATCATTACCCTCCATGTCGGAAGGGGACTGCTTGTGCGTCCATACTCTCTTTGCGGGTCTGGGAGAAATGCTACCCTTTTCGGCCAGCTTGGGCTGCTGAACAGGGGCCGGCCGCGCCAGGACCTCCGGTAACTTACCCTGACGCCGCATACAAAACACCTGATGCATGATTAGCACAAAGTCTGGGGAGAAGTGCCCGAGCTGCGGATCGGATGGCGGGACTGAAGTCGCCGCCGTCAGCCCAGCCATGACTTCTTGGCCGACCCCTGAAGTAGAGGCTAAAGGGGCCTCCATTTCAGGCCCCGCCAATGTCAGCTGTAATTCCAGGCTAGCTTTAACCTCCATCTGCTGCTCCACGCTCGTGGAAACCGAGACGCAGCCCCTGCAGAACCCAGAATCCGCTACTGTCCCCCTGTGAGATCCGCAGACTACACACTGGGGGCAGGATGCCATTCGCCAGGTACCCTTGCCCTCCGAAGGTCAAGGAGGGTGCAGTCTAATGAAAGCAGGGCTGGCTAATAAGCTAGTCTCTATTTTTTTTTTAAACACCAGAGAAAAAAAGGATCAGGGACAAATAATAAATGGCTAAACTGCCTTTCTTGCTCCTTTTTTTTTTTTTTACTAGTAATTAAAGAGACCAAAAGAAAACCTAACAGTCAGCCCCAACCAAAGAAAAACCTTTCCAATAAAGCCCCCTGATGGGATTCCCAAGAAGGGAAAAACAACCCTTCAGAGCTCCTGCCGCACGGCCAACCCGCTTCACAAAATGGCCGCCGCAGCCACCGCCGCTAGAAAAAGGGCGCAAAATGGCAACCTGGAGCAACGGGCACCTGCGCTCGCGGGAGAGAAGATTCAGCTCTACCAAATGGCCGCCGCTAGCAAAAAGGCACGAATAGCAAGCCCAGAGCAACAGGTCCCTGAAATGCACTGCCTGCGCTTGCGGGAGCAAAGCCCCAGAGAAAGAACTCACCACTATTCAACAGGGCTCCAGCCCACGCGGTTCTGCCAGATGCCGACATGAGCAGAAAACCCTGGGCGAGCCTCCCGTCAGCGTGCCGAATTGGTAAGGGACTTCGCAGCTGAGATCAGCCCTTGAACTTTCCCCTCGGTCCTGCTAAAGAACTCTTCCCCGTCCTGTCCAGGGGACGAGATCTAAATCGGACAGCCCTAAGGCCCCCCCAAATAGAGGCAGGCCGGATCCAGCACCAGGAGAAGCTCTGATTTTTTTTTTTTAAAGAAACCAAATTTAAAGAGAGACAGCCAAATTAAAGATAAAGAACTCAACTAAGCTAAACTAATGCTCCTTATTTGATCCTCTAGTGAGCCCAGCAGCACTGTTCCCTCTAAGCTGTGCGCATGTGCGCGCACATACCTCGCCGAGCGAGCGCACATACTTTACAACAGAGCGCACAAAAATTACGGTTCTGATTCTGATAGAAAACAAACACAGACGTCTTAAAATTTAAAAGTTGTTGTGTATTTACGTTTTTCACAAGTTCTACAATATTCTCTAGTGCAAATCAATGTGGTGTACATACTGTATTCTGACGTGTAGTCAAATTTTAAAGTATAGAACTCAGAGTGTCTTTATATGGCGCACAAAAATTTAACCTTCCTTCAAAAGCTGCACAGCTGATATTCTATGCGCACACAGTCTACAGAAAATTAGAGGGAACATTGCCCAGCAGCTAGGCTCACTACACCCTCCTGCTGTATGGAGACTGGACACACTGGGGCTGATGGGAGATATCAGCAGACTACATCCAGCGATGTCATGAATTTGACATGCCCAGTCTCCAAGCTGCAGGAAGAGTTACACAAACCCAGAAGTGGAGGACTAAACTGGATGACCAATAAGGAATTGCCATTATATTGGTCATTCTCCAATCTTCAGGTACTACAGATGATTTTAATGATAGTAATCCGTGAACTAATAACAGGTCTGCAATCTCATATTTCAGTTCTTTCAACACCCTCTGATGTATATCATTCGGTCCAGGTGATTTGCTACTCTTCAGTTTATCAAATAGTTGTAATACATCTTCCCAATTTATTTGAGATTTATTTAAACTCTTCTGATACAGTGAGGCAGCCATGAGGCTCTTATACAAGTGATCAGCCGACCCTTCCCCCAAGCCATGAGGCCTTTACATAAAGTAATCAGCCTGCTATTTCAGTGGACACCCTTCCTCCACTCCAGGTCTGAGCACAATATCCCCTAGCCCAGAAATCAACAGACCAGAGCACACCGGTTTGGACAGGTCACCCAGGTACCTTCCCCAGGGGCTGCTGATTGGTGGGCAGGAAATACCTGTGGCAAATGGGATTGTAGAATGAGTTTAAAACTGTACTGTATATAAGGCATTGTAGGACGTCCCTCGGGGCTCAGAATTTTTGTGGAGATTGCTGGTTCTCTGTCTGGGCCTGTGCGCACATTAAAGATCCTGTGTTTGCATACCAGCCTGTCTGTGAGTATTCCTTCTGTGGGTGAGTGAGAGAATTAGAGCTTTAAGCTGATTGGCTGCTACAACATTACCTTTAAATACCATTTCAGGTATGGGTAACTTCCCTACATCATCTTCAGTAAAGACCGATGCAAAAAAATTCAGTCTCTCCCTTATGTCCTTGTACTCCCTTAGAGCTCCTTTTACCCCTCTATCATCTAATAGTCCAACTGACTCTCTTACAGGTTGCTACAAATGTACTTGAAAAAGTTTTTATTCTGTGTTTTTTGCTTCCAGAGCAAGCAGTTCTTCAAATTCTCTTTGCCTGCCTTATCAAGCCCCTGCATCTAACTTGCCAGTGCTTATGTTTTATTTTATTTATTTATTTATTTAGCTGTATTTATATCCCGCTTTTCACCGGGTCAAAGCGGTCAATTGGGAGATACATTTAACACGAGGGGATATGACACACATACGTTAATACTTACAGGGAACATGGGCAATGGAGGGTTAAGTGGCTTGCCCAAGACCACAAGGAGTGCCTATAGGACTAGAAATCCCAGTCCCTCCGGCCTGAGATTGCTGTCCCCAGGTGGGACTTGAACCCCCAGCCCTCCGGCCTGAAGTACCTTGTCCTAACCACTAGGCCACTCCTCCCAATGTTTTTTTCATTTTCATCTTTTGGCTCCTTTTTCCATTATCTAAAAGATGCTTTTTTGGCTACAACCACTTCTCTGACCTCACCTTTAACCAAGCTAACAGTTTTTTGGCCTGCCTTCCACTTTTCATAAAGTATGGAATACATCTGGGCTTCCAAGATAGTATTTTTAAACAATGCCCATGCTTAAATGTAGATCTTTAACCTTTACAGCTACTCCTTTTAGTTTCTTTTTTTTTTTTGGGGGGGGGGGGGGGGGGAGATAGGCTGTGTGAGAGAAGGGGTGGGCAGGGATCCATCTTAAGAGAGTCGGATGCCACACTTAGGTTCAATAAGGCCACCACTGGCACCCAGGCCTTATAAATGAAGAACATCGTTCTAAGTAAAGCCTGCTATTGTGCACTTTCACTATCACCCTAATTCTAAGTCCTGTCGGAAGCAAAGGCTCAACAGTGAATAGCTAGAAAGCAGTATTGGTTCCAGCGTATCCTATTTTGGATGTCAGCAGAATGCTATAGATTTCTCATGACACATATGGTGGTGGGGTTGGGGGAAGAGAGGCTGTAGGGTAACCTCATCCAAAAAAAGGGAGAACGACAGTAATAACTCCCTCTCTAAGTTAGCAGAGAGCTGTATCTGAGACAGAAGTGTAGCGGAAATATCTGCAGAGCTTCTAAATTACCAAGTTCGAAGAGGAAAACTTTTTTAGTCAGTCTCAGCTTCGTATTTACATTGCAAAACCCTAAAACTCCCGAAATGGAAACCCCTCCTTTATTTCCGCTTGATAGCTGAATCGAAAATACGTTATTGGACAACGGGACTATGTCACGCATAGGGGCGGAGCTCCAGAACGCCAAAAGAAAGAGGTGGGGGAGCACACAATAACGGCCAAGACCCCCGCCCGCCCATACATCTGGGATCGATGGGGGAAGGGGGACAGGAAAACGAACACAGTCACGCCTATTCCCACAGCTGTTACCATATCCCACAGGCACAAGCTCTCTGCACCCCATCCCCTATCCAAGAAGTTACCGAGTCCCCTCCTCTTTTTCCCCCGGACACTGTCATATCTACGTCTCCCTCGGCACTGCTATATACCCCTCCCCTCCCTTAATAATACCCTGTTCGCTCGCTCTCACGCTTCGCCCACTCTCCCTGCACCCGTGGGGGCCCGCGCGCTCTCCCCATCTCACGAGTTTTACCGTGTCTCGCCGGCTCCAGCTTTCTTTCCGGTTTCCTGATAAGGTTCCCCGTAGCAGCTCTTGTTCTCACTGACGTCACTGCCACGTCCTCTGTTCAGCGCAGGCCCTGCCCCCTTCCGCTATGTTTGGTGACGATAACGACTGACGAATCCCGAGCGCTCTCAACAGATACAGGCAAAGAGGTAATGCTTGCAGCCGGGTTTGGCCACTCCCAATCATTAGCTTTCTTAACTGTGTTTTTAATAAGACCATTGCACCTTTCTACAAGACCATTTGAGGTTGGAGAATAGACAGCAACATAGCCCCATCTAATGGGCAATTTTTCTGAAAATTATTTGACTAATTGATTCTTAAAATGGGAACCATTATCTGATAAGATTTGGGCAGGAATCCCATACCGGGGAATTATGTGTTCCATTAACACTTTTAGGACTTCAGCAGCTGTCTCTTACATGGGAATGCTTCACTGTTGCAGCTGAGTGCCACCAAACCAATTATACCAGGAGTCTTTATCAAGGTTCAAGCCAGTTTATTGTATACAAGGCAGTCTAAAAGTGACAGAGCCCCGCTTTAGCGGAAACATGTTCATTTTATACGGCTAAAATATTTTGATACATGAAAACATTCTATTGGTCTTATGCTAATTTCTACAAATTTTCTATTGGTCTGACATTTCCCTAAATTTGACCAATCAGGATCTATGCCCTTTGCTCTGCTTTCTCTAGCTAGCTGAACAATGGCTTGGTTCAAACCTGGTTACTTTCCTTCATCAAGGTCATATCTGGCTTCTAAAATGTGTAAGTAACAATTCTGAAGTAACGATTTAACATACAGGCATTGTATTCACTTTGTGCAAACTCTGCTATAGCAGCATTTCATTCCAAAGTAATATTCAATTCTGTCTTTTTAATTTTATGTCTCAGCACTACTGAATTCTGAGGCCTGTCATTTTCCAGGTTCAGGCTTATGGCCTAATCTATAGTTATAGACTACCTGGCTATAGGTGTAGGCTACCTGGCTACCACATTCCCCCCTTTTGATTATTCTCACCCAGAATGTTAAGATGGGTGAGAAACAAATCACTTATACTTGAGTTGTTGCCATGTTATGTGGTATAGGCTGATACCGTCTTATTGTGGTAGGCGAAGGCCTATGCTCCATGCTAATTGAACTAATCAGACAGGCCTAGCTAGCTTGACCTGTAAATGAAGCCTGTGAAGAGGCCCATAGGAATTGCACATCCCCCAACATGCTGCTATTGTAGAATTAGAACTCAGTAAAGTATTGAATTAGCTTAGACAAGTAGAATTGAAACCTGGAAAAATACAGAAAAATATGTTTAAAAGTCACTGATAAGAAAAGTACAGCTGTAAGGGATTTAATTAAAACTGCTGACAGAAAGGTTACAGAGCCCTGCTTCCCTGCACGTATTAACTAGCCCAATGGCCTTGAAGTAGGAAAGTAACAAGTTGGTGAACTGACCATTGTAATTGGGACTAGAAGGGGGGTAAGCAGGTGCTGAGCCCACTCCAAGAACACAATTGGATAATCATATCAGTACCGGGACCAATAGAGAAGGTACGGGAGGTTACCGGGACCAATGAAATGTTTTTCTATACCTAGAATGGAGTAAAAATCTATAAAAGTTGTTGTATTGCCAGAGAACATCGCTCAGCCATTTTGAATTTGACTTTGCTTGAGTCTTGTGCACAAATAAATGATTTGGACCTTCTGTATTGCCAAGTTTTACGCTTTTCCTTTAACCCTATCACTCGCTAGTTCACTGACTAGGCAAAAATATTCTGGCAAATACAGTATGAGTTAACTCTGTCACTCATTAGCCCAAATACAATATGAGTTAACCCTGTCATTCATTTAGCTCACAGACTATGCATAGACACTTTAGTAAATGCAATATGAGTTTTATTAAATTAAGTCCTTTTGAAATAATGATAAAACACAGAGGTAAGCATTAATACTTTTTACCGGATATTATAGCTCATCACTCCAGGTGGGGGACTGTTTAGCCATCACTCTCAGGAGGAAAATCCGGAACGCTTGTCTCGTATATCAGTTGCAGTCCCATCTTTCCTTCTGAGAGTCCCCCTAAAGTACCTTAATCAGACTCGTGCTGGCTGCATGCCATAGGTTAACACAGAATCAGACTTGTGCTGGCAGCATGCCATAGGTTAACACGCTGCATGCTCAAATCAGGATTGGTCAGAGCCAATCCTGTGCACATGGTTCACACCAGGATTGGCCAGGGCCAAATCTGTTTGCCTGCTTAGAGAATTCTGACCTACAACATTCTTTGCTGGTCAGCAAGGGAGACACCCCCCATGGTTTTAGAATCAGCTCAAAGCTTTTACATTATCTAGGCAAATGTTTCTATATTGGCCAAGAGAATTGTTCAAAGGCCAAGGGAAGAATTCTGTCTCCCTTTCTGGCCTTTCAACACTCCCCAGGATAGATGTGTTAAGATAAATACAGCCTTGGTCTCTGAGCTAGTAAATTGGCTCAGCATGAGTCCTCACAGGCAGAATGGCTCAGGAGTTAGAATAGCTTATGAGTTCAATTTCTTATAATAAAGTACAATATCTTTGTTGATCCAAAAAAAAAATCCAAATAAATCTTTAATTAGTAATACACCTTCTGAACAGACTCCTGGTATTATTGGTTTGTCTGCGCTCTGCTGCTACATATTCTTGGTGCGTTGGACCGGGAAGGTGTGGTAATAGAGGGTATACAGGGCAATATACCACGACTTTCCGCCTCTACAGGTTTGGGTCCTGCCAGGATCGCGCCCTTCCGATGTGGGCTCGCTCCTTGGCACCGCCGGTCCCTTGCATCGGAGGGAGCTGGCCAGGCCTCGGAGGGTGCCGGACCCGGCTGGAGCCAACACCTCGAACCCGAGTGAGGGGAGTCCAAGGTCCAACTCATGCGCCTGCTTGGGAAGTTTGAGGACCGGATCCGGTGAGTAGAGTTTTGATTTTAGCATGTGTCTAGACAGATAAGAAAGAGCAGTACTGCCACTTGAATCTTGCATGGCCATTTGAATCTTGCTTGAACTTGGAACTTGGAACTTGGTAAGAGAGCTTGATCACCTCTCAAAGGCGGGCCGACTACCCCTGCGTAAGTAAAGTAGGGTGAAACCCCCGTCTTCTAGCATTTGGAACTTGCATGAGACTAGTCAGAATAGATAGAAATGAATGCATTCTGAGATACGTTGCTAGCATGTTTGTCGTTCTGTGTGTTTTTGTTTTTTGTTGAAACCATGAGTTTCCCTTCTAGTATAATGTAAATTATATTCAGTTGGGTAATTTATGACAATTTACCGCTTGTCTCACTGAAAAATCAAGACCATGTCTCACTCAGTCAGAGCTTTTCCTACAGTAAGTGTGAGACTGACAAGGGGCGTGTCTGTGCAGAGATGCCTTTTAACCCTATGATGGCATGTTTTCAACGTTCTGCTGCTGGACGAATTAGAGCTTATTTTAGGACAATTATACCTGTTCTTATTCACTTTGTTTTAATAGTGATGTTCCTTCTGCTATGGTCATGTATTATATATCATTTATTTTTTTTTATTTTTAATTTTTTTATTTATAAATTTAACAAAATTACAAAAGTAAAGTCTCAATACTTCAACAGCATTAAAGATATTATCATTAAAGAAAAGGAAAGAAAAAATATGCCCACATTAAGGAGAGCTACATCCCTGAAAACATTACGATAATATTAACCAAAAAATCCTGGCCATACATTCTTAAGCTCAATATACATTGTCAGGAGGTACAAGAAAATATTAAACTATTTATCCTCAAGAAAACTCTGTAATTGCTCTACCTCGGAAAACACATAATGATTGTTTTGAAATACCAGCTGACATTTACAGGGAAACTTAAGGTAAAATGAGGCTCCCAGGGCCAACACCCGTGGACGCAACTGCAAAAAAGCTTTGCGTCGCACTTGTGTGGCCCTGGAAACATCCGGAAAAATTTGAATAGGTTGCCCACAAAATTTTGAAGATTTTTGCTTAAAATAAGATCTCAAAACTCTCTCTTTATCAGCCTGTAAAACAAAAGTTACTAACAATGTATCCCTTGAGGATATTTCATCCATAGAAGATTCCAAGAAATCTGAAATATCTAATGTAGAGGAAACAACTTGTTTATACTGTGAATCTCCCCCTTCCCCCACACCTCTTGCCACCCTCCCTTTAGGAACATAATAAATTTGAGAAAGCAAAATATCACTCCCATCTTTAAATAACAAAATATCCTTAAGGTATTTCTGAAATAAAATTAAGGGAGACAAATAATGGGTTTTAGGGAAATTTAACAAACGCAAATTTTTAGAACGAAGTGAATTTTCCAATAGTTCATCCTGTCGGTGTAGAGAGGAGAGATCCTGAGTAAATTTAGCAGAAATAGATTGATGAGAGGCTAATTGATCCACATGTAAAGCAGAAACTTTTTCCAATCCAGATAAACGTTCTTCATGATCGGAAAGCTTAACCACCGTTTCCCTTGTAAACGTAGCCACCTTCTGTAGAGAGGCACCCAAAGCTACCTCCATACGAGAAAGCTGAACCCACACATCTTTAAGAGAAACATCAGATGGAGGAGATAAGGATGGCCCAAGAGTAGAAAAGGAAACCACAGAAGGAATTGGAGGAGGAAGGATCCCTGTAGCGGGTTCCAGTTGTAAAAAAGAACCCGGAAGCAAAACAGAACCTGCCGCATCCCTCTGTAAACCTTCTAACAGAGGGGCATTGCTGGCAGGTATTTCCAACTCCCGACAGGGCTGAGCTAAACCCAAAATGGGCGAGGGAGTAGAGGAAGCAGTACTCACAGCTGAGATATTACTCGGGGTTGATGGCAAAAGACCCTCAGCAGATACAGCAACAGTGTCCACTCGAATATGGGCATCCATAGGGCCCACCACCTTAACTGCCTTCGTCTGTTCAGGCTGTGGGTAGTGCTTCCTTCTTTTCCCCATCACAGGGAGCCACCCTCATACACCTCGTGCACCGAAGGGGCACCCAAGGGGCGTGTCCGCCCCTTTGGACACGCCCCTTTGGACGCGCGCCCGCACCGCGTCCCGCGGTTGAGCCAAGATCTTTATGGCCCTCCTCCAAACACACAGCCAATCAGGTGCTGGAACACGCAGGAGCTCAGGAGCCAGGCAATCAGGTAACACAGGAACAAAGTAGCAGCTCCATGTATTATATATCATTTAATAAGAATGTTTAGTCAGGATTGTGGGTCCCGATAGTTTTGGGGCTTAGCCTGGAAAGGGTTAAGTTCTTATTCGAATTCCTGTACTTGGGCGACCAAGTGAGAACAAATCTTTAGTAATGGTTTAAATAGGAACTGATAGAAAAATTCAGGAAACTGCTTTTGTTTTTTCCTTTAATCTACAGGACAATGAAGCATCTTAAGCCAGCTTGCAACTTAAAAAAATGATTGAAATTTTGTTTCTGCTATATCTGGTTTTGATTGAATATGCTTGTTGAATAAGAGGGGATCTTATATATTATAGCGAATACCTTATAAAGTATTATGTATAAGGGTGTATTTCTATGTTAATTGTTTAGGAAAGTGTTTATTTTTTTTTTCTGCTGGCATGTCTCTGTGTGTGTATGTGTGTGTGTGTGAACAGTTAAGTTGTTTCCCAGCAAGCAGGAAGAATGAGACAGGAAAAATGAGACAGCCGTTCCCGATTGAGCAGTCTCTTGCTTGTTTAAAATAAAGGAAGTATATCTGTTGTTTCAAAAACTAACGGACACAGACAAGAGAGAGAAAATAAAGTGTTTTTCCTTTGACCCTCAAAAATAGAGGTTAAGAACCTTGGGGGACGGTGCAGCCTTCTGGGTTGGAAGTGTACCAGATTGCAACCTGAGAATGAATGGTTTAAATTCTGAGTGAATAAGAAAATTGTGTTAGGATTTTATCTTTGAAATCTGTACTAGTGACTAATGACGACCTTTACAATTCAAGATAAATTCATTTGTTTTTCTGTATTTGAATTTTGTGTGTCCGTGTCTAGAGGAAAAGGGGTACTTTGTTGTTTTTTTTTATTTTTTTTAATTTTTTTATTGAATTATACAACTTATACATACAACAAGAATATGCATATCAAAGAAATAACGATGTCTGGGGATAAACTTCATAGTCTAAATAATCTTACACAAAAGAAATAACAAACAGCAAATTATTAAATTAAGTCATCCCTCAAATCATCCCTCTACTAAGCCCACAAATCAAGCAAGAGGCCACAAGAAATAACATTTGTCAAGTCCCATCCAAACAATCAAGCATAATAGTACACCTAACAATATAACAAAAGTAAGAAAAAACCAAGTACAAGCGGTTTAAGACTTAAGCGTCAGCCAATGCAGGTACACCCCCAGCTCCAACCTCTTTCCTCCCACTAAGAAAACCAGAAAGCTGTGAAGGATCAAAAAAGAGATAGATCTTATTTTGATAGGAAATAACACATCTAGATGGATATTTCAATTTAAAGGATGCCCCCAGCGCAAGAGCTCTAGGCCTAAAGGTCAGGAACTCTCGTCTCCTCAACTGGGTGGGCCGAGATAGGTCAGGGAATATTCTAACTTTTGAACCAAAAAACAGCTCATTCATATTCTTAAAGAAAAATCTGAGAATAAAGGATTTATCCGTCTCCAATGCTACCGTAACCAACACTGTGATGACTTCCAACGAACTCTCCAAAAAGCCCGTCAAGTCTCCAAATCCAAGACCCTTGGGCTACAGAAGCCCCCACCGTCTCCCTTTTCAACTCCATGGTGTCAGCCAGATAATAAACCCTCGTCAATGGAGGAAGCTGATCCACAGGAATCTTAAGGACCTCCAAAAGATATTTCCGAAACATCTCTGAAGGAGATAAAAGTGGGGACTTTGGAAAGTTCAAGACGCGCAGGTTGTTCCGTCTAGTTTGATTTTCTATATGTTCCACTTTCCGGGTCAACACATTCCGCTCTTTAATAAGAGCCGAATGTTCCTTTTTAACCACCGAGAGTTCCTCTTTAAGCTGCGACAAGGAGTTCATCTGTTGCTCCTGATGTTTAGAGACTTCAACTTTTAACACAGTCACTTCTGTACTCACAGTACTGGCAAGTGAAGAGAAGGAATTAGTCAGTGTAGCAAGGGCGTCCCACAGCGCATCTAAAGTTATAATGGCAGGCTTTACCAGCAGTAATTTCCCTTGTTCTCCTCTGGGCTCCAACCGAAGGTCAGGATCATAGCCCTCAACCGGTTTCCCCTCTCCAGAGTCCTCGAACAGCCGCTGTCGTTGCCCTGCTTTTTCCTGGTGCCCCAACCTCACTACACAGCCCAGGAGAGCCGGGGACCATGCCCCAATTGGTGAAACCTCACCTCCCGGCTGCGTTGGGGGCAACCGCAATTCAGGGGACAAAGAAACCCCTGAAGCGCCCAGCACACTTTCTAGGTCACCTGAGCGTGCCGTCGAAGACGCTGCTTGTGTTCCGAGCGGCGCGAATCCACAGCGCTCGAGAGTCCGCTGAGCCGAGGGCAAGGCAGGCTGCGGAACCGCAGGGGAGCTTGCCTGCTTCCTCTTCCTGCGCCCCATAACACCAAGGGAAATAACACTGGGGCAACAAGTAATATCGGCCCGGTACCTTTCGAGCAAACACAGATCGCTGCCTTCCCGAATCAGTTAACCGCCGCCATCTTGCCTCTGTCCATAAAACGTACTTTGTTTTTTTTAAAAAATTCCAAGACGTTATTTCCTGATTTACTGTGGCAAGCATCTGTTAGAAGACATATTTATTGTTAAAAAACAAAACAAAACAAAAAGAGGGTGTATATGCATTTTAGATATCCACCACAGCTATGGAAAAGTATCCGTTTCATGTCTCTTGAATATACGTAACAGATAGCTATAGTTCTCTCTATAAGATATTTTAAGAACTGTATCAAAATTGCATGTCTGTGCTTAATCTATGTTTACGGTAATAAGGTTTTTTAATAAGTGTCTTTTCAAGTATGATCAAGAATTTCAGTAAGGGATTTACTGAAGACTATGGTAATCAAATGTCTCTGTCCCAATTAGGAATGCTATGTGAAAGGGAGTGGTTTCTGCTAGTTGCTCCATATTTCCTTAGTTCACCATATTTTGCCCCAGAATCTCTAGATATCCTGTCCCATCAGTTTCTCTCTCTGTAAGTAGCTCCATTCAGAGTGCTTAAGGGGGGGATGGAGCCCAGTCCACCAATGATGTCACCCCCCGGTAGGCATGTTAATGTGCCCACAGCAGAGAAGTAGAACATAAAATAAAATATAAAAAAAAACCCTTTCCCGGATAGAGCGTTGCTAGGAGAAACAGTGTGGGCCTAGGGAGAGGGGGGGGGGGGGACTCCTCCCTGCAGATTCCCAAGTAGTTTGCCAGCCAGTCAGCTGACCAGACTTGTTTAGGTGTTTTTTTTTCCTTGCCACTGATTTACTGAACTGAAAGCTTTAGGATTTAATTGAATTAATAAACAGTATTATTCAGAATCCAAATAGTGCAGGCAGCCCTCACTATGCCCAGGAGAATTTGCATTTTTTTTGTCAGTCAGTCCCAGAGAGATAAGACAGAAATTACAGAAAACTGGATGGATTTGCGGGCATGATAGTTAATGAAAGTTGATCAGAAAATATGTGAATTGTTGAATGTGATAGAGAAAGTAAAGATGGAGAAGAAAACAGATCTTCTTGCTGATGCTTTAGTTGAATGATGTGGAGGAGGTTATCCTGATCGAAGGAGCAGAGGAAGGAAAAAAACTGTTGCAGAGAAGAAGGACATTAGAGAAGTGAATGCCTGTATCTTGACTCCACCCCAGGAGGGGAGGAGGGAGTACTTGATTGCAGAGTCATAGACAGAATAAAACCAAGCACAGTGTTTCAGCACGAGAGTGAAGCAGCTATAGAGTAAGTGGCAGCCTGAGAGGGCTACAGCATGGATGAAGACTAGGCCAGACCGGACTCTCCAGTTTCCCTGGGTCCCCAGGAGTCAGCCTGAAGAATAGGGGACCAATATATGGACTTTTATGGGGGATACAGGAGCAGAATACTAAAGCCAGTAGCCCCTGTGTTTTTCTCGATGCATCACCATTATCAGAGCTACTGGGGTTAAGGCCACAAAGCCTTTTTTGCAGAACGGCATGAGTGAAAAAGGGGGACAGAAAATAATGCACCAGTTCCTGCATATGCCTGAGTACCCTATTCCACTTTTTGGAGCCGAGATCTGCTTGCAAAGCTTCAGGCACAGATATCCTTTGCTGAAAAGAGAGAAATGCAAATGACTGTGAACCCAGAGCCTGCTGACTGTTCCCCGAGAAGAAGAGTAGCAGTTCTATAGTGCATCTCCAATCAAGCCAGCTAGTTCCTGTATACCTACCAACCATATAGCCCCACCTGGAGTATGGGCAAAAGATAATGCACCTGGCCTAGCAAAGAACATAGCCCCTGTCATTGTCACCCTCAAGCCAGAAGCGGAACCAGTGCATGTGAAGCAGTATCCTCTTCCCTGACCAGCCATTGCAGGAATCCACTGCCATTTAATGAAACTGCTGAAGTATGGACTTTTCAAAGGAATGTTAGTCACCTTGGAACACTCCCCTTCTTCCTGTTAAGAAGCCTGGGACAGGTGATTACCGCCCAGTGCAGGATCTAAGAAGAATGAATGATGCAGCAGAAACTATACACCCAGTGGTACCAAAATCCTTATATTCTCTTGGGACTGATCCCTGCTGACGCTACACACATTTCACCATTCTGGACTTAAAAGATGTCTTTTTCTGCATACGCTTAGCCCGAGACCCCACTACAGGAAGGCGGGGCCAACTCACCTGGACAAGATTACCTCAAGATTCAAGAATTCACCTACTCTCTTCAGTGCTACCCTGAATCAAGATCTTTCCAGCTACTATGTGAACCCAGGAGAAAGGGTTCTTCTCTAGTATGTGGACAACTTGCTCATTGCCACCAACTCAGAAAGTGAATGTCTACAAGCCACCAGTGAACTCTTGCACCTTTTTAATGAGGCTGGATACAAAGTCTCAAGAGCTAAGGTGCAATTATACCAAACAAGTTAAATACCTAGGATTCCAATTGTCCAGCGGAATTCGACGCCTGGGACTCTTACCAGAACGCAAAGCAGCAGTATGCAGTATTCCTACTCCAACCACCAGGAGGCAAGTGAGAGCCTTCTTGGGTGCCACAAAGTATGTGGTATATGGATCCCCAATTTTGCGCTGCTAGCAAAACCATTGTATCAAGCTATCAAAGGAATGGAAAAGTCTCCATTAGAATGGGGACTTGAACAGGATGCAGCCTTTTGATCTTTGAAAAAAACACTCTGATGTTGTCACCAATTCTGGGTCTACCAGATGTCCAGAAAACCTTTCAGTCTCTATGTTCATGAGTCACAAGGAAATGTTCTAGGAGTGTTGACTCAATCTCTTGGACCTTATTTGAGAAGCTGTTACAGCTACAGCCTTCCTAGTGAGCAAAACTAACAAGATCACTTTGAGACAGAATCTTCAAGTTACTGTACCATACTCTGTTCTAACCAATATGAAACACAAAGGAAACTATTAGCTAACAAATCTACGAATGTTGAAGTATCAGAGGATGTTGCGTGAAAACCCCAGATACAACTGAAGGGTCAGTCAAGCTTTCAATCCTGCTATGTTGTTATCAGTTGGTCTTGATCCCCCTGATCATGACTGTTTAGAAATTATGGACACTGTATTCTCAAGCCGCCTGGATTTGACTGATGTTCCTTTGGAGAACCCTGAACAGACTTTCTTTGTGGCTGAAGGCAGTTTCATCATCAATGGACATTGTTGTGCTAGATATGCAGTGGAGACCCCTGATTTGGTAGTTGAGTCCTCAGCCCTGGCCCCAGAAACTTGACCACAGAAAGCTGAACCGATAGCCCTCACTAGAGCACTAACAATAGGAAAAGGGCTCTGTCTAAATGTGTACCCAGATTCCAAGTATGCCCTTACAACCTTGCATACACATGGGACCCCGTACAAATAATGAGGGTGGATAACCTTAGGAAGCAAGTCCATTAAGTATGGCCCCGAGATTTTGATATTATCAGATACATACTGCCTACAGATTTCAAAACTTTAGGAAAAGTAGAATGTATGAATAGAACCTTGAAATCTCAGTTGTCTAAACTTTGCCAAGAGGTTTACCTGAAGCGGCTCCAGGTTGAGAATTTGTAGCCTATTTATAGGGAATAAAAGGAGATGTGAGACAGATAAGATCTGAAATTATTAGACATGAACTATTGGTTTCAAGTTCTATTTTGCAGAGTCTTCATACCTGGGTACAAAATCGATCACCCATCAATTTGCCTGAACCCCTGCATCCTTTCAAGCCTGGAGTCTCGGTGTGGATCAAAGAGTGGAGAAGAATACCGTTAGCCCTGCATTGGAAGAGACCCTATGTTGTCATCCTGTCAACTCCAACTGCAGTAAGCTGCAATCATCAAATAGACTGTGTTGTGTTACGAAATTGAGTCTTCTAAGAAACTGTGTTCAAATACTCTGATCTCCTCAAGGCAATAATAGCCTGAGAGACTGTACTATGATATTTCAAGAACCTGAGACATCCCAGAGGACAGTGATACTTTGGGATCTACAGCCCTACTCCTGCCACAAAGCTGGTAGGTCTACGTACGGCAGAAGCTTGAGGATCTACAATTAACTCTACATTTGTTATCTATTGTGGATGCCAACAGTTCCACCAATTTTCCAGAGACTATGCCTATTATGAATTCTTATTATTGCTTTATTTTGGCAGCAGCCTTAGAGTGCTTTGAAATGACTTTTGCTTTACCACCCTGTGCAGCCTGTATAAGTACCACGCGAACTGGGCTAAAGGTTCTTCATGCCTCCCAGAACTTATTTCTTGAACTTGCCGAAGCAGTAGCATCTAGTCTCCACATTTATGACTGTTTGTTCTCAAGAACTGAATTATTCCATCCCCTATGATCAGACTGATTTACATAATACTACTAGTGAGTGGGTATTGGCCCACCCCATTGTTGACAGTTTGTTTTGTTCGCACCGGACCACAATTTGCTATGAAGATCGGACAGCTGGACTGTCTAAATCAGAGGTTTTACAACAGCACAACAAAGAAGACATCTTGGTGGTCCGGCATAAATGCTCCTGAACCTTCTAATTCTTTTAGTTCTTTTTCCCACTCTTGCCAAACTATGGACTCTGACTATCTGCTTGTTGCTCCCTTGTTTCTTGCCATTTTGCTTGCAAATGATAACTTCAGTTTTTAATGACACTGTAGAGCGTAAGGCAGCTACAAAGCTACCAGCTATGTGAAACTACTACCCTATACCACAGAGTGATATCTTTATTTAGTATTATGTGATTTGCTTCTCACCCTTTCTCACTTGCGGGTGAGAATAATCAAAGGGGGGAATGTGGTAGGCGAAGGCCTATGCTCCATGCTAATTGAACTAATCAGACAGGCCTAGCTAGCTTGACCTGTAAATGAAGCCTGTGAAGAGGCCCATAGGAATTGCACATCCCCCAACATGCTGCTATTGTAGAATTAGAACTCAGTAAAGTATTGAATTAGCTTAGACAAGTAGAATTGAAACCTGGAAAAATACAGAAAAATATGTTTAAAAGTCACTGATAAGAAAAGTACAGCTGTAAGGGATTTAATTAAAACTGCTGACAGAAAGGTTACAGAGCCCTGCTTCCCTGCACGTATTAACTAGCCCAATGGCCTTGAAGTAGGAAAGTAACAAGTTGGTGAACTGACCATTGTAATTGGGACTAGAAGGGGGGTAAGCAGGTGCTGAGCCCACTCCAAGAACACAATTGGATAATCATATCAGTACCGGGACCAATAGAGGAGGTACGGGAGGTTACCGGGACCAATGAAATGTTTTTCTATACCTAGAATGGAGTAAAAATCTATAAAAGTTGTTGTATTGCCAGAGAACATCGCTCAGCCATTTTGAATTTGACTTTGCTTGAGTCTTGTGCACAAATAAATGATTTGGACCTTCTGAACAGACTCCTGGTATTATTGGTTTGTCTGCGCTCTGCTGCTACATTATAGCTAGGAGCTTAGCTGTTGTCTTTCTTTCTACAATATTCTCAATGATTGTAGATATATTACGTAGGCAGAGGAGTAAAATGCATGGAAGTATTAAACATGTTATTACTACTAGTGCTGCAATTACCGCAAGTGTTTTCAGGCCACCAAACATTGAGAACGCAGAACCAAACCATCCATTTAACTCTAGTCCATGCCAGGTCTGAACTGGTATGTATGTTTGTTTGCGCATATGTTCAGCAATTTCTTCTACTACATGACCTTCATTATCTATTTGTAAACAACAATTGGTTAAATTCAATTTTCCACATACTCCTCCTTCAGCTGCTAGTAAATAATCAAGTGCTAAACGATTTTGATATATAGCTGTACGCATTTGAGTACTTTGCCTGGCTAAGAGCGTTAATGCTCTACTTGTTTCATTAGTTATTATTTCTACAACAGCTTGCAAACGTATAATTCTATTCAACATATAAACTGGGGTACGATATCCCCATGTGCCATCTTGCTCCCAAGTGGCAAGTCCATAGTAGGAAATAATTCTTTCAGGTGGCCACTCATCCGTACCACCCCATTTGTCCCATTGACCTATTTTTAAGGCTTCTCTTTTCTGTCTTGTTCTGTATATTGGGTATCCTAGCTGTTCTCCCTGGGCAGTGGATAAAAGAAAGAAGGACGGTCTTATTGTTCCCAATACACATGCTCCTCCCCAATTAGGAGGAAGTTTAGCATATGCTCTAGTTCCACAAATCCAGTAAAGCCCTGGTGGAGCTTGCCAGGTATTAGGTGATACTAGATTTGTCCATAACTTAGCAAGTTCAGGAAAAATAACTAGAGGATTGGTGGGTTCAGGATCTTTTATTCCTGACCACCAGGACGTCTTTTTCGTTGAGGCATTATAAAACTTCTGGCTGAGACAGACCAGCTGTCCAACCTTTGCAGTAAATTGTGGCCCAATACGTGCAAAACATAGACGTCCTACAATGGGGTTAGCTAATACCCATTCACTTGTAGCTTTATGAATATTTGTATAATTATATGATACAGAAAAATTTAATTCTTGTGCTTCCCATGGCCATTGATCTCCCATTTTAGTTCCTCCACAGAAGTAACAATTAGTTATATTGAGACTGGTTACTACGGCTCCAGCTAATTCAAGAAACAAATTCTATGCGGCATGAGGAACTTCAAACTGTGATTTCATAGTTTCATAGAATGTATGGTGTATTCTATATGGTGATGATACATGAGTTTTAGTGTTAAGTTGTATATATACAAAAGTTCCAGGATCTGATCCTCCCGCTGCTATACGTAAGCCAAATCTATATCCTTGTTTCCATTGACTGGGATTTATGACCAGGAGCCTTAAAGGATTACAGGCACCTTTTCTACATGTCTTTGGATTAGATAAAGACAGTTTTTCTAAATTGGCTCTACGATTCTCCTTCCTGTCCTGTAGGGCTACCTGACCATGTAGCATAGTATACACATTCCCATTTTGGACAGTAATAATCAGCTTTTGAAGGTTTACCATAATGTGTTGGAGAATGTACCCCAGTACATATTCCCCATTTATATGCTCCTTCAGGACACATATATTTATCATCATCATAATAATTTCTCTCCCAAGTCCCACATTTCTGATTATAGTTCCTGAGCGGTCCTCCAGTTTAGTCCTCCACATTCGGGTAGTGCACCTCCTCCTGCAGCCTGGAGACTGGACCAATCAAAAACTTTCTGAATGATGTATGCAGACGGAGCTCCCATAAGCCCCCAGTGTGTCCAGTCTCCTTGCAGCTTGAGGACGTGTGTGCCTGGTCTGGGCGCACTTAGTGACTCTTGGAGGAGCAACACTAGATAGTTTATTTGAGGGTTTATTTCTCCATTTCAATTCTTTTGGTTTCATTAGGTAGCTGTTCCTTTAAGTAAAAAAAAAAAAAAAAAAAAAAAAAAAAGGGGAGAACCAGAAGGGCCTCCCGGTATCGAGAAGCCAGTCCTGCATTGGGCTCCTGCCTTCCTTACCGGTGTAGTTTGGCAGCCAGGCAGGTTAGATCTCTCCCCTAGACTGCACGGGGAAGAGATCTACCTTTCCCGGACAGCTCTTGTACTTTGGGCAGTTTTCTGTGCCTGCGGGTATCTTCTGGCGATAATTGCCTCTCTCCCCCTCACTCGTCGGCTGCAGTGCGCTCCCGTTTCCGATTTCAGCGGTGAGCCGGCTGCCGACGGGATTTCGCCTCTGCGGTAAGTGCCCGTTCTGAGGGGCTCGTGTTTTTTTTCCTTCCTTTTACTTTTCTTTTACTTTATTTTACTTTCTGTTACTTGCTTTTGTTTTTCGCGCCGTTTTTGTGCGCGGGTGCATGAGTCTGGCGGCCATTTTGTAGCCCTGCGTTCAGGTTTTTCTCGCCGGATTGATCACTTGTGCACGCTTCTCCCTTGCGTTTTTTGGGTTTTTTTGCAGTGGCGATTTTGCTCAGGACCCTCTCAGTGTTCTAGGGAGTATTTTACTTTAAAAAAAAAAAAAGTCTCAAATGAGGCTAACTGCATCAACGTTTTCTTTTCTTTTCCTGTGGGGTTCAGCTTTCCTTGTTGGAGCAGCTTCTGCGTTGGTATGGCTACCAAACCGCAGTGCGTGATCTGTGGCTCACGCAGGGGAGCGGTAGCAGAGTCTGGCATCTGCCGGGGCTGCGCTCGGTGTCCTCAGATTTGGAACATCAAATGGACTTGAAGGAGCTGCCTGACCCTGAGGGCCCTCCTGTTCTGGCGGAGGGTGAGCTCTCCCCTGGCTCTAGCCCGTCTTGTTCTGCGCCCCATTCTAACGGGCATGCTAGTGCGTTACCGGGTATGGCGGTTGAATCTTCTATGGATTTTTCCCCGGATTTTGTTCTTCTGATGCACCAGGCCTTTCGCTTGAGCCGTTCCGGCAAGTTACCAGAGGTCTGGCCAGCGCCCCTCCCCTCCCTTTCGTTGGAGGAGGTCCGGCGTGCTTCTCAGCCTGCCGCCAAACGCTTCAGGGCCGTGGACCCGGAATAGGACGCCATTAGCTACCCAGATTTGGAGGCGGAAGGAGATCCTGATGCTGAGGCTGAGGAGTTGGAAGACGGTGAGATTCCAGAGCCGGAGGACCAGGCTCGGATTATTCACGTGTTTCGTAGGGAGGAGCTGGTGCCTTTTGATCACGGAATCTCTTCAGACCCTTAATCTGGCCGTAACTCGACTAGGTGAGGAGGACGGCTTGGAGGATCCTCTCATACAGGCGGTGCGGGAGTCCCAGGTGGTCTTTCCCGTGCACCGTGTCGTAGAGCAAATGATTCAAACTGAGTGGGATCAACCAGATTCCGGTCTGAAGGGGATTAGAACTATGAACCGTCTGTATCCCTTAGCCGACAAAGACAAAGAGAGGTTTAAGTCCCCGCGGGTGGATGCGGCGGTGTCGGCGGTGACTAAGAAAACCACAATCCCCGTTGAAGGCGGTGCACAAGACAAGAAGGTAGATAATTTGTTGAAACAAGCTTTTGACACCAATGCCTTGTCCCTACAAGCCTCTATTTGTGGTGCTTGGGTAGCTAGGGCCTGTTTACGTTGGGCTCAGCACCTGCGCTCGGCTTCCGGCTTGGATAAGCAGGGGTTGTTAGAGGTGACCCACATGGAGTCTGGGTCGGCGTATCTGACGGATGTGCATTATGACTTGATCAGGTCCTTGGCTAATAGTATGGCTTCGTTGGTGGCGGCGCGCCGGTCCATCTGGTTACGAAACTGGGCGGCTGACGGTTCCTCTAAGTCTCGCCTCAGTAAGCTGCCCTTCAAGGGCAAATTATTGTTTGGAGATGCTCTGGATAAGTTGTTTAAGGACCTGGGAGAATCGAAGGGCGGTAGGCTGCCGGAGGACAAGCCTAAGATAAATAGAACCTTGCCTCCTTCGCGCGGCCAATTTCGGGATTTTCGCAGATTTCGCTCTTCCCGCCTTTGGAGTTCCCAGCGCGGTCGCTTTGGATCCCGCTCTCAAGGGTTTCGAGGTTTCCGAGGAGCGGGACGATGTTTCTCTGGAGCCTCCTCCTCTTCGCCCTCTTCCTTTAGTCGCAAACCACAATGAAGCAAGGCGGGCTCCGGGGGGAAGTCTGGTCATCGGGGGTCGCTTATGCGATTTTCTTCCTTCTTGGGCCCAAATTACTTCAGATCAGTGGGTGCTGGAGATTATCGAAAAGGGTTATGTGCTGGAGTTTGCTTGCCCGCTCCGAGAGTCATTTGTTCTGTCTCCCTGCATGGGAGAACAGAAGTTTCGGGCTATCCGATTGACGTTGCACCGTCTCTTAATCCCTGGGGGTGGTAATTCCCGTTCCTCCTTCTGAGCGCGGCGCCGGTCACTACTCCCATCTATTTTGTGGTTCCAAAGAAGGACGGGTCTCTCCGCCCAATTCTGGATCTCAAGGGCGTAAACCGTGCCCTCAAGGTCCCGCACTTCCGGATGGAAACCTTGCGGTCGGTCATCGTGGCGGTGCGTCAAGGGGAGTTTCTCACGTCCCTCGACCTCTCGGAGGCTTATTTGCACATTCCCATCCGGGTGTCTCATCAGAAGTTCCTCAGATTCGCGTTTCCATGGGGCCATTTTCAGTTTCAAGCCATGCCATTTGGCCTCGCCACGGCTCCTCGTACCTTCACGAAAGTAATGGTGGTGGTCGCGGCGGCCCTACGAAAGGAGGGTATCCTTGTTCACCCTTATCTCGACGATTGGTTAATTCGAGCAAAGTCCAACGACGAGTGTGTGCACGTCACGAGCAGAGTGGTTTCTCTACTGCGATCCCTAGGCTGGGTGGTCAACGAACGGAAAAGCCGTCTGTCGCCGACTCAAGACCTCGAATACCTAGGAGTGCAATTCGACACGGTGAGGGGATTGGTATGTTTGCCGGAGCGCCGTGTCCTAGCCTTGAGGGGCCTCGTCCGCCTTTTCCTGGGGATGCCCGCTCCGCCCGCGTGGTGGTACCTCTGGCTCCTCGGCACGATGGCTGCAACCCTGGAGGTGGTTCCTTGGGCGAGGTTCCATATGCGACCACTCCAGAGTGCCCTGTTACGTCGTTAGTCGAACCAGTTCGACTCGTTGAACATGAGGTTGCCTTGCCCGAAGCCAGTTCGTCGGTCGCTCCGATGGTGGCTATGCTCGGAGAACCTGAGGAGGGGGCTGCCCTTGGAACCGCCCCTTTGGGTGCCGCTCACGACGGATGCCAGCCTCTCGGGCTGGGGGGCTCACTGCGAGGACCGTTTCACACAGGGAACGTGGTCTCCCCTGGAGGCCTCTTGGTCGATCAACCGGCTCGAACTACGAGCAGTGCGGCTGGCCCTGTTGGCCCTCAAAGTATTGGTGCGCGGGCGGCCGGTGCGCGTTCTCTCGGACAATGCGACGACAGTGGCCTACATCAATCGCCAGGGGGGCACTGGAAGCGTGGCCCTGGAATCCGAGGCGACGACTTTGTTCAATTGGGTGCAGGCCCGGCTGCCGGCGATCTCGGCCGCGCACATCGCCGGCACGGACAATGTGACGGCGGACTTTCTCAGCAGGGTGCGGGTGGACCCCGGGGAGTGGGAGCTGAACCCGCAAGTTTACGCGCAAATAGTTCGTCGGTGGGGCCCTCCCGTCATGGATCTCATGGCGACGTTTCAGTCAGCAAAAACGGGGCGCTTCTTCAGCAGGCGAAGAGAGCGCATGTCCGAGGGGCTCGACGCCCTCATTCAGCCGTGGCCGGAGTCCGGTCTCCTTTATGTCTTTCCTCCGTGGGCCCTGATCGGTTGGGTCGTGTAGCGCATCGAGAGCCACCGGGGTCGGGTGTTGCTAGTTGCTCCGGATTGGCCCAGGAGAACATGGTATGCCGACCTGGTACGGTTGCGCGACGGCGTTCCTTGGCCCCTGCCCTCGTTACCAGATCTGCTACTTCAAGGTCCACTGCGGATGCCCCAAGTGACTCGATTCTCGCTTACGGTTTGGCCATTGAAAGGGCTCGATTGAGGAAGAGGGGTTATACCCCCGCGGTGATTGCCACTCTCCTTAGAGCGCGAAAGACCTCCACCTCCCTCACTTATGTGCGGGTATGGAGAATCTTTGAGGACTGGTGCTCACGGCGTGGTGTTCGGGCGGCGACGGTCTCCGTGCCCGTAGTGCTAAACTTTCTACAGGATGGCTTTGACAAGGGTCTTGCAGCTAGCTCTCTGAAGGTGCAGCTGGCGACTTTCTCCTGTTACAGAGGCAAAGTGCTGGGTCATTCCCTGGGATCTCATCCGGACGTCCAGCGTTTTCTCAAGGCGGTTTTCCGTTTATGGCCTTCGCGTAGGGTGTCCATGCCTTCATGGGACTTGAACCTGGTTTTGCATGCTTTGGTTCGCGAACCCTTTGAGCCCCTCCAGCGTGCGTCTCTTAAGGATCTGACCTTAAAGGTGGTTTTTCTTGTTGCCATCTGTTCTGCGCGGCGCATTTCCGAACTTCAGGCGCTCTCGTGCAGGGAGCCGTTTTTGTCTTTTTCTCCGGATCGCGTGGTCCTTCGGCCGGTTCCTTCCTTTTTGCCCAAGGTGGTTTCACCTTTTCATTTAAATCAGGCGGTTTTCCTTCTGGTTCTACATGATGTCCCCAAGAGCCCTGCGGACGAGGGACTTCACTGCCTGGATGTGCGTCGCGTCCTTCGGCGTTACTTGAAAGTATCTGCGGCATTCCGTAAGACCGACCGCTTGTTCGTGCTTTTTGGCGGTGTGCGGAAAGGTGAGGCGGCGACTAAGGCCTCCATTGCTCGGTGGATCAAAGAGGCGATAGCGTCGGCGTATCTGTTGCAGCATCGGCCGGTTCTGCGAGCCCACTCCACTAGGGCTCAGGCGACGTCCTGGGCTGAGCATTGTCTGGTTCCGCCAGCAGAAATCTGTAAAGCGGCTACTTGGTCAACTTTGCATGCCTTCAGTAAGCATTACCGATTGGATGTGTTGGCTGCTCGGGATTCTTGTTTTGGTTCGGCTGTATTGCGCGCCGGCTGGCATGGTCCCGCCCGGTGTTGACTGCTCTGTTACATCCCGAATGTGGAGGACTAAACTGGAGGACCGCTCAGGAAATGGAAATTACACATACCTGGTAATTGTAGTTCCTGGAGGGTCCAGTTTAGTCCTCCTTCCCTCCCGTGTATCAGGATATCTGTTGCGGCGCGCTTTTGCGAACGGCTCGAATGGGATCAGCCTTCTCTTCTCTCCTGCCTTTTGGCCGCGCTTCCTGTTGGTTGCCTTTTTTGTTTCCTCTCCAGCCTATATTCTTGAGCGTCTGGATTTTGTATTTTTTGGCTGTCTTTTTTTTTCCGGCCGGTGCGTCGGTAGTGGCGCTGTGCAGCGTTCTGGCTTCCTCGTTTGGGGAGGGGGTCGATTATTTTCACGAGGGCATAGTTTACCTTTTGTTCTGAATATGTTTTTCTAACAGTCTCATGTGTTGCTTCTTTAAGTCTGCTTTGTTACTAGTTCACTGGGGGCTTATGGGAGCTCCGTCTGCATACATCATTCAGAAAGTTTTTGATTGGTCCAGTCTCCAGGCTGCAGGAGGAGGTGCACTACCCGAATGTGGAGGACTAAACTGGACCCTCCAGGAACTACAATTACCAGGTATGTGTAATTTCCATTTTCGGTTTATGGCATCACAAGCATCAAAGTATAGAGCTGCAGGTTTTGTAGGGTCTTGAAGCTCTTTTAAATGCTACTCAACAACTTGATCTTCATCATTCCATCGTATTTTTAGCACATAATAGGATGGATTCTGTCGTGGGTGAAAACAAGTTCTGCTCTTTCCTTTTGTGCAAATGTTCAGTTCCGTGCCATTATATATGCATTGACTTACTATACCTGTACAAGTATAGTAGGTATGATAAAGCAAAGTCTGTGTAATCTTTTGTCCAGTATGGGTAGTAGTTATGCATGCAACACAGGGTGGCAAGGCAAAAGTCAGTTCAAAGCATCTCAAGGCTGCTATTAAGATGAAACAGAGAATCATGATAAAAAGTCTCTGAAGAATTAGTGCAAGTCTTTGAAAAACTAGTGCAACTGTTGATAATTCTTGACCACGAAGTCGTCTTCTTTTTTACTTTACGTTGACCTGTTTTGCTCTCAGTAGCATGCAACAGGTGTAGTGTTGATTGTAGATCTTCAAGCTTCCGCTGTACATGACCTTACCAATTTCATTGGTAGGTGTGTAGAGCTGTAGATTCCAACGTATTTCAATAAACACAGTCCTTTTAGTTTGCACTGTTGATTAAAATGGCACAAAGATTTTCAAATGATATAGTCCATAATACAGTCTTTCTGTTGATAATAATCTCTTCAGAATAAACAAATAAACAAATAGTCTCTTGGGATTCAGGATTTCTATATTGGCACAGTCTCTTTTTAAAAATTTTCCTGAATTTTTCAATTTGCTTGTCTTTGCAAAATTAGCCGCAATGGAACTTCTGGATCATGTTCTGATGTCCACTGGTCTGGTTCTGGAGCTGCTGCTGATTTCACTCTGCTGTGATGAATCCAGGGTTCGAGTTCTGCAACTTTCACTGCTGTAGGTGTTGACAGGATAACGACATATGGTCCTCTCCAGTATGGTTCCAACGGTGTCTTCTTCCAGTCTTTGACCCACACCGAAGTACCAGGCTTGTAAGGATGCAGCGGTTCAGTCAGGTTGATGGGTAATTGGTCTTGTACCCATTTGTGAAGATTCTGCAAAATAGAACTTAGTGCTAATAGTTCTTGCCTAGTAATTTCAGATCCTATCTGCTTCATATCCTCTTTGATCTCTTTGACAATAGTTGAAGGTCTACCATACAAAATCTCATAGGGAGAAAGTCCTAATGACTTAGTAGGTGCTGAGCGTATCCTTAAAAGAGCTATTGGAAGTACCGGTGTCCATTTTAAATGTGTTTCCTGACAAAGTTTGGACAATTGAGATTTCAGAGTTCTATTCATTCGCTCTACTTTCCCTGAACTCTGAGGTCTGTATGCTGTGTGTAACTTCCATTGTATCTGTAGAGCTTTAGCTAACTGTTGAGTTACTTGGGATATAAATGAGGGCCCATTGTCTGACCCTATGACTAATGGTATTCCAAATCTTGGAACAATTTCACGAAGTAGGACTTTAGTGACCTCTCTGGCTTTCTCAGTTCTGGTGGGAAAAGCTTCTACCCACCCAGAGTAGGTACACACTAGAACAAGCAAGTAACGGTATCCATTTGCTTTTGGCATTTCAGTAAAGTCCACTTGAAAATTACTCATGGGAGTAACTCCTGTTGATTGAATTCTTATTGGCAGATTAGGACCTTGCTTGGCATTGTTTTTGGCACATGTTTTACATCGACGAGTTACTGAAGCTGTCAAAGGTCCCAACAAAGAAATATAAAAATGAGGTTTCAAAGCTTTTGTCATTGCAACACATTATGGAAAAACTGCTTGATGAAATGCTTGAACAAAGGCTAAACTTAATGCTTCAGGAATCACTATATGTCCAGGAGGTTGACTCCCCTCCTGTGGTGGAAGTTCTATCCATCCATTTCTGAGTACTCCCCCTTCTTGTTCACAATAATAGTCCAATTCTTTTGTAGTATATCTGGGATCCCATGAATTAAGAGGTACAGGAAATAGAACTGCTTGAATTGTAGTATTCTGAGTTAGAGTCTGTCCGGTAATGGCTGCTTTACGAGCAGAGGCATCTGCAAATCTGTTCCCTTGTGCAATTTCTCCTTTTGCTGCTTGATGTCCTCGACAGTGCATAACTGCAACTTTCTCAGGGGCCCATATAGCATCTAACAATGTCAATATTTCTGGGCCATATTTGATAGATTTTCCTCCTGAAGTTATCAATCCCTGCTCTCTGTACAAGGCTCCATGAGCATGCAATGTTGTGAATGCATACTTAGAATCTGTGTATACATTTATACAGAGTCCTTTTCCCAGTATTAGTGCTCTTGTGAGTTCTATCAATTCTGCTTTCTGTGCTGATGTTCCTGAGGCTAGGGCTGAAGATTCAATTACAAGATCCAGTGTTACTACTGCATATCCAGCACAACGATGTCCATTAACTACAAGACTGCTTCCATCCACAAAGAAAGTTTGTTCTGGATCTTCAAAAGGTACATCTGTCAGGTCTGGTCGACTTGAGAATACAGTATCCATGACTTCTATGCAGTCATGATCAGGAGGGTCAGTACCAATTGGTAACAGTGTAGCTGGATTCAAGGCCTGACTGACCATCAATTGCAATCGAGGATTTTCACACAACATGCTCTGGTACTTTAGCAATCGTGAGTTGGTGAACCAGTAATTTCCTTTGTGGTCCATGAGGGTTTGAACAGAATGTGGCACTATTACACAGAGATTTTGTCCTAGAGTGAGCTTCTCTGCTTCAGTTACTAGAAGTGCTGTAGCTGCGATGGCTCTCAGACAAGGTGGCCATCCTTTTGCAACAATGTCCAATTGCTTAGATACGCTACAGGTCGCTGCCAAGATCCAAGTGGCTGAGTCAACACTCCTAAGGCATTTCCTTGTGACTCATGAACATATAGACGAAATGGCTTCTGTACATCTGGTAGTCCAAGGGCTGGTGATGTCATCAGGGCTGTTTTCAGAGTCTTGAATGCTGTTTCTTGTTCAGGTCCCCATTCTAATGGAGATTGTTCCAGTCCTTTGATGGCTTGATATAGTGGTTTTGCAATTAGAGCAAAGTTAGGTATCCATATTCGACAGTATCCTACTGCACCTAAAAAAGCTCTTACCTGTCTTCTGGTAGTTGGAATTGGAATGCTGCATACTGCTTCTTTGCGTTCTGGTCCCAGTCGTCGTGTTCCATTGGATAGCTGGAAAACCTAAGTATTTGACTTCTTTTTGGCATAGCTGTGCTTTTGCTCTGGAAACCTTGTATCCTGCTTCATTCAAGAGGTGTAGAAGTTCACTTGTGGCTTGCAAACATTCTTCTTCTGAGTTGGTGGCAATCAGCAAATCATCTACGTATTGAAGAAGAATTCTCTCTCCTGGGATAACTGGATAACTTGATAAATCCTTGCTGAGTGAAGTACTGAAGATTGTTGGTGAATTTTTGAATCCTTGTGGTAATCTTGTCCAGGTAAGTTGGCCTCCTCTTCCTGTTGTTGGATCTCTCCATTCAAATGCAAATAAAAGCTGACTGGCAGAGGCAAGCCTTATACAGAAGAAGGCATCCTTTAAATCCTAGAACAGTGAAGTGAGTAGCTTCAGTATGAATTAATCCCAGCAGTGTGTATGGATTTGGTACTACTGGATGTATAGTTTCAATTGCATCATTAACTCTTCTCAGATCTTGTACTGGCCTGTAGTCACCTCCAGGTTTCTTGATTGGAAGTAAAGGAGTATTCCATGATGATTGTCACTCTTTTAGTAATCCATGTTTCAATAATCTCTTCAAGTGAATATGAATTCCTTCTATTGCTGGTCGTGGAAGTGGATATTGCTTCACATGCACAGGTTCTGCTCCTGATTTGAGAGTTACAAGAATTGGGGCTATATTCTTTGCTAGGCCAGGTGGATTATCTTCTGCCCATACTCCAGGTGGTGCTGAAATTTCAATAGGAATAGTTGCCTTTTTGACAGGAAAAATGCTGTAGAATCTCCATTCTTCTTCTCGTGGAACTGTTAGTGTCATTAATCCTGAAGGTTTGGGATTTGTGTTCACAGACATTTGCATTTCTCCCTCTTCAGTGAAAGTTATCTGTGCTTGCAGTTTAGCAAGCATATCTCGACCTAAAAGTGGAATAGGGCATTCTGGTATGTATAAAAATTGATGTGTTATCTTTTGTCCTCCTAATTCACACATGCGATTCTGTAAAAATGGTTTAGTTGCTTTTGTCCCAGTAGCTCCAACAATAGTAACAGTTCGTTTAGATAAAGGAGCTACTGGTTTTGCTACTACTGAATGCTCAGCTCCTGTATCTATCATAAAGTTCATGTATTGATCCCCTATCTTCATGCAGACCATAGGCTCTTGGGGACCTAGAATAAACTCAGAGCCCGGTCTGTCTTAATCTTCATCACTATTGTATTCTGTTTCTGCCACTGCAGCTCCTTCAGTAGCCTCTTCTCTTTTTTTGCTGAAACTGCATACGGCCTGTTCCTGCTTGATTCTGAATACGCCCTCTTCTTCTCCAATTCCCTCCTCCCCTCTGTGAGGTAGGGTTTCTCTGCGGGCACTCATTTCTCCAGTGCCCCTCCTCCTTGCAATAGGCATATTGGTTCTCACCTAGTGGGGGTAGGCTACCTCGACTCCTTCCATGCCCTCTCATTCTTCTGTTGGAAAAACGTCTTCCTCGCTGTTCTACCAATGCTGTAGCTAAAAAATCTGCTTTCTTTTTCATTTTCCGTTCACATTCTCTCTCTTTCATTATCACGGTTTATAAATACTTTTTGAGCAACTTCCATCAATTGTGCTGTATTCATACCTGCAAAGCCATCCATATTCTGCAATTTTTGTTTAATATCCCCTTGGGATTGACTTACAAAAGCTGCATTTACCATGCACAAATTTTCCATGGCTGCTGGATCATATGGGGTATACAGTCTATATGCTTCAGATAATCGCTCATAAAAAGCTGCAGGAGATTCAGTTGGACTTTGTATTATTTCCGCTACTTTTCCAATATTCATTGCTTTTTGGCCCCCCCTTTTTAGGCCCTGTAATAGGGCTTGGCGAAACTGTGTTAAAGCTCTCGCCCCTCTTTCACTATTTGGATCCCATCCAGGATCTTCGTTTGGAAATGCTGCCTGTGCCGCCTGTTGAGGATTTAAATTAGCTCGTTCAACAAAGTTTTCTTCTAACCACTTAGTGGATGCCTGCACAATTCTCACTCTTTCTTCAGTAGTAAATAAAGTAGACAAGAGCTGACGACAATCTGACCAGGTAGGTTGGTGTGTTTGCATAATACTGCTCATTAATTCAGTTAAATCTTGAGGCTTGCTAGTATAAGATGCATAATGTGTTTTCCAATTTAACAAATCAGTTGTAGAAAATGGTACGTAAATCAGGCTGGTGGGTCCTAAAGCCATCTGTCCCTGATCGTCCCTGATAGGCAGGCCAGGTACCTGACGTAGGGGCATTACTTTTTTACTGGCACCGCCAATACTTAAATCGTATGTTTTCTGAGCAAATCTTTCTATAGCTACAGGAGATTCTATGCTTGTGGATTCTGTGCTCTCTGCTTCGTTATCAGTAGCTGTCTGTCCCTCTGAAATGCTAGGAATGCTAGGACTTTCAATCGGAGAAGTCTGCCCTTCCCCCAATTGTAGAGACGGCACATTAGGTCTAGGCAACGCTAATGTAACATGCTGCAGTGGTCGTGTTAGAATTTCTGGAGACTCTGGGGCAGAGTATATAGGCAATCCCCCCTTCCCGGGTTTCTGTTCAGCTGTCTCTAATCCTCTCGCTAGCATAATTTTTCTCAACTCATAATACTGCCATATCCAGGGTGGCTGCTATTCACAAATATCTAACCAAGAGTCTATATAAGGAAACTGATCTGGATAGCGTTCTCTCACACTCTTATGCACAGAAGAAATAATTCTCACATTGAAAGTACCCTTACGGGGCCATGCACTGTTTATTAACGGCCACTCTCTTTCACACAGCACAGCCACTCTATTAGGAGACATTGTAATACCATAATCCCCAGTAAACCCTTTATTAAAGTTCTTGATCATGATTTCTAACGGAGTTTGTGTAGACTCTGTCCCACCCATTTTACATGTAATGTGGTGCGTCTGTACTACGTAATCACATACAACAAATTATTACTTCAAACAGTAGGAGAGGGAGGTCAAACTGTGAGGTAAGGGGTCCTCACAGCTCTGGAGACAGATAGGGACACAAACAACAATCACTTCCTCTGTTTCGCGACTTAGACACGGTCGCCCGGCTAAGAACTGTGCTAGTCCAGAGTCCACTCTCGTTTGGTCTTGTCAAGACCTCTCACTTACACATCTGTCATACAAACACAATTGCATTTCCCAAAAGCCCAATCCTGACTATCTAGGCTTACCAAAAATTTTACCATTAACATTAATCATGATTTTATTACCAGAAAGAGTCAGTGGTTTCCTCTTGCGCTCTTAATAGCCCTAGCAAGAGTACCCGGACCGCTCCGGACGTGATCAGTGTCCTTTTACCATTTTTCCCATTACCATATGGTTCCAGGTTCCAGTATTGTCTGACTTAATAATATAAAAACTCTGTACTCACCCAGATCTGGTACCCGTCCCCCAAGCCAGCGCATGGGTTGAAGCCTGGACTCCCCTCCTCGGGTTCGAAGGTGTTGGTCTAGCCGGACCCAATGCCCGCTGAGGCTAGAACCCTCTCCGATTCAATGGACCGGTTGGCACCTGAGAATTCACACGTCAGTTAGCCTTGAGGCAAATTTCGTGGTAAATCAGTTTGATCACTCTCTACCACTACACCTTCCCGGCCAATGCACCAAGAATATGTTGCAGCTGAGTGCCACCAAACCAATTATACCAGGAGTCTTTATCAAGGTTCAAGCCAGTTTATTGTATACAAGGGAGTCTAAAAGTGACAGAGCCCTGCTTTAGCGGAAACATGTTCATTTTATACGGCTAAAACATTTTGATACATGAAAACATTCTATTGGTCTTATGCTAATTTCTACAAACTTTCTATTGGTCTGACATTTCCCTAAATTTGACCAATCAGGATCTATGCCCTTTGCTCTGCTTTCTCTAGCTAGCTGAACAATGGCTTGGTTCAAACCTGGTTACTTTCCTTCATCAAGGTCATATCTGGCTTCTAAAATGTGTAAGTAACAATTCTGAAGTAACGATTTAACATACAGGCATTGTATTCACTTTGTGCAAACTCTGCTATAGCAGCATTTCATTCTAAAGTAATATTCAATTCTGTCTTTTTAATTTTATGTCTCAGCACTACTGAATTCTGAGGCCTGTCATTTTCCAGGTTCAGGCTTATGGCCTAATCTATAGTTATAGGCTACCTGGCTATAGGTGTAGGCTACCTGGCTAAGGCTACCTGGCTACCACATCACCCCATTGTGAGTAAGGACAAACCAGAACCAATAGATCTCGTCTGCCCTGACATTTCACCTGCATATCGGTGAAATCAATGTGCCAATGCAGAAAAGGTCCCTGTGGTCTTGGAATTGCACCCCCACTTGGTTTAAGCAGGGGCAGCCCAAGGGGGGTGCAGGGTCATGTGCAGAGACTCGGTGTGGGGCCTCATTTGCATAAGTGACCTTATTTGCATACATATTTGCATAATGTTACCATACACGAACTTTTAGTAAACATGTCTCTTAATGAGTGTATGGATAAAGAAAGACTAAAATATTTCTACATTACTATAATCCAGTGCCAACCGCCAGGCACATTAGGAACTACTACAAACGCTGCCCATTTAGAACCCATAGCAAACCCGCCGTATCCTGACAGCATTACCAGGACTCACAAAGCACCATACCCTACCTATCAAAAGGCAACACTGCAAATATTAAACCAATACATTTCAGAGAATACTGGGGAAAGAGAACAAGTGGCAATGTCAAATAGGAATTACATAAACAGAATACCTCAGCTCAGTTACACGTGCAGAACATAGACCATCACCAAACAGTGAATCACAATTTAGAAACAGGAAGGCAATAATTAAACTGGGAACCCCAAAAGCCAAACTTGGAATATACAACAACACTGTAGAAATAAAACTATAAATTAATTTCCTCTTATACCAAACAAAGCACAGACGTTAATGATGCACATTTCCCAGAGCTTTCATATTCCAGTTAATAAATTCAAAATAAAGAGATCTTTCTACCTTTTGTGCATTTTTTTTCAGTTGCAATTGCTCCAGCCACTTTCTTCTGGTTTCTTCATGTTTTCTGCTAACTCTCCATCATCTGCTGTCCATTTGTCCTTTCTTCTCTCTTCTAGTTTTTTTTCCATTCTCTCTCTACATCTGCTTTAACATACTAATCTTTCTCCTTTTGCTCTTTCCTCATTCCTATTTCATCCACACAAATTTTACCCCTCCATCCTCAATCCCCACTTACTCTCCCAATACCCGGCCAATTGTAGATTTTCATCCCTCCCACACAAAATATTTTTCCCCTCTCCATTTTACTCTCCCAGCCCCATCCCATTCTAATCCCCAACATCAGCTCTCTTCTAGTTCCAGTCTCACCCAGCATCCATTCCCTTCTAGTCCCTGGATCAGCCCATTTCCAGTCCTAGCACCCCATCAGCCCATTTCCAGTCCTAGCTCCCCCATCCATTTCCAGTCCGAGTCCCTTCATCAGCTCATTTCCAATCCTAGCCCCCCATCAGCCCATTTCTAGTCATTTCCTAGCCCCACCATCAGCCCATGTCAAATCCTAGCTCCCCTCCACTCAGCCCAATTCCAGTCCAAGCCCCCCATGAGCCTACTTCCAGTTCTAGCCCCTTCATGAGTCCATTTCAATTCAAGCCCCCACCACAGCCCATTTCCAATCTTAGCTCCCCCCCAACAGCCCATTTCCAGTCCTATCCTAGCAGCTGCATCAGCCCATTTTCAGTCCTAGCTCCCTTCCCTCACAGCCCATTTCCATTCCAAGCCCCCTCCCCATCAGCTATTTGCAGTTCAAGCCTCCCCTTCCACTCAGCCCATTTCCAGTCCTAGCAACCCCCAACCCATTACCAGTCCTAACCCCCCATCAGCCCACTTCCAGTCCTAACCCCATCAGCCCATTTCCAGTCAGCCCCCCATAGCCCATTGCCAGTCCTAACCCCCCCATCAGCCCACAGCCCATTACCAGTCCTAACCCCTCCCCATCAGCCCATTTCCTGTCCTAGCCCCCCCCATAGCCCATTACCAGTCCTAACCCCCATCAGCCCATTTCCAGACAGCCCCCATCAGCCCACAGCCCATTACCAGTCTTAACCCCCCCATAGCCCATTACCAGTCCTACCCCCCCAACAGCCCACAGCCCAATACCAGTCCTAACCCCATCAGCCCACCACAAGTCTTAACCCCTCCCCATCAGCCTATTTCCTGTCCTAGCCCCCCCATAGCCCATTATCAGTCCTAACCCCACCATAGCCCATTACCAGTCCTAACCCCCCATCACCCCATTTCCAGACAGCCCCCATCAGCCCATAGCCCATTACCATTCTTAACCCCCCCATCGCCCATTCCCAGACCTAACCCCCCCCCCACCAGCCCACAGCCAACCCCCATTCAAGTCCTAACCCCCCCCATAGCCCATTACCAGTCCTAACCCCCCCACCCATCTGCTAATGTAAAATTAAAAAAAAAAAAGCTGGCTGCTGCTGCTGCCACCGCGGCAGCAGCAGAATGGAGTGTCCCGTGGGGCCCCCTCTGCCGGGCTGAGCTCTCCCGGCCCGGCTGAGCCCCTCTGCGCCGGCTTTCAGATACGCGAAGGGAGAGTGTCTCCCTCGCGTCTCTGTTAAGCCTTCAGGGGCAGATGGGAAATTTCCCATCAGCCCCTGCTTCCCATCAGCCCCTGCGGGCTTAACAGAGACGCGAGGGAGACACTCTCCCTTCGCGTATCTGAAAGCCGGCGCAGAGGGGCTCAGCCGGGCCGGGAGAGCTCAGCCGGGCAGAGGGGGCCCCGCGGGACACTCTATTCTGCTGCTGCTGCCGCGGCGGCAGCAGCAGCAGCCAGCTTTTTTTTTTTTTTAATTTAATTTTTAAAAAAGCAGAATGTTCTTTGCGCGGGGCCCCCTGATACAACTGTGGCAGCCACTAACCACCATCTGAACCAACTTGCGCATATCAGGACATCATGATGTATCCCCAAGACGGGAGACAATGGCTGTCGCACTACAGTGGTCTGCATACAGCATAGTTGACAAATTTATCAAAGCAGCAGAGGAAACACATCTTTCCCGAAGGGTGCATCCATACTTTGTGGATCTTAGTACATCCAGCATTTACCCATCGCTGTAATTCGTTCTGTAACACATTTTCCTGTAAATCTTCAAGTTTGCAAAAGTCATGCTGGCTACTCTGCTGACGGGTTACTACCATAGTCTCGGGGACTTCAGGGCAAGTGGTTTCTTGTGCTAGGCTGTCAGCTATTGAGTTTCCGTACTGCTCCCATATCTTAACTTCCTGATGTGTTGCAACCCACTCACATGCTGTCAAATAGCCCTGCTCTGCCCTTTCTCTGAGCATTTCAAAAACTTCCATTAGGATCTCAGCTTGTTGGAGAGGCTGGTCTTTAGCTGACAAATATCCCCTCTTGGCCCAAATGGTACTATATATGTGTACTGAGCTTACCAACTGAGAATTGGTGTAAATTACTAGATGTTTATTTTCATTTTCTCTCAGGACTTGTGCTAGTGCTGCAATTTCTGCACCCTACATCCTTGGGGCATCTCATACTGTGCTGTGGAAGTAACTGCTCCCTGTGGGGTTACTCTACAGATAGCAAAACCTGCTCTGCCTTCTCTCTGGGATCCATCTATGAACCAACATTCAGCCTCTTGAGGCACATCTGCATGTGGCACTATCCCTAACATGGGTCTGACATCTACTTGCTGCAGGCAGTCATGTGTGACAGTAGATACCTGGAAGAGGTCCTGTAAATCCCTAAAAGTATTCTGCTTTGGTACCAATTGGTGTCTAATATGGCTGCATAGCAGCGCAGCCACACACCTACCTACTCTTGCGGGTAAGAAATGGATGGTACTGGACTTTAAGAGTGCATGCCGTGTATGATCAGTATATAAATTTACCTGTAAGGGAGTCATATAACCATACAATTTTTCAATTGCTGCACTGACTGCCACTAATCCCTACTCACAATCTGTGAATCCTCGCTCTACTAGAGAAAAAGTCCCTGACAAATGTCCCACTACTTTACCATCTCCCTGTGTGGCAACTGCTACCCAGGCAGTGGGGCTGTGAAACACATAGACATCCACTGGGAGGTTGTGATCAGGTAAAAAGAGTGATAGCAAATCATTCAGATCCTTCAGTAATGTTTGCAAACATAACCTTTCTTCCTCACTGAGAGTTATAGGCTGGGACCCTTTCAGGTTCCCTTTCAAATGTCTCCTGAGTGTCAGAGTCCTCACACTATATCCTGGTACCCAGAGGCAGCTATAGTTTAGCAGTCCTTAGAGTGCCCATAACTCTCACAGTGCAAGGTTCAGTGACCTGGGGCACAGCTTCCTGAAATGTGGGTCCTAATAGCTTCTCCTTTTCATTGAGTGTCATTCCGAGGAATTTACCTGCAATTTACAATACTGAAGCTTTTCCCTGTTTACTCTGTAACCACCCTTAGCCAATAAAAATAACAGTTCTCGAATATATTGTTTGCACAACTCCTCAGTGTCTGCTGTTAAAAGTAAATCATCTATATACTGTACAAGTGAGACTGAGTTGGGCAACTTGTATTTGAATGGGGCTAGATCTGTGTCTAAACATCGAGTGAAAATTGAGGGACTATCTGTGTACCCCTGAGGCAATTTGGTCCACTGAAAATGATGTCCATTATATTGAAATGCCAGCAATGGCCTACTGTCGGGATGGACCGGGACACCAAAAAATACATTTGACAAATCTAAGACAGTACTATATTTCCTTGGTGGGTTTTGCTGTAACAATGTAGCTGGGTTGGCCACAAGAGGGAACTCTGACTCCACCACTGAATTAAGACCTCTCAAATCATGGACCACTCTCCACCTACCATTTTACTTCTTAACAGGAAACAGGAGTGTATTGAATTGAGAAGTGCTGGGTTCTATAATGCCGTTTTGCGATAATGTTGCAGCCAAGCAGCTGAAAATGCTCTTATTCTCTCACTCACCCACAGAAGGAAACTCACAGACAGGCTGGAATGCAAAAACAGGATCTTTAATGTGCGCACAGGCTCAGACAGAGAGCCGGCAGTCTCCACAAAAAAATCTGAGCCCCAAAGGACGTCCCACACTGTCTTTATATACAGTACAATTTCAAACTCATTCTACAATCTCATTCGTCTCAGGTATTTCCTGTCCACCAATCAGCAGCCCCTGGGGAAGGTGCCTGGGTGACCTGTCCAAACCGGTATGCTCTGGTCTGCTGATTTCTGGGCAAGGGGGTATTGTGCTCAGGCCTGGAGGGGGGGGTAAGGGTGCCTACTGAAACCTTTATGTCTTTTCTTAGCAAGCTGATCACTATGTAAAATCCTCATGGCTGGGGGAGGGCTACCCACAGCTAAACCTTATGGCTGCCTCACTCCCCCCTTTTTAAGTAAGACCTCAACCGCTAGGGGCGGTAGAGGGCAGTATTACTGGAGGCAAGCCGCAGAGGGGTGTATTGGGTCAGGGCCATGACAGTGGTAGCCGCCTTGCGTTCTACCAGGGTATCAAGGGTGGTGGTAATGAAGCGGTAAAGAATGGGGATACAACATGGCAGAATGGCACATAGCAGTAAAATAAAAAGAACCCCTACCACTGGGATTTTTAGTCCCCCTAGCCAACTGAACCACTTCATAAACCACCCAGGACCCATGGACGGGTCAGTAATATGATTAACTACATCACGTAGGTCTTGGATAGAGTGTTCAATGGAAACACTTGCGTCAGTGAGTTTAAAACAACACATACCCTATACCCTCTGTAGCAGCTCCTGCACAAAAGTTTTGTTCCGTGTGCAAAAGTTGCTGTACTGTCTGTAAAAGGTTGTAGGGTCTGCAGAGGCCTCTTTCCCTGGGATCCACCCTTATTAACATATTAATGGCTTTTATTCTTGCTAGTGTTGAGTCATTCTGGCTACACCCTGCCATCCCCTTTGTTTCATTAATCACTGACACTGTAGTCTTCAGGGCTCATGAGCACTTTGTATCACCAGCTTTGTTTGGCCTGTTTAACTTGTCCAGGCTTGCCCAGCTTGCTCAGGCCTGTTCAATCTGTTCAGGCCTGGCATGTCTTTTCTTAGCTGGGTCCTGTCTTACTTCATCAAAGGCTAACACACCTTGTAAATGAAGACGTGCAGTTTATTTACAAACAAAGCAAGGAGACTTATTCAGAAAGACAAGTAATTCTCTTAGTTATACATGAGTAGTTAGAAAAGTTAACTAGAATGCAATTAGAATAATAACTAATGCACTTAATTACAGCACTGAAAGAGTTATGAGATAGTGCAGCTATTTACAAAGAATATTTACTTCACCAAACTTGTCATACAGTCCTTTACACATCAGCTGGGAGCGCTCAGCGAGAGAAACTGATGACAGTCTAGGATTCTTCATGCCTGGCCAAGCAGATCTACGCTCTGTCTGTTCTGGATTTTCTCTGTACTTATATAGGCACAAATGTGTTGCAGTCAGCTCTCACCCATGAGCTTCTCTCCACCCCATCCACCTTTTTGCTTTGGTTTCTGGGCAGGCTTCTGATCACCCCCCTTGGTTTTAGAAGCTCAAAACTTACACAATCAAGACGCTGGTCATCTGAGAATGCTCAAAGGACACATCCCCCATGGTCTACATTCCAAGGCTAGATGAAGTGTTCTTTTGTCATCATTAATGGGTCTCCATTTGTTTGCCAGGATAAGGACTCATCCCTAATCTCCCAGCATCTTCCTGTCAAGGGAGACACCCCCCACGGTTTTAGAAGCAGCTCAAAGCTTCTACATTATAATTGATGAATTCTTATCCTGTCTACATTGGCTAGGCAAATGTTTCTATATTGGCCAAGAGAATTGTTCAAAGGCCAAGGGAAGAATTCTGTCTCCCTCTCTGGCCTTCTAGCACTCCCCAGGCTAGATGTGTAAAGATCTCTCACTAGACTGTAAATACAGCTTGGTCTCTGGGCTAGCAAGCTGACTCAGCATGATTCCTCAGTTGATTTCTCACATGCAGCAATTTCCTTGCAAAGTTGCAATATTCCTTGCTGATCCAAATAAATTTTTAATTAGTAATATAGGTCCATTTTCTGTGCACTTTCAGGCCTGACCTGTTTCTTAGCTGGGTCCATTCTCTGTGCACTTCTGTTCAGAGTATGGTTCCCCCTGGCTTTACTCTTGTTGTTCTGGGCTCTGGGTACTCATTTTCTTAGCCCACGTGTTTTTTTTCCGTGCCATCATAATGTATTACAGCCTCAGGCAAGGATGCAGCCATACTAGACATACCTATCAGCCAATTTCTCTTCGTTCCCCAATTTTTCTTTTTCTTTTCTTGTGAATGGGGCAAAGGTAATCCCACTAAGGGCAATGGACAACAACCATTTGAGACAGATAGGGGGCATCAGAAAAGCAGCTTCTGGTACTGTTCCCTAGAGACAACATACATTGTAACATCATTTTCTTGCAGCAACTCAATAATATTGAAAACACATAACATGAAAGTGTATCAAAAGCAGCAGTGCTTAATAATGTGATAAAGAAAGCTCTGAGAATAGTACAGCAAAACTTGAGCTGGTGTGGGTATTGCAATTGCTGAAGCCGAAATGGCTTGTAGATTTCAGTTACTTTCTAAGAAAACAATATTAAAAGGATAACAATACAATCATTCACAAAAGCCCCCCAAAAAACCCCAGTCAGTCCAATAGTCCTCCTCCCATTCTCAGACAATGTGGTCCTGCCTCTCAGCAGTTCCCCAGGACCTCGCAGTGTGCTTCACCTTTTTCTGAAGTTTAAGTTCTGTTTTTCTCAAAATTTGAACCTCTCATTCTCATAGGCAGATATCTTGGCCTTTTTTCAATGTGACACACTGATCCAGATAGGGACTCCTTCACACATTTCAGCGGTGGGTAGTTCTGAGTTCTTGGGATGGTCTGTTCCATCTGGACTCTGGCCAATTTCCTCTGCTGGACTCTCTGGATTGCAATTGGTGACATGGCTCCAGGCCTTATTCAGAAAAGCAGCACCAATATTGAATGAAAAAAACTAAATATGCTGGATTAGATTTCACAATGATATAAACTTAATTTCATCCATATTTACTTAAGATCATAACTATCTCATATGGTGTCAACTATGTCTCTCAGTTTGATAAACTCTTTGTCTCTCTGTCTCTTTACCACTGGAGATTCCTTTGCAGGTAAGAAACATTCCATTATGCCCTTGACTGATCTTTACATGTTTATAGATCAGACAAGTTGCACACAAATATTCTGCAATTTCTGCCAAGGTTTTTTAGAATTATACCAATTTTGTGAGAATTTGTCATCAAATCATCCCTCTTTTGCCCATGCGTGCCTGGCCAGGACATACAGGGGCAAAATGAGGCAAAATGCATCTGGAAGTACCACATGGCCAGTGTGGGTTTTCCAAAGCTCATCAGGGTGCAAGGTGCACCCAGCCTGTCTCCAGATGTCTATTTCTAATTGTTGAGTATGTGTTGGGGCTTAGATGAATTCCTAAATTGAAGATTCTGGAGACGGCATAGTTGAATAAAGTGCTCATCTCCATTTTTTTTTTTTTTACATATTCATTAGCCAGATACATCACTTCAAATTACCTTCATCAGTTTAATGTCCATCAAAGTCCTTCTTCTTAATATCCCACTTCATCACACACAACACTCCCCCATCACCTGCATCATTCCTCCAATCACATACATAGGTCCCTTTTCATGTTTTTATACCATACTAATGTATCCTTATTTGGCAAGGCTGCTAAGAATATCAAACAATTGTTTAAAAAACTTAGTATTGTTTTCTTTTCTCTCATTCTTTTTCTCAAACCTCTCCTGGATCATTGCTGACAAGCAAAATTTGGTTTTGTCCAATCAACTCAAGTTAAATAATTTTACAAATATTTCCATATTTTCTGGTGTAATTGGCACCTATGGTTTACTGTCCTGTTCAGCAGTCATCAGCACTGAGCTGCCTTAAATCTTACAGTTCAGAAAACAGGCATTCAAATGATGAAACTGATACTTTTGCATGAAAAGGTTGGGGGATATCTGGAATGCAAACACTTCTCCTTGTATATTTTTAATGCAGAATATTCTTTTTCACATTTAATTTAAAACCTAACAATACCTGAGACTGGCATCAAACTGATCTGAAAACCCTCTGTGAGGTGCTTGCCACAGTATATAAAATCCCTTTTAACTTTTAATTTTGTATATGCAGTCAAAACCAAATATATGTACCAGAGATAAAAATTCAAGCTGGATTACCCTTTTTATTCAGATCTCTTAACCTCTACTTTGAAGGTCAAAGGAAAACAGAAACAGTTTCCTTAGTTTCATGCCTTGTTTGTTTGATCTAGCATCCAGGGGCATTTGGCAATGAACAGCCAGCAATGAAAGAAAAACAATATTTACTGTAGATTAAAACATTTAAACACAAGACTATTAGTCTTTTAAGTATAGCAGCTAGCAGCCTATCTGATTGGAATAAGAAGGTTTTCTTGATAAATTTCACTAAACCTTCCCCCCTGGGTAATTCTGAAAAGTAACATGATTTAACAACATCTTGGGAAAAACAGGGACCTTAAAGTAAAAAAAGTATTTATTTCTTCATAATCTTATAAGGATTTTTCTTTTTATAGGCTGTAAGAAATGGTTTGCAGGCTAGCTCTTACACATGAGCTTTGCCTTACAGATATTCCCCACCCCATACATCTTTGCTAATAGTAATTTGACCAGCCTTTGTTTGATCCCACCCTTACACAATCAAGATTCTGTTCAGACATCTGAGGATGCTCAAAGGAGGCACCCCCCATGGTTCTAGAAGCTTAAACTCTACAATTAAAATTGATGACAAGAGGATTGTTTGGAGGCTAGGTGAGGTTAGGTGAATTGGGGTTTTTTGTCCTCTTTAATGGGTTTCCATTTGTTTGCTAGGAGAAAGACTCCTAGGTGATTTGTCCTTTTGTCCTCTCTAATGGGCCTCCATTCATATGCTAGAAGAAGAAACTCCTCCCTGATCTTCCAGTATCTTTCTATAGCTATGCAAACAATTTCAATGGTTTCATTCCTAGTATCTTTCTGTAGTTATGCAAACCATCTCAGCAGTTCCAACCACCCCCCACTCACCGCTGAGAGGCATGACCAAAACATTTTCTAAACTGTCCCTTTCCCTGCAATCAGTAGACCTGGTGTTTTTCACTGTTTGGGGACACAGGGGTGACTTGTTAATAACTTCACCTTTTACTGATAAGAGTATCAAAATCAATCCTGAAATATAAAGACCTAATGTCTGGACAAAAACTTTCTTTCCCTAATGTCACAACTAAACACAGAGACACTCTAACATTTACAGAGACACTCTAACAGTTTCTACATAACAGCACATTAACTATATGGACCAGCCATGAATCTATATAGGGAAACTGGTCCGGATGCTCCTTCACTACAATTTAGCCTCCGGACCCCATGCTCTAATCACAATTTACAAATCACAAGTTACAGTGTAAATCTTCTAATCTCAATTCAAGGAATGCAATGTTCAGTGTAAATTTTCTAATCTCACTTATGGGAATACAATATACAATATAATCCAGGTAACAGGCAGAGGTTGGTTGCGCAAAACACACAGGACCACAAAGGGAAAAAGAAAGAGGGAAAACAGAAAACAGAGACGTCTCAGCAGCAAATACTCATACACTCTCTTTCCTCAGTAGCAGCTGTTACAAATACACATTTCACACACTCTCTCTAGCTGTAGCATAGGATTTAACTTTTACCATGAGGATAATAGTAATATGAGAAATATAGCTAGCTATTTTTCTAATGTCCACAAGATGGAGCTCCAGGATCACTAGCACAAAAGAAGCCCCCACCACCACAAGCACATGGCAGCACAAGCACATGGCAGCACAAGAGAAGCCCCCAACACTAGAAGCACATGGCAGCACAAGCACATGGCAGCACAAGAGAAGCCCCCAACACTAGAAGCACATGGCAGCACAAAAGAAGCACCCAACACTAGAAGCACATGGCAGCACAAGCACATGGCAGCACAAAAGAAGCCCCCAACACTAGAAGCACATGGCAGCACAAGCACATGGCAGCACAAGCACATGGCAGCACAAAAGAAGCCCCCAACACTAGAAGCACATGGCAGCACAAAAGAAGCCCCCAACACTAGAAGCACATGGCAGCACAAAAGAAGCCCCCAACACTAGAAGCACATGGCAACACAAAGGAAGCCCCCAACACTAGAAGCACATGGCAACGCAAAATAAGCCCACTTAAGGGGGTCAAGTGCTAATATTTTAGGCATTTTAATAGCTTTGGCAGCACTTTAAATACTTTTAAGGGACCCGAGGTGACAGAGTTGAATTTATACTGCAGTCATTTACTGGTGCTCGCAAGCACCCCCCCTCCATTCCTTTACCAGATTTTACCAGATTTCACCAGAATTTCCAGATACAGAAATACAGAACTACCCAATACAGACTGGACGAGCAATGGTTTCAGGGATTCTGGGGCCCTTACTCGGACTGCTCGTTGCGGGTGATCATGCCACTACAGGTTCACAGAATTTACCAGATTTACCAGAATTTCAAGACACAGAATACAGAACTACCCAAACAGTAAAACAGTAAGGCAGTAGTACTCACCAGACCTCTGATCAGAGAGAGTTTGGATGCCAGTCTATCCAGCCAGTTTTCAATCGGGGAGTCAGCCGCAGGGACCGACTGACCAGACAAGTCAAGGTGTCCTTCTGGAGCACAAAGGGGCCCGGGGCACCAAGGACCGTTAATCACCTGGAGGGGCCGGTCCCTGACCGGTGGAGGCCCGATGCTGCAAGAGCTGAAGTCTTCCCACCGTGGGTGTGATGAGAGAGGCTTTTTGTTTAATTTAAAAGGGCCCCATGCTGGGCGCCAAAATGTTGCAGCCAAGCAGCTGAAAATGCTCTTATTCTCTCACCCACAGAAGGAAACTCACAGACAGGCTGGAATGCAAACAGGATCTTTAATGTGTGCACAGGCTCAGACAGAGAGCCGGCAGTCTCCACAAAAAAATCTGAGCCCCAAAGGACGTCCCACACTGTCTTATATACAGTACAATTTCAAACTCATTCTACAATCTCATTCATCTCAGGTATTTCCTGTCCACCAATCATCAGCCCCTGGGGAAGGTGCCTGGGTGACCTGTCCAAACTGGTATGCTCTGGTCTGCTGATTTCTGGGCAAGGGGGTATTGTGCTCAGGCCTGGAGGGGGGGGGGGAAGGGTGCCTACTGAAACCTCTGTCTTTTCTTAGCAAGCTGATCACTATGTAAAATTCTCATGGCTTGGGGGGAAGGGTTACCCACAGCTAAACCTTATGGCTGCCTCAATAACATGTCAATTTCCTCACTTGCTCCTGCTACAGCTTCTGGCTATAAGGGATATTGGGCAACTTTTGGACCCTGGCAATTTTCTTTTAACGTAATTCGAACAGGTGATGCAGACCTTATTAGGCCAAAAGGACTGTCTGAGGTAGCCCAAACTTCAGGTGGGATTTTAGCAAAATTTGGCTGATTCTCTGCAGGAGCAAAACAGATGGTGTGCTGATAAAGGTCATCTGTACCTCAAAGGCGGATAGTAGATCCCATCCCATCAAATTAATTGGACAGTGTGGGGCATACAACAGGGGTTTACAGATAGGTTGCCCCATGAGTTCTACCTCAATAGGTACTGTCATTTTGGTAGTAATTGGGTTCCCATTAAAACCTGTTGTCACAGTAGTTTGATGAGACAGTTTCACACCTGGGGTAGGGAATTCAGTACTGATGTTGTGGCTCCGGAATCCAACAACATCTGCACTTTATATCCATTTAGACGGACTTCAAATCGGCTCACGTTCATTGAGCATGGCCTGCATCACCATAGAAAGTCATTGTGCTCCCCCTTGAAGAGGTTTCCACTGGGGAAACCTGCTCTGAGGACCCTGGTAGGCATTGGGTGGCCCTTGTGGTTTTGCTGATCCTCAGGCTGGGGGACTTCGGCATTCATGCTGAAGATGTCCCCTTCTGCCACAGTTCCAGCAACTAAGGGCACTTCTCTGAAAATGCTGTGACTGAACTGGTCCTGCCTGTCCCCTTTTCCAAGTACCTCCGCTGTTTGATCCTGCCTGGTTCCAAGCTTGAGCATATAAGCCAAAATTCTCCCAGGGGTCTTCTTCATTGTCATACTGTTCCAAATCTGTAATTTCATTTTTCTGTTTTATAATGGCCCTAAGCTTTTGCTTTTCTGCTTCATGCTGCTTTTCTATTTTATTTGAGCCTTCCCCTTCCTTTTCCTTCTCATCGTCCTTTTCTTTGACCTTACTTTTATCAAGATCCTCCTGCAACTCTCTCAGTTGTAATGCCATTAATTTTGTCTGCAAATTTTTCATATCCTTCTCAGGTTTTGCCTGTTCTTCTTCAGCTAATTTGACAAAATGGTGTATATGGGACTGCTGTCTTGCCCAAGGCTCATCTTCTAACCCCACAATCGTGTCAAGTCTTGATTGAACTGATTTAGGAAAAGTATTGCTAAGTGTTTGGAAGAATAGGGGCAGGAAACCTGGGTCGGAGTAGACCATCCCAGTCTGGGTTTCCCACAAATCTTGAAATCAGGCAATATATGCACTAATATCTTCTATCTTAAAACGCATTTCCAGTAGTGGCCCTAAATTCTTTTGGGTGGGGTATAGTTCTTTTATAGCATTCCAAATTCTGGGTCGGTGTTCATTAAACTCAGACCTATCATATCGTGTCTCTGCTACAGTAACATATGGTATATTAGCTCTGGCAAAAACTTGATTTGTTGCATGAATTCCCAGGAGTTTTGCTAATAGTTCTTTAACATCCCCTAGCCCTAAGGTATTCCCTGCCGTAACCCGCTCAGACTTTTGAATCCAGGAGGGCCACCCCCCTACTAAGAGGAGGTAAGGCATTAGCTATATTATTCATATCAGTAAAATTCCAAGGGACATATCGAATAGTCCCTCCTCTTGAATTTAAGAGGGGCAAGCACAGTTTTTCTTCATATTTTTCCCATACCTCCAACCCTGTCTTCATGTAATCTAAATCCCATTGTGGGTCTCCCACTCCCCCATGAATGCAAATTCTAGCAGTATTCAAATGTGCAGTGTCAAGTGCCCCCTCGGGAGGCCATTGCAACATTTGTGTCTGGTTCTCTAACATCCAACCATGCATATTGTCATTCCATCGGTCGATAAAGTAACGACTACCCTCACTCTTAGCTACTATTTCCTTAGGCATCAGTGAGGTCCCAGCCTGACCATTATTTCTTGCAACCCCAATGTTCGTTTTACTATTTCCCCTGTTTTCATCGTTGGATCTCAAAGAGTCCAGTCTTCCTTGAGCTGAGTTTAACTTGTCCCACTCCTCTTTCACCCTGTTCGTCTCCTTTTTGTTATGCTGTTCCCACCTCTCCAGGTCTGACTTATTTATTTTATTTGCACATAATTTTTATACCGCTCCTTCCGGTGATCAGCAGCGGTTTACATTTTAACAATTCGGTTCTGCAACAATAGCAGTTACATAAAACATCAGCAACATATAAGAATAGTAACAGTATACAAACTATGTACAAATAACAGCAGTAATAATAGAATAAATGCTGTACAACCCATGGATATCTGTTAAATATAGCAATATTAACAGTAGTCAGCCTGTGTAGAAGGTAATGTTAGTATAGGGATTCGTAGGACACAAACTATTTACATGGGATAAGGGAACGTGTATTTTTGATTAACTAAATTCGATTTCTACATTGATGAACATCGAGAGATGTCACGTGTGTAGTGTGTTTATAGTTTAATATGCTCGGGTGCGCTTGGTGAGTTTTATGAAGGAGTAGTTAGGTATCTATCAAGTTGAATTTTGTACTGGGTATGATTTGGTTTAAGTTATTTCGGACAAATTGTAGTATTCTTGGAAAAGATGTGTTTTGAAGTTTTTTCGGACTTCCGCTCCTCCCAATATTTAACCCGTGACTCTTCTAATTCCTTTTGTTCTTGTTCTTTACATTTATCCTGTTCTTCCTTCTCCTTAACTTTCTCTTCCCACTCAGCCTGCTGATTTTCTAGGCTTATTCTAAATTGTTCTTGACGAGTCCTTTTCCATTCCTCGGAACTGGCTTCTAACTGTTTTCCATTGTGCCAATTTATTCTCACAAATTGGCTACTTACAATATTCCAATTTAACTGTCCCTGATATTTCTGCCCACTCTTCTTTCTCTCTCCCTATATCCTCACACGCTCTCCTCAGGATCTTCTATTGGGCCTGGGGGCATTTGGTCATAAAATTTCCTTTCGGGTAAGGTCTCCTTCAAGTTACTGTGGAGGGTCCCCTTGGATTGTTTAGGTTCTTTATCTATAGGAATAGAATCTTGGTATTCTATAGCTGCAACTGCAGTTAAGGCAGGATATAGTCCTGTTTCTCCCAGATTATGTGTGGGGTTATAAGGAGGTGGCTCCTCGCCACATTCTCTTGCAACCTCCAACCATAATGTAGCATGTTGTGTAGTGGCTGATAAGAATGCAATAAATAATACCCGGAGTCAGGCAAAGATTCAAGCCGGTTTAATGTGCACAGACTCAGATTGCAGTAGCATTCAAAATAGTCTGAGCCCAGAGCTCAGAAAAATAACAGTTTATATACTTTTCTTCTCCAGTCTAATACAGGCAAAACTCCTCATTGGCCACAGTGGCCCACTTACTCTCATCCAATAGACATCTCTGACCGGGCCCAGGACTCACTCCCCCTGCTTGGGTCACACTAGCCACGGGTCAGCAATTAGACATAACACTAAACATAATACTTCTGCTAAAGTATACAGTATATTTCGCTATTCTTGCAAGGTCAGTTAGCCACAAAGATAGTGGAAGGCATATCAGAAGCATTCTTAACAAAAGCAAAACAAAGCGAGGCCAAACATAGCAAGGTTAAGACGTATCTCTAGCCTTGGCTCAAAACACTAAACAATCTTCATAATGCTAGACAAAATATTCTTACACTGTTCAGTTTCTCTGCTATATTTTCATCCTAATTACGAGGTCAGTGCACAATCAGCAAAGATACAGTGGCGCAGCATTCTACTGAAAGAGACATCTGACTTACCTAAACAATAAACAGTACCAAGGTTTAATTCTCTTATCTCCAGGAGAGCAGAACATGTTATCAAACCAGAATAGAACGGAATTTCTGTCTAACAGCAAACAGCATTCTGCAATTTCCCAAAATCAGCAATAACATTTTAAAGCAGGAGAAAAAGGGCTTCAGCAATAACATTTTAAAGCAGGAGAAAAAGGGCTTCAGACCTAGCTCTGCTACATGCTAGGCCATCGCCTATCACAGTTGTAAGTGCTCCACTAATTTCTGTCCTGTTTTGTCCTTCTCTATCAGTTTGCAAGTCATGTAGCGAACGTGGGTCTAGGGTACCGCTTGCTGGCCAGGCAAAGGCGGAGTCCCGTAGCGCCCAGTTACGCCACTTCTTGCAGACAGATGCCTGTTAATAACTTTCTTTAATGCAGTCTGCTCTTGTACATCAATTTGTCTAGTGTCAGAGTCAGTTTCTTTGGTCTTATTCTTAAACATCCTAATTAGTCTACAATATCCTACTTATGCACAATTTTCTACTGATAACTATATCTTACCCTCTCAACGTTTCTTCTGCAGGAATTCAAAATCACGCTTACCTCCTTCTTGACCTGTGCTTCGTCCGGCGAACACGGGAGAACACTTCCCGGTGACATCGCTGTGATATTGATCACGTGGGGTCACCAAGATGTTGGGGTTTTCGTGGGCCTCCCCTAGGATTACTTGGGGATTCTCTATTTCGGGATTGTGGCTGCAATGTTCACCCCAACATACATAATATGTACAGGACCCACCTTGAACAAATCACTCGTGCCACCGGAAGAGTGTGGAAACTTTTATTGTCCAGGTCTGCAAGGTTACAAGCTTCGCATTTAAATGATAAGGTACAAATTTCAATATCAATACACAGCATCTATAGCAAGCAAAGCGCCTGACTCGAGTGTAAAGGGTCCTGAGACAGAGACAGCATCACTCCAGTGGAGGTCAGCTAGTGTCTGTCCATCCATCAGAGTTTCTGTCCTATACTTATACTCATTTTTTAGGCTTGTGAAACAGAACTACTGATAAGCAGATTTCCTCTCCTCCTTGTTCCCCATTTTCGCAAGCATATCTGGTCCTTAACCTCTTGCCCTCTGCTTTCCTCTTGTGGCATCCTGTCTTCTCATCCTCCTGGCAGTTCCTTCGCCTTTTGCTAACCCCGTTTCCTGCAGATTAACTCCAGATGCTGATGATGGTCAACTCCATCCTGCCACCTAGTTCTTCATTTTGTTCCCCTTTTCCTAATCTAGGGGCACAGGTGGCATTTTCAATAGCTGTGTAGTTTTCAGAGCCAATAAGGTCAGCACCTCTCATTGTGCCAGCTCTATGATTTCAGGATGTTAGCACATTCCATAGCTCAAACTGCTTATTCTGCAATTCCAGGGTAGAAGGGTCAGCAGGCTATTTCTTACTTAGGCCTGGAGCTGAGGACATTAGTACAAGATGGAAGACAGTAGTCCAACCTGAGACAAGGATACCTGAAGGGGGATTCATTTTCCCCTCACTGCCCACATTTCTGGGACTATCTTCAGATCCTAAGGTCCATGGCAGCCACCATTGATGTCACCCATGGGCCAGAGCGTACATGAGGAGTCTGCAGCAGTCTCTGCTCTCCTGCTGGTCTCCAGTGACCAAGGGCTACAACTGCAACTTCTATTACCTCCTTTGATGCGCCACAGCCTTTGTTGGTGGCTCTCGCCAGCCCATTTTCTCCAAGGTGTCCCCTTGGAGGCTCCCCTTGCTGACCACAGATGCAAGCCTTTTGGGTTGGGGAGCGCTCTGCCTGAACCATTCGGCTTATGGCACCTGGACACTAAGGGAGGTACGCTGGACCCTGTGGCAAGGAAGCCTATCCGGAGTCTGAGGGAGGACAAAGAGACAGTGAATTCACCCTAGTAAAGGGCCCCCTTTTACTGAAGCAGGGTAGGAAAGACACAAACACCTCCAGGAATCAGAAAACTTCCACCTGGCCCACATTTCATGCTCCCCTTAGTGGAATGAAGGGGAGAGGATACAGAGCCCAGAACCCCTTAGGCACTGAATGCTCCAAGTATTCAGGTGCATGAAGGCAGGCTGATTGCCATCACCTGGGTAGGGAGGGGTTGCAGCTAGAGCCCTTGAAGTATAAACTGAGGCCAGAGTATGAGAGCAAGAGCAGCAGGGGAGAAGGAGAAGCAGGAGCAGGAAGCCAGACTGCCACGAGCCGAGGCACAGCTGCAAGCTGGAGAAGCTTGACCGGTGCGGAGCAGAGCAGAGGCACGGAGCTTCCAAGAGAGGAGAGTGCTAAGTGGAATCTAGCACGTCTACAAGAGGGTTTGAAGCCAGGAACAGGAAAGACTCAAGATTTCCAGAAAGGCTGGTAGCTGAGGACAGTGAACAGGATGGAGAGTCTGAGCCTATGCAGTTGGGAGAGCCTGAGGTAAAGCTAAGGGAGGAAGACACTCCTATGGACTGTTCCTTGTGCAAGGCTTTAAGCCTAAGGAACAGGGGGAAAACAAGCCAGTCCTGAGAGAGAGTTTACCAGGGAAAGGAATCCATAGTCCACAAGCCAGGTGACCCTAATTCCCCCGTGTTGGTAGAGGGGAAGGTCACAAGGACTAAGGAGTAAGACTGGAAACTTAAATGAGCTTGTTGAGCACCTGCTGCAGGAACGAAGACACTGGGGTAAGAAAGTAGCCATTGTAACAGAGCTTTCTTGTGCCCTGAATCGTGTTTGTTGTTTGAAGTTTTTTGTTTTGAAGCTGAAGAGATGCTATACTAACACGGACAGTGAATGTGACTTTTGTTTTGTGCTTTTGCCAGCAAGGCTAAAAAGAGAGTGAATTATCCTTGTTGCTAAAAAACTGTGTATCCTGCAATATGGAGAACCTTTAAACAGACATTTTTGGTTTGTGTTTGTTTTTGGGAGAATACTCTGTTTCCCAGAGACCTGAACAAATATCCTGTACGTGGTAAGAACGAACCCTTGTGTAAAATAAATTTCTGTCATTTGCCTTACTCCTTGGCGCCTGACTACAAGCTTTCTGTCTGATGCACACATACAGCCAAGCAAAGACTACCTTTCCCAGGCCCTATGGGGAAATAGTTAAAAAAGCTGAAAGAGCAGACAGCAGAAAGTTCCTATAAAAATCCACGCCCCTCTTAGCTAGAGGCGAGTGGTGGCGGCGTGACAACCCTCAACTGCCTGGAGTCCTAGGCAGTTCGCCTGGCCTTGTGGTGCTTCCTGCTGCTTGACTGTAGCATATCTAAACTGCCAGGGCAGTACAAAGTGTCCAGAGGTGACCAGGGAAATGGCTCCTCCTTTCCCCTGGGCAAATTTTGTCTTTTACAGATCCTGTTGGCCTAACGCATCGCAAGGGTGGTCAACATCCAAGCGGACTTCCTCAGTTGTCATGCTCTAGACCCCAGAGAGCGGGAACTTGCTCCTTGGGTGTGTCTGTGGATAGGGTGGACATGAGGTCTTTTTTAATTTTATTTTTATTTAATATCTTTTCTATACCGCGCTCTTTATCATTAGTGCAGATTACAGGTAAACAGTAGCCTGCACTATACATTACAATGAACAAGTGGTGTAACTTGGGGACTAACGTGGGTAACTATATACACATAGGTCACAGATACAGTAGTGACCAGCGTTGCTTAGCTGTAGCAGCAGAGCACAAACAACCCAATAATACCAGGAGTCCAGTTCAGAAGGTCCAAATCATTTATTTGTGCACAAGACTCAAGCAGAATCAAATTCAAAATGGCTGAGCAATGGTTTCTAGCAAAACAACAACTTTTATACCGTTCTTCTCCATTCTAGACATAGGCAAACTTTTCATTGGTCCCAGTAACCCCTCTCACCCATCTATTGGTCCCGGTACCACTACATAGCTATCCAATGAGGACCTTGATCTGGGCTCAGCACCTGGTTGCCCCCCTTTCAGTCCTCATTACAATGGACAGTTCTTAGACTTTCGATACTTCTCTCCTCCAAGGTCACTGGCTTGCTAGAATATGAGTGAGAGCGGGGCACTGTAACCTTGCTTTCTGCAGAGTTAATTAATTCCATAGAAGCTGTGCTCTCTTATCAGTACCAATTAGACTTGTTTTTCTATATTTTCTAAGTTTCGATTCTGCTTAGCTATACTAAATTGTGTTCAGTTAAGTTTCAATTCTACGGTGGTGTCATTCAGGGGGGGTTTTCATTCCTCTGGGCCTAACTACAGGCTTCATTTACAGGTCAAGCTGCTTAGGCCTGTCTGTTTAGTTCAATTAGCATGGATCATAGGCCTTCGCCTACCACAAGCAACTATTTACAAGAATAGATAGCTATATACATGTTGCTATTTACAGGTTATACAGTTGTTCTAGTGGCGTTGCATCAGTGTGACGTGGGTGTGCAAGGGGCGATGTTCTGGTGGTTGGGTATGCCTGATTGTGGTTTATAGCTAGCCTGGGAGTAGTATAGGAGGAAGAGATGGTGTTTCAGTGCCTTCCTAAACTGGGCAAGGTCTGTAATGGACCGGATGGTGGTTGGGAGGACATTCCAGCTTGTGGGTGCATAGAACACAAAGGCTCTGTTCTTTGTTACTTGCAAGCATTTCGTGATTGTATTTGGGATTATCAGTGTGTTGGCAGCGAATGACTTTCTGGATCTGTTGGGGGAAGTGGGGTGGATGAGCAATTGTTGATGACTTTGAAGGTTTGTAGTAGTATTTTGAAGGAGAGTCTGCAGTGGACAGGCAGCCAGTGGAGGTGTTTCAAGATTGGAGTTATGTGATCCCTCCTTGAGGCTCCGTGTAGTATTCTGGTGTTCATTGCCAGCTGAAGTGAGTTCAGCGTGTTCTTCGGGAATCCATGTAGAATTGAGTTGGCATAGTCGAAGTGGGGGATTATGAGTGCTTGATAAATTGTCCTGAAGTCTTCCGGCTCCAGCAGGGGATGTAGATGCCGGATTGTCCGTATCTTGTGGTAGACTGCCTTGACCATGTTATTTATATGTCTAGATGTTGGTCTATTGTGACCCCTAGATAGCGGATCGTGGGTTTGCTTAGGAGCTCGGCGTCTCTTACTTTTAATGAGGTGGGAGGTGTAAATGTTTGGTTCCTGGTCATGAATAGGGCGTCCGTTTTGTTAAAGTTTACTCTGAGGTTTTGGGTGTGGAGCCAGTCAGTGACAGCATCGAAGCAGGTTGTTAGTGGTGAAAAGTCTGGCTGGTCAGTTGAGAACGGCATGTTGAGCAGTACATTGTCGGTGTATACGAGGCAGGCGACGTGTCTTACTTCAACAAAGGCTAACACACCTTGGTAATGAAGACGTGCAGTTTATTTATAATACAAAGCAGGGATAACTTGAATTTCACTTATTTAACTTCTTAATTTGTACTTATTTAGAAAGGCAAGTAATTCATATATCTACCTATGATTAGTTAAAAAGATATCTGGAAAACTATTAGAATAAAAGCACTTAATTACAGAATAGATAACTAGAAAGATAATTACAGAAGAAGAATATACTTCACCGAAAGAGTTCTACTTCATCCCTTGTCACACTTCGATTGAATGGATCCCTGATTCAACCAGACAAGAGAGACTTCTCAATCGGGAGTTTCTCTAGGCAATGCGTCCATTCCTAGATGAATCCATTTCTCTCTGTCTAGCTGAAAACAGGTACCCATTTTATCCAGTTGCAAGAACAATCCAGTTATTTCCTATCATGTGACACATACGTAGTATAGAGTCAGTTATCCATTAAGCACATCCAAGACACTGGCCAGGTGCTTGAAAATGCTCAAGGGAACCCCCCCCCCCCCGGTCTACATTACAATTGATGAATTCTTAGGAGAAATGTTTCCAAGGCAAGGTGAATTGTCCTGTTTTGTCCTGTTAATGGGTTTCAATTTGTCTGCTAGTAGAAAGGCTCCTAGGTGAAGTGTTCTTTTGTTCTCTGTAATGGGTCTCCATTTGCTTGCTAGGAGAAGGTCTCCTCCCTGATCTTTTCCAGTATCTGTAGTTATGTAAATTGTTTCAACAGTTTCAAGTGCCCCTATTTACAGTTGAGGCATATTCACTACTGAGGCATAATCAATAGTCAAAATTCATCTGTACCACATTCGGTCCTTTGACTATTGATTGTGCCTATAAGATACTGGTAACATTGTGGGGACTTTGGGTGGATGAAATATAGTAATGAAACTGGGTATGCATTGAATAAAACAACATATCATAATTAATAAACAAATACAAATAATAATTCCCCCAATGATTTGTCTGAGGCTACCCATACTGGGCAGCCATCCAAATACCCAATCCCACCAATTAACATTAATATCTTGTTTAATATCTTTGGCTAGTTCTTGCAAAGCTTGAATATGAGACTGAATGGAAGTAGCATGGTCAGTTAAATTAAAGCAACACATGCCTTCAAAATGTTCACATCCATAATTGTGTTTTAAAAGTAAATAATCTATTGCTACTCGATTTTGCAAGACTGCCTTCCTAGTACTACTTAAGTCAATAAATAATTCTTGTAAAGCAACTGAAGTATGATTAAGACTTTTTACCATGGTGTGCGCTAAAGCATTAATTGTGCGAGTGTTATATAGGGCTAAACCAGGCACTCCCAGAAGGGAAACGGCTGCACTGGTATATTCTACTTTAGAAAGTAAAGTGACTTTTGAATCACAATCTGCGGGTATCATAGCTGTTATTGTTCTTTTCTTTCTAATTTTAATTTTAGGAGAGGGTGGCATAATAAGTCCTAATCGACTAAGAGTGCAAGGCCCCCCTGTGAGATTTCCTGGAATATATGTATAAGTGGTATTACCACAAGACAATAACCACCCTATTGGCAGTTTAACATTTCTACCATAACTAGCTTGTACTATTGTATTATTACAATTCATAGTATTAGTTACATTTCTACATTTCCTAGTTGCATCACATAAAAGTATTATATCAATGTCCTTGGCAATTTCTTGTTGCATCTTTAGTTGTTGGCATTTCGGTATTTCATCAGGATTACATGTCATGTTATAACATACATCGCCTGGGGCGATATTATGGGTGATTATTTGAGTCATGTTATCCCAAAAATTGAAATTAGTGGGACAATCTCTGCAATATTCGTATAGCATGGGGTGTGTCCTTATATCTTCTTCATTTGCCCAACTGTCATTTTGTGTAGCTTTAAAATAGTACAACAAAACTCGAGCTGGTGTGGGTATTGCAATCAAACATGTAGTTAACAGATCCACTGGATTACGCATGTCCGAAAGGCAAAAGTTAGAAATATTTAAAACTTTTCGGGCTAAATAAGTCCAGATATTCTGAGGTGGTTCTATCGCATCTGCTAAACGCTTGGGCAAGTGTAATTCGGGTTGGGTTACCACTTGCACTCTCCAGTAATAGACTTTCCATGTACCAAAGATCAGGCTGGTAATGAGTGCCCATGTCACTACATGGCATATGAAAGCTTGCTGGAACCGATCCCGGTCCTTGATAGAAATATGCTGGTTCATTGGTTCATAAGGTGTAGAGATAATCTATAATGAAAAGACATCATTTTATTCTCGCAGGTAACATTTGTTTGCTGGTATATATTCCCACTTTTCTTGTCCAGGTCTCATAATCAATATTATGTTATCATTCCCAGTGGCAATAACTTCTGCCTGCTCAGGTGGGTGATTTGGTGATTGTACCCAAATCCTTGCCCCGGTGTTTAAATTAGCAGATCCAAATCCAGCATTGCCTCTAACTGTTAGAGCAGTGGGGGCACTCCCCTTCTTTACTACTCCTCCATAAGTGGGGATGATAAGTAATTGGGCCACTCTGTCCCCAGTCTGGATCATTAAATCTGAGTTACCACTGTTCATTAGAATAATTTTTATCTCTCCTTGATAATCTGCATTAATCACTCCTCCAAGTATTTGTATGCCTTTCAGGGCCAATCCAGAGCGAGGGGCAATTAACCCAAAATGCTCAGGTGGTAACTGGACTCCTATTCCTGTTTCTATTAATTGCAAATCATGGACCTTTATTCTATATTCCTGCAGAGCATGTAAATCTAGTCCGGCTGCCTCTGGTGTTGCCCGATACGGGGCTAAGGCACCTTCTTTAATTTCCCAATATAGAATAGTGTTAGTGGCTACATAAGATTTGATTTGTAATGCGGGAGTCAACATCCTCATTAGAGGAGTTTCAGTTTCTGCAATTGGTCTATTGTTAAGGATCTGTAGTGCTGCAGATAAATGATCTCTCCACTTTTGCAGGGATCCTTCCCCTAATTTCCTAAGCTGTTCTTTGAGCAATCCATTCATTCTTTCTATAAGTCCTGCAGCTTGAGGGTAATAGGGTATATGAAATATCCATTCAATGTTATGCTGTCTACTGTGATCCTGTACAAGCCTCCCTTTAAAATGAGACCCATTATCACTTTGAATCTGAAGAGGGATCCCATAATATAAAGTAATAAGGTCTAATGTTTTAATGGTGTTAATCTGCGTAGCCCTCTTACATGGATATGCCACTAAGTACCCGGAATATGTATCCACAGCCGTGCATACATACTGATCCCTTACTGGTAGGTAGAGGTCCTATGTAATCTATTTGCCATATCTGGCCTGGTAGTTTTCCTCGCCCTAAATGGCCATACACTATGTGTGGGACAGACCTGTGCTGTATATGCTGACAAATTGGGCATTGCAAGATAATTGTTCTAATGGCATCTAAGGGGATAGGGATTCCCCGTGTTTGTGCCCAGCGGAAAGTAGCTTTTTCACCTAAATGCCCACATTTCTGGTGAGCCCATTTTGCCATGCCCAGCAAGTCAGATTCTTTGGTGTCTGTTTGTGCTTCAGCAATTTTAGCTTGTTCATCAGTAATAGAGTTAAACCATCTGTCTAACGAATCAATAGCACAATGAGTATCTACATGATACACAGTTACCGTACTTAAAAGCAACATTTCCCAAATTTGCTGCCACAGTTCTTTTCCCCAAATTTCTCTTGAATGTATCTCCCAATTATTTTGCTGCCAGGTAGGTAGCCATGTGGCTAAGCCATTGGCTACTGACCAGGAATCAGTGTAAATATGACAAGTCCCTGGGGTCTCTTGTTTTAAAGCCTGAAATACTGCATAAAGTTCAGCATATTGGCTACTTTTCCCTTCACCTGTAGTTGTCAACAATTTTTTAGTAGTGGGATTGTAAGACACAGCCTTCCAACACCTTTTATTTCCCACATATTTAGCAGACCCATCAGTAAACCAAACATGATTTCTCTGTTCTGAGGTTAATTGTACAAATGGTTATCCCCACTTCACTGGAGACTCTGTTGCTGTTAATTCATGATTTGGCAATTGCATGGTCTCAGTGTCCTTAAGAGGGGCTTGAGCTACCCTTTCATGTAAGGTAGCAGTTCCCCCTATACCAATTTTAGCTCTATCCTGAATATACCATTTCCATTTGATTATGCTTGCTTCTTGTGCATGTCCTATTCTGTGTGTCTTGGGGGAGCTCATTACCCACTGCATAATAGGAATTTCTGGTCTTAACATCACAGTGTGTCCTATGGTCACCTGTTCTGTATCCACCAAAGCCCAATAACATGCTAACAACTGTTTTTCAAAAGGGGTATATCTAGTCCCTGCTTCAGGGAGCTTCCTCGTCCAGAATCCTAGAGGTACTTTTTTCTTTCCCTGTTTCTGCCATAAACTCCAATTAGCATACTGTTCTTGTACTGATACATTGAGCTCGAGTTCCCCAGGTTGAACAGGCCATAAATCTAAGGCTTGCTGTATAGCTTGTTTAGCCAGTTCAAAAGCCTGCTGCTGCACATCTCCCCATTCAAACTCATATTTCTTCCTAGTTATTTTATACAATGGTGCCAGTATTTGACTCAAATGGGGAATGTGCTGCCTCCAAAAGCCAAACAGTCCAATAAATTTCTGGGCCTCCTTTTTGTTTCGAGGAGTATTAAATTCCATTATTTTCTGTTTGGCTTTTGGGAGCACTTCTCTATGACCCTGATGCCACTGTATGCCCAGGAATTTTACTGTCTGGGCTGGTCCTTGAATTTTTGCAGGGTTAATTTCCCAACCCTTCTTTTTCATGTGTGCAATGAGAGCTTCAAGATGTTCCTGCACTATCTCTTGTGAGGGCCCCTGCATTAAAATATCATCAATATAATGTGAAATTTGTACCCCATCCGGAGGTGGGAGTTCATCTAATTGTTCTGCTACAATCCTGTGACAGATAGTGGGGCTATGTAAATACCCCTGGGGAAGTCTAGTGGGACAGTACTGTCTACCCTGCCAAGAAAATGAGAACTGCTCCCAATTCTCCTCCGAAATTGGAATAGTAAAAAATGCATTAGCCAAATCTATGACAGCATACCATGTCCCTGCGTGTCTTTGAATATTTTCAATAAGAGTAATTGTATCTGGTACAGCAGCAGTCAGTGGAGGGGTATACTTATTCAATTCTCTATAATCAACTGTCATTCTCCAACTGCCATCTGATTTCTTTACCGGCCACACCGGATTATTCCAGCCAGTGGTAACTGGCTTAATCACCCCTGCTTCTAGCAATTCCTGAATTGTTTCTCCTATTTCCTGATGTCCTCCCGGGATCCTATACTGCTTCATACTCACCATTTTAGTGTCGGGGGGCAGCTTTACTGCTGGCATTTTAAGGTGTCCTACAGTAATAGGTCTAGCAGACATGTAAGGTTTGATGCCAAATTGGTATTGTTCCTCATCAAGTATCAGTGTCAACCCTTTTAATATGTCTATCCCAATTATATACTCGGGAATGGGAACAATTAACACCGAGTATTTTCTCTTAGGTAACTGACCAATTTTCATTTCCAATGTGGTTTGTACAGCATCTGTTTTCCTTCCTCCCAGCCCAGTGATTGTAACATGCTGTCCTCTGAACTGTTTTGGATTTCCATAAATTAAGGTGGCCTCCGCTCCAGTATCTACTAAGGCTCGGACCCTCTGATTGTTCTTATGTTTCCAAAAAATTTCTAAATTTACATGGGGTCTCATGTCTTTATGAGTCCACCCTTCAACTGGAGCTTGGCCTACTTCCTATTCTTGAAACAAATCCTGTGCCCATGAAAGATCAGGGTATAAGTCAGAAAGTGGTGCTGTGGGAATAACATTTGATCTTGCTTCTCTAATCTCACCCTCCTTCCTTTTCCCCTCATTCTTTCTCTCCTCTTCATTCACTTCAGAATTTTGTTTACTCACATTCCTATTTCCACTTTTCTTATACAGCCCTCTTTTCTTATATATTTCCCACATGCTCTGTGTGTCAATTCCATCAATCTGTTCCTTTTTAACACCATCTTTAAGGAGAGCAGTAAACATATCTTTCCTGGATACTCGGTTGTTTATATTTCCCTTCTGTCCTTCTGATCTATTCTCCCTTCTGTCACCAGCACTGTACTTTGGACCCCACTCTCCCAATTCACCTAATTGTCTCACTGCTTCTATTACTTCTGATAAAGGATTCCCTGTTTGATTTATCAGTAAAGTCATAATAACATGTTTGTAAGCTGGTGGAGCCAAACGTATAATCTTATTCCTCATTGATGCAGTCATGGCACAATTCATTAACTGATCAGCTTGCCCTATAAAAATAGCAGTTTTCATGCTTTCCTCTTTAATGCGCTGAATAGCATCACGCAAAGCAAACCATTGTTTATCATTTGGGGGCCAATCAGCTTCGGCAGGAAATTTAGCATTACATCCTTCTACTGCCAGTTGGAGTAAATTAGTCATATTTTGTGATATGTAATTACGAAACTGCTCTTGTATCACAGGGTCAACACTAATTAGACAAAATTTCCTAGCATCACCATGATCTAGCTGTACTCCTGCAGCTCCAGTTTCATAAATACGCACCATCCAGGTAATCAGTGATTCCCCAGGTTTCTGCCTAAACCTGTCCTGGATATCATTAATCTCTTGTTGATTAAAATCCTCCACAGTATCTAGATTAACTCCTCCAGGATTTTGGGGAGTACTCTGCACTTTCCTCCTATAAATCGGTTGTGCCTGATAGTTTTCATTACTAACTCCTTGCTCTTCCTCAGAGTTAGATGATTCAGTAGAATCCCAGATATTACCATCCCAGTCATCAGGATTCCAATTTACACCTGCTTTAGCAATAGACATGTGCACTTTCTTTTTATTTACTCTCCCCTTTCTTTTACGATATTTATACTGGGCCACCCTGACAGCTGCTCTCTCAGCAACCTGCTGATAAGTATCTAATTTATCCGTCAACAAACGGATTTGGCATTGTAGCATTGTTATCATATTTTGTAAATCACAATTCTGTTTTTCAAGTTGCTCAATCAAATCTACTTTGCTGGATTTTGTCTGATGTATCTTACGATATGCAGACAGCAAAAGCCAACCTCTCCTCCCCAACACACTCAATTCTATCCCTTTTTCAACAGGTATTTTTTGCAAGCATGTAAGGAGATTTACAGGTTCCGCATCTTTTAAAACAGATTCCCAATTCTCACTTAGTCCTGAACCGCAAGACCATTCTCTAGCTAACATTTCATAAGGCGCCTGATCCCATCCGGGGATATTTACAAAATCTTTATCTTCCTTTACAGTCTTTGTACTATTTACATTTTTTACTCTTCTTTTCAACATTGTTATAGCCTTTCTTTTTATCGCACCCCACTTCTGGTACCAAATGTCTTACTCCAACAAAGGCTAACACACCTTGGTAATGAAGACGTGCAGTTTATTTATAATACAAAGCAGGGATAACTTGAATTTCACTTATTTAACTTCTTAATTTGTACTTATTTAGAAAGGCAAGTAATTCATATATCTACCTATGATTAGTTAAAAAGATATCTGGAAAACTATTAGAATAAAAGCACTTAATTACAGAATAGATAACTAGAAAGATAATTACAGAAGAAGAATATACTTCACCGAAAGAGTTCTACTTCATCCCTTGTCACACTTCGATTGAATGGATCCCTGATTCAACCAGACAAGAGAGACTTCTCAATCGGGAGTTTCTCTAGGCAATGCGTCCATTCCTAGATGAATCCATTTCTCTCTGTCTAGCTGAAAACAGGTACCCATTTTATCCAGTTGCAAGAACAATCCAGTTATTTCCTATCATGTGACACATACGTAGTATAGAGTCAGTTATCCATTAAGCACATCCAAGACACTGGCCAGGTGCTTGAAAATGCTCAAGGGAACCCCCCCCCCCTGGTCTACATTACAATTGATGAATTCTTAGGAGAAATGTTTCCAAGGCAAGGTGAATTGTCCTGTTTTGTCCTGTTAATGGGTTTCAATTTGTCTGCTAGTAGAAAGGCTCCTAGGTGAAGTGTTCTTTTGTTCTCTGTAATGGGTCTCCATTTGCTTGCTAGGAGAAGGTCTCCTCCCTGATCTTTCCAGTATCTGTAGTTATGTAAATTGTTTCAACAGTTTCAAGTGCCCCTATTTACAGTTGAGGCATATTCACTACTGAGGCATAATCAATAGTCAAAATTCATCTGTACCACACGACGTTGAAGGAGTGGATGAGTAAGCAGATGGGTTGCATGTATATATTGAAAAGCAAGGCCGAGAGCGAGGATCCCTGTGGTACACCTTGTTTTTGTTGGAAAGGTTCAGAGGTCATGGAGCCTGTTCATACATGTTGCCATCTGTCTGTAAGGTATGACTTACACCAGTTTAGAGCTGCGGCATGGATTCCCTTTTCCTTGAGGCGCCCCAAGAGCAGATCATGATTGACAGTCGAATGCTGTGGCAATATCCAAGAAAATTAGAGCAAGTCCTTGTTTGATGTTGTCCAATCCGGTGATTAGGGTACTGAAAAGGGTGGTCAGGAGAGTCTCGACGCCATGTGGTTCTCTGAATCTGTGTTGACATGGGTCGAGAGGAGCGATGGTCTCGATGTGGTGTTGGATTTGGCGTTGGACAACCTTTTCAATTATTTTGGCAAGTAGTGGAATACTTGAGATTGGTCTGCCTTCTGGGGATCGTTTTTGTTTGTTTGTTTTTTATTTATTTATCAAATTTTTAACAATGAATCAAGCAAATCGGCTTGAATAGAAAAGTACAACTTGCAGCAATATACATAGGGGGAAAATAAAGTCAAGAAAAGATAAAGGCAAGCGGTATCGGTAGTCCACAATTAGGAGAGCAGCAGCAACATTAACACCAAAGGGGACAGGGTCTCCCCAGTGGTATAATAAAGGACACATCATTTACAAAAATCAAGTGAAGACAGGAGGCCCAAGAACCTACATATAAATGAATGGGGATACAAAACCACTCAAGGAGGAGGAGTAATAATTACATGAGTGCTAATAAAGGAAGAGAGATCTGCAGGTTGAAAAAACCCCCACATATTTCTGTGACTTATATGCTACTATACATTTACAGGGAAACCGCAGCACAAAAGAAGCACCCAGTTGCACTACTCCAGGTCTAAGAAGTAGAAAAGATTTCCTACGCTTCTGTGTTTCCCTGGCAACATCTGGGAAAAGCGAAACCTTTTTCCCAAAAAACAAATTGGCTCTTTTTTTGTAATATAACTTAAGGAGCCATTCTCTATCAGAAGATAACACTAGTGTTACAAGCGGAGTGGCAACAGACAAACCCTGTTCTTTGGGAGTCTGAAGTAAGTCAGAGACATTTAGAAAATCCACTTCCAAAGTTCCAATAGAAGATTTGCCCTCCTTTTTCCCCGATGGTAAATAATACACCTTTGTTACCGGTGGTATCATTTCAGGGGGAACAGACAATGCTTCCTGAAAGTACTTTTTAAATAGATCCAGAGGAGTCTCCTCAACAATCACCAGAAAATTTAACAAACGGATGTTTGAGGATCGGGCAGCATTCTCCAATGTCTCTATCTTCGCCCGTAGGGCAGTATTATCCTTAACCAAAGACTCAGTCAAATCAGAAAACCGACTCGGCTTCTGATCCACATCAGAAAACTTAACATTTGTTTCCACCACCTAATTATTCAATTTGAACACAGTTTCCTCAAGAGAAGAGATTTTCTTAGTAGAAAGAGTCAACTGCTGACCAACTACTTTCGATAGCTGTGAAATCGCATCCCAAATGCTGTCAAGGGTCACAGAGGAAGGCCGAGGAATTTCAAAAGGCAATAGAGATACAGCAACTGCAGGAATATCCAGCATCTCTCTCGACTCCATTGTAGTACTCACTCCTTGGGTGGAAGTCCCTCCGGCTGGAAAACTCTTTCCAGGTGAAACAACCAGGAAGTCTCCTGGAAATTCTCCAGCTAGCTCCTCCGACAAGTCCCGCTACAAAACTGGAGAAGCACCCTCTACAGGTGAGTCCACAGCCCCACTCGACAGAGAACATCACGGAACCTGGTGGAGCTGGAGGGACACGCCCATTCGGGGAGAGAGAAGTATCCAGGGCAGAGGATGCTACGAGACCCTCCACTGGCGCCTCCAAGCCCCCTCGAATCTCCTGGATCTGATTCTTAGAGAGCCGAACATAGCAATCCATAGGCCCCTCACTAGTAGATGAGGGCTCCGCGGGGAGAGCCCTAGGTTTACCCTTCCGTTTAGGCATCTCAGCTCAAATCCTCACCGCCACCATCTTGGAATAAGCCACTCCCCGACCCGGGGATCTAGTTTGTGATTCTTTAGAAGTGGCCTGGTGGATGTTTCAGACTTCGTGGGAATGTCTCTGTTGTGAAGGAAAGGTCCATGAGTTTGGATAGGAATGGGCTGAATTCCATGCGCAGTGACTTTTTCCAGAAAGTTGGGCAAGGGTCATTTGGCGCTGTGGTGGTTTGATGGCGGTGATGATATCCTCAGTGCCTTTCTCTGATGGGGTTGAGAAGGCGGTCAGTGGTGTTGGATGGTGTGACTCGTGTAAAGGAATGGGGTTTGTGGTTGATTTAAGTTGGTCTGGCTTGTTTTGGATTGTAGGTAGTCCGTGAATTCCTGTGGTTGTATCATGCTTGGTTGGGTGGGGGAAGGTTCTTTTGTTAGGGTCTTCACTAGGTTAAATAGGTCATGTGGTTTAAGGAGCGCTGCAGAAGCTCTGCTTGATATTGCCTCATTTTCTCCATGACTGCTTTGCGGTGTGTTTTTTTTTAGGTAGGAGGTGTATGCTCTCTGGGTGTCAGTGGAGTGTGAGTGACGCCATTGCCTTTCAAGCTTCCTTAGGTGTAGGAGTGACGTTCGTAGCTCAGTGGAGTACCATGGAGCTGTCTTTCTTTTCCTTGGTAGTTTGTTTGGTTTATTTGGAGCTGGTAGGTGAGCGATGGATCCCAGGCTATTTGTTCCAGGTGGAGATCATTTCCTCTAGGCTAGGGGCTTACAGGTTGAAGAGTGGGAGGGTTTTGTTGAGGATCTCTTCTTTGTCGCAGGGTTGGAAACGTCCTGTTGATGCTGTGGCGGCCTCGGTTGAAGTATGGGAACTTTTGTTATCAGGGTGCGAGGGCATTTGAAATCTGATCAGACTGTGGTCGGACCATAGTACTGGGGTGATAGGTCGTGGTTCAGGCCTATAGCTGATCTTGGGGCGAAGACCAGGTCCAGCTTGTTTCCTCTTAAGTGAGTGGGAGCATTTATTACTTGTAGCCCAACTCGTTAAGCGCCTCAAGGAAGGCTTTGAAGTGGGTGTCTTGTAGAGCAGACAGGTTGAAATCGCCCATTATCCAGTTTGGTGTGCGCGGGTTCATGACATTGCAGGCGAGTTCAAATATCATTGAGAGGTCATCAGGGGAGGGAGGCGGGGATCTGTAGATCAGGTTGATGGAGCTGTACTTGTTGGCTATGGTGATTGAGTCGAGGTGCATTGTGCTAGTAGCAGTGATCATCTGAAACTGGAGCTCCGTTTTGGTAAGGATGAGTGCTCCTCCACCCCTATGGTCAGTTCTGTGGCAGGTGTGAATTGAGAAGTTGGGGGGGATGAGCTGGTTGAGTAGGACCGTATCTGAGTTGGTCAGCCACGTCTCGGTGACTATTAGGATGTCCAGGTCATGTTTGGATATCAGGTTGGAAATGGCTGGCCATTTCTTGTAGACTGAGCGTGCATTTATAAGGGCGCATTTCAGATTGTAGGGGCGTGGATGCTTCTCTAGCTGGGGTTTTTTAGTGTGTTGAAGTGAGACGTAGAGTAGGTGTGGGTGTAGGGTGTGCTTAGCTTCTGTTGCTGGTTGGCGGGAGGTACCCGACCAACTCCTCCCTGAGCTTTGTAGGACAGGTATGGGATTGTGGTCGGTGGTGAGGGCTAGGGTGCAGTGGAATTAGACCACTGAGGAGGTAACCGCTGATTAGGGTTAGAAAGGCTGGTGCCATTTTGGGTGTATGCTTCGTGGCACAGGGCAGAATTCAAGGCTAGTATTTTTAGCAGGTACAGTCTAGCAGTGGTTCTAGCAGTGCGAATACAGGATAGTATCTCTAGCAGTTCAATGCAAGGATAGTATCTCTAGTGGTACAATACAAGGATAGTATCTCTAGCAGCTCAATACAATCTCTAGGTATAGTCTAGAGGTGCATGTAAGGATAGTATCTCTAGCAGTTACAGTAATAGAAGGATGGTATTTCTAGCAGGTAAAGAGTAGAGCAGGGTTTAGTGTCTGATTTACCTATATTACAGTCTTGTGTGCTGTAGCATTTGTTGCTTACTTTGGTTGTGTCCTTGTTTCTTCATTCCTGGCTTGTTCTGCTGTCTGTCTGGTGGACCCGTTGGCGGTGGATGGGGCCTCGTGTTTTGGCCTCCGCCTAAGGACCACGTCAAAGGGCCCTCTGGTGAGATCCCACCAGGCGCATTCGGGCCTGATGGCACTCCTTTTTAAAGTTGGAGGGATGCCTCTGATTGGGCTGGAGCCGGCCGGCACAGGCACGTGCGGGCCTGCTTACCCCCGATCGGAGGAGCTGCTGGAGAGAGTCCATGTTCGGCAGCTGATTGCGCCCGATGGTGCTCCTTTTTAAAGTTGGAGGGTTGCCGCTCTCCGGGGTCTAGAGCATGACAACTGAGGAAGTCCGCTTGGATGTTGACCACTCTTGCGATGTGTTAGGCCAACAGGATCTGTAAAAGACAATTTGCCCAGGGAAAAGGAGGAGCCATTTCCCTGGTCACCTCTGGACACTTTGTACTGCCCTGGCAGTTTAGATAGGCTACAGTCTTCCTCGATGGACCTCATGGCATCGACGACGAACGTCAAGGTACTCTTCTTTTTCAGTCGGAGGACAGAGCATGGGTCGCGAAGTCTGGATGCCTTGGTCCAGCCGTGGCTGGCATCAGCTCTTTTGTCCGTCTTTCCCTTTGGGTGCTGATCGGGAGAGTTCCTCGACACATTGAGGCACACCAGAGGGCAGGGATTCTGGTCTCAACTAGCCGCGGAGACCATGGTACGCTGACCTCGTGCGATTAGCCCAGTCGCCCCTTCTCGGGGTTCATACAGGTCTCCTGCGTCAGGGTCTAACCACCATGAATGACCCTGTTCCCTACTCGCTTTATAGCCTGACTCTTCTATGCCGGCGTTTGAGTCACACGGTTTTTCTCATCGAGTAGTGGCTACCCTGCGTCCCTCTGTCATTAGCATTTAGGTGGGTGTGGCGTATATCTGAGTCATGGTGCTCCAGGCACCACCTCTCGCCGTGGCGGGCACAAGTTCCTGAGATGCTAGCCTTTCTGCAAGAGGGGTTTGACAAAGGCCTGGCCCTCGGCTCTCTGAGTCCACATCTCTGCTCCTATTTGTTTCTGTGGGTGGAGGCTCAATTGACTCGCATAGGGATGAGGCCAGGTTTCTAAGAGGTGCAAGAAGGCTATGCCCTCTGGTCGGTCCAGTAGTCCCAACCTGGGATCTTGTTTTGGTCCTTAGGATTCTTTTCAGAAGCACCACTCATGTATATCACTCGGGGACTTGTCCCTTAAGATGGCGTTCCTTGTAGCTATAACCTCGGCCAGAAGGGTCTCCGAGTTACAGGCTCTGTCATGCTGATACCCTTTTCTCTCCTTCTTGACGAAAGGTGTATCCCTGCGGGAGGGGGGGGGGGGTAACCTTTCTTCCTGCCAAAGGTCCTTACAGCCTTTGCCTGAACCGGCATATATCGTTCATATATTGCTCCCGGTCTTCTCTATGGACCAAAGTACAAGCCCTAATAAAGGGCTTCAGGCCATGGATCTCAGCAGAGTACTCAGCCATTCTCACTGTCTCCCCCAGACTTTTTTCTATCAGCATCCATAATCCAGGGTAAGCCTGTGCCCCCTGGGCTCTGAGCACACTCCACTCGGGGTCAAACAACTGCATTGGCAGAACACTCACAGGTCGCTCCCCTCCACATTTGTGTAGGGCGGCCACTTGGTCTTCTCTGTCCACATTCGTGCGTCACTGTCGTCTCGATCTCCAGGCTCGAGAGACGGCACAGTTGGAGGCCAGCGTAGTTACAGTGGCTGCCTCTTCCTGCCCTAGGGTCCGTCGGCTTGGCTACTTCCCACTTGTCTGGACTGGTCTAGCAGGATGAACTGGAAGGAGAAATTTCACTTACTGTTAATTTCCTTTCCTGGAATCCTGCTAGACCAGTCCAGGACCTACTCATTTCTGTATCTTCAAGCAGCTTCTTTGCGAAGGAACCAAGGATCACGTTTCGAGGCAGCGGCCCAGCAGCTTTTCCTCAAGAATGGATGAACCGTGTACATAGTTTGTTCCATGTCATGGCATGAAGATATCGTGCCGGTGCTACAGTAGCCAAACCTTTTGCTTTGTCAGAGTATACTGAAGGAGACCTCTAGGGGTGCAGCTATATATCTACCAGGGCTCAGCCAATCAAGCCTCTGGTATTTTTTCTCTGTCTCCAACATCTGCTGATGTTGTTGTTGTTGTTGTTGTTAAGTGCTGTCGAGTCAGAGTTGACTCATGGCGACCCTCTGGATAGCTATCCTAAATTGTGTTCGGTCTTGAGTCAGGCGGCTCATTGTTGACAGACTGGTACCCGTAGCTGCTGTTATTATTTCGATCCATCTCATTGCTGGCCTTCCTCTTTTGCGTTGACCTTCTATCTTGCCAAGCATGATGTCTTTCTCTAATGATCTCTCTCTTCGCATGATGTGTCCAAAGTATGAAAGTCGAAGTCTTGTCATCTGAGCTTCTAAAGAAAGCTTAGGTTTGATCTCCTCTAGTACAGACTGGTTTGTTCTGCGGGCAGTCCATGGTATACACAGTATTCGCCGCCAGCACCATAATTCAAAGGCATCAATTTTCTTCCTGTCTATCTTTTTCACTGTCCAGCTTTCACATCCATATGATGTTATTGAAAATACCATGGCTTGAACAAGTCGAATCTTTGTATGGAGAGAGACATCTCTGCTGTTGAGAATCTTATCTAGGTCTTTCATAGCCATTCTGCCAAGAGCAACGCGTCGTCCGATTTCTTGACTGCTTGTTGCTTCTTTATTGATTGATAGTTGATCCAAGTAGGTTAAAGTTGTTCACGATTTCAATTTCTTCTCCTTCAACGATGAACCTGTTGATTTATGCCAGTTGTCATGATCTTTGTCTTCTTTACATTAAGGTGCAGGCCCATTTTGAGACTGTTCTTTGATTGTGAGAAGCAAATGTTTCAAATCATCTTCACTTTCAGCCAGTAATGTGGTATCATCAGCATAGCGAAGGTTGTTGATGAGTCTTCCACCAATCTTCACACCTCTATTGTCTTCATACAATCCTGCTTCTCCATGGACTATCAGGATTGCGTCAGCCATACATGGTGACGTCCTCCGATGGCACCAAGATGCAGAAGTGCTTTCTAGAGCTCAGAAAGGTGAGCCTTTCTGAGTCCGCCCAGATAGCCAACATCACCAGCCCGCCCCCTAGCCAGCCAGTCTTCTTCCTTCCGCCTTGCCAGCAAGACGGAATCTGCTCTCTCTAACACTTTTAGAACTCCTACCAACGCGATCTACAATCAAGCATGCCGAAACCGGGTTTCAAGAAATGCACGCGCTGCAAACACAAAATGAGCGTCACCGACACTCACGATGTTTGCCTGCGCTGCCTGGGCCCGGACCACAGCACAGAGAACTGTTCAAAATGCTCTTGCATGTCCCCGAGAGCTCGGAAAGCTAGGGGACATGCTCTGAGGGAATACCTGGCATCCGCAGCAATATCGACTTCTAAGGCAAGCTCTTCGATCTCTATTACGCCGGCTCAGGATGCGCCCTCCGCGGCCTCCATCCCCAGCCGTGCTCCCGTAGCAGACTCCGCTCCTACCTCCGGTGTCTCCGGCTCTCACAGAAGCCCTGCGGATGCCAACTCCAACCCCGGCACTCCTCCAAGCAGTTCTTCGGCCCTTTCACCGGCCAGTCACGCGGCTCCCGATAATGGCGCTGCCCTGCAGGCTGGAAACACCTCTGCCCTGCAAGCCTCCGGCTCCTCCCACTTCCGGTCAGGAGCATCCCTACGCAGCTTCAGCCCTCGGGCCCGCCTCTACTCCTCCGTCTCCTCCTCCTCGTATCTCCACGCCGAGGGACTCAAATGGCGCCGAGGAGTGGGGGCAGCACCGGTGCCATGATTCAAGCAAATGCCGGCACCGCGATTCAAGAAAACGCCGTTGCCGCGATTCTCATAGCAGGACGAGCAGGCGTGAGGCCAGCAACGGAGGATCGAGGAGATACAGTGACCGCAGGAGAGCCATGCAGCGCAGAAGCAGCAGCCATAGCTCTGACCACTTCTCTGATGATTTGTTCTGCATATAAATTAAACAGGTAGGGGGAAAGTATGCAGCCTTGTCTTACACCTTTGCTTATTTTAAACCATTCTGTCTCTCCTTGTTCCGTTCGAACAGTTGCTTCTTGATCAATGTACAGATTGTGCAAGAGTACGATCAGGTGTTCTAGTATACCCATGCTTCTTAATGTGGCCCAGAGTTTCTCATGGTTTCACCTAGTCAAATGCCTTGCTATAGTCGATAAAGCACAAATAGATATCCTTTTGGTATTCTTTAGTCTTTTCAAGGATCCATCTCACATCCGCAATGATGTCTCTCGTTCCCCGCCCTTTCCTGAACCCTGCTTGCATTTCAGGTAGTTCTTGTTCCAGGTATGGTTGTAGTCTCTTTTGAATAATCTTCAGTAGAATCTTGCTGGCATGTGGGATCAGAGCGATTGTGCGATAATTTCCACAGTCAGTTGGATCACCTTTCTTTAGTATTGGTATAAACACAGATCTTTTCCAGTCAGTTGGCCATGATGTTGTCTTCCATATTTCTTGGCAGAGCCTTGTAACAGCTGCATCAGATTGCTGCAATACTTCTATGGGAATGCTATCAATGCCTGGTGCTTTGTTCTTTGATAAGGCTTTCAATGCTGCTTCAACTTCTTCTTTCATCACCAATGGTTCCCGATCATAAGGTACAGGTTGAAACGGCTGTTGGTCCACTTGATCTTTATCATATAAAAACTCTGTATATTCCTTCCCCCTTTTCTTGATCTTCTCAGCATCATTCAAAATAGAACCTTGAGCATCTTGTAACATTCCAATTCGAGGCTGGAACTTTTTCTTTAACTCTAGTAGCTTTAGGAAAGCCGATCTTGTTCTTCCTCTAATAGTTTCTGCTTCTATTTCCTTGCATGCGTCGTCGTAGTACTTTTCCTTGTCCTGTCTTGCTGCACGTTGGAAATCTCTGAGTTCTGTTGTCTTTCTTTCTCCTCTGGCTTTAGCTTCTTTGCGTTTCTGGACAATTTTCAGAGTTTCTTCCGTCATCCATTTTGGCCGTTTTTGCTTTTTCACCTTTTGTAGAGACTTCTCGCTTTCTTCCAACACAACCTTCTTGATGTCATTCCATAACTCTTCTGGAGCTCTGTCATTTGTATCTAAAGCAGCAAATCGATTTTGCAGGCAGTCTTGAAATTCCAGTGGTATATTCTCAAGGTCATATTTTGCTGCATTCATGAGTGGTTTGCTCTTTTTCAACTTTAGCTTGAGTTTGCACACTAGTTGGTCAAGAATGAAATGGAACGTGTACAACTTGATCTGTTGGGTGTCAGCGAACTGAAATGGACTGACATCGGGCACTTTGCATCAGATGATCGCATGGTATACTATGCTGGAAATGAAAGACAAAGAAGAAATGGTGTTGCATTTATAATAAAGAAGAAACTTGCAAGAACTGTAATGAAATACAATGCAGTCAGCGAACGCTTAATCTCTATTCGTCTACGAGGAATGCCTATCAACACAACTATAATTCAAGTATATGCCCCAACAATAGCTGCAGAAGAGACTGAAATTGAAGAGTTCTATGAACAAGTACAAGCTGAAATTGACAGAACATGCAAACAGGATATCCTGATAGTCATGGGTGACTGGAACGCAAACGTTGGCAACAAAGAAGAAGGCAAAGTAGTTGTAAAATATGGACTTGGCAACAGAAATGAAGCTGGAGAAAGACTGATAGAATTCTGCAAGACCAACGATCTATTCATCTCAAACACCTTCTTCCATCAACACAAGCGGCGACTGTACACATGGACTTCACCCAATGGATTGTATAAAAATCAAATTGACTACATCTGTGGAAGTCAACGATGGAAAAGTTCTATAACATCAACAAAGACAAAACCTGGAGCTGACTGTGGTACAGATCATCATCTGCTGATAGGGGGAGCTAAACCCACTTGTCTGGACTGGTCTAGCAGGATTCCAGGAAAGGAAATTAACGGTAAGTTAAATTTCTCCTTATTGGGGGAGGGAGGGGAAATGGGTATCCAAATGCACCTTCATTCAAGGAATTGGAAATTTTGCCCCTGGGTGGCAAGGATACACTTTCAAGGAGTGTGCCAGGAAAGTGTTGGTTTGGATTGGGCAAATGATGGATCAGGAGGGGGAAAGTAAGGACATTTAAAGAGCTGAAAGAGGCTTACACACTTGAAGAGACAGACTATTACGCATACATACAGCTCTGGTACTTTTTGTATCACAAAGAGATAAAGCTTGATTTGCAGGCAAAACCAACCCCATTTAAGGAATTAATGGAGAAGAAAGATACTCAGAAGGGGCTCCTTTCTGTTCTATCGGATTTTAAGAGATGGAAAAGGGGAGGGTTTGGCGAGTCTGAGATGGGAAGTGGAATTACTGGGACAGTGGGATGATGGGTGATGGAAGGCAATATATAAAAGCATTTACAAGCTAGCTCCATGGACATCCTTCTTAGAAAATAGTTAAAAGCTTCGTTTATGCATGTTCTGGACTCCGGTTAAATCGCAAGCAATCAATAAAAGTGAACCAGTCTGTGCTGGAAGGGGTGTTGGGCAAAGGAGGATTTGTTACACCTAATATGAAGTTGCACTAAGAGTACGGAACTTGTGGAAAGCCTATACAGGGACATTACTAAAGTGCAGGTGAAACTGACCCCAGAGATGGTAGAATTGAATGAAGTGTTGGGAGGGGGAAATAGGGCATTGGAAACCTTCCTTGAATGGGGGCAACACAAATGACATGACATTGTTAGCATGGTGGAAAAAGCCCACTGTCACCATGGTAGAGAGGTGGTACAGAAATTGGAACAGGTTTGGAGCCTCTGTGCAGTAGTAGCTCAAAGACATCAAAAGAAGCACGCATATCAAGAAACATGGCATTGGTATGAGGAGTGGAGAAAGATTTAAATGTATCACAGTCAAAAGTTAACTAGGTGGTTGGGGACATGGGAACTGGGGGAACACTGTGCATATAGTGTACATGCAAATATTTTAAATGGGAATGTGCCATAGTATTAGATAAGTGGTTTGAGGTGTGTGGGAAGGCGCTATGGAGACCTCCACTAGCTGGAAGGGGAAAGGAGAATGCAATGGAAAATGTCACTAGTAAGCATCGTTAAATGTTTGTTTTTACTGGCGGTGGTTGCTTAAAAAGTGTGAAAAAATTAATACAAACTATAAAAAAATAAAAAAGGGCTATTCCTTATCGTCCCTCCATTCCAGTCCCGTACCTTTGGGTAGTCAGCCTCCTCCAGCAACTTGAAGACTGAGCATGTCATCTTTTGATGACATCAGAGTACATAGGCTGCCGGCTCTTCCTTCCAGCTCCAGAAAGCTCAGTTTCCAAGCAGCTGGAGGAGTGATCCAGAGAGGCTGGATACACTGGAGGGACAAGTAAGTGTTTTTAGTGTAGGACAGGCTTTAGGGGAGTCCCAGTGGGCTGGACCAGCATTACTCTAAGCAGGGCTGGCCCGTCCATTGAGCAAGAATGTTTTTTGCACAGGGCTCTGCGTTTCAGGGGGCCCCGCACAAAAACATTCATTAGCCCAAGTAGATTAAAAAAAAAAAAAACGGCAGCTGCTGCTGCCGCCGTGGCAGCGGCAGAATCAATCGTCCACGCTGCGGGGCCCCGACTGCCCGGCAGAACCTCCCTCGAGCATCAGCTCCCGAATCCCTCCCAAAGCGCGGGCTTTCAGAGCCGCGAGAGCTTCTCTGACCTCTCGCGGCTCTGTTAATCCCGCCGGGGCTGATGGGAAATCCCATCAGCCCCGGCGGGATTAAAAGAGCCCCGAGAAGGAAGGGAAACACTCGCGGCTCTGAAAGCCCGCGCTTTGGGAGGGATTCGGGAGCTGATGCTCGAGGGAGGTTCTGCCGGACAGTCGGGGCCCCGCGGCATGGACGTTTGATTCTGCCGCTGCCACGGCAGCAGCAGCAGCAGCCATTTTTTTAAAATCTATCTGGGCTGGTGGGTGGAGGGGGGTTAGGACCGGCAATGGGCTATGGGGGGGTTAGGACTACTAATGAGCTATGGGGGGGGACTAAGACTGGAAGTGGGCTTATGGGGGGAGGGGGTTAGGACTGGTAATGGGCTATGGGGGGATAGGACTACTAATGGGCTACGGGGGGGAATAATACTGGAAGTGGGCTGATGGGGGAGGGGGGTTAGGACTACTGATGAGCTATGGGGGGGACTAAGACTGGAAGTGGGCTTATGGGGGCGGGGGTTGGGAGTGGTAATGGGCTATGGGGAGATAGGACTACTAATGGGCTACGGGGGGGAATAATACTGGAAGTGGGCTGGTGGGGGGAGGGGGGTTAGGACTACTAATGAGCTATGGGGGGGACTAAGACTGGAAGTGGGCTTATGGGGGGGGAGGGGGTTAGGACTGGTAATGGGCTATGGGGGGTTAGGACTACTATTGAGCTATGGGGGGACTAAGACTGGAAGTGGGCTGATGGGGGAGGGGGTTAGGACTACTGATGAGCTATGGGGGGGACTAAGACTGGAAGTGGGCTGATGGGGGGAGGGGGTTAGGACTGGTAATGGGCTATGGGGATAGGACTACTAATGGGCTACGGGGGGGAATAATACTGGAAGTGGGCTGATGGGGGGAGGGGGGTTAGGACTGGTAATGGGCTAAGGGCTTGCTAAGACTGGAAATGGGCTGATGGGGGGTTAGGACTGGTAATGGGCTATGAGGTGGGCTAGGACTGGAAATTGGCTAATGGGCGGGTGTGATAGGGAAGCTTATCATAGCTCAGGAAGGAGCTATAGAAAAGGTGAAGTGACTCTGAACAAGCAACCTGTCAGTTCTGGTAGAAATAAGAAAACAGAATTTTTCCATAAAAGACTACCAGTCCCAGAATGCACCAGGTTTGCAACAGCCATTAGAGGAGCTGAAGTGAGAAAACGTGTGTTCAATCAAGAGGGCTATGAGGTAATCCCCAAGCACTCATCTCAAAGGGCAGGGCCTGATTCAGCACAGCTGCGCTGTGCTAAGGTGGAGCACTCATCTAAGCAGAATAAAGGTAGAGTTTATTCTACAGAGAATCATCCTCCGTTTCATCTTGGACAGCTTCATCATCTGGAGGATCATCAGAAGCAGAAGCCAGAGCGGACGGACAGAGAGGGCAAGAAACCCTTTGGAAGAAAGAAGAGAAAAGCATTTGGGAGGTCTAAAGGAGTCCAGAGCAGTACGTATACTGGGAGACATTCAAAAGGCCAGCATACACCATTGGACTGGGGAAAACCAGAGGAGTGGTGCTGCAGAGCTAGGCATCTCCAGACGGTACCTGTGAGGGAGACGGCTGCACTTGGAAGGGACCCTAGGACCCGTGCCAGAAGGTATGTGAAGAGAGATCCAGTGTCCAGGGATCTGGATTGGAAGGCTGGACATAAGAACTGGACTACATACTGGCCAGGCTATTTAGAGAGGAACTCTAACAGCAATGGAAGCTCAGGTATGAACACTGATCTATGCCCTAGCTATACCCTTGAAAGACAGCAGGGAAACAAGTATTCTCCTGAGAATGCTCCATTGAGAAATTCCTCTGTGCCAATCCATGATATTGAACCCATGATTGTTGAAGAAGGGGGAGCGGGTTGCAGATGCAGGCTGTGAATACATGGACTGCTCTCTGTCTAAACTCCTTTGGTAATTTTCTGTTACAAAGTACAACAACCATCACAAAGAAATACAAACTTGTTCTTTAATCTACTCAGAGAAGCTCCTGAGTAGGATTTTGAGCCACGCAGTAGAAAGCAAGCCAGCTAAGGGGTTTCAGCTGGGTAACTGCTAGCAATTGACCCTTACCTAATTGCTTGTGAGCTCTGAGGAAATCACTTCTGAGTCTATGTGTGAAGATATAAGAAGTTAACCTGAAAAGAACAGTTTTTTCCCTTCTTTGTGGGTTTTGCTTGTTGTTTGATGCACTGCTAAGAAAATATTAGCTAGAGCCTACAGAAAAGACCAGTTTGTTACCAACCAGGTCTTTATTCTTTTGATTTGATTGCCTGACAAGTTCAACTGTTTTCCTGATTTTGTTTTTCTAAGTTTAACACTGAAAGCAAGTATCCTGTTTTATGTGCTACCAAGCATATCTGTGTTGGGAGAAATAACCCCATAAATAAATATTTTATTGGCTTTACACTCAAGCACAACTAATTATTGTGATCGGCTGTGTCTGGTGTGAATGGACTGCATTTCCCACAATCCCTTGCAAATCATATTGATATATGCCTTTGCCAAGACTGTGAACATTCTCACCCAGGCACCCGTCTGACAGCGGGTTAGGACTGGTAATGGGCTATGGGGGGGGGCTAAGACAAAATGGGGTGATGGGGGGCTTAGGACTGGTAATGGGCTATGGGGGGGCTTAGGACTGGTAATGGGCTATGGGGGGGCTAGGACTGGTAATGGGCTGATGGAGGGCTAGGATAGGACTGGTAATGGGCTGTTGGGGGGGGGGCTTGGATTGAAATGGACTCATGGAGGTGTTAGAACTGGAAGTAGGCTCATGGGGGGCTTGGATTGGAAATGGGCTGAATGGAGGGGAGCTAGGATTTGACATGGGCTGATGGTGGGGCTAGGAAAGGAGTAGAAATGGGCTGATGGGGGGCTGGGATTGGAAATGAGCTGATGGAGGGACTCGGATGGGGGAGCTAGGACTAGAAATGGGCTTATGGGGGGCTAGGACTGGAAATGGGCTGATGCGTGGACTAGAAGGGAGCGGATGCTGGGTGGGGCTGGAACTTGAAGGGAGCTGATGTTGGGGGAGGATTAGAATGGGATAGAGCTGGGAGAGTGAAAAAATATTTTGTGTGGGAGGGAAGACAAATCTACAATTGACCGGATATTGGGAGAGTAAGTGGGGATTGAGGATGGAAGGGTAAAATTTGAGTGGATGAAATAGGAATGAGGAAAGAGCAAAAGGAGAAAGATTAGTATGTTAAAGCAGATGTAGAGAGAGAATGGAAAAAAACTAGAAGTGTGAAGAAAGGACAAATGGACAACAGACGATGGAGAGTTAGCAGAAGACACGAAGAAACCAGAAGAAAGTGGCTGGAGCAATTGCAACTGAAAAAAAATGCACAAAAGGTAGAAAAATATCTCTTTATTGAATTTAGTAACTGAAATATGCCAGCTCTGGGAAATGTGCATCATTAACGTCTGCGCTTTGTTTAGTACAAGAGGAAATTAATTTATAGTTTTATTTCTACAGTGTTGTTGGGCTTTTGGGGTTCCCAGTTTAATTATTGTCTTCCTGTTTCTAAATTGCGATTCCTTGTTTGGTGATGGTCTATGTTCTGCATGTGTAACTGAGCTGAGGTATTCTGTTTATGTAATTCCTATTTGACATTGCCACTTGTTCTCTTTCCCCAGTAGGTCATGTATTGTTGTTCTCTGAAATGTATTGGTTTAATATTTTTAGTGTAGCCTTTTGATAGGTAGGGTCTTGTGCTTTGTGAGTCCTGGTAGTGCTGTTATGATACGGCGGGTTTGCTATGGGTTCTAAATGGGCAGTGTTTGTAGTAGTTCCTAATGTGCCTGGCAGTTGGCACTGGATTATAGTAATGTAGAAATCTTTTATTTATTTATTTATTTAACAATTCTTTTATACCGCGCTATTACAATCAGTGCGGTGTACAATGAACAAGAACATACTACAATGCATACAAGTAACATTGAGTTTTACATTAAACAGGGAACTTCAACAATAGGACAACCGGGGGAACTATGTACAGATTAACTTAATGTACTATGTACAGATTAACTTAATGTTATATATACAGTAATATGAAACTCGTTTGGATGTTGTAATGTGGTTCACTAATAGGACTAGAGAGAAGGTTGACCAGCTAGCCCTTTTCAGGTTGTATTGCGGAGCTAGTTTTGATAATGTCTAGGTTGACTTCTGGGTAGCATTTTGTAAACAAGTGGTATTTCAATGCCTTTCTAAATAGGATTAGGTTTTTGATAGCACGGATTTCGTGAGGTAGCGCATTCCAGTTTAGAGGTGCAAATAAGGAGAAGGCCCTGTTGGAGGTGGCCTTAGTGCACTTCGTTATTATTTTTGGGACTATTAAGGTGTTCATTGATGTGGTTCTCCTTTTTCTGTTTTCCAGGGTGACATGGATGAGCTTGCTGATTGGCGTAGGGGGGCAGTTATTTAGTGCCTTGAAAGTAAGGACTAAGGATTTATACTGGATTCTGGCATGTAATGGCAACCAATGCAGTTCTTTCATGATGGGTGTTATATGGTCAGATCTTGATGAGCCAGAAAGGACTCTGGCGGCTGTATTCATGGCTAGGCGGAGCGGGTTCAAAGTTGATTGAGGGAGGCCATGAAGGATGATGTTGGCAAAATCCAGGTGTGGGAGGATTAATGCCTGGAAGGTTGTTCGGAAGTCTGTGGGATCAAGTAGGGAGCGGAGGTGACGTAGCGATTTGATCTTGTAATATATAGTTTTTGTGATGTTCTTGACATGCGTTGTCATATCCAAGTGCTGATCCAATGTGATGCCGAGGTAACGGATGGTGGCTTTTGATTTCAACTCTATGTTGTTGACGAGTAGAGATGGAGGAGGTATGAACTTACGGTTCCTTGTGACAAAAAGAACGTCAGTTTTGTTGTGGTTAATCCGAAGGTTTTGGGATAGTAACCATTCGGCTGCAGCTTCAAAACAGTTGATTATTGGGGAGAATACTGGGTGTTCAATTGTGAACGGCATATATAGGAGGATGTCGTCTGCGTATGCGAGACATTGTACATTAAAGGATCTGATCAAGTCACATATCGGCTGCATGTAGATATTAAACATTAGTGCCGATAGGGACGATCCTTGGGGTACTCCCTGTGATTGCAGGAATGGTTCTGAGGATTCGTGGCCTGTTTTTACTTGTTGCCACCTGTTAGATAAGTAGGATTTACACCACTCGAGTGCTGTGCTTTGAATCCCCTTATCTTTCAAGCGTTGTAGGAGTATGTCATGACTCACAGAGTCGAAAGCGGCGGAGATGTCCAGGAAAATGAGGACGAAACCCTGTTGTATGTTATTTATTCCTGATACCAGAACATTGAACAGGGTTGTAAGGACTGTGTCGACTCCATGCGCTTCCCTGAAGCCATGCTGAGATGGATCTAGTGGTGCTTCAGTGTCAATATGATGTTGGATTTGTTGTTGGGCAGCCTTCTCAATGATTTTTGCAAGCTGTGGGATGCTCGAAATAGGCCTGAAGGAATCAACTTTGGATGGGTCCAGTTTATTATTTTTCAGTAGGGGCTTGATGGAAGTGCGTTTTAGATTCTGCGGGAAGGAACCTGTTGAGAAGGACTGGTTCAGTATTTTGCTCAATATTTGACTGAGGTCATGTCGCATGTCCTTGATCCAGCTGGCTGGACATGGGTCGTTAGGAGCTGTACTGGGATTGATTGAGGCAATAATGTTCACAACCTCACTATTTGATACAGTGGAGAAGTTGTGTAGTGGCATTGCCTGGGATACCTTGGGTGAAGTGGTGGCGTTATTGACATTTGTGTCTGTGTTGGTTTTAATCATCTTTGATTGCAGGTAGTTTGCGTAGTCCTGCGGCTGAGGCATAGGGGGTTGTGCTGAGACCGGTTCACCTGTTATGGACTTTACTATGCTGAACAATGCATGTGGTTTGTTGAAGGAGCGTTTTATTAAGTCTGTGTGGTAAGTTTTCCTGCTCTGTGCTATCTTTGCTCGGTGGGTAGTTAGGTATGAGCTATATGATACCAGCGCCTCAGGAGAATGAGTTCGTCGCCACTTTCGCTCAAGTTTGCGTAGATGGTGGAGGGATGTGCGAAGGTCTGTGGAGAACCATGGAGTATGTTCACGTTTTCGAATTCTCTTTTCGGTGAGTGATGGGCAGGAGGCAGCTCTCAGGTTTTCATCCCATTTAGATACGAGATCATCTAAGTCCATGGTAGTGTTGGCCATGAGAGGTCTGAGATTCTCTAGGACTACGCTCTGGTTGAGTGGTCTAAAGCGGGTTGTGTGGGATCCAGATGTGTTAGAAGACTTTCTGGTTTTGTGGGATGTATTAATGGGTATATTGAAACTGAGAAGACTGTGGTCCGACCAGGGTACTGGTATTACAGATAGTGCAAGAGTTAGGGGTGTTATGGCGTTGGAGAGAGGTGCGAAAATGAGATCTAGTTTGCCACCTTTAGTGTGGGTGGGGGAATCGACAAACTGTTTGTAACCTAGATCCTCCAGGGCGTCAAGGAATGCTGCTGAATGACTGTCTTGAAGAGATGGGAGATTGAAATCACCGATTAGCCAACTTGGTGAGCGTGAGGTGGATGTAGTACATGCCTGCTCAATTATAGTTGGAAGATCATCTGGAGAGTGGGAGGGTGCCCGATAGAAAAGGTTGATTGTGCAGAGCTCGTTAGCTATAGTGAGGGAGTCAAGATGAGTTGAGCTAGAGGAGTTGGACATCTTGAAGTGTAGATCAGCTTTGGCTAGGATGAGGGTTCCGCCTCCTTTCTGACTGGGTCTGTGGGATGCGTATATCACAAATCCTGGTGGTAGCATCTGATTTAGTAGTACGTTGTCACAGTCGGATAGCCATGTCTCAGTGATCATCAAGATGTCGAGATTATATTGGGGTATCAGGTCAATGGCTGCGGGCCATTTAGATCGTACTGATCTGGCATTTATCAGCGCACATTTCAGTAGGCGTTGGTGATGACACTTCTCTTCTTGTATCCCTTTGATGGTTTGGAGAGGAATGTTGAGTAGATGGGAGTGGGATGTGAAGTTATTTTTTGCCGTAGTGTGGTGGGGGAATTCGGACCATCTCCTTCCTTGTGTGCGTAGGATTGGTATATGATATGTATCATGGTTGAATGCATTTGATGTATACGGGAGACCAAGGGTAAGGAAGGTTATGAATAAGAGCAGGAATTTGTACATTCTCTTGGGTGCTAGTAGTGCAGTGCAGTGTGATTCAGTGTTCGCAATACAGGAGGGATTAATTGCAATAGTACTGTGAATGCAGGTGGTAATAGCAATAGTGGTGATAGTACATAAGGATTCTAATTACTATTAGATAATTGCATAAAAAGCAGTACAGAGTATGCAGAGCACTATCAATGGAGAGAATGGTATAGGAGTATTGTTGCTAGTAGGGCTTAAACAACAAAAACATCTACATACTACCCCTAAAAGCTCAGGTGACTGCTGGTTAATGGTCAGGGCAAAGGCTTCTATCTCAAAAAGAAACAGTTATCAGTGAGGACTTGCCTTTTTGGTATCGGCGGCTGGCTCTGGTCCGGGTGAAAATTGTGGCTTTGTTTGTGGCTTGCTGGAGTGCCACCGTCTACCGCCCCGTTCCACGCCTAAGGGCGAGGCCCTCAGGCGCGGGCCCGCCAGGCGCGGGCGCGCCGGATGGCGCGAAGAATTTAAGCGTTCCGTTGCACAGCCCCGACTGGGCTGTGTGCAGCAGATGGCCCCTCCTGCCTCTGGTGGCTCGATCCCCGGGAAGGGGAGAGCTGCTGGGGGTGGTGGGGGCTGCAGATGAGCAGCGCCGGATGGCGCGAAGAATTTAAGCGTTCCGTTGCACAGCCCCGACTGGGCTGTGTGCAGCAGATGGCCCCTCCTGCCTCTGGTGGCTCGATCCCCGGGAAGGGGAGAGCTGCTGGGGGTGGTGGGGGCTGCAGATGAGCAGCGCCGGATGGCGCGAAGAATTTAAGCGTTCCGTTGCACAGCCCCGACTGGGCTGTGTGCAGCAGATGGCCCCTCCTGCCTCTGGTGGCTCGATCCCCGGGAAGGGGAGAGCTGCTGGGGGTGGTGGGGGCTGCAGATGAGCAGCGCCGGATGGCGCGAAGAATTTAAGCGTTCCGTTGCACAGCCCCGACTGGGCTGTGTGCAGCAGATGGCCCCTCCTGCCTCTGGTGGCTCGATCCCCGGGAAGGGGAGAGCTGCTGGGGGTGGTGGGGGCTGCAGATGAGCAGCGCCGGATGGCGCGAAGAATTTAAGCGTTCCGTTGCACAGCCCCGACTGGGCTGTGTGCAGCAGATGGCCCCTCCTGCCTCTGGTGGCTCGATCCCCGGGAAGGGGAGAGCTGCTGGGGGTGGTGGGGGCTGCAGATGAGCAGCGCCGGATGGCGCGAAGAATTTAAGCGTTCCGTTGCACAGCCCCGACTGGGCTGTGTGCAGCAGATGGCCCCTCCTGCCTCTGGTGGCTCGATCCCCGGGAAGGGGAGAGCTGCTGGGGGTGGTGGGGGCTGCAGATGAGCAGCGCCGGATGGCGCGAAGAATTTAAGCGTTCCGTTGCACAGCCCCGACTGGGCTGTGTGCAGCAGATGGCCCCTCCTGCCTCTGGTGGCTCGATCCCCGGGAAGGGGAGAGCTGCTGGGGGTGGTGGGGGCTGCTTTTAGTCTTTCTTTATCCATACACTCATTAAGAGGCATGTTTACTAAAAGTTAGTGTAAGGTAACATTATGCAAATATGTATGCAAATGAGTTCCTTTATGCAAATGAGGCCCCACACCGAGTCTCCGCACATGGCCCCGCACCCCCCTTGGGCCGCCCCTGACTCTAAGTAGAAGGTTAAAAGGTACAGCGCCTTGGGAGCAAAGGCAGGCTACAACAGGGACCTCTTCCCCCGCCCACCCCTTCCCTCTCCCTATCCACAGGGGAGAGTATGCGTTTCAGGGCTTTTGCTCAAGGCCAGGCACTATCAGCGGCTCTCAATCCTGTGATTGGGAGAGGAGCCACTGCTTAGCAGAGGACTGCAGCACTGAAATGACTCTCCCTCTCTCCTGCCTCGACACCAAAGTCTGTAAGAGCGGCTGAGCACAAGGGCCAGGAAGGGCAGCAGCCGAAGAGCTTTGCTTTCTTTTTCAGTGCTTCCGTTCCCTCCTTTGCTGATTGAGTATTTTTAGCTGCAGGTACAACCGGCGGCAGCCTAACAACCTGAAGGGAGGTGTCAGAGTCTTGTGGCGTTCCTTCTCCAGGAACAAGCAGGAAGTCAGTCCTCACTTATGGGTGATGTCTGCACTGACGGAGCCCGCACGGAGCAAATCCCCAGCTTTCAAAGAAAGCCTTTGGGATTACTGCCACATGTGCGTGGTCCTCTTCCTGCCCAAGGGTGCCATCTTGCTCAGTCTCCCTTTTTCCAGGGAGCCCTTCGATTGCATGTCCTTGTCCCTCGGGAAAAAAAATTTGTTTTCGGCCTACTGGCCTTCCATTTTCCGGTTACACCAGTCCTCTACCTGTCCTTCCCCTGCTCTGTCTTTTTAGAGCCCTTAGGGGGACATTTTTTCCTTGCCTTTTTTTGCCTAATGAGCTTCGCTCCCTTTTTTCCTCTAGCTGCTGGCTGCGTGGGTCTTTGACCTCGCAGGGGCCATTTTTGCCCCCATGGCCACCGGATTCAAAAAATGCGATAGATGCTCAAGGAACATGTCGCTTAAGGACACCCATGGACTTGCCTGCAGTGTCTCAGAGCTTATTGTGATCCCTGAGCTCTGTTCGCTTTGTAAGAAAATGTATTCCAAGGCCCTGCTCAGTCATAAGCAGAAGTCAGAGGACATCTTCAGAAAGGCTGCCTCTGAGTCCCCGGTGGCGCCCTCGGTCTTCTCTCCTCGGCTCCGCGCTCTTGGCGGCATTCCGACCAGGGGTCCCCTGAAGTGGAGCAGCGCAAGAAGAAGAAGAAGAAGGCCTTGAAGTCGCTGTCAGGGGCTCCCGACAAGTGCGAACGCTCCCGTGCTCTTTTGCTTAGTCCCCTTCGGCATTCACAAGAGTTGGACAAGGAGCGGCCCTGCAAGGTACCCCATACAGATATGGAGGCTTCTGCCGAAGGCGCCCGGTTTCCTGAGGGCCGTCCCGGTGAGGACCCCCTCTCTTCCTTGACGCCCGACCCGGTCACCCCAGGGTTGGCGTCACAGGGCCCTACGCCTGCGCGGGAATCCCATATGCTGGTGCTGGCTCATAGCCAGTTTCACCGCATGGGATGCCGAAATCCGTCCAGGAAACCCCTGAGAGCAGTGGGCCTCATGCAGGTCCTTGAAGTCTGTCTCGTTTGCCTTCCCGTTCCTCGGGGGCGAGATCATCCAGGGCCTCCGGCTCCAAGTGGGACTTGGCCGTTGGTCAGGGCGACTTGCCCGACTCGGATTCCTCTTCCAAGTTCTCGGACTGGGAGTCTGATGGGGACACCTCCCCGGAAACCTGTGCCCACCGGGACCTTCCGTCGGACCCCTCCCCACCTATGTTTCAGCGGTGCTCGCCACCCAAGGACACCTCCTTCCTTGTATTCGTTCAGGATATGGCACAGGCTCTTAACCTGGCCACCCAGGCCTAAGAGGACTCTCGGGCCAAAGAGCTCGACATCCTACAGTACAAGTCCCCACCTCAGGAGTCTTACTGTCCTGGTTCCTTCCATCCTGTACAGGCTGCTACTCTGCATGTGGGAAGCACCCTCCTCGGTTCCTATCGTGAGCATGCGCCTCGACACCATGTACAAGGTACAGCGTGGCCCTGTGTTCAGGAAAACCCAACTCCCCCACACCTCCATGGTAGTGGAATCGGCCATGAGGAAACAAAAGAGCCCGAAGTCTCACTCTTTGATCTCTCTGGGCAGGAGTCAAGAGCTCTCGACGTCCTAGGCCGCAAGGCCTACCAGGAGTCTATGCTCTCTTGTCGCATCCAGGCATACCAATTATACATGGGCATGTTCTTGCACGACTTGGCTAAGGAGCTTGGAGGTTTCTTTGCAGGCCTCAAGGGCGAACCTCTCAATAGGTTCACTACTCTGCTGAAGTCCATCACGGACTCCTCCAAATACCTCTCCCGTGCCGCCTATGTTGGTTTCAAGTTTTGGCTCAGGTGGTGGCCGCGGGCATTGGGGCTCGTTGCCAGACATGGCTCCAGTCCTTGGACTTGGAGCAGTGGGTGCAGGAGAAGCTCCTATATGTCTCCTGCCTTGGCGAGCAACTCTTTGGCAAGCCGATGGAGGACAAGGCTGCGGAGATAGAGACAGAGTTCGTCACCAGAACTCATCTCTTGTGCAAGATCTCCACCCTCCCTCGGAAGAAACAACCAGCCAAAAAGCCTTTCTATCTGAGGAAGAGTCTCCCTTACCGCGGGTACCTGGCTACCCCAGCACCAACCACTCCAGCACAGTGGAAGTCTGGCCAGGCTCATTACAAGGGACCAAGGCTCAGATCCCGGCCCCGCCGCAACCTGCACAGGGGTTTGACGCCAGCCGCATAGCCTCTCAGTTCAGCAGCGGGTAGTGGGACGTCTGTCCTCTTTCGCCCCTCAGTGGGCTTCCATCACTTCGGACGCTTGGGTCCTTCGGGTTATTTGAGAGGGCTATCGCCACCGCTTGGACAGGCTTCCCCCTCCCTTCTCTCCAGCGGAGCCTTCTCGACTCCCCACACACCAGGTGTTCCTGCAACGGGAACTTGTCATCCTCCTCGCTCAGCGGGCAGTCAAAAGGGTGCTGTCGCACCTCCGAGGTCGGGGCTTCTATTCCCGGTACTTCCTCGTCCCGAAGAAAACGGGAGGTCTGCTGCCCATCCTCAACCTCCGAAAGTTAAACAAGTTCTTGGTGCAAGAGAAGTTCAAGATGTTGTTCCTTGGCGTTCTGCTGCCCTTCCTCTGGCAGGGCGACTAGCTATGCTGCTTAGAACTAAGACACCTACACCCACATTTTGACCCACCCCAGCACAGGCAGTACCTGCGCTTCAGGGTGCAAGGAGAGCACTTCCAGTACAGGGTGCTCCCCTTCGATCTTGCGTCCTCCCCATGGGTCTTCACGAAATGCCTCTCCGCGGTCACCGCCTGTCTCAGACATCAGGGCGTACCAGTCTTTCCCTACCTCGACAACTGGCTTGTCATGGGACCCCTGGTCGAGGAAACCCACCTGGCGGTATTGTGCATGATTCTCCTGCTTGAGAACCTAGGTTTCTTGGTCAATTATCCCAAGTCCCACCTCGAACAGGTACAGTCCTTGGAATTCATTGGCGCATGCCTCGATACTCAACGAATGACTGCGTTTTTACCAGTGGATTGCGCTGACCGCCTCCACGCCCTGGTGGCCCAGGTCCAGGGCACTCCCCGGGTCATGGCCCGCATATGCTGCGTCTCCTGGGCCACATAGCCTCTACTGTCCATGTGGTTCCCCATGCCCGCCTGCACATGCGGGTGGCTCAATGATGCCTCAGCTCCCAATGGAGCCTGTCTGTCGGCCACCTCAGGGACCCCGTCAGGGTCTTCTGCAACCTTCACCTGTCCCTGGACTGGTGGCAAAACCCCCGCAACCTCCTCCAGGATTTCCCTTTCAGGCTCCGCAACATGACATAGTGCTGACAGCGGATGTCTCCCTGCTGGGGTGGGGAGCCCACTGCGGCACTTTGTGCTCGCAGGGACAGCGGTCGCCCGAGGAGTCCCAACAACAGATAAACTTGCTCAAACTCTGGGCGGTCTGGTGGGCCCTGAGGACCTTCCAGGATCTCCTCAGGGAAAGGTCGGTACTTGATGTAGACCATCACCACGCTGTTGTCGGTCTGCACAACAAGGAAGGGGGTACCGGATCACGCTCCCTTTGTTGGGAGGCAGTCCTCCTCTGCTCCTTCGCCTTCCACCGAGGGATGACCCTCAAGGTGGTCTACCTCCCAGGGCAGGAGAATCAGGCAGACTCCTCCACCCTCACGAATAGTGGCTGGATCTGTGGGTGGCCAGCGAGCTGTTCCTCCGGTGGGGGACTCTGGCTATGAACTTATTTGCCAGTCCACTGAACACACAGCTTTTCCGCTTCTGCGGACTGGTGCCACACCCGAGCCTGGAGGGCCTGGATGCGTTCCTCTAAGTTGGTCCGCCAGTCTGCTTTATGTGTTCCCTCCCACTCCGCTCATTGTGAGGACACTCCTCAAAGCTCAGCAGGACTGGTCCTCGATGATCCTCATAGCTCCCTCGTGGCCCCAACAGCCCTGGTTCCCGTTCCTGCTCCGGCTGTTGATGGAGCCTCCAGTTCCCCTGGGCTGTCCCCCAGGTCTTCTAATGCAGGAGGAGGGATGGATATTACATCCGAACCTGGCTCATTATTCCTCACAGCCTGGCGGCTGAACGGGTCTCCCTAGCCCCGCTGGGTCTTCTGGAGGTGGTCGAGGAGGTTCTCCTTGCCTCAAGGAAGACCTCAACTAGAAGAGCTTATGCCTTCAAATGGCGACACTTCTTGGTCTGGTGCTCCGGGCTCCAGATTGACCCATTCTCTTGCTCCACCCGGTGGGTCCTTTTAGTACCTCCTCCATCTCTCGAAGGAAGGTCTGAAGTCTAATTCTGTCAGGGTGCATCTGAGTGCCATCTCAACGAATCCCCTCCATGTCGAGGGAAAGCCCCTCTCGGGGCAGCTCTTGGTCTCCCGCTTTATGCGGGGCCTTTTGATGTCCAAACCACCCATCCGTCTGCCCCCGGCGGAATGTTACCTGAACGTAGTGCTCATGTAGCGTACGCGTTCACCCTTCGAACCGATGGCGACATGCTCACTTCGGCACCTATCCTGGAAGGTGGTCTTCCTGGTGGCCCTGACCTCGGCTTGCCGAGTCAGTAAGCTCCAGGCTCTCATGGCTGACGCCCCTTACACTAGATTCTATAGAAATAGGGTGGGGTCCTCCGTAACTCCCCCCCCCCCCAAGTTCTTGCTGAAGGTTGTTTCGGACTTTCATCTCAATCACGAGATAGTCTTACTGACTTTCTTTCCGAGACCCCATGCCGACCAGGCATCGGCAGCTCTCCATACACTCGACTGCAAAAGGGCTCTTGCCTTCTATTTGTAGTACACCCAGGCTCATTGCAAGTCTGACCGACATTTTATGACATACGATCCCAATTATCTGGGGCCGGCATTCACTAAGCGCACCCTCTCCATTTTGGAGGCGGACTGCATCGCCTTTGCTCAAGTGAAGGTGGGTGTCCCGCTGGATCGTCGAGTCACCGTGCATGGGGTTCGGGCCAAAGCGGCTTTGATGGCCTCGCTGTACTCCATGCCCCTGATGGACATCTGCTGGGCAGCGACCTGGTCTTCAGCGAACACCTTCGCTGCACAGTATTGCCTGGAGAGGGAGTCCTGTCGAAAGTGCCTTCGGCCAGGCTGTCCTCCGTAATCTGTTCAGGGTATAAGCAACTTCTGCCCTCTGACCCTTCTTTATGGCTACTGAGGATTCGGGCTCCTTCAGGCATCGGCTTCTGCTGATGACCTCACGGAGGCGTTTTTCTTATTGGTTACAGGTTCGGTAGCCTGTAGCTGGGGAGTCCCATAAGTGAGGACTGACTTCCTGCTTGTTCCTGGAGAAAGCGTAGTTACTCACCTGTAGCAGGTGTTCACCAGGGACAGCAGGCATCAGTCCTCACTACCCTCCCACCTCTCCTGATGAGTTTCTGGATCTTTGTCCTTCCCTTGCCATATGCTTGGTAGGGCTCAAGCTAAGGGACCTGACTAAGCAAGATGGCACCCTTGGGTGGGAAGAGGACCACGCATGCGTGGCAGCAATCCCAAAAGCTTTCTTTGAAAGCTGGGGATTTGCTCTGTGCGTGCTCCTTCAGTGCTGATGTCACTCATAAGTGAGGACTGATTCCTGCTGTCCCTGGAGAACACCTTTTATTGCCAAATTTTACACTTCCTTTAACCCTGTCACTCACTAGCTCACAGACTATGCATAGACACTCTGGAAAATACAAATTAACCCTGTCATTCACTAGCTCACAGATTAGGCATAGACACTTAATTTAATAAAACTCATATTGTATTTACTAAAGTCCTTTTGGAATAATAAGTAAAAGTAAGGTATCAATACGTCACCGGATATTGTAACCGCACTCCAGCAAAGTCGGGGTAGGAAATATCTGTCCGCCAATTCGAGCCTCTGTCCCTGCTTGGGATCTTAATCTGGTGCCAATAGCTCTGGCTAAGGAGCTATTTGAGCCCTTGGCCAGGACCTCTCTGAAAGATTTGACTCTTAAGAAAGTGTTTTGGTGGCGATTTGCTCAGCTTGGAGAATTTCGGACTTCAGGCTCTCATATGCAGGGAGCCCTTCTTATCCATCTCGAAGGAGAACGTGGTGCTCCGACCGGTTCCTTCCTTTTTGACAAAGGTGGTCTCGATGTTCCACATGAATCACAGTCTCCCTCTGGTGGGTGGGAAGCAGATACGGATCCGCACTTGCATTGCTTGGCTATACGGAGAATGTTGCGCCATTATTTGAAGAGAACGGCCCAGTTTCGGAGCTCGGTGGTTTGTTTTTATTTGGAAGACTGTGCAAGGATGAGGTGGCTGCCAAATCATCTATTTCCAGGTGGATCAGAGAGGCTATTGCCTCGGCATACCTGTTGAAAGGTAAGTCGGTACCAACAGGTCTATGGGTGCATTTGACCAGGAGGGCTCAGACAGCTTCATAGGCAGAGTGTTCTTTAGTACCTCCGACCGAGATCTGCAGGGCAATGACCTAGTCTTCCCTTCATACCTTTGCAAAGTATTAGAGTGTATGTTCATATGGCAGGAGACACCAGATTTGGAGCAGCGGTGCTTCAGGCCGGAATCGCAGGCCCTTCCCATTGATGGAACTGCTCTATTACATCCCAGAGCTGCAGGACTGGACTGTAGGGATGATGAGGAAAGTGAAATTAGACCTTACCTGCCAATTAGCGTTCTTTGGGGAACTCTAGTCCAGTCCTGAACGCCCCCCCCCCCCCCCCGGTTGATGCTAAAGGAATCTGTTCCATGACACTGGACCTGAAGAAAGTCGTCAGTAAACATTATGGTTTCAGGGGTTGGGGGAACTCTGAGTTCCTGTGGGACAAGGGGAGTTCTGCAGTGGTGCAGTCCCTTTATCAGTTGGTTGGTTTTTCATGGTGAGCAATGTATACAGTAAAGTATACAGGTCAAGCCCCTTTTTTGTTCGGGGAGAATGAGGGTCCTTCCTACAGTTTGTGGGGGGGGGGGGGAGATTAAGGTAGTTATTTTCTTGGAATGTTGTTTACTACTTGTTTGTTACTCCTATGAGTCTGCTTTGTCAGTAGGTTATTGTAGCTGGAAGGAGGAGCCAGCAGCCTAAGTATGACATGCTTAGTCTCTATGCTGCTTGAAGAGGTTGACTACCTAGAGATGTGGGACTAGACTGTAGTTCCTCAAGAATAATTATTAGCAAGTAAGGTCTAATTTCACGTTGTAGTTCACACTGCCAGACCAGAAGACACTGAAGGTTTGTCCCCCCTGTCAGTTCAGGCCACCTACAGCCTCTTGATTGGAGGTCTGCCCACCTGTCACAGTGGGGAGTAGGGTTGCCAACTGGCCGGTTTTTCCATGGCCAGGCCGGCTGCTGGCGCAGAGGCAAAACCAGCCCTTGAAAAGCCGGTTTTTTTGCTCTGGCCGCAAGATCGGGAGCGGCCAGAGCAAAAAAAACAGCTTTTCTCCCAACCCGGAGGGCTTCAGAGGGAGCCGGGGAAGCCCGCGTGAGGCACCTGCTCCCTCTGAACAGCCGCCAGCGTGAACAGCCTTTACCTTCACGCTGGCGGCTGTTCCTGTGAAGCCGCGATTGGTGGAAAAGGTTAAAGGCAATGGAACTTTTCCCTTAGAAATGTAGTAGGGCAGGTTTTTTTTGGGGGAGAGAGAAGAGAGAAGGGCTTGTTCCAGATTGTCCAGCTAAACCAGTCCAAATGAGTGCTTTGTGCTCCCCTACCAGCAGATGTAGCGACAGAATAAAAAGAAACGCTTCCAGTGATGATATCGCTGTTACTAATGTTGATGGAGCTAGGGGCAGGTTTCAGTATTTCTCTGTTTCCAGCAGATAGTGGATGCTGTTCTGATGCAGCTTGCTTTGAAAGTGTGTTAGCTCTTAGGCAACTCCTACAAGGGGTTCCTTTCCAGTAGAGCTCAATGGCAGATGTCCACAGGGAGTGTTTTGGTGTTTCCCACATGGAGGATAAAAGGTTTCCACTCCCAGTATTATAGACTGAGCAACAAGGATTCTGTTAGACAAAGGCCCTGTCTTCACTCAGCCTCAGGTGATTCTTTCCCCTCTCAAAGGACTGTTTTGGACAGAAGTAAGAGGATGGTATGTGCCAGGAGGCATAATTGGAGGGGAATGGCCCAGAGCCCATGTCTTTATTTATTTGGATTTTTATATCACTTTTCATTGGGGCAAAGTGGTATACATTTCAACAACAGCTTGTACAGAGAACAGTGAGAACTTATATACAGGTTGAACACTTGCAATAATAACTTATTACATAGAACAAGGGAACTTATTTACATAATGAGGTATGTAGTTGGGTGTGTTAGGAGGGAAGGGGGTTGTATATATGATCAGGCTATCTTTTACCGAGGGAGGGAAGGGGGAAGAGGGAGAGAGGAGGAAGGACAGATTATATGATAGAACCAAAATGTTCATTGAATAGAAGGGCTTTGATAAGTTTTCTAAATGTGGAAAGCTCATGGATAGTTCCTGGGAGAGAGTTCCAGATGGTTGAAGCATATAATTCAAATGCCCTGTTGCATACATAATACTTCAACAAAACTAATATATCACAAAATCTGAACTCAACACTTCCACCTTCTACTAGATCCATCCAACGTCCGCTCTGCCTTTCAAGCGATCTTAACACCGCATTTTGACAATTGCAATTCCATCTAGCAAGGATTGCCTAAAGACACACTGCTTCCCCTCCAAACAGCACTGCGGCACGCATAATTCAAGGAGCATCAAAGTATGATCATATTACACCTATTCTAAGACAACTCCACTGGCTTCCATTACTGGGAAAGGATGGAGACTTTTGGAGGTGGGAGAGGCTGGACTTAGATATTTTTGCAAATATAATTGACAAGGGGGACCTGCAAACTTTTGTGGAGCTGCATGAGAAGTACCAGCTTCCAACATACAATTAGTGTGAGACCTGCAAATATGCAAAATATCTTAAGCAGCATGCCTGACAGGTTACATGTGAGGTGTAATGGGTCTGCTCCTTGTTGGTCACTCCAGGCCAGGGAAGTCCCGACCCCTCATCTGCGGTGTGCTGCTTCAGCTGGCTGGAATCCAGGGGAATAAAACTGACAACCGACACAGAAGGAAAGGTGTGCAAGTTTATTCCAATGTTAGAAGTGCAGTCTAACTTTTATACAGTAGCAAAAACATATATACGTCATAAACCCATCCCAGCAGCATAGCCCTGCACCTGATATTGCTAATTAGCAATCGTACAAACTGGTACCTGTCTCTGTGAAGATCACTGAATCTTGTCTTAGCACAACACATTCCTTTCTATCTAGGTATTCACAGATGGGCCTCTTGGTCCCTTTGTATAACAAGAAACTGATTTCCCCTTACAATTCCCCCCTTTGGGCCTGTATAGGCCCACTAGAAGAACAGCCTAACAATCTACTACAAAATAACTAAACAGGCATTATTAACTGAATATCTGTACGTGGTAGTTCAGGTACATCAGCCACCGTGGAAACAGGTGTATAAGAGTACATAAAAGTGGTGGAGCTCTGTAGGGCCTTCCGACAGCAGCCAAGAACAAATGAAAATATACAACAGAAAAGAACAAGGATTATAAAACCACTCCATAGGGCAATAATCAGCCCTTTGAGACCAGCCCAAAGGAAGATACATCAGAGAGTAAGCATGAGAAACTGCTGTAGTTGAAGAACAGTATAGAGCAGTATTAGACAGGCTAAAAGCAGAAACAATAAAACAATCTGTAGCATTAAAACTAGAGACAGTTTACAATGGGCAAGGGACCTAGTCATATCCCAAAGAGGGGCAAGTAACACCAATGTTATACAAGAAAGTAGAAAAAGAAACATGGGGCTGGGTGCAGTTTAAATTGTCAAGTACAGTAAACTTCTGCATTTCACACAGATTAGAAGGTACAGTAATGAGACATGTTGAGAGAAAAGCTCCAGCTTGTAGCGAGCTGCGCACACAAAAGGTAAGGCAGTCTGGGCAAGTAGTATTGCTGTATTAACAGTTCCAGAGATGGGCTGAAGGAGGCACCACATGAGTGGTAGGAGGAGTCAACACAGTCTTGTGCGTGATTGTCAGGAGGCTGGAGGGCGGTCTGGAACCGAAGATGCCAGTGGAGACGATACACGCTTGATTCTTGATGCATGGATCCACGAAGGGCAGGAGTCCCACAGGATGGCTGTCCATGTGATGGCGATCATTGTAGTTGGAGGTCCGTAGGGCGGGTCTAGGGTACTGTGCTTGTGAGGTGCTCTGACCTGTACCTGGTCACCAACCTTGAAGGGATATGTTGGTTCGGTACCTCTAGGCCGAAAGCTGCTTTTCTTCAGGAGTCTTCTCCTCTCCTCTCCAGTTGCTAGGGCCTTGGCTGCCCCGGCGTCAGCTACTTCTCATCTTGGTCCTGAAGCCAGATCTATAGATGGAGAATGTTTCCAGCGAGGGCAATGGCTTCAGGATCTTTTAGCCGCCACCTTCACTGTAATCGGTGTTATCAGAAGAACTTGGAACGGTCCCATACTGGAAAAGGGGCTTGTACTGTGTGCTGGTGGTATGTCTTTACCAAAATCCAGTCTCCGGATTGAAAGAAAAGAGCTGAGTCATCCAGCAGAAAGGACTGGACCTGCTGAGCATACCTGTGGAGGGAAGAGAGTTGCCTCTGCTGCTACGAAATACAAGAGATCAAATGTGAGGCTCAGGAGTATAAAAAGTAAGCAGTCTTCCATATAACAGTTCAAAGGGAGAAAATTTTCAGTCTACTCCCTTAGGGCAATTTGTTTTTTGTTTTTTTTGTTGTTGTTGAACAGAGTCAAAGGCAAGACAGTTTAGTGTCTTTACAAAGTTTTGGTTTTTTTTTTAAGGTTTCGGAGGTCCCCCCCCCCTTCGTGGGTTGCTGTTTGCATACAACAGCCAAATCCTAAGCAACTCAATTTAACTACTACATTTTGACAAGATGCCCACACTTCCTCAATTGTTCCACAATTTTAGAATTATACCAATTTGTAAAAATTTGTGTAGGTAACTTTCCTCCCTTACCTTCATGTGTCGGGCCAGGACACAGAGGCAAAAAGGGATAAAAGCATCTGAAAAGCACCACATGACCAGTGTGGGTCTCCCCAAAGCTCATTAGGATGAAAAGTGCACTCAGCCTATCTCCAAGTGTCTATTTCCAATTACTGGGTATATCTCTGGGCTAGATGACTTCCAAAATTGGAGTTAATGGGGATGGCATAATCAAATATTGTAGAGTATTCATTGTCAGTTTTCTTTCTAGGTGGATACATCGGATACATCAGTTCACATTTCAATTTACCCTCACCATTTTATAATGTTAATCTGAGTTCTCCTTTCCAACATGAATATTCCGTCACACTCCTCTCAACACCACTTTTTTTTCCACTTACATCATTCCATCAAACTACATGCATAGGTCCTTCTGTCTTTTTTATACCATACTAGTGTATCCTTATTTGGCAAGGCTGTTAAGAACATCAAACAATTGTTAAAAACTTAGTATTTTTGTAAACAAAAGGTATATATAAAATATAAATGTAGATCCTTTTCAGTAAGCATAACAATATGAGTAAACAGTGCTCATTCTAATTAGCAACTGCCTAAATGAAATATAGGTAAAGTCCTTACAATATAGACTAGTGCTTCACGGCATTTTATAACATCAATCCCAATAGGAAGGAGTATGGCTTCTAACAGAACGGCCACATAATCTCTCAGGTGTGACTAAAGTCTATCTTATACCCGGTTCCCAGTGAGAGTGCTGTGGAAACTTAAAAATATTTGAGGACTGATCTTATAATTGCAGTGCCCACAAGGATCTGTGCAAGTTACTCACTGATCATGGTGTTTAAGAGATCCTTTTGAGGTGAGAGACCTAAGAAGGTTCAAGGCATTTGTGGTTGGGCCTCATGATGATACTTCCTCGGGTTCTTCTTGGCCTACTTTCCCCTGCCTATTCATGTCTCTGCCAAGGCATAAATATACAAGGTTCATGTTCTTCAGGCCTTGGGGGTCCTCGAGGAATTTTAAAGCAGTCAGAATTCTGGTGGCCCAGATCATCACACTCGGAGCAGCACGTTTATTGCCTTTTCCAAGGCTGTAGCCTCACCTTCTGTCTCTCTCTCTCACTCTCTGCTTCTTTTTTTTCCCAAACCGCCCCTGGATCATTGCTGACAAGCAAGACCTTGGTTTGGGGTTGGTGTTTTTTTTTTTTCCAATGAACTCAAGTTAATGTTATTGTTTTATTTGTCTACTAACTTTACAAATATTCTCATATTTCCTGGGAACTAAGCTCAATCTTTCCACTAAATGTGATCTATGTGCTTGGGAACAAAGCAATTTCAGATCAGCCTCTTTCCAAAATTCTATAATTTCTGTGTATACTGAACCTCTACATAATGTACTGCTAACAAGTATTTTGGTAACATAAGTGCAAGTGTGTAAACTAAAGAAAATTTGTATGTCATAGTGCTACAATATACTGTATTCCTAAAACTGAAATGTTAAAAACTTTCAAAACAAAGTACAATTTTTTTCTCTGGGCCCCAACACATAAAATTCAAATACAGAAAAACAGATGAATTTATCCTAAAATCCAATATTTTAATAAATTAAACTGGAAAGATCAATATAGCCAGCACCCATGGTGCTACTGTCCTGTTCATCAGCCATCCGCACCAAGCTAAACAATGCAAAGTAATTAACTTAAATCTTACAGTTCAGGAAACAGACATTCAAATAATATGAAACTGCAAAAAGGTGAATTCAGAATCATACTTTGTCACATTTAAATTAAAACCTTATACATAATACTTGAGACTGGTATCAAACTGATCTGAAACAATGAAATTATGTTAAAGCAATTTGCTTAGAGTAACAGTTCAACCTTGATGTTATCTCAAACACAAATAGCAAAGTAAACAGCAGGCTCTCTTGTGTCCAGATTCCTTCAGGCAAATGCAGATTACTACAGTCAAACCTCGGTTTTCGTATGCCCTGGTTTTCGTACGATTCGGTTTTCGTTGACTGTTTTCATCAAGATTTTGTTCCGGTTTTCGTACGTTGTCTCGGTTTTCGTACAGTTGAAAATGGAGCACCATCTTGTGGCCAGAAGTGGGATTTTCTTTATTTTGATTTTCTTGCTGATTGACTGTCTTCCATATTTATTGGCGCTTCTCTTTTACAAGGCAGGCTGGAGCCCCGATTGTGCAGACGGCCAAGATGGCTGTTCCCGCCTCCGCTTCTGGTGGTGATTGCTCGATCCCTGGAGGGGAGAGCAGCTGGAGCTGTCTGGAGTGTGTCCCTCTCCCAGCGCCCGATGGCGCTTCTCTTTTACAAGGCAGGCTGGAGCCCCAATTGGGCAGCCGGCCAAGATGGCTGTTCCCACCTCCGCTGCTGGTGGTGATTGCTCGATCCCCGGAGGGGAGGGCAGCTGGAGCTGGCTGGAGTGCGTCCCATATGCCAACAAAAGTCTTCAATAAAGGTAAAAGTGATGTTACATGCTCATTTATCCATTTCATTAGTCATTTATATGTATTTCTCATTGTTTTCTGTATGTAAAAATATAGTTATTCTCTATAAAATGTATTTTTTGTCAATATTTTTGGGTGTCTGGAACGGATTAATTGAATTTACATTATTTCTTATGGGAAATCTTGCTTCGGTTTTAGTCCGTTTCGGTTTTAGTCAGACTTTTTTGAATGGATTAATCATGAAAACCGAGGTTTGACTGTATATAGTTGAACAAGAGAGAGAAAAGTCCTAAATATTAAGAGTTTAAAAAGAAAAAATTGCTTGAGAATTGTCACTAATTGTGATTGCTATTAAATTCCTATAGTTACAACTCTTTGTGTTTTGTAATATATGAACAATAATTATGCTCTCTATGAGGTGCTTGCCACAATATATACAATTCTCTTTTAACTCTTTAAGTTTGCTTGATAGCATACAGTCAAAGACAAAAACAAACATATAACATATTACCTTCTTATTCACCCAAACTTTAATCGTTTTCAAGTTGCAATCTCGTAACTACTGGCTCATACAATCTCGTAATTACTGGCTCAGAATGCCCCATTGTCCTGACAGGGTTCTCAACACCTACTTTGAAGGTCAAAGAAAAACAGAATAGCTCCCACCAGACCTTTCTGACATCATCCCAGCCCTTGTACCATCGGCTAGGGGAAGCACAGCGACAGCATACACCCAACCAAGCAGATATCAGCTCTCTTAGTTTTAGGCAAAGGTAACTCCACAATACCCTTTATTCTCTCCGGATTTATTTCCTCTTTCCTTCACTTATGAGGTGTCCCAAATACTTAACCTCAAATACTTAAAAAATTACAATCTGTGAAGAGGGAGGTTATTATTTTTTATTTATTTCTGAACTTAGCAGGCCCAAAACACGTACCTCAAATCTACTACACTGAACCATGTGTGATCATGCAGAATTTTGCTCAACAAGATTTATATAAGGGTTTGGGACCACAGGATGCTGGGTCTAGACAATCTTTTTCAAATTCCTTAAATGCTGCCCCATCCACTAAAACATATTGCAGAGGTTTTTAATTTAAACAGAAGACAAGTCAAAGCTTACAAGTGCTTTCTTAAGAAATTTCACCCTGCATAATGAACTAGACCCTCGGGGTATTTGGAGCCCACCCCTCTCCCTTGATTTCTCCACTTCAGACTTATCAGTCACATAAAGGGTTAACACCTAACAAATCCAAGCAACCAAAACAGCAGGAGGAGGGATACTTTCCTTTGTGCAAAGGAAACAACAGTATTTCATCATTAGTATCTTACAGTTCTTATCATTCTCCCCCTTTTCCTTACCGCGGTCTGTGCACAGAATTACTTAATTGCTGCAGTGCTTGCTTTTAAAGCAACGATTTCCACAATCTGGTTCACAACACCTCTGCGTTTTTCAACTCTGGGACCATTACCAGCTAGAAGAGAAACCTCTCTGCAGAGGAGGTGAGACTGTTGAAATCAACAGGATGCGTCTTCGCACCTCCACTCAGCAGGAGTCACTCTACTGTGGGAAAATCCCGGCGAGCCCCAGCTGTTATTTACACCTTTACCTGTGGCCAATTCACCTTTGGCCAACCTGGCCAATGAGACTCAGAGAGGAATATTGTGAAGCAGGTTAAGAGCTCTTTTAGTATTGTTATTATTCAGTACATTGCTATAGCAATGGGTGTCTAAATACAGACACACCCTTTTACATATTTCAGTGACAGTTATACCGTTGTTGAGTACAAAAGTAATTTTTTTTGGTTTGTTTTTTTCTATTTAGCTTGTCTTCTTACAATATGGCAATAAATAAACACTGCAAATAAATAATAATTTATGTTTTAGTACGCCGTTTAACTTTAGGTTTCTGTTCTGTCTGCCTGTCCGTAGCCTTTGAACAACAAAGAACAGAAAGGGAGGGGGAGGGAAGAGCGGAGCATGTGTCGCTCAGGCTCTACTATCTCCAGATGCAGCAGGTTACAGCACACATCAAAAAGCATTACTTGTACTTAATTTCAGTATTTATAAAAACAATAAAGTAAACTCCCTCAGTGATTAGGAGATTCAGAATCTACGGGGAGGGGCCCCATGGGGTACAGGAGTACAACTGGAATACAAAGTCTGCTTAACAATAGCTAAAGAAGACAGGAAAGGCTTGGAAGAATAGAGAGACAAATAAACAAACACCGCTTGTCACTTGCATGCCAGGGACTCCGAGTCATCAGTTTTACCTTCGCCAGAGACTGGGGGGAGGGGGGGGGTGTCATATAGGCACAGAGATAAACTAAGCACAGTAAACATGCTAACAGACTTCTTCAGCAGAATTAGCAAATGTCCTGTAACCTATACCAAATCAAAAAAACTCACTCTATTAAAACAAACATCATGTCCTTGATTTAAACAAACACTATGATTATTTCTTGTTTAACAAACCAACATGGTAAGTGTAACCTACACCGACAGCATATGTAAGATGCCTTTTTTAACTGCAGTTTTAAACCTTATCACAACATGTAGCTGCACACGCACTCCCGTGGATTCTGAAGCAGTCCCCTTACCTTGGGACCCCCCCATCCTCTAATGAATTCACAACAAACGCACGTCTGGCCACTTGCTTTCTGCACAGTACCCGTCACTAGCGCTATTGCTTCGGAGTACAGCAGGGGCATTTTGCCAAACTCACACAGGCAAACAAGCACACAGCCTTCACAGCAACCGCAGGTGAGAACAAATTTAGCTTTCCCAACTCTTCCCACCCAGGGAACAGGAAAGTCCTATTTACCAATTTACCACGCTACCCAAGCACTAGGGACACCCCCGACCCACGGGAGTATGTCAATTCTAATTTAAACCATGCTCCCAGAGCACACCGTGCTAACAAAGCACAGGGATCCCTGGCCAACGGGAGTATCCGACACTTCTGACACCAAATGTAACGGGTCTGCTCCTTGTTGGTCACTCCAGGCCAGGGAAGTCCCGGCCCCTCATCTGCAGTGTGCTGCTTCAGCTGGCTGGAATCCAGGGAAATAAAACTCACAACCGACACAGAAGGAAAGGTGTGCAAGTTTATTCCAACGTTAGAAGTGCAGTCTAACTTTTATACAGTAGCAAAAACATATATACGTCATAAACCCATCCCAGCAGCATAGCCCTGCACCTGATATTGCTAATTAGCAATCGTACAAACTGGTACCTGTCTCTGTGAAGATCACTGAATCTTGTCTTAGCACAACACATTCCTTTCTATCTAGGTATTCACAGATGGGCCTCATGGTCCCTTTGTATAACAAGAAACCGATTTCCCCTTATATCCAGTTATTGTACTGGAGCCTTCAGGCTGGTAGAACACACAAAATTTGTCTACATAAGTGCCTGGGAGAGGAACTTGTGGCAAACATTGGATAAGAAAAATGGAAGGGTTTTTATCTGGGGATGGAGTGTTTGGCTATTTTGGTTGCTATAAGGGAAAATTCTTAGAAAATTTTGATGAGATTGTATGACATCCCTGAGTGCCTCCAGTAAATGTTCCCACAAACCTCGGACCGCTGCTGGCAGGGCTGTGGAGCTTGGGTACTCTATTTCATGAGTGATGGGCTTGTTCTGAAATTGAAAAGTACTGGGGACAGATTAGGAACCAAATTGCTACCATTTTTGACCTGGATGTGGTGATGAACCCTGCTTTTTATAAGTCTGCTGGGCGTTTGGCCAGAAGGACTTAGAGGTCAGTGGACCCAGACTGATTAGGGCCTGTATTATTGCAGCCTGGGGAGAAAGTCTGGAACTGGAAACAATTACACCCCCAGGAGCTGCTGGCTTGGAAACGGAGGCTTCGGAAATTGGTGTTGATGGAACAATTAACAGCTTGTCAAGACGGTGGAAGGAACAATTTGAGACTCTGGAAACCACTCTTGGACGTTTTGTTTGCATAATATGCCTTCTGTGGGAGTTCGACATGTTGTGGTTATGGCCCATGCTTGGGCCTGTGTGTTGAATCATATCTGGTCTACTCTGAATAAACAGAAAAAAATAAAAGATAGAAAATGGAGAGTAGGGCTAAATGGCCAATTTTCTTAATGGAAAAAGGTGAATTGTGGAATACCCCAAGGATCAGTGCTGGGCCTGCTGCTTTTTAACATATTTATAAATGGGAACAACAAGTGAGGTGATCAAATTTTGCAGATGACACAAAATTATTCAAAGTTGTCCAAACACAAGAAGATTGTGAAAAATTGACCTTGAAACATTGAGAGACTTGGCATCCAAAGGGAAGATGAAATTTAATGTGCACATTTATGCACTTAGGGAAGAACAACCCAAGCTATGGTTGGTTACACGATGCAAGGTTCCACATTGGGAATCGCCACCCAGGAAAATAATCTGGGCATCATTGTGGATAATATGTTGAAACCTTCTGCCCAGTGTGCAGCCATGGCAAAAGAGAGCAAATAGAATGCTAGGAATCATAAGGAAAAGAATGGAGAATAAAACCAAGGATGATATAATGCCTCTCTATTGCTCCATGGGGTGACCACATCTAAAGTATTGTATGCAATTCTGGTTGCCATGTTAAAAAGAATATAGCTGAATTAGAAAAGATACAGAGAAGAGCACCAAAATGGTAAAGGGGATGGAAGGATATCCCTATGAGAAAAGGCTTAAAAAGTTAGAGCTCTTCAGCTTGGAAAAGAGATAGTTTAAGGGAGATATAATAGAAGTCTATAAAATAATGAGTGGAATGGAATGGGTAAACAGACTGGTTGTTTATCTCTTCAAAAAGTAGAAAGACTGGACGTCCGGTGACGTCAGCAGACTGAATGGCGGCAAAGTGAAAGAGCTCCGCTGCCGATGCCTGAATAAATAGGGTAAAATACCCCTGGGAAGTGGAAGATAGAGGTGTGATGTAGGAGCAATCACCAAAGCACCCTCAAGAAATTGTGGAAGGCTGAGCCTGCCAGAGTGCTTGCCGGAGCTGCAAGCACAGGCGGAGTGAGAAGCCCGAGAGAGGGGAGACATGCGAAGAGCGAGCTGCCGACGAAAAAATCCAGGTGCGAGAGATATAAGCAGGAGGACCGGTGTGTAGGGATTATAAGGTTTAGGGATATGTTCCTGGTTCATAATCACTCAATGGCCTTTATTCTGCTCTAATAAAATATGTCAACCAAACTACTATATTGTGGACAAAGAAAAAAAACCCAGGCCAGCATAAGGAACCATATAAGGAAATATCATATATCATAAGCCTTTGCAGAGTGTATGCCTGGACTGGAGAGTCCATGCAGAGGCTTTGTGCAGAGGGCACGTACACAGGAAACCATGCAAAAAGTATAAGCTGAGCCGTTAGTCCTGAAGACAGTAGATGGTTTTGACAGTTGGTGAGTATAAGCAAGACAGAGAGGCCTGGGGAATGTTGAAACAGGAACATAGAGGGGATAGAAAGGTCAATGACAGGAAACAGAAGGAGGGAGGAGGGGAGAGGACCCAAAGAGGAATGGATTTGGAAACTATATGCATACACGGAAGCAAAAAATGTATATATGTAACATGATTATTGTACTCGGGGGAGGAGAAATTCTGGAGGTGTCTAGTGCCTAGTGACCAACAGAAGCACTCCTCTCTATTGCCTGTATTGTCCATCAGTAATCTAATAAACAGAGATTCTGATTGTACCTGTACTGACTCTTGGATCTGGACTATACAGGAAATTAGTGATAATTAGTAATTGGTCTATTGTGAGGCCCTGTTACTAATTTGCCTTGAGTGACCTGATCTATACAGAAACATTTTAACGTCACTGCATTGAAAAACATCATTTATTCACGACGTTAAGATGTTTCTGTATAGATCAGGTCACTCAAGGCACAGGAGGCAAATCTCGTGCTCAAGCATTATTAAGACGTGAACAGGAATGGATATTCCGTTTAGACACTTTAAATCCAAAAGGTTTAAACATTGCTATTGAATGGGGAGCATGCTAATGAGATTTACTCATCACGGCAGTACGTCATTCTGAAGCCTCAGATGGTTTAAATTGTAGAGTAAACTTTATCCCGCATGCGCGGCGTTTTTAAGAGGTGAATCAGTACGAAAGGAGCCGTGAGTATCTCTCTGGACATGAAGACCAACTTTTTCCTCATTTTTGCGATACTCACTTAACTAAGGTAAATGTTTTTATTCTTCTTAGGCAATCCCCTGAAGAAACGCTACTTGTGAAACGCTGTGGCGCCTTGTTAATGCGTTGGGAATTGAGAAAAAACGGAAGTATTAAAAAGCACTGCTGAAGGCACTTTAAGATAGGCATTTAGCTTGCTGAAGAATTAATTGCACTGTTGAAGGCATTTTAAGACAAGAATCTAGCTTGATAGCAAAGCATTAGGGAAACTGGAAAAACCGAAGAATTAAAGGCATTGAAGATACTTCAAGATACATGAGTTTTGTAGAACCCTAATGGCATGGCTAAAACGATAGCAAGCTGATAGTTTGGAAAATAACACGTTTTAACTGCAGTGTAGTTTTTATTTAACATAAAAGAAAAACTAATAAAAAGTAAAAATACCTTAAAAAATTAGCGATGTAACAGATCATTGATGTATTGAAGGCAGTTCACTGTATCATTCAAGTGAATACAGTGTGTAGCCACATTCGATTCTGAGATCAGATCGCTATCATTAAAATAATGCACTTGTAGAATAAGAAGCTGGTCTATGGTAAATGAGTGGAGCTTATTATATAATTTTTGGCTACATTGAGAACATTGGCCATTTAGCCCTATCCTCTGCTTTCTATCTTGTAACCAGTTCTTGATCCACAATAGTACACTGCCTCCTATCCCCAGACTTTATAATTTCGCCAAGTCTCTCATGAGGGACTTTGTCAAAGGCTTTCTGAAAATCCAGATATGCTATAATCAACCTGTTCCCCTTTGCCTACCTATTTATTCACAACATGAGAAAAGATCTACAAAAATTAGAAGAATGATCAAATGCATGGCAACTAAGATTTAATGCAAAGAAGTGCAGAGTGATGTACTTCGGCTGCAGAGAGCCAAAAGAGTTGTATGTGATAGGGGACAAGAGGCTGGTGTATACAGACCAAGAGAGGGACCTCAGACTGACAGTGTGTGAGGATCATAAGGTGGCGAAGAAGTGGAACAAATCAGTGGCCAAAGCCAGAAGGATGTCAGACTGCATACAGAGAGGAATAACTAACAGGAAGGAGGTATTAGTGCCTCTGTACAGGTCTCTGTGGAGGCCTCACTTGGGGTACTATGTTCAGTTTTAGAGACTGTACCTCACAAAGGATATAAAAAGACTTGAAGTGGATCAGGGGAAGGCAACTGTGAGAGCCAGAGGAGAAAGTTAACACAATAACACAGAAAAATCATTGAAATGTCTGAACGCGGCATTTCTACTAAGGTGCGTACGTGCAGCTTTGAGAGGTATGTGACATCATATGGAAAAGTATGTGAAAACACACTTATCAATAAATGGTGGACCTAGAGAGGGTAAAAGGCAATCATGAGATATAAATATGCCAGCTTAGCATGAAGAACATATGGCCCCCAGTATAGTTCAGAACACGGGGAATTGAAGAGAGATATTTCTTGGGAACTGAGGGGTAGGAGAGAACCAAGCAAGAAAACCAGGTAAAGGGGGCAGAGGTCAGAAAACAATATAAATCTGACAAGGCCCAGACTGATAATTGCAGACATAGGCCTAAGAAAGGTCAACGGAGAGGGGTAAAGACATAAGTAGAATAACATGACAAATCACACAAGTGGGGGGCCCCAGACAGCTGGAACAAGAATGAGCTAATTAGAGAAGAATGCCTGAATAGTAAATGGTCCTGAGCAAGGGTATATAATGCGACAGGACCAGATACACAATGAATCTGTCTGCTTCGCAGTGGAGGCTGTGGGGAAGTATGGATTTCCTGAGTTCTCTATGGCCCCAGTATCTGTCATGTCTGAGAGTTTTGTATACATGCTGCTTTTCTCTTGTGTATGTCTGTTCTTGTGTCCAGTAAAGCTTGTCATACTAGCTGTTGAGTCAGGAAGTAAGACAGAATCATGCAGGCAGGAGCAGACATTCTGACTTGTAATTGTTTAGAAATCTGTATCTAAGATAAGACAGAATGACCCTGTTTGTAGTGAGAGGTGGCAAGATCTGTAATTCCACTGGACTGTTTTCCTTTGTTCTTAGTTTTCTGTTTCTGTATGATAGGGAATAATAAAAAGATCCTTTTGGAAGAAAGATTTGTGAGATAGTTATTACCATGTACGAGCGTGTTGTCCTGCATAAGGTGAGATTTTCTTGGGAAGTATAAGTCCTCTCTGTGATGTTTTTGTTTGTTGGGAAGTGTGTGGGTCCTCTGTGTTTTTTTTTTTATTGGGAAGTAATATGTCTTTACTGAGTGGTTTCCCTTCTGGACGGAGGAAGGTGTCAGCTCGGTAACTGTCTGGCCAACAGTCCAGCTGACCCTTGGTTCCATACACAACCAACTTTCAAAAGGGAGACTATAATAAAATTAGGAAAATAGTTAAGAAAAAACGAAAAGGAGCAGCTACACCAGTTAAAGGTTTACATCAAGCATAGTAACATAATAACAGACGGCAGATAAAGACCAGTATGGTCCATCTAGTCTGCCCAGTAAGATGACAAGAGTTAGGTGCACCTGCCACTTTGTGCAGGCCACCCCGCCCCATGTCTTTGTTTAGGGGTGAACCCACCGCTTCATGTAGGACACCCCTATTTGTTGAGAAATTAGATAGTTACATTTATTTTGATTTTATCCTGTTGCTGTAAAGGGATCCACTGTGTCTGTCCCATGCCATTTTGAATTCTGTCACTGTATTTGCCCCCACCACTTCCATCAGGAGGGCATTCCAAGCATCCACCACCCTTTCAGTGAAAAAGTATTTCTTGACATTGCCTTTCAATTTACCCCCCTTGCCGCTTCATGTTATGCCCTCTAGTTTTACAGCTTCCCCACCTTTGGAAGAGGTTTGTTCGTTCATTATTTCTCTTTAAGTATTTAGAGGTCTGAATCATACCTCCCCTATCCCTCCTCTCCTCCAGAGTGTACATATTTAGGTCTTCAAGTCTCTTCTCATAAGGCTTCTGACGCAGGCTCCAAATCATTTTGGACGCCTTCCTCTGAACAGTTTCCAGTCTTTTTACATCCTTTGCAAGATATGGTTTCCAAAACTGAACACAGTATTCCAAGTGAGGCCTCACCAGTGACTTATACAGTGGCATTAGTACCTTTTCCTTTCTGCTGGTAATTCCTCTTTGTATGCAGCCCAACATCCTCCTGGCTTTTGCCACCGCCTTGATGCACTGTTTTGCTACCTTGAGATCCTCAGAAATAATCACACCAAGGTCCTTCTCCTGGTCCGTGCACACCAACTTCTCTCCACCTATCGCGTACATTTCCCTTGGATTTCTGCTTCCCAAGTGCATGACTCTGCACTTCTTCACATTACATCGTAATTGCCAAGCATTAGACCATTCTTCCAGCTTTTGTCGATTTTTTTCCTCATGTTATCCACTCCCGACAGACTTTTCCATTCAGTCCTTCAGCAATATCACTCACAAATACATTGAACAGGGCCGGGCCCAGGACCGAACCCTGGGGCACCCCGCTAATCACCCTCCTTTCATCAGAGTGAGCTCCATTTACTATCACCTTCTGTCATCTGTCAGTCAACCAATTTCTGATCCAGTTCACCACCTTGGGACCCATTCCCAAATTACTGAGTTTGATAAGCCTCTTATGAGGAACAGTATCAAAGGCTTTGCTGAAATCCAGCATGAGGTGTTTAAAAATACTATTCTCCTTGGACAAGCAGGATGTGTCAGCCACACCTGGTGACGTCATCCGACGGCGCCATGACGGAAGTGCTCTCTAGAGCTCAGAGTTTCTGAGCATGTGTGAGTGGCCCCACCTCCCCAGCCCGCCCCTAGCCAGGCCAGTCTTTTTTCTTCCGCCTTGCCACAAGACGGATTCTCAGCTCTCTCAATAGAACTTACACCAGAATTGAATTTCAAGACTCAAAAGAACTTACAACAGAATGCCTGGGTTTAAGAAATGCCCCCAATGCAGCTGGAAGATGAACTCTACGGATACTCACCATTGCTGCATTCGCTGTCTCGGGGCATCCCACGATGTGGAGAACTGCTCTGCCTGCTCCAGGATGTCCCCCAGGGCGATAAAGCACAGAGGACATGCTCTGAAGGAATTCCTCGCATCTGCTCCAGGAGGCTCCGGTTCCAATTCCAAGACGTCCTTATCGCACAAAAAGAAGGACTCCAAAAAGAACTTCGTTTCCAGATCCGAAAAGAAGAGACCGCCAGACCCCTCTTCTGCTCCGGCACAGGATGCGCCCTGCAGGGCCTCCATCCCCGGCCGTTCTGAGCAATTTCCCAGCTCTTCGCCAGCTCCCCCGGCCCCCGCGGTGCTTCGGGTGAGTCCCCCCGCTCACGCGGGCGTTTCCAGCTTGGCTGAGCCCCCAGCTACCGGGCAAGATGGCGCCAGCATCATGGCCCAAGGAAGCTCCTCCCACTTACCCTCCATTGGCTCAGGCGGCCCCAATAGCCCTGGCTCCGCCCACCCAAGGACGGCAAACCTCCCTGCCCGTGCTGACGCCTCTGCCTCATCGCGTCGGCGCGGGGGATCCCCGCTGGATGGAACAAATCAGACTTCAAGCCCGCGCCGGCGCAGGGAGTCCCCCTCTCGTTCAAGAGGGGATTCCCACCGGCGCGGAAGAGGAAGGGGAAGGCGCAGTGAATCAGTGGAGAACGCCGAATGGAGCGCTGATCGAGCCGGCAGCATCAACAGAAGAGGAATACAGCGGTACAGAGACTCAGCCGGTAGCACTGACCGCAGTGCTGATCGGGCCGGCGGCAGCAGCAATTACAGGAAGCGGAAACGGAGAGGCAACAGAGAACGGCACCATTCACATCACAGGAGGCATCGGTTCTCCTGCTCAGACTCTTCTCACTCCAATGCCTCCTCCCGGTCACCCCCGCCTAGGAGACACAGGAAAAAGACATTCTAAGGATTCTAACACCTCAGAGGCCATTCTCCAACTCCTCACACGCCTGGTCAAACAAACAGCTAACTTTAATGGACCAGTACAGGAGCCTAACTGTACCCTCCAAAAGGACATAACTATGGCACCCTCTGCTTCATCCAGCTTGCCTCACCACAGCCTCTCTCTGTCGTCCCGCAGAGATTCTCCCTCCCTGGAGCACGCTTTATCATCCAGTGAGGATAAAGTTTTGACCTCCGGCGAAAGTGAAATAGAGGACACACAGGCCTGGGTTCCTCCGCGTCCAAGGACACTCCTAGCATTCAGACGGACAACCCTGAGGAACCACAGCACCACCTCCCTCCCGAAGATCTCACCTACCCCAAATTTCTACGGAAGGCGACGGACACACTGTGCCTGGCGACAGAGGACACTTCCACCGAGAAGGAGCCGGAGGTCATGAAGTACCTCAACGCTCCCAAACCAGCGCTTGCCCAGCCTCTACACAGAAAACTGCAGGACAACCAACTAACATTATGGCAATCCCCAGCCTCCGGACGCGCCTGTTCCAGGAGGCTTGAGACCAAGTACCTCCTGCATCTAAGTCCGGGATTTCAAAAAACTCAGCTGCCACACCAATCTATCGTGGTATCGTCAGCCCTGAAGAGAGTTAAATCCTCTCGCAACCAAGCCAACCACCCACCAGGCAGAGACCCTAAGCTTCTCGACGAGGTGGGCAGGAAAGTCTACCAAGGGGCGATGCTTAATGCCAGAGTGGCGGCCCACCAATTCCAACACATCCTGTTCCAGGACTCCCTGCTGGCCAACCTCAGGGACCACTTGTCAGCTCTTCCCAAGGAAAACCAGCAAGCAGCCTCCAACACACTACAGGACCTGGCCGAATGCAGCAAACATTTGATGAGCACAGCTTTTGATGCCTTTGACACAGCTATCAGAACCGCAGGCACGGCCATAGCGGCCCGGCGCTGGGCGTGGCTCCATGCTTCCGATCTCAGGGAAGACACACACGACAAGATCACAGACGCTCCCTGTACGGGCGATTCCCTCTTCGGGTACAAGGTCGCGGATGCCGTGAACGACATGAAAGAACATTGCACCACCCTACAGACGCTGGCGGTGGACGGACTCGAACGCCACTCTGCTTCCCAGAGAGGGAGTAACTACCGCAAACCATACTACTCCTATAAGAGGTATGGTGCCAGCAGGAAATGGCAGGCCCCTAAGTACAAACAGCCCTACCACTCCTCGTCCTTTCCGAGGCAGCAACAGCGGGAACGCAAACAGAGAAAGCAAACCACACAGCAGGCCGGCAAGAATGCAGCCTCCTCCTGACAATCAGACGCTGCGGGGCGCATCTCCTGTGGGCCGAGACGCGCTGCCTGTGGGCGGCCATCTCACCTTTTTCCTACTGGCCTGGCGGGCCATCACAATGGACAAGTGGGTGATCCAGATCATCGAATCGGGTTACCGCCTGAACTTCGCCTCCCTGCCATGGCAATCCAAACAACCTGTCAGCGATACACCCCCGCATCTAGCTGCTGCAATGTCGGAGCTTCTACGACACCTCCTCACTTCCCAGGTGATAGAGCAGGTGCCTACGGAACAGATCAACACTGGATTCTACTCCCGATACTTCCTTATTCCCAAGAAGTCCGGTGGCCTACGTCCAATCTTGGACCTCCGCAAGCTGAACTTTGCCCTTACAAAGGAAAAATTCAGAATGTATTCCCTCAACTCCATCCTACTCATCAAAAACAGGGAACTGGATGGCTACCCTGGACCTTCAAGATGTGTACTCCCACATTCCAGTTCACAGAGCACACAGGAAATTTCTGCGCTTCATAGTGATGGGTCGCCACTACCAGTACCGGGTGCTGCCATTCGTCCTGTCCCCGGCACCCAGAATCTTCACGAAGTGCGTAGCAGTGGTCACGGCACAGCTTCACAAACTAGGTGTCGCCATTTTTCCCTACCTGGACGACTGGCTCCTCTCCGCCCCCTCACCTTCCGAACTCCGAAAGGCGGTGCATACAACTACAGACATGCTAACCAGAATGGGGTTCCTCCTCAACAAAGAGAAGTCTCGCCTGGACCCGACTCAGAGAATAGAATTCATAGGAGCGATCGACACCTGCACCTCCAAAGCGTACCTGCCGGACCAGAGGATAAGAGCCATCGTGTTCCTGACCGGGAAAGTCTCCTCGACCGGATAGACCACTGCGTGCTGCATCTTGCGCCTTCTGGGGCACATGGCAGCCACTACCTCGGTCCTTCCTCTGGCGAGGCTCCACATGCGCCCTCTGCAGTGGCACCTCCGGACCAAATGGAAGCAGCTCTCCCAACCCCTGAATACCAGTATCCACATCAATGCACGGATCAAAAAGGATCTCCGTTGGTGGACGAACCCGGACAACCTATCCACAGGCAGGGATCTCCAACTGCACAGCCATCAGGTTGTCCTCACCACAGATGCCTCTACCACGGGCTGGGGGGCCCACCTCAGACACCTCAGCACTCAAGGAGCCTGGGCCAGGTCGGAACAGTCCCTCCACATCAACCTGCTCAAACTACGGGCTGTCAGATACGCGCTGCAAACCTTCCAGCCCCAACTTGCGGGGACGTCCGTCCTTATCCAGACAGACAACCAAGTGACAATGTTCTACATCAACAAGCAGGGAGGCACGGGGTCCCGAGCCCTCTGCAGGGAGGTCCTGGCAACATGGTCCCTGGCGCTATCCAACAACTGTGTCCTACAGGCGACTTACCTTCCCGGGGAGCAAAACGCCTTGGCGGACAGGCTAAGCAGACAGCTGCAACCCCACGAATGGACTCTTCACTCGGGAGTTGCGGACAGCATCTTCCTTCGCTGGGAACTCGCCAGATCGAACTCTTCACGACAGAACTCAACACGAAGTGCCCAGTATTCTGCTCCAAACACCCATCAGACAGGAGCCTCGGCTCGGACGCATTCGCAGTGCCCTGGGGCGACTGGACCCTGGCGTACGCATTTCCCCCAACCCCGCTGATCCCCATGACGATACAGCGGATCATCACAGACTCGGCCCATGTCATATTAATCGCACCCTACTGGCCACAGCAGATGTGGTTCGCCATGCTGCTTCGCCTGGCACAGGAGCCACCGATTCGGTTGCCAGTGAGGCCGGATCTACTCTCCCAGAACGACGGCAACACGCTGCATCCCAACCTACAGGTCCTAGCCTTGACAGCTTGGAGATTGAAAGGGTGAATCTCGCAGCCCTCCATCTGCCCTTGGAGGTGCAGCGGATAGTTTTGGCCGCTAAAAGACCCTCCATTCGAAAGTCTTACAGCCTTAAGTGGAAACGCTTCAGTTTTTGGTGTGCAGACCAAGGGATCAGCCTGGTCTCGTGCCCCGTACCCCAAATCCTGCAGTACCTCACCTCCCTCTTCAACCTTGGGTTGAAACCCCAGTCCATTAGAGTTCACCTCGCAGCGATTGCATCCCTGCACGAACACGGGCGTGGCGCAGACATGGGATCTCTCGCTGCATTGCCCATTGTAGCCCAGTTCATGAAAGGCCTTGCGAATCTCCGGCCTCTGGTACACAAGCCTGTACCCACGTGGGATCTCAACCTTGTACTCCAACAGCTCACTCAGGAGCCTTTCGAACCGCTCCAATCGGCGGACTACAAGTTCATGCCATGGAAGACACTCTTCCTCATTGCCATCACCTCGGCCAGACGTATCAGCGAGCTGCAAGCGCTCGTGGTACACCCACCATACACGCAGCTCCACCATAACCATGTCTCTCTCCGAACTCATCCCAAGTTCCTGCCGAAGGTCGCATCGGCTTTTCACGTGAACCAAACGGTCGAGCTGCCCACCTTTTTTCCGGCTCCACACAACTCCCCGGAGGAGCAGCGCCTTCACTCTTTGGATTGCGTCAAGAGCACTGCGCACCTACATCGACAGGACATCCGCCATCAGGCAAGGGGCCCAGCTCTTCGTGTCATTTGACCCCAACAGGCTCGGGCGGCCCGTCACCAAGCGCACACTCTCCCACTGGATATCGGGATGTGTCGCCTACTGCCTCCAAAAGGCAGGCGCACCTCCGGGCAGCAAGGCCGGCGCTCACCAACTCCGTGCTCTAGCTACCTCACTTGCCAGCCTGCACGAAGTTCCAGTGGGCGACATCTGCAAAGCCGCGACCTGGTCCTCACGGCTCACCTTCCAGAAACATTACTGCCTTGACCTCCAGGCTGAGACCGATAGTTCATTCGGCCGGACGGTCCTAACTGCAGCCACCTCAAGGTCAACTACCAGAGACAAGGCTGCGTTGCCCTCGGACTCAACCTAGACATATGTCACCGGGGACGCCTTGTTTCTTACTCATATTGCCCCTTGCACATGACCTGCAACTGCCCTGTTGAGTTTTTTGCACATGCCTGTTCATGCATTATGTTGTTGCTGCACTGTCGTTGTTTGCACTAACTTGTTTTTGCACTGTTTGCTCACTTTTCGCAGTTGCCACGCGTCAGCCTGCGTTCTTGTTTTTTGCACATGATAAATTTGCACTGTAGTTTCACTGTTGCTATCTGCACCCAATAAAATCTAGACTACCCGTGCAAGTGTGCATCCTTTCCAACGCATGCCTCCCTCATCCACCACAGCTAGTCTTCTCAGCCTGGGAGGCACCAGGTGTGGCTGACACATCCTGCATGTCCAAGGAGAAAACGGGGTTACTTACCTGTAACAGGAGTTCTCCGTGGACAGCAGGATAAGTCAGCCACACACTCCCACCCACCTTCCCCTGTATGAGGCAGGCCTGCTCCCTAGCCAGTACGCCTCACGGCAAAGCTAAGCACTCACTGGCCTGGCTAAGGGCGGGCTGGGGAGGTGGGGCCACTCGCACATGCTCAGAAACTCTGAGCTCTAGAGAGCACTTCCGTCATGGCGCCGTCGGATGACGTCACCAGGTGTGGCTGACTTATCCTGCTGTCCACGGAGAACTCCTGTTACAGGTAAGTAACCCCATTATCTCTGAAGTCCAGTCTAGATCTATTCCATGTTTTAAGGTGGAAAGAAGGCCAAAGGACTGCAAGGATGGTTTACAGATTAGGTCAGAGATGCTGTTGTAACCAAAAAAGAAAAAAAAAAAAGCATCTTTTAGGAAATGTTAAAAGGAGCCAAATGACAAATATGGGAAACAACATAAGCACTGCCAAGTTAGCTGCAAGGCACTGGTAAGACAGGCAAAAAGAGAATTTGAAAAGAAGCTTGCTATGGAAGCAAAAATGATTTAATAAAACTTTTTCAAGTACATTCATAGCAAAAAAAACCTGTGAGAGAATCAGCTAATCTATAGGATGATAAAGGTGCTAAAAGGAGTGCTAATGGAGGACAAGGTTGTAGGTTGGAGACTGAATGTTTTGCTTCAGTCCACACTAAAGAAAATATAGAGAAGTTACCCATCTCTGAAATGGTATTTAAAAGTGAGGAATCAGAAGAATTGAAACAGATCTCAATAAACTGAGAAAATGTATTACAACTATTTAATAAACTAGAGTAGCAAATCATCTGAACTGGATGGTATTCATCCCAGGGTGCTGAAATATGAGATTGCAGACCTAACTATTAGTAATCTTTGAGCTATCATTAAAAATTATCTGTAGTACCTGGAGAATGGACAATGCAATGCCAATTTCTATAAAGGGTTCCAAGGGTAATCCAGGAAACTACAGACCGCCGAGTCCAAAGTCAGTACTGAGCAAAATGATAGAAACTATTATAAAAAAAAAAAATTACTACACGTAGATAGTTATGGTTTAATGTGGGAAAGCCAACATGGATTTAGCCAAGGAAAGTCTTGTCTTATTAATCTTATATTTTTTGAAGGTGTGAATAAACAGGTAGATAAAGATGATCCAGTTGATATACTATATCTCGATTTTCAGAAATCCTTTGACAAGGTCCCTCATGAGAGACTCTTGGTGAAATTAAAAAGTCATGGGATAGGAGGCAGTGTATATTATGGATCAGGAACTGGTTGCAGAATAGAAAATAGAGTATGGCTTAACTGCCACTTTTCTCAGTGGAGAAAGGTGAATAGTGAAGTACCCCAGGAATTGGTGCTATGCCTGCTACTTTTTAACATATTAATAAATTTATTTACATTCTCTTATATACCGTGCTATTCTGCATCAGTGCGGTTTACATTGAACAAACTGAAATTACATTGAACAGGGCATTATAACTTGGAGATAACTATTTTACAGGGAACATGGGCTATGGAGGGAAAAAGTAATTAGATCTTACCTGCTAATTAGTGTTCCTGAAGGAACGACAGTTCAGTCCCTTCACTTCTGGGTTGCGCAACCCTTCCAGCAGCTTGGAGGCTGAGCTCAACCTTTTTGGGGGATGGAGCGGTATAAATACCACTGGAGCTACCCACAGACCCCAGTAATCGAATGAAAAAGCAGACTTAATGAACTTCCATTAACAATCTACCTAAACTAACACCGCAAAGAATATCTAACAACCAACTTCTTTTTCTTTTCTTTTTTTTATTAAGGAATAGGAGTAGGAGCGGGGGAATGGGCCCCGGGAGGAGGTGGTTTCCATGAGTCTGCCCGAACCGCCTTTCACTTGCACTCCCTCTCCTAGAACTGGCCTCACGCTCGGTCCGTAGCTCTGCCCCTGATTAATAGACCTGAACGGCTGCCGGAAACCAGGTGGGATCAGGGACTGGACTGTCGTTCCTTCAGGAACACTAATTAGCAGGTAAGATCTAATTACTTTTTCCTTATCGTCACTCCAGTCCAGTCCCTTCACTTCTGGGATGTACCAGAGCAGTTCAATCCTGGGTGGGATCCGGCAGACCGGACTGAAGAACCGCCAGAGCAAACCGAGCGTCCGCTGAACTCTGCATGTCCAGCCTGTAATGCTTGGTGAAGGTATGCAGAGAGGACCAAGTCGCTGCCCTACAAATATCCAGAGGGGGAACTAGACTGAATTCTGCCCAAGAGGTGGCCTGTGCCTGCAGTCCCACCGGAACCTGTTTCCCTTTCAGGATGTAGGCGGAAGCAATCGCTTCTCTGATCCACCTTGAAATGGAGGCCTTGGCGGCTGCCTCCCCTTTGTGTGGTCCTCCGAACTGAATGAATAGCCGGTCGGATTTCCAGAAAGGAGCTGTGCAGGAGAGGTAACGCTTCAAGGCCCTCTGGACGTCGAGGAGGCGAAGCTTGCTATCCCTACCTTCCTGTCCCTCAGCCGAGAGGACCGGGAGAGTAACTGTCTGGTTCACATGGAATGGGGAGATAACCTTGGGCAAGAAAGAAGGAACCGTGCGCAGGACCACCTTGTCCTTGAGAAATGACAGAAAGGGGGGTTGAGAGGACAGCGCTTGTAATTCGGAAACCCGTCTGGCCGAGCAGATGGCGACCAGAAACAGTCTTCAGGGTTAAATCCTTTAAGGAGGCCCTCTTTACTGGCTCAAAGGGTTCCCCGATCAGGGCATTCAGCACCAGGTTGAGATCCCAAGGGGGGATGACCGATCTCCGTTGAGGCCGCAGACGTCTAACCGCTCTTAGGAACCTGGACACATCCGCGTGGGCCCCAAGGGTCTTGCTGCGGACCTTACCTCTATAGCAAGCGATGGCAGCCAGCTGGACTTGTAAGGAACTGTGTGCCAAGCCCTTGTCAAATCCTGCTTGCAAGAATTCCAGAATCTCCGGAACTGAGGCCAATAGGGGCTTTCTTCGGTGCTCCGCACACCATGCCTCGAAGATGCACCAAACCCTTACGTAGGAGAGGCAGGTCGAGCGCTTCTTAGCTTTCAACAGCGTCGTGATTACCGCTCCTGAATAACCTCGTTTCAGGAGCCGCGCCCTTTCAATAGCCAGGCCGTAAGCGAGAATCGATCCACGTGAGGCATCCGAACCGGGCCTTGCCTCAGCAGGTCCCTTTTGCAAGGGAGCCGCCAAGGCCGGTCGGCGACCAACCTCACCAGATCCGCATACCAGGGGCGGCGAGGCCAAATCAGGAGCTATGAGGATTACTAACCCCTGGTGGGACTCCACCCGCTGGAGGACCTTTCCGATAAGGGGGGAAAACATAGAGAAGACCCTCGGAGGGCCATTTCTGGGACAGGGCATCCAGGCCTTCGGACATTCTTTCCTTCCGTCGACTGAAGAATCGGTCCACCTTGGCGGACGAGAACCTCGCCATGAGATCCATGACTGGGAGCCCCCAACGTGTCACTATTTGGTCGAAGGTCTCCTGCTCCTGCTCCAGTTCCCACTCTCCGTGATCTATCTTGTATCTGCTGAGGTAATCGGCGTGACGTTGTTCGCGCCGGCCAGGTGCTGAGCTGAAAGCGCTTCCAACCGAACTTCCGCCCACTGGAATAAAGCGTCCGCCTCCTTCTCCAAGGCGGGACTGCTGGTGCCGCCCTGGTGGTTGATGTAGGCCACCGTGGTGACATTGTCGGAGAGAACGCGAATTGCTCTTGTTTGTACTAAGGTCTCTAGGGCCTTGAGCGCTAGGGTGACGGCCCGCAATTCCAGTCTGTTGATGGGCCATTGAGACTCCAACGGTGTCCAGCGACCCTGGACGAATTGATCCTCGCAGTGAGCTCCCCAGCCTGCCAGACTGGCGTCCGTCGTCAATAGTAACCACTGATGAGGTTCGAGGGGCGTCCCGCGTTCCAGATTCCTTGGGCACCGCCACCAGAGGAGGGACTGTTTGGTCCGCGGAGCACAAGGCAGCTGCATTGACAGGGGATGATGCTGGGGGGGACCACCGACGCAGTAGAGCCCGCTGCAAAGGCCGCATGTGAGCCCTGGCCCATGGCACTACCTCTATCACCACCGCCATTGTTCCCAGTACCTGGAGATAATGCCACGCTGAAGGGTTTCGTCTGCCCAGAAACTGCGAGACCAGGAGCCTTAGGTCTCTTGCCCTCATTCGTGACAGGAACACTCTGCCTCTTCTGGTGTCGAACCTTGCTCCGAGATACTAGAGTTCCTGGGAGGGATCCATCCTGCTCTTTGTTCGATTGATGACCCATCCCAACTCCTCCAGAACCTGAATTACCCTGGCCGTCGCCAAGCGACTTTCCTCTTCCGACTTTGCCCGGATCAGCCAGTCGTCCAGGTAAGGGTGTACTAGTATCCCTTCTTTCCGTAGGAAAGCCACTACGACCACCATCACTTTGGTGAAAGTCCTTGGAGCCGTAGCTAGGCCGAAGGGCAGGGCCTGGAATTGAAAGTGGCCTCTTGGCACTGCGAATCTCAGGAACTGTTGATGGGACTTCCTGACCGGAATATGCAAGTAGGCTTCTGTCAAATCGAGGGACGTCAGGAACTCTCCGCCCCTTACGGCTGCTATGACTGACCGTAGGGTCTCCATGCGGAAGTGTGGTACCCTGAGACAGCGGTTGACCTGCTTTAGGTCCAGGATCGGACGGAAGGATCCTTCCTTCTTTGGTACCACTAAGTAAATCGAGTACCGACCCGAGCCGCACTGGTCTGGAGGTACTGGGACCACAGCCCCGAGCGCTATTAGACGAGCGAGAGTTGCCTCTATGGCCGACCTCTTTATAGGAAAGGCTGGAAGTATTTGTTTTGCAAATTCGAGAGCATAGCCCTCTCTGATCACCTCTAGGACCCATTGATCGGACGTGACCCGGGACCAGGCTGGAAGAAACCGCCTTAACCGTCGGCCCACCGGCAGCCCTTCCCCCTGGACCCCTGTCATCTCATTGTTGTTTTCTGGGGCCCGAGGAGGAGGAGGATGACCCAAAACCTCGACCTGCTCCTCGAAACCCTCTAAAACCTTGACCCTTAGAGGGAAAACGGCCCCTGGGAAAGGGGTTTGACCTGGCTGGGCGAAACCTGCGAGGGTCCCGAGGCTGGTTACGCACTGGGGCTAGAGGGCGCCCTTGCTTCGGTCTGTCTTCCGGAAGCCTGCCTCCCTTAGACTCGCCAAGGTCCTTTACCAGCTTCTCTAAATCCTCTCCAAATAACAGCTTCCCCTTAAAGGGAAGTCGACTCAGGCGTGCCTTTGAGGAGTCATCAGCTGCCCAATTCCGTAGCCACAAATAACGCCTGGCCGCCACCACCGAGGCCATGTTCTTGGCCAGACTTCTGATGAGGTCATACTGACTATCTGCCAAGTAGGCTGCTCCGGATTCCAACCTGGCAGCGTTGGCCTGCGTCTCGCCCGCGGAGCCCTCTGCTGCGTGAAGCTGTTGTGACCACCTTAGACAAGCCCGGGCCACCCAAGCTCCTGAAACGGAGGCCTGCAAGGCGAGAGCACTTACATCAAAGGCTTGCTTCAGGAGCGTATCCAGTTTTCTGTCTTGAGAATCCCTTAAGGCCGTGCTGCCCTCAACTGGGATAGTAGTCTTCTTAGTAATTGCCGATACCGCTGCATCCACCCTGGGAGACCTCAGCAGCTCTTTGTCTGCCTCTGGAAGAGGATATAGACGAGTCATGGACCGGACTCCCCTTAAACTTGACTCTGGTTGGTCCCTATTCTTCCTGGATCATCTGACGCACCACCCTGTGGACCGGAAAAACTTTCTGGGATCTCCTGATGGCCTGGATTAAAGGGTCCTCCAAAGCCTCTTCCTCCGCTGGCGTGTCTGAGGCTACATTGAGAACTTTCAGGGACTCATTAATTAATGCCGGGAGTTCTTCCCGACGAAAGACTCTAATTATACGGGATTGATCTTCTTCTGGGATCTCCCCTTCCTCAGGTTCCTCCTCTTCCTCATCCAAGTCCTTGTCAGAGTTATCCTCCTCCGGGGAACCCTGAGAGAGGGACGCGAAGGGCTCCTCACAGCTCAGACGGGGGCGCTTCGACGGTATGCCGGAATCCGGATTGCTTGCTCTCAAGGGTCTGGCTGACTTGTCTTCCGCCGACGACCCAGCCTCTCCTGCCCCTAAGCCTTGCTTACGTAAGCAATAAGCCTTGAGAAGTAGGAGAATGAAGTCAGGAGAGAAAAAATCCCCGGCCCCTCCTTCTCCTGTGGGGGAGGGGGCAGAGGCAGGGTGGGTAAATCAGATGACGTAGACGGAGGGAACTGAGACCCCCCCTCCCCTTCTAGAGGGTCTCCTGACCCCTGAGAAGAATGCGTCATGGCCAGGTTAATTTCTTGCTCCATGGAGGCAGCCACTGCAGCGCAACCCCTGCAGATTCCTGCCTCCGAGGAAGTACCCCTGCGGGTGCCACAGGATGGACACCGATACTTGCCCGCCATGTCCCTGACAAGAGTTACTGAAGCCCTTCCTCTCCGAGGCTTACACAATTGGTCTAAGCAACAAAACTGCACAGAACAGATACAGAGGACGACTGCCCCTTAATAACTGTGTGTGTGAGTGCTCTCTCCTCTGGCAGATAAATTAATAGGTCCCCCCGAAAAGGAACTAACACATCAGCAAAAAACAGGGTTAACACTAAATCAACTTTGAAATCAAATAAATCAAAATAAATCAAGAGAGCAGATGGATTAAAAATAAATAAATAAACCCCAGTCCCTTAGTCCCAAGTACTTGTGGTTTATTGTTGCTGTCTGGGCCCGACTCTGCGGTCACTGCCCGTTGGCTCTACACGTGGTAGGCCTCACCATGTGGAGACCAGAACGGGGGACCGCGAGTCTGTCCACCGGGCCGTTCCTCCCTCTGAATGCCGCTTGTAGCTGGGAACCGCTCTCCGGATTAAAGAATCGCCGCTTTAAACAGACTCCCCGACTTCCGGTGACGTCGAGCATGGTGGCTGCTCTCTGAGGGAGCTCCGGGGCGCTGGTGAAACTAGCTAAAAATTAGAGCGACCCTTACCCTTTCTGCAGAGTACGTGGGCAGAGCCCAATACCCCCGACAAAGGAGAGGATGTCGGTGAAAAAGCGGTTGTCAGAATTCCGATCCTCTTACGCTACAACGGAGGAGAAAGGCCTCACCGACCGCATGGCGGGCGTGGAGGTGGAGAGGTCCGACTCAGACGGAGACTCGGATGGCGGCCCTGACTCGCTGGGGAGCCTGAGTGGCTCACAGCCTTCAAGGAGTAGTTGAAGGCGGAAATGGGCTCCTTTAAGAAAGATCTACGGGAGACGCTGACTACGCTTAAGCAGGACCTAAAGGAGATCGGGGCCCGAGTGGAGGCGGCGGAGGAGCGCCTAGAGCAACAAGAGGAGACGGTGAACGATTTGCGGAGCGGTTGGGCGGAGTTGCGGCAAGCCCAGGAGGCACTCCGGGCGAAAACGGAGGATCTCGAGGACCGCTCGCGTCGGAGCAATGTCCGCGTGCGGGGCATCCCGGAGGAGCAGCGCTTTCAGGACTGCGAAGGGACACTGACGCGGCTGTTCTCCGCCATCCTGCAGGAGGCAGAACCTGAAGGGGAGTGGGCGGGTAGACCACTGCTAATGGACAGGGTCCACCGGAGCCTCGGCCCCCCGAGAGATAATAAGCCCCGGGGCGTGATTGCCTGCCTGAGCTCCTATAAGATGAAGGAGAAGCTTCTCACTGCGGCGCGGAAGCTTGGCCCATATCAGTGGGAGGGGGCCAAAATAGAGCTGTACCAAGACTTGTCGGCTGGTACGCTGCAACGGCGGTGGGAACTGCGAGATGTTACATCAGTACTGCGCCATGAAGGGTGGCGGTACAGATGGCTATACCCTTTTGGCCTATTAGTGACAGTTAAGGGCAGCACCCGTCGCATCCAGGGTGCGGACGGGGCCTGGCAGACCTTGCGAGACATGGGGGTGGAAAATATCCCGGAGGCACAGCTGCGGAGCCCGCCAAAGGGCCAACGTCCCCAGGAGCGGACTGCTGGGACGAAATGGCAGAGAGTGGAGAGTAAGAGCCGGAGGCTAACCAGGCTCTCTGGTGGCAAAGAGCATGCATCGAGGGTGGAGGACAAAGGGGTCTGAACCAAGCCCTGGACGCTACACTAGCTTCATCTGGGATCTGGCTAGGGCACCAGTTGCAGACTTATAAAACTGGCCTGGAGGAGGCTGCAATCAGAGAGCCCTGGAGTGGTACTACTTCGGGGGCCTCGAACTAGGGGTTCCGCTACCCTAAGGCCAAGAGACAATTATAAGGTCAGCGGTGAACCCCCCGACAGCGCTACAGTTGGATATTTTTGTTTATGCTGGGCCACCAGTACAGCCTCCCCCCCCCCCCGAGATGGATGGAGCACTGCCGGGGGGGGGGGGGGGGCCTCAGGTGGGTCCGTAATTTTGCGAATTGCATCCCAATGGGCCATGGCCCGAGGGAAATATGCTTTAACTTATAGCCCAACCCCACAGTGCTGGGTAAGACTGCAGCGGGCTGAGACTTTTAAAAGCAGAGCATGTTATGACTGGGGGAAAACTGGGGGGTTTATTTGGGGTGGAGGGGGGTGATGCTATATAAGTTGTTTAATAGGATGTTTTACAGAATGTTGTATAGTATTAACGAAAGCGAATCCCTGTTTTTTGTGTACACTGATGCATATGGAGGGAGCGGGGGGATGGTGAGGGCGGGGGGTCGGGGCGGCTGAGCGAATGTTGGGGGAGGGCAAAGTGGGGGGGGGTGGAAGGCGGCTGAGGGGGAAGGAGCGCTGTGGAAGGGGGGATGGGGTGGTGGGTGGCCTGGGAGGGGTAGCAGGGCACAGCGCGGGAAGATGTAGGATAGGAGGGGGGAAGAAGGGGTAAGGGGGAAGCGGAAGCGCCCGGGACGGTCACTGGGGGGGTCGGGGATACTCCGGAGGGAGACGTAATGCAGGGAGGGAGAGGGGGATGGCGGGGGGGGGGAGGGGGCAGGGGTCGGGTGGTAAGCAGCGGAGGGCAGCAGGTACTGGGTGGGAAGGGAGGGGGGCGCATGATAGTTCGGTATGGGGCGGATAGGATCCCTTAATGTCAAAGGGCTCAACAACCCCCAGAAGCGGTGGCAACTGTACAGGGAGGCCGCACGGCTTGATTGGGAAGTAGTGATGATACAGGAGACCCACTTGAGGAGGAAACATGAGGGGCTGATGAATAATGTCCGATATCCAATTCAGTATTTTGGGAGCCTGAGGGGGGCGGCTGCGAGCAAGAAGGGGGGTGGCGGTACTGTTCCGGCGGGATAGTACGTTTAGGGTGGGCAAGGTGGAGAGGGATGAAGCAGGCCGGGTGCTCCTATTGGGAGGGGAGTGGCAGGGCGAACAGGTTACCCTGGTTAATATTTATGCCCCGAATGTACAGCAAGCAAAATTTTGGAGAGAGGTGCAGTCCTTCTTACTTAGGCACGTCCAAGGGAGGTTAATTATGGGGGGAGATTTTAACTTGGCTTTACACCCTCGGTGGGATAGACAAGCTGGGGGGGGGGGGGGGACGGGAAGGGAAAGGTCCGTAAGATTCTCAAGCACATATTGACTGCGCATCACCTCAGTGATGTTTGGAGGCAATTGCATGAAGGGAGTAGGGAATATACCTTTTACTCTGCCCCCCACGACAGCTATAGTCAGATCGACTATATCTTGCTGCCGGAGGGGTGGGGGCCTAGGATCCAGGAAGCGCTCATAGGGAACATCACGTGGTCGGATCATGCTCCAACCTGGGTGAGTGTGGGGGGCCCTAGGGATGGGGGGGGTGTTCGGTTTTGGAGACTAAATGAGAGCCTCCTAAGGAAAGTGGAGGTCGTGCAGGATATTAAGGGCTGTCTGCGGGAGTATTGGGAGCTAAACGACACGGGGGATGAAAGCGGTAGTGAGAGGAAGGCTGGTGATGTGGTCATCTCGCTTTAAGAAGCAGAGGATGGCGAAGGAGGAGGCGCTTCAAGTCGAGATCAAGCAGGTGGTCGAGAAATACCAAGGGCGGGGGAACAAGCGGGACCTCCAGCGCCTTAATCAGCTGAGGATGGAGCTGAATAAACTGCAAGTGGACGAGATAGGGTTCCAGATGACGAGGTTAAAACAGCGATACTACGAATGGGGGGATAGAGCGGGAAGATTGTTAGCCAATAAACTGCGGAAACGGGAGGCCCAAACCTCGATAGTGGGGCTGGTGGGGGAGGATGGGGAACAGCTGAAGACGGAGAAACAGATCGGGGAGCGCTTTTGTCAATTCTATCGGGATCTATATAAGAAACCGGAGGGGGAGAGGGCAGGAGCCCAGGAGGCCTATCTGGATGGGGTAGAGCTGCGGTGTTTGGAGGAAGGGGAGACTCAAGCCTTAGAGGAGGATATCACCAGGGAGGAGGTGGCACAGGCCCTGAAAGCGCTCCCGGCGGGGAAAGCCCCGGGGTTGGATGGCCTGACGGGAGCATTCTATAAAGTATTCCAGGAGGAACTCCTAGACCGGTTGGTCCGGGTGGCGAATGGTGTGCAACGGGAAGGCGGGCATTTGTCGGCAGATATGCTTACAGCGGGGATCACTGTGCTGCCTAAGGGGGGTAGAGACCCGCTACACTGTGGGTCGTACAGGCCCATCTCCCTACTGAATGTAGATGTCAAAATCTTAGCCAAAGTGCTGGCCAATAGGCTGGCGCCAAGGATGCCCGGGTTGATAGGGCTAGATCAAACTGGTTTTATCATGGGGCGACAAGCCTCAGACAACATCAAGAGGGTACTGGAAGCAGTTTGGGGGGTACAAGAACAAGTGATGGAGGCCATGTTGTTGTCCATCGACGCTGAGAAAGCGTTTGACAGGGTGGACTGGGGCTTTCTCTTCTTAACGATGCAGCGGATGGGCATAGGCCCCAAATTTATGCGGTGGGTGCAAGCGCTGTACAGGGGCCCTAAGGCAAGGGTTAAAATTAATGGGCGGTATACGGAGGCCCTGGAGCTGGAAAGGGGGACCCGTCAGGGCTGCCCGTTGTCTCCTCTTCTCTTTGCTATTGCCATTGAACCCTTGGCATGTGCCATCCGAGACAACGGGAGGGTGCAGGGGTTGCAGAAGGGGAATAGCCACCATAAAATATCGCTCTTTGCGGATGATGTCCTTCTGGTGGTGACGCAGCCGGAGGAGTCCTTGCCGGAGATACTTGGGCAGCTGGGACAATATGGGGAGGTGTCTGGGTTCAAAATGAACCCAGACAAGACGGAGGCCCTGAATCTTAACCTGTCTTCGGCCCGGCTGGCAGGGTTGCAGAGGGACTACCCATTTCGGTGGAAAGCGGGGGCCATTCGCTATCTGGGGGTCAATATCACTCCTCAGCCTAGTGGGATGTATGCGGCTAATTATGGTAAGCTATGGAGGGAGATAGAGCGGGATTTACAGCAGTGGGTAGGCTATGAGGTCTCCTGGCTGGGAAGGATTGCATCGGTAAAAATGAATATCCTTCCACGAGTCCTGTACTATTTCCAGGCTTTGCCGGTGGCCATCCCAGGAGCGCATATGCGACGTCTGCAGCGACAGGTGAATCAGTACATTTGGCGGAGGCGCCCGCCTCGAGTAGCGCGCGAGGTGCTGTACCGGAGGCGGGAAGAAGGGGGGCTGGGAGTCCCCAATATGCAGGCTTATTACTGGGCCGCTCAGGCGCGCCATGTGCTGGATTGGCGGGGCGGGGGGGAGGGAAAGACCTATGTAGCACTAGAACAGCACAGTGGGGGGGGGGGAGGTCCCTGGCAGGGCTTCCCTGGATGGGTAGGGGGGAAAGGGAGATGGGGGAGAGGGTTAGTCCGTATGTGAGCCACGTGCTCGGGGAGTGGGATAGGATCAGAAAGGGAGCAGGGGAGGGAGGGGGAGGGGGGTTTTCGCTGATGAGGGAACTGTGTCAAACGGCGGAATTTCGACCAGGGCAGGATGGGGGGGGGGGGGGCTTTCGGCGGTGGGCGAAAGGGGGGTTGCTGTGCTTTTATTAGCTCCTCGATGGGGGTGAGTGGGTACCCTTCGAGACTTTGCAGGAGCAGTATGGGCTGCGAGAGGGGGACCGCCTATATTATGGGCAAGTGGTTTCCTTCCTCCGGAAGAAACTAGGGAAGGAGGGGATGGCTCGGGACTACACCCCCTTGGAGGTGGTTTGGTATGGGAAGCGGACATCCCCGGGGCTTACTTCAGCGCTCTACCGGGCGATCCAGGGGCCCCTGGGGGGAAGCATAGATATATGCGGGAGTGGGAAAGGGACTTGGAAATGGTGCTTGAGGAGGGACAATGGAAGATGGTGTTCGACCAGTTGCGGTTGCTGCCCCTGTCAATTGCTATTCGGGAAAACTGGTGCAAGGTTGTTATGCGGTGGTATTACACAGACAGGGCGTCCAATCTATGCTGGTGGGGGTGTGGGCACGTTTTACCATATCTGGTGGCAGTGCCCGCAGATAAAACCATTCTGGGGGAAGATTCAGGAGTGGATTGCAGAGGTGGTGGGACGAGAAGTACAGTTGGACCCGAGTGGGTTTCTAATGGGGTGGTGGAGCGAAGGGGGGCCGACTCAAGATCAGCGGCAAATTCAGGCGTGCCTGAGTGCGGCCCGCTGCGAACTGGCATATTGCTGGCGGCAGAGGGATGCGCCGCAGGTGGGGCAATGTGTAGAGCGCCTGAGACAGGTGTACTTGATGGAAAAATTGACAGCAGCATGCCGACAAAAAGTGGATAGATTTGAGCAAAGTTGGGATAAGGTACTGTGCTATCTACGCAAAGACACCCAGTACTAGAGGGGGACACAAGGGGGGGGGCTGGGGGGGAAGGGTAGGCGAGGGGGTGGTGGGGGGGGGTTGGGGGGGAGGACGGGGGGGAAGAAAGGGGGTTGCCCATACTAGGTATTGGTTATAGTACTCTAAACAAAAAAACTCCTACACAACCTCGCCTAGGGATTGCAGGGTGGCCGAGAGTCTGCTGATGGTTTTGTATGCTGTATATGATGGTTTGATGACTCATGGCCAAATTGATTGTACGTATATCTGCTTGTGTTGGAACTGTTGTGAATAAAAAGTTAAATTAAAAAAAAAAACCAGACTCCCCGAAGGTAAACGGGAGCTCGCCTCCGCGTCCTTCTGCTCCGGGACGGGAATGGCGGTGGCAATTGGATTGCGGCGGTACCTCCAGCGCTCAGCCACCAGGAGGGCTTCAGCGCGAGGCAGGGCAGTTCTGCGGGAGATCATGCAAGGTCCGGCCGAAACAGCAGCAGAAGAGGTCCTCCTTGCTGCTGCTGCGTGCAGGAAAGCACCTCCGATACCCGGGGGGGGGGGGAGGGGGAGGAGGACGGAGAGAGCAGGCAGGAGCAATTAAAGGTACAGGACCTAAAGAAATTAAACGGATAAAACCAAAGGGTAGATAAAGACAAAAAGAGAAAACTAAAAGGGAAGTTTAAATAAAAAGGAAGACTCCAGTAAGCCCTAGGCTTATGGAACCCTCCAGCTGCTTGGAGGCTGAGAATACTGGGGTCTGTGGGTGGTTCCAGTGGTATTTATACCGCTCCATCCCCCAAAAAGTTTGGGCTCAGCCTCCAAGCTGCTGGAAGGGTTGCGCAACCCATAAGTGAAGGGACTGGACTGACGATAAGGAACTATTTTACAGCGAACATGGGCTATGGAGGGTTAAGTGGCTTGCCCAAGACCACAAGGAGCACCTGTGGGACTAGAAACCCCAGTCCTTCCAGCCCAAGGTTGCTGTCCTCTAGTGGGATTTGAACCCCCGACCTTCCGGCCTGAAGTACCTTGCCCTAACCACTAGGCCACTCCTCCACTCAATGACCTGGAAAAGGGAATGAGTGAGGTGATTAAATAATTGTCATCTGCAAATTTAAAGTTATTAAAACACACGAGGACTGTGAAAAACTGAAAGAGAACCTTGACAAATTAGAAAACTGGATGTCCAAATGGCAGATGAAATTTAATGTGGACAAGTGCAAAGGTTTGCACTTAACAACCCAAACTACGGTTACAGGATGCAAGGTTCCATACTAGGAACTACAACCCAGGAAAGAGATTTAGGTGTCATTGTGGATAATACCTTGAAACCCTTTGCCCAGTGTGCAGCGGCAGCCTAGACAGCAAATAGAATTCTATGATCATAGGGAAAGGAATTCAATTCTGGTCACCATATCTTAAAAAGGATATAGCAGATTTTGAAAAGGTACAGAGAAGAGCCACCACAATAGTAAAGGGGATGAAAGGAAAACAAGCTTTTTATTTTTCCCCCTAAACCCTCCTCCTCCCTTTTCAACCTCTGTTGATAACGCTCTTCTACTCCTTGTTTCCTCAGCCCACAACCTTGGGGGCTCCTCCCTCTCCTTCAATCTGTTCAAACCTCAGCTGTGCTCTGATCTTCTGCCAGCCCCGATATACTCATATAAACCCTCTTCTCAAATCACTTCATTGGCTCCCCTTCCGATCCAATTCAAACTTCTTCTGACCTATAAATGCATTCATGCTGCTGCTGCTTATTACCTTTCCTCTCTCATCTCTTCCTACACACCTCTGCTCTTGAACTCCTCTCCTCTGGTGGATCTCTTCTCTGGTTTCCTTTTCTTCTACTGCCAACTCCAGACTCCTATTGTTTCATCTTGCTGCTCCTTATACTTGGAAGAAACTCCCTGAATCTGTGCGTCAGGCTTCATCTCTCCTTTTCAAATCCATGCTAAAAGTTCACCTCTGAGGCTGCTTTTCGATCCTGATCCGCTTAGTCTTCTTACCTTCCCTAGTTGTATCTTTGTCCTTGCCTGTTGTATTGTCTGTCTTAACTAGATTGTAAGCACTGATGAGCAGGGCCTGCGGCTACACCCCCCCAACAAAAGCATGGGGAGGGGTGACCCGCACTGAGCTGTACTACTAGGTGCACCTATTATTGTCACCTTGCTGGGCAGACTAGATAGACCATGCTGGCTTCTGTCTGCCATCATACACTATGACTATCCTTATATATGTTTCTATACTGCCCTGCGTAGGCCTGGTAGAGCTATATAAGTGTTCAGGAGTAGTATATAGACCTCATATCAGATTATTACAGCATTTCTTCATGATTGGTCACTTTATTACAGTATAGTCCCAAATGGAGAAAGTCTACTGTGCTCCTATCTCTAGCGAAGCAGAGGGAGAGTAGTTTTCTCCATGGACTAGCAGGATTGTGTCAGCCACACCTGGTGACATCCCCTGGGCGGCGCCATGCGGAAGTACTCTCCAGAGCTCAGGTACTGAGCATGCCCAGGTAGCCCACCTCATTGGTCGGCCTCTAGTCCAGCCAGTCTTCTTCCTTCCGCCTTGCCAGCAAGACAGATCCTACTCTCCTCACCAAATTCAACACTTAACTCAATCTCAAGTAAGGACTATTCAACCAGCTGGCATGCCGAAACCGGGGTTTGAAAAATGCCCACGCTGCAGCAAGAAGATGCGCAACTCTGATACGCACGACATCTGCGTACGTTGCTTGGGCCCCAGCCACAGCGTGGAAGACTGCCCCCACTGCAGCCGCATGTCACCGAGGGCCCGCAAATCAAGAGGACACACTCTAAAAGATTACCTGGCTGCCTCAGGTAAAGCTACCGCCTGCTCCGCTGTTCCAGCTCAGGATGTGCCTGACAGGACCCCCATCCTCAGCCTGGCTGCCGCCGATGCTCCTACCACTCCGATGTCCTCCTCAACCCTGGCCCTGCCTCGGCCTGGCCCCTGGGACTCCACCAGCCCCCGGACAATCCAAAATCCCAAAAGAGGCCCCTCCCTGGTAGCAGGTCCCGGCCATGCTGCCGACAAAGATGGCACCGCCCGGAAGTCCTCCAGCTCTGCCTATCTACACACTCACAGAGAAGCCAGAAGCTCAGGTGACCCGAATGCCTCCAATTGCGTCAACAGCTCCTCTCAACTAGCACTGGCTCTACTCTCCGGCGCTGGACAACAAAATTCAAACCTTGGCGCCGACGGAGGTTCACCACATCAGTGCCAATCGCACAAGAGATGGCATGGGGACTTCAACGGTGCCGATCCCCACCACTGCAATCGGCGCAGACACAGCAACAGCACCAATCGCCGGCACCGCGATCAGCGCAGACACAGAGGCAAGATACACAGAAAGCGAAGGGACTCCTCTGACAGCTCCAACCCCAAAGAACCCCACCGCAAGAAGCATCGCCATGCCCGGACCCACAAAAAATGTGGCAGTCGCTCCACCTCCACCAGCTCAGGCAGCAGCATTGTCTCCGATGCCAAAAGCAGGCAGAGCAGTTCCTGTAGCCACAGCTTCTCTGCCATCCTTAAACTTCTCACGCAGCTTCTGCAAGGCACACCACCCACCACGGCTTCTGCACTACATCCTATCCCCATGATCACCTCACCTGGATTCCCCACAAGAGATATATTGGCCATAGATCAGCAGGGAAAGGACCACGCTCTATCACACTGGAAACTTCTAACCTCCCGTCTCCAGCAGAGGAGCATGACATTAAAGCCGTGGTCGGTTCCGCATCCAATGCTCACACCAAATCCAATGATCAGTCCAAATCCACAGAACCAGAAGGCGCTCAACCCCCTACAGAGGACCTTACCTACCCGAAATTCTTAAAGAGGGTGGCGAACACCTTAGCCTTGACAGACACCAACATAGTGGACGAACCTGATCCTGAGGTCCTGAAATACCTCACCGCCCCTAAACCAGCCTTCGCACTACCCATATACCGCAAACTGCGAGAGGATTATCTAGAAGTATGGCGGACCCCAGCCTCTGCCCGCCCATTTCCCAGAAGGCTGGACTCTAAATACCAGGGTCCAACCTATACCTGGCTGCACCTCTCCACAACTGCCCCACCAGTCCATAGTGGTCTCCTCAGCCTTAAAGAGAAGCAAGTCATCTCGCACCCACTCCAACAACCCTCTGGGTCGGGATCAGAAACAACTCGACGATATAGGAAAAAAAAAAAAAAAAAGTCTTCCAAGGGGCCATGCTCAATTCCAGAATCGCCGCACACCAGTTCCAGCACATCATTTTCCAGGACGCCTGCATGGCAAACATAAAAGCGGCTATCTCGTCACTTCCCAAGGAGACACAAACATCCATCGCTGACTCCCTCACAGGCATGTCCGAATGCAGCAAACACCTCGCTAGCACAGCCTTCGACTCCTTTGACACGGCCGTGAGGACCGCAGGCACGCCATCTCCGCCAGAAGGTGGGCATGGCTGCGAGCGTCTGGCCGATGCCCCCTGCTCAGGCGAATCACTCTTCGGGAAGAATGTCACCGACACCGTCAATGACATGAGGGAACACTGCACCACCCTGCAGACCCTAGCCAAGGAGGGCTTTGAACGCCGCGGTGGCCCCCATAAGGGCACCTATCAGCGGAAACCATACTTCAGTTCCAGCAACTACAACGCCAACAGGAAATAAACATCCAGAAAGTGGCAAGGGCCCAAATACAAATCCATCTCCTTCCACGGATCTTATCAGCGCCAGCCACAGAGGGACCGTAAGCAGAACACCAACGTGCCAGCTAACAAAGGAGGCCCCTCCTTTTGACAGACCCAGACAGGTGCCCACACAGATAGGGGGCCACCTGTCACGATTCCTGCAGGGGTGGGAGAGGATCTCCTCCGACTCCTGGGTCCTAAACGTCATTCACAAAGGATACCGCATACGCTTCCTTGCAGCACCTTAACGCAACAAACCATCCAGCAGCACCCCACCTCACCTACGCATCTCCATGGCAGCAGAGCTGATTCACCTCCTAGTGTCTCACGCCATAGAGAAGGTCCCACCGGCAGAAATCGACTCTGGCTTTTACTCCAGATACTTCCTCATCCCAAAGAGAATGGGCGGGATGCGCCCCATCCTAGATCTACGCTATCTAAACAAATTCATCACCAGGGAAAAATTCCCCTGATCCAGGCCAGCGATTGGCTGGCATCCTTGGACCTACAAGAAGCCTACACGCACATACTCATCCACAAGTCGCACAGGAAATACCTCCGCTTCCACGTGCTGGGACGCCACTACCAGTACAGAGTCCTTCCTTTTGGCCTGTAATCGGCTCCAAGGGTCTTCACAAAATGCATAGCCGCTGCAGCAGCACCCCTCCGCAACCAAAACATGTCGGTCTTTCCGTACCTGGACGACTGGCTCTTCACGGCACCCTCCGCCCAAGAACTACAGGACTCCCTGGGAAGGGCGATAAAGCCCAGGGAGGCGAGCGTGGCTGTCATCAACTACGACAAGTCTCAACTGCAAACCTCATAGCGACTGGAATTCATAGGAGCAGTAATCGACACACGGGAGTCAAAAGCCTACCTCCCGGAACGCAGACTGCTCACCATCACCTCCCTGGCCACAGCTACAGCGGAGAACTCCTCTGCGCGGTCCCTCCTCCGCCTCTTGGGACACATGGCGGCAACGACTTCGGTCCTGCCAACTGCGACGATGAAAATGCGTCCGCTCCAGTGGCACCTGTGCTCCCACTGGAACCAGCACTCCCAACCCCCCTCCACCCGTGTACCAATGTCCCACCAAACCAGGACTCTTCTACGCTGGTGGACCATCCCTTCGAACCTGTCGAAAGGGAAGGACATCCATCAGCCCACACACCAGATGATCCTCACCACAGATGCCTCCAACACCGACTGGGGGGGCCCACCTCTGACAATTCAGTACCCAGGGAGCCTGGTCCCAGAGGGAACAGCTTTTTCACATCAACCTCCTGGACCTGAGATCCATCAAGTACGCTCTCCTTGCCTTCCTCCCTCACCTACAAGGCAAGTCCATCCTTCTACAGACGGACAACCAAGTGGCCATGTTCTACATCAACAAACAGGGAGGAACCGGTTCTCACCCCCTCTGCAAAGAGGCTTTGACAATATGGTCCATAGCCTTGGAGAACCACTGCACGCTACGTGCCTCCTACCTGCCAGGCGATATGAACACCCTTGCGGACAAACTCAGCAGACAACTGTAGCCTCACAAGTGGGTGCTGTCCATGGACATCACCAACAGCCTCTTCCACCTATGGGGAACTCCGGCCATAGACCTCTTCGCAACGGAGCAGAATACCAAGTGCCCCCTGTTTTGCTCCAGGCATCCGTCAGCCAAGAGACTAGCAGCGGATGCATTCAACGTGTGCTGGGGGGCGTGGTCTCTGGTGTACGCCTTCCCACCAACCCCAATTATCCCAGCAACCCTGCAACGTATAGTCCAAGACAAGGCATGCGCCATCCTAATCGTTCCCCACTAGCCTCGCCAGATGTGGTTCACTCTATTGTCACGCCTGGCACACGGGAGCCCAAAGCACCTGCCACTCAGACCAGATCTGCTGACTCAGAACTTGGGCAATACGAGACACCCCAACCTCAAAGCCCTTACTCTCACTGCATGGAGGTTGAACGGTTGAAACTCTCACATCTCCACCTACCAGTCGAAGTTCAGGACGTGGTCCTGGCAGCCAGGAGACCGTCCACCAGGAAATCCTATGACCTCAAATGGAAGACATTCAGCATCTGGTGTGCAGCGCGCAACCTCAATCCCACCACATGCCCGATCACCCAGATCCTGCAATACCTCAGCTCTCTGTCCAACCTCGGCCTCAAGACCCAATCCATTTGGGTCCACCTCTCCGCAATAGCAGCCTTCCATGCCCCGGAGGACAGATCAAGTTCCATCGCAACGCTACCCCTTACTTAACGTTTCATGAAAGGACTTAACAACCTCAGGCCCCCAGTCAGACCTCCGGTCCCGCTCTGGGATCTCAACTCTGTTCTGCAGCGCCTAACACGGGAGCCCGTCGAGCCGCTCAAGTCTGCAGACATGAAATTTGCATCATGGAAAACCTTATTAGTGGCTATAACATCCGCCAGAAGAATCAGCGAGCTACAAGCACTTGTGGCACACCCACCATATATACAGCTGCTCCAAGACCGAGCCTCCCTGAGGAGCAGTCCTCGCTTTGTTCCCAAGATCCCCTCCGCGTTCCACATCAATCAATCCATTGAGCTCCCTTCCTTCTTCCCAGAGCCCCACGCATCAGCCGAGGAGCGTCGCCTACACACCTTGGACTGTCTCTGGGCCCTCAGAGTCTACCTCCACAGGACGCTCCCCGTCCGAACAAGTGACCAGCTCTTTGTTTCCTTTGACCCGAACAGGCCGGGGAGGCCTGTCACAAAGAGAACCCTCTCCCACTGGGTGGCCGCCTGTGTGTCTTTCTGTCTCGACACATCATCTGGCCAGACCCCACCAAGAGTTGGACCGCACAAGCTCAGAGCGTTGGCCACCTCCCTGCCAACCTCCGCTCAGTCCCTCTTGCCGACATCTGCAAAGCAGCTACGTGGTCGTCACCACACACCTTCCAGAAGCACTACTGCCTGGACCTCAGGGAGAGCAAAGATGTAGCAGTGGGCAGATCTGTCCTTGCCTGCGCTTTGGAAGGAGCAAGGACCGCACCATGAACGTGAAGCCGCACTGGAAGCATCCAAGCATGCGGAAGTACCGCGACTGTTGCTTTGCATTGACTCCCCTATTGTTGCACTATGTCACTTGACTCACCGATTATTGCACTATGTCACATTTGCACCTTATGCTTGCACTATGTCATGGTATGTCACCTATTTCCATGCACTGTCACCTCACGTGTTGTTTACTGTTGCACCTATGCACACCTGCGCTACGGCACTGTTCCTGCACATGCACCCGTTACCATTAAACGTTATGCCCAGGCTCAACGACTCATGTCTCCTTGTACTTGCCTCCCTCCTCCACCTCCGCACGCCCTGCGCAGCTAGGGAGTCACCAGGTGTGGCCGACGCAATCCTGCTAGTCCATGAAGAAAGCGGTTACTTACCTGTAACGGGGGTTCTCCGTGGATAGCAGGATGTCAGCCACACTATCCCACCCGCCTCCCTGGAGGTCGTCGACTGAATGGACTCGCCTCTAGCCGGGAAGACTAGCTAGGAACATACTGGCTGGACTAGGGGCGGGCCAATGAGGTGGGCTACCTGGGCATGCTCAGAACCTGAGCTCTGGAGAGTAGTTCCACATGGCACCGCCCAGGGGACGTCACCAGGTGTGGCTGACTTATCCTGCTGTCCACAGAGAACCCCCATTACAGGTAAGTAACTTCGCTATCTCTAGCAAGCAGAGAGAGCAGCAGGACAAAGGAATAGGGGAGGGACAAGCATGTACCAGGGTATGACTTCACCAAGAGGGGTGTGTCCTTTTCACTTAACCCTTCCAGCTCTCAGCCCTGCCTTGATTTCTACCTCACTTTAACTTTAAAAAGAACGGCTGAGGAAAGATACTGCATGTAAAAGTATAAACGTCAATTGTGTTATCTCGAGCTGCGAATACCTTGCACCGGACCTGAGGCTTGCCCTGATTCTCGACCTCTTTTGGGCTAGGAAAAAAATAAGACGCAATGCACTGCACGAGAAGAGGCAGTAGCTATCAGCCATTCCCCTTGGGCGGGGGGTTGGCCCACCAGCTTTCTAATCTGAATGAAGAGGTTTATGGGGCTTGTTTACAAAGCTGCAGTAGCCTTGGGGCCGCGACTCTGATAACGATCGAAAACCGCTACCTCAGCTTTGTAAACAAGCCCCTACGTGTTCTCAAAAGCGTCAGCGAGGCAAAGGATGGACAGTTCTTAGCTGCAGCGATTAGATTCATATCAGACTGACTGAGCCTGCCACCTAAAAATCGGATCTCATCCCCCCCCCCCCCCCCCCGCATCAATTCGGAACAGAGTGGGGAAACACAGCTGCTTCACTGAGAACTACGTGTCCTAGCATGCCCATGGCAGCAAAATAATCCTATCAAGCAGTTAGGCCTAACTCCTCATGAAATCATAACTCAGGCACCCAAAATCTGCCGAACTTGTTTTCTGCTCATCTTACAGGACTTCGGACCAGTGTATCCTTGATTCAACAGAAGTTGGCCTCCCGTGCATCACAGACAGCGTTGGTACCATACACTTTTGAATTGTGTGATCTTGTCTACCGCTGGATCCAAGTGAGGGACAAGTGGTACCATCCTATCTACTCTGGACCACATACTGTTACAGCTATAACTCCAACCGCTGTTCAGATTGATAATGGCACTTTATGGATACACAGCAAAGACATTTTTCCAGCCTCTGCCACCAATAGTGATCAACAAATTGTGGGTACAGAACATTGATATCATTCATTATGAACACTTCTCTGAGAGATTCTGGAAAACAAGCAGCTCCACTTAGATCCACTATAAAGACATTGACCTAGTGTTTGTTTGAGATATTAGTATAACTGATTAATGTGTATACTATCAGAAGCCTATTTATCTCCTGTCAGTCCCTAAATGTTAGATCTGCCTCCTGTAATTTTCCTCATTAGTAACCATATTTGTTGTACTTTGCTTGGTATTGTTGTTTTTTAGATTTCTTTCATGATGCATAAGGCCTGCCAATCCCCACTGGGTCCCGGGCAATTCTTTGTGGAGCATTGGTAGGATCACTTCTAGTTCTTTTCCTTCCATACTTATATATTCCTCAACCTGCTCCTCAATCTCTCAACCCAGAAACTGAACAGTTCTTTTCAATATCCTTTAATATTTCCCAGGATGGTCCCTCATGATCCCGAAGGTCCACACTAGGACCTAATCTCTGTAAATCCAGTTCTTGAGGTTGTCCAATTAATGAATCTCTCAGTCTGTATTATATGCACCCCACTGCCAAAGGGAGTCGGGTATGCACCAGTAAATATAGTACCAGTACAACCAGTGGAGTACTCAGGGAACTTGGCTTGCCACGACCTTACCGAACCCTCCACTACTCCATGCTGGGCCCCCACTAACTGGTCCCATACTTGGGAGCAGTTCAGTTTATCTGATCCGGTCCCAGTCCAAGTCTATGCCCCCTATTTGACATATCCATTCTGTATTTTGGGGGGGGGGGGGGGGGGGGGGTAGTCCATTCTGACTCACATCCTTCACTGAAGTGCAATATCACCTACCATCCTGCACAACAGCGATTTTCTGTTTCCCCCAGGTCCATAATTCCTTATAACCTCTCAGCCCCTTATAGCTTGGACCAATGGTTTGTTATCACTAATGCATCTTTGAATGTTACCTGTCGGGGTTTTCGCCCTCTTGTTAATTGTCGTGGCTGCAGGGTTCACCCCAACATAAGTGTAAAGCACAGGACCCTCTTTCAAATAAAGTATCGTGCCACTGAAGTAGAAATTTTATTGTCAGGTATGTAATATCACAAGCTTTGCAAGTTTAAAGTCAATGCTCTAATCTCTATATTACAAATCAGCATGAAACAGGAAAATGAATATAAAATTGTCTTTATGTGCAAAGCACCTGAGGTCTCCTATGAAGGGTCCTGGGGACAGAGTAGCATTGCTCTTCCAAGGAGAGTGTGTGCCAGTCTGTCCAGCCGTAAGAGTTTCTCTCCTATATTTATACTAATTTTTTTAGGCTTGTGAATCAGAACTGCTGATAAGCAGATTTCCTTTCTTTTCTTATTCCCTATTTTTTCAAACAAATCTGCTCCTTCATCTTTTGCCCTCTGCTTTCCCTTGTGGCATCCTGTCTCATCATTCTCATGGCAGATCTTTTCACCTTGTGCTAACCATGTTTCCTGCAGATTAACTTTAGATACTGATGTTGATCAAGTTCTTCTTTCGAGGGGCCCAGGTGGCAGTTTTCACTATGTGTGTAGTTTTCAGAGCCTCTCATTGTGTCAGCTCTATGATTTCAGGATGTTAGCTCATTTCATAGCTCAAACTTGCTAATTCTGCAATTCCAGGGGTGAAAAGGGTCAGCAGGCTATTTCTTACTTAGGCCTGAAGCTGTAGACATTAGCACAAAATGGAGGGCAATAATCCAACCTGCGACAAAGGTACCTGAAGGGGGGATTCATTTTCCCCTTCATACCTCTGCTTATTGGGACAACACATACACAGTGGGTCCTATTTATAGAAATGGTTCTGCAGTCCAGACATATGGATTCAGAACTGGTACCCCTTACTCCTCCTGTTATTTTCCCCGTAATGATCAATCTATCATAAGGCATACTTCAATTGCGTGGGGACAGAATATGAACTGGACCAGAAATACCCAATTCCCGGCTCTTGCAGGCCATTATTGGTATTGTCAGGGTTTCCTGGATCAGGCTATAGGCTTGACTCACCTTCCTTGCACTCTAGTTAGGGCTGAGGCCTATTCAGTGTTAATCCCTCTCAATGTCAGTCACTATCATACAAGCGCCCACAGGCGCAAAAGGGACACCTCCCCCTGGTATGACAAATCCAAAGAGGCTGCTCTCATGGCCGCTTATGAATATATTAATTCCACATATCCACTGACCAAAACACAGCTTGATGCCCTGAGCTATACCTCTTTCATTCCTATATTTCAGACCCCTGCAATTACCGCTGAACTAGGTATGGCCATACGTAGGTTGCAATGTTTGCTTCATGTCCAAATGCGCTCTGTCACTGAATCCATTACTCACCTAGCTAAATCCCTTGAGCAAAACAATCAAATGAGACTGCAAAATAGACAAGCTTTAGCTCTATTGTTAGCAGCTGAGGGAGGGGCATGTAAATTTATTAATGAAGCAAATTGTTGCACAGTTATAGCAAACCATACAATATTTGTACTTAATGCAATGGACAGAATTAGACATTTGTCAGAATTACATTTGGACGATTTCAAGGGCAGGATTCAGGTTGGAGCTTGGTGGAATGTTGCTTCTTGGTTTACAGGCCTAGGCTCTGGCCTACGTGGCTTACTTGTAGCCTGGTTTGGTCTGCTCATTGCTTTATCAGTTGGCTGCTGTGTTTTTTCATTTATTCTTTTTGTAGAAGGTGTTTGACTAAGGTGTCTACCACAACTAATTCTTACCTCCCAAAATCAGGCCAGTGAATATACTACCCTAGCCCGTAGAACTAGAGTTACTAATGTGTATGGTAACCTGTCTGATGCCCAGCCTCTTATTCCAGAGGGGTTCCACTTGGTAGCAGTCCAATATTCAGGTAACAAGTAACTTTATATGAGTTTCCTCTCCTTTCAAGTTCCCTATATTAGGTATAGAGTTAATGGGATTCAGATCTCACGTGGCAACTTTGTCTTGTCATGCCTCTGTCTCTTCAGTGAGTGTCACTGAAGGTTCCAGTTGGCTGAGCATACAAGGGCACACTATGGGGACAGCAGAAGGAACCTGAACTGGGATTCAAGAGGGGAATGAAGGGAAAATGAATCCCGCTTCAGGTACCCTTGTCTCAGGTTGGACTACTGTCTTCCATCTTGTGCCAACGTCTTCAGCTCCAGGCCTAAGTAAGAAATAGCCTGCTCACCCTTCCACCCTGGAATTGCAGAATAAGCAGTCTGAGCTATGGAATGTGCTAACATCCTGAAATCATAAAGCTGGCACAATGAGAAGTGCTGACCTTATCGGCTCTGAAAAATATACAGCTGCTAAAAATGCCACCTGGGCCCCTAGATTAGGAAAAGGGGAATAAAAAGAATAACTAGGGGACAGGATGGAGTTGACCATCATCAGCATCTGGAGTTAATCTGCAGGAAACAGGGTTAGCAAAAGGCAAAGGAACTGGCAGGAGGATGAGAAGACAGGATGCCACAAGAGGAAAGTAGAGAGCAAGAGGTTAAGGACCAGATATGCTTGAGAAAAGGGGGGAACAAGGAGGAGAGGAAATCTGCTTATCAGCAGCTCTGTTTCACAAGCCTAAAAAATGAGTATAAATATAGGAGAGAAACTCTGATGGATGGACAGACACTAGCTGACCTCCACTGGAGTGATGCTGTCTCTGTCTCAGGACCCTTTACACTCAAGTCAGGTGCTTTGCTTGCTATAGATGTATAGATATTGAAATTTGTACCTTATTTAAATGCAAATCTTGTAACCTTGCAGACCTGACAATAAAAGTTTCCACGCTCTTACGGTGGCACGAGCAATTTGTTCAAGGTGGGTCCTGTATATATTATGTACGTTGGGGTGAATATTGCAGCCACAATCCCGAAATAGAGAATCCCCAAATAATCCTAGGGGAGGCCCATGAAAACCCCAACAGCAGCTCTGTAGAAGAAACATTCTGAACTGAGACGAGAGCTTGAGGAAGGGCTCCCACGTCACGAAGACCCTGCCCTGACAGGCGTCAAACAGCACCCTCAGAAACCCCAACCACTGAGATGACTGCCGACAAATCCTGGAATGATAGACTACCCAGCTGAGGTCCTCGAGGAAGGAGGCCACCTGGGAAACTGACTTGTGGGCCTCCACAAGGGAACCTAGATGAATGAGCCAGTCATCCAGGTAGAGGTGTGCACGAATGCCCTCTTTGCGCAAGGCTGCTGCTGCCACTATCATGACTTTGGAGAAGGTTTGTGTAGGCGAGGCAAGGCAGAATAGCCAAACACAGAACTGAAAGTGCTGTCTCAGGATGGCAAAGTGCAGAAAACGGTGCCGACTTCCCAGATGGGTATGTGAAAAGACACTTCCGCCAGGTCAAGAAAAGCGAGGCATATCCATTCAAAAATGAGGTACTCAAAGGCTCCGTTTTACTTCCTGAAGGTCAAAAATTGGACAAAAATTGGGTACCACAAAGTACAGTGGTGTGCTAAAGTCTGGAATCACTTGTAAATTTTACATTTTTTTCAACTTCGTGACCTTATATCTTAATTTCTTTTTCCTCTCAGTGGCTTTTTCTGCATATCTCATAAGTGATAGATTTGGCTATTAGGGCCAACTTTCAGTATTGGTTTGGCCCTTATTTTCTGAGTTTGTTCCCCATAGTTGTCCTGTTAGATTTTCTGTGAAAATCGCATAATGTACATCGTTGGCCAACGCTATATTATTATAAGTATGCTTTAAAATATTATGGACACACACCAGGTTTCCTTCAAATTAATGTATGTAGTCTTGAAAAAGGCTGGTTTTTATGTGTCAGTGATGGCTCAGTACTTGATGGGCCACCCTTTGTTCTTGATCACCTGACTGCACCTTGTCGGCATTGAATGAACCAGTCTGACAAGGTGATCGTTGATGACAACGTGGTTCCAAGCTGCAATGAGTTACTCAATCAGCTCACGCTTTGATGTTGGATGCCTCTTGGATATTTCAAAGCCAACCTTGTGCCACAGGTTCTCGAATGGATTCAGATCTGGAGACTGGGCAGGCCAGTCCATTGACTTGATGTTGTTCTGCTGCTTCCAGCTGATCACCTGTCTGGAGTGATGGCAGGGTGCATTGTCATCTTGGAACAGGAACTGGCCAGGAAACAGCTGGTGTGCTGATAGCACCATGCACTTTTGCAGTATGGTGATGTACTTGGCCCCGTTGACCATTCCATCGACGATATGAAGACGTCCAACACCAGTGGCAACCATGCAGCCCCAGACCATGACCTTCAAAAGGATGCTTCACAGTGAGGTTGAGACACACAAGCTTGAATTCCTCTCCAGGAAATCTCCTCACATAGATGTGGGCCTGGTTACCAAACAGGCAGAAGGTGCTTTCATTGCTGAATAGCAACGTTTCCCACATTTCAGTCGACCAGGTGGAGTGCTTTCTCACCCACACGATCCAGTTGCACCTTTGTATGTCAGCCATCAGTGACTTATTCTGTGTTTTGTAGCCCCAGAGACCAAACTGTTTATGAGTTGACACTAACCTCACTCTTGTCTGACCACTCTCAAAGTAGCTGCAGAGAGGTCAACTTGCGATTAATCAGTGAAATGCATCTTAGTGCATGTCCTGGCGTGATGTTGATGCATGTGAGCGACATTAACGAGGCTCGTCCACCACTGAGCCCGTTTCTTTCTTCTGTACAAGCTTAACAGCGCTCTGACTGCAGCCAACTTTCCTGGCTATCAGATAGCTTGAAAATCCTTCCTCGCTCATAAAGGACACACAAACATGCTCCTCCAACATAAGGATCCGAGTCATCTTCATGGTCAATCCAGAAAGTGTATGAAATTCAAAAATTCCACGCATTTTTATAGCTGCACTGTTGGCTAGATATCTGCATTGTGATTGGTCAGAAATAACGTGAGCATACTGGATAATCTCAATCCAGTTTTGACGCAGGATCCACAAAAATCACAGTAGATATCTCCCAGTGTCTAAAGTATTTAAATTGGAAGCAAGGAATGCAAAAAAGTCAACTCTAATAGCCAAATGTATCCCTTTTAACGTGGTAGAAAGATGAATATGCTGGGCTAACGCAAAATTAAAAACCACAAAAACACAAAGTTAGAAAGTACGAAAAACACAAAACTCACAAGTGATTCCCGACTTTTGCACACCACTGTAGATGGAGTAATGACTGGAACCTCTCTCTGGAGGAGGAACTGGTTGGATGGCTCGTAGAAGAAGTAGGCACTAGCTGGTGGACCAAAATATCTCCCTTTCCCAGGGCGCAACAAGGAAAGCATTGCAAATGGGTAGCAGGCACTTGAGAGCATAGCCCTGGGAGATGATGTTGAGGACCCCCTGCTGTGAAAATAGCATCAACTACCCTACTGGTGGTGCCATCACAGATGGGCTCCCCGCCTCAACAGTGGGAGGACCAAGCAGCACCAGAGAACTTGGCTGGGGCTGCGTAGAAATCCTGTCCTTCTCGGTTGCCTCAAAAGGGCTGTGATTTCTGGCCAAAGCTGAAATAGACGACTTGCTGGGCCGGTAGCACTGGGAGTCGCCAAATCTGGCACATCGTGTGGACAGCGAATAGCTTCGCTGTAAAGAACAGCATGTGGATGACTTTGGCTTGACTTCTCCCAAGACTGTGAGCAGCTTGTCAAGGTGTTCGCCAAGGAGCTTACCTTTAAAGGGAAGCTTAGAGAGGTGCCTTTTGGAGGCGGAATCCGCCAACCACTGGTGCAGCCAGAGCCAGCAATGGGTTACAGTGACTGCAGACACCGAGCATGCCAAGAGGCAAAGCAGAACATAAATGGAATCCGCCAAGAAGGCTGTGACCGATTCCAAGCATGCCAATGCTGGATCCACGGGTAAGTGTTGAATCCAGTGCAAAAAGAAAATGGGTTGCCAGACCACCCCAAATGGATGCTTGGAGTGTCAGGGTAGATCAGGCCTTTCCGAGGAGAACCTCAATCTTCCAGTCCTGCTGATCCTGAAGTGCTGCACCACCTTCTACTGAAATGGTGTGGTGTGTCCAGAAAATCCTGCCACCTGAGCCTCCACTCTTGGAAATGCAAACCAAATGTCCATATGTACTGGTGACCAGATGGTGGTGACCCAAACGGCGAGCTGTGCGTAAGGAGACATCAAGTGAGTCATGCCTGTTGGAGATCTGGTGGGAAAGGAAAGGCCCTAGATGACTTCTGAATGCCCTGCAGGATGGAATCAGCCTGGGGCTGCTGCTGTTCAGGAGGATTAGCAAGGCTTAAGGCATTCCCCACTTAGGCAAAGAGCACTGGTAGCCAGTCCTTGCAAAATAGACGGATATTCTGTGCACTATCCTGGGACATTGGCTAAGGCCGCTGAGGGACCATTCACCATCCTCGTGGTTGGAGGCTTCCAAACTCTCTTCGGCTGAGAAAAAAAACTTCCTCCTCTGAGACCACAGATGACCAAGCACTTGAGACCCAAGACACCCCCCCCCCCTTGGGGGGGTGGCTGCCATCCTTATCAGCAGCATGCAGTCAAGTATGCTTCCAGGATCCTGATGCAGAGTGCATCGCTGCTTTATGGGTGGAGACGGAGTGGTGGGTCCATTGCTTCCTCTGCTGGCGCATTTGTCCTGGGGTCTGCAGGGCAGGTAGTGAAGAGGAGACCTCTTAGTTATACATGGGAACAGTATTGGAGATCTTCCCTGGGTAAGCAGAGCAAGCTGAACAACCCTGGTCCATCAGATCGTTGTGCTTTGTGCTGCCTACGATGCCTCTCTGCAAGAAGGAAGGCATCCAGTAAAAGGAGCGTTGGCGGCCAAGAGAAGCAGCTCCATGGCTCAATAGTATTAGAGACTGACAGGGAGTAGCTGGTACAACCGAAGTCTGCCAGCACTATCAGACCACTTGCCCCAATTGCGTGCCCCAGAGGTAAGAAAGATGACTGCTGCACTTTGCAGCAGCTCGTCTGTGCCATCAGATCGCTAGCGTAGCTTCCCTTAACTGGTCACTGCAGCAGCACCCACGTGGCTGAGGGGAAGGAAAAGATGGCCACCACACTTTCTGCTGCCATGGAAAACCTGGCCGGTAACCAGACTCGAGGCAGGAACAGATCACTCAATAGCCAAGGCTTTGAGCCGAATAAAAAAAAAAACACAACTGTACGAGCGACCGGAGTCTCTATGTCCCAGGACAGTAAAGAAGAGTAGCAGATGAAGGGGGAAGGAACATACTCACTGTGCCCGATGTGATCGCAGGAGTAGTAGAGCAGGGGAGCCAAGCAGACGCTGCAAGAAGGCTGACGAAAACTGCGGCTGTAGTTAAGCTCCATAAGAGCACTGAAGGCTCCCACTGCTGCCGGCCTACCAGGTCCTCGTAACCTTGAGGTGGCCTCCCCCTCACTTAATGGAAGCTCGACTAGTCCTCTTGACCAGGAGCTGAACCAGATCCCCAAGAAGATGAGCTGGGAAATTCCAGAGGGGCACCTCCTGTGCGCCCTGAAAACGTCTAGCTGAAATTAGCAAATTAAAGGAAAATCTGAAAAGAAAAACAAAACAAAAAAAAAAAACCAGGAACACACCAGCATCTGCTTGAGACAGAGAAAATACTGAAGGAGACCCTCTAGGGGTGCAGCTATATATCTACCAGGGCTCAGCCAATCAAGCCTCTGGTATTTTTTCTCTGTCTCCAACATCTGCTGATAGGGAGAGCTAAACCCACTTGTCTGGACTGGTCTAGCAGGATGAATTGGAAAGTTTTCTGCCACTTTTTCCAAATTTGTAAAGTTGCATACTTGAACGGATTCTCCACAGCCCTCCATCCAAGTCTCAGAGGTGGGCCTCTATATTCTCATTCTTCCCTTGCTCCATTTAAACCCATTGGGTGGTTTCCCCTACTCCCCTCCAGGTGAACAAAGCTCTCAATTGCGCTGCATCATGATAGGTAGCCAGGCAGGGTACCCCCAACCACTGTTCCCTCTAAGCTGTGCGCGTGCACACACTTTGCCAAGCGAGCGCACATACTTTACAACAGAGCGCACAAAAATTACGGCTCTGATTCTGATAGAAAACAACAGACGTCTTAAAATTTAAAAGTTATGATTGTAATTACTAGAAATTTCCCGCTTCATTTAGTAATCGTCTATTTTCATTTAATTTGATTAAATCAATGTGGTGTACATACTGTATTCTGACGTGTAGTAAAATTTTAAAGTATATAACTCCGAGTGTCATTATGTGGTGCACAAAAATTTAACTTTCCTTCAAAAGCTGCACACAGCTGATATTTTATGCGCACACAGCCTACAGAAAATTAGAGGGAACATTGCCCCCAACCCCCTCCTCCTTCCTCTTATACACTGTAGAGCACAAACCCCCCCCCCCCCCAATGTACCTCATAATATTATTTTGTAAGCTCTTCAATTGCACTTGTGGGATAGCACATGGCAGAGAGGTAAATAAAAACAGGAGCCAAGGGAGTATGTTCATTTTTATAACTGCTATACGTCCAAGCCAAGACATGTGGAGCCCTGTCCACCTAAAGAGATGTCTCCTAATATTCTCTATTAAAGGTTTATAATTCCAGTCCTTAAGATGGTCAATGGTGCCCCCCCAATTGTATCTCTAAGTATCTATAATTGTTGTGCATCCACCTAAATGGAAACACACTCTCAAGTCCCGCTTTTAAATAATCTGGGAGGTTAAAGCCTAATATTTCTGTCTTACGCATGCTGATTTTTTATCCCACCATATTGTTCTATAGCTTTCAACAATATTGATAGGGAAGTTAAGGGCTTATTTACAATAAACGTCATCTGTGAAAAGTGCTATTTTAGTTTCTGTTCCACTAGTCACTACCTTCTGAATATTCCAATCCAAATTATCAATGTCCCTGTTGTACATTGCCAAGTTACAATGTAAACCGCTTTGACTGAAATGATAAAGCAGTATAAATTTTAAAAAACCCTTAAATAATTAAAGAAATATCTGCCTGTTGCCTAATATATGCTGCAAGTGCTCCTATCACAAGAGTGAACAATAATGGTGAGAGTGGGTAGCCTTGACGTGTACCTCTCCCCAGTACAAAACTATCTCTTTGCGTACCCCCCATTTATTCAGATGCAGGCTTGGGGCTGACATAGTGCTTTAATTTATCTTATGAAGTTTTCCCCTAGCCCCATCTGTCCTAAGACCTGAAACATGAATTGCCATTTGACTCTGTTGAATGCTTTTTCAGCATCAACCGTTAAACACCGCGTATGCCCCCTGCAGTTCAGACACGACATAATATTCAAATTTTTCTAATGTTATTCCCACCCTGCCTTCCTTGACAAATCCAGTTTGATCCTTATGTACCAACCTGGGCTCAACTCCTTGCAAGCGCATTGCCAGAATTTAGCTAATAATTTGGTATCTAAGTTAGTTAGTGAGATTGGCTATACGAAAACTACAATAGCCCTTTTTTGTTTAAATAAAAAGGAGAAAGAAAGAAATAGCGTTAATTGTACAGGACAGCCAGATTTCCACCCTCGGCAGGAACAGCTTGAGATCACCACACTGAGTGTATCACATCCCCCAGTCGCACTTCAGGACTCATTAAGGGCCCCCCCCTCCCTCGTTGTTGTCCTTCCAGGCACACCTGTATGGGGAATGCTGCCATTGCTGCTATCTGTGGTTCCTTCCCACCCTTTCCTCCCTGCTGACGCCTGCCACACAAACGTCTAGTTGTGACGGCCATTTTGTCTGCCTGTGCACTCTCCTCCGACAGCAGCTGGCAAGCCTCCAACTGCTTCTGTGCTCCACAGCTCAGCCTTCATGCAATTTAAGAAAACACCGGCACCACATCCCTTCTGCGCTTCCCCTCTTCAGCCCAGGGTACTCTACAGTGGGCTGTTGCCGATAGCAGCCATTTTTTAAGCATTCGCCTTCACTACTGGTGCAGCCGCCAGAGCACACAGTGTAAAGCAGTCTCCTAGATACTCTTCCCAACATACATATATCTGTGTTTATTTAACAGGTTTTATATACCGCTCTATCCTTCAAATCAGAGCGGTTTACAAGATAGTTATACCAATGTTTAGATGTAAGGCTATATAATGCTTAATTTCAATAAACATTGGATTGCATTGGGGTTATAAGGGAGCACTTTGGGAGGGGAGGAAGCACTAGCAAAGGGAGCTTCTAGATTGGAGTATGAGGGGGAGCTATTTGCAGAGGGAAGAATGCAGGTTGGGGTGCTGAGGGGGTTCAAGGGACCTTATTTACAAATAAGTGAGCTATTTTGGTTCTTTGCCTACATTCACACATGCTAACCCACCCACACATCCAAACATTCATGCAGACATGAACGCATGCACAGACACAAAAATGTACACACATACAAACACACATGGATGTACCAGCTCACAAAGAAACATATCCACATAAACACAGACAGATGGGCATGTGCACGCACACACGCATGCAGAGGTTGAAAAAAACCCTCCATTAGCCATGTGCTATATGCTTTCCTCAGTTTTTTCTAGAACACCCTGAGCAATAACCCTTATGGTCTTAAACAAAATGATAGTGTCTCCCCCTCTCCATTCTTCTAGGGATACACTGCAGGTCCTACAATGTAGGCTCATAACCAGGTACCCAAAAGTACATCACTCACACAGAAAGCATAGTTACTCACCTGTAACAGGTGTTCTCAAGGGACAGCAGGAATAAGTCCTCACATATGGGTGACGTCGGCGCCCTCGTGCGGAGCAATTCCCCAGCTTTCAAAGAAAGCCTTTGGGATTGCATCACGCATGCGCGGTCCCCTTCCTGCCCAAGGGTGCCATCATGCTCAGTCAGATGACAGCTGAAAAGACGGCAAAATGAGACAAAATTAATCAAAAGAACGCAACTCCAGGGGAGGGTCATGAGGACCGATTCCTGCTGTGCCTGAAGAACACCTGTTACAGGTGAGTAACTACGCTTTCTCCAGGAACAAGCAGGAAGTCAGTCCTCACATATGGGACTCCCTAGCTAAAGGCTACCGAGAATCCAAAGCTGAAAAAATGGCTCCCTCTACAAGAGCCGCAGCAGCAGTGATAGGATTTTTCTCAGAGAACACAACCCCCACGGTAGCCTGACACCAAAGGGTAGGAGTTGCCTAAACCTCGAATAGGTTACGAAGTACTGCCTGACCGAAAACACTGTCCCACCAGGATTCTCTCCAGGTAGTAGTGGGCTGCAAAGGTCTGACTTGAATACCAAGTTGCGGCCCAGCAGATGTCTGCCAACAGAAAAGAATGGTGATTAGCCACTGATGCAGCCTTAGACCTGACAGAGTGGACCGTGATTCGGCCCTGTAGCTGCAGGTCAGCTGCCCTGTTCGCCCAGGCGATGCAGTCTGCCACCCAGGTGGATAACGTGCGCTTGGAGAGAGGTAGACCCAGTTTGCTAGGGTCATAAGAGACAAAGAGCTAGGAAGCTCTCCAATGTTCCCGCATACGCTCCAGGTAGAAAGCAAGCGCCCTCTTACAGTCCAGGGTATGCAGAACCGCTTTTGCCCTGCTGCTGTGTGGCCTGGGGAAGAAGATGGGAAGAACCACCTCTTGGATGAGGTGAAACGAGGAAAGCACTTTTGGAAGGAACTTCAGGTGAGTACATAGGATGACTCTGGTTTTATAAAACCATGTGTACGGCCTATCCGATACTAAAGCCTGCAGCTCGCTCATCCCTCGAGCAGACGTGAACGCCACCAGAAAGAGTGCTTTCCAGGAAAGGAACCATAGGTGACAGGTGGCTATTGGTTCAAAAGGTGGGCAAGTAAGCCCCTGCAAGACCACATTTAAGTCCCACTCTGTAGCCGGTGGGCGAATTGGAGGCGGCCTCTGAGGAATCGGGATACCAAAGTGTGAGCTGAAAGAGGTTGCCCGTCCCCTGGAGAGTGGTGAGCTAATAGCGCACTCAGGTGGACCCTGACAGAGTTGGTTAGACTTGAGGCCTAACTCCGAGAGGTGGAGCAAGTACTGCAATACCTGAAGTACTTAACAAGTGAATGGGTCCTCTTTATTCTAGGTACACCACCCTTCAAACCTACGCCACTCGAACGTGTAGGATTTCCTAGTGGATTGCCTCCGAGAGGCCAGCAACACCTCCTCAACCTCTTGGGAAGGAATAGAGGACTACCCTCTCAGCAGCCAGGCCATTAAGTTGAGGGATCTGAGATTGGGGTGTAGCAAGGAACCCTGTTCCTGGGTCGAGGTCAGGCTGTACCCCCAGAGGGAGTGGAGCTTTGACTGCCAGTTGAAGGAGAAGAGGGAACCAAGGTTGTCTGGGCCACCTGGGTGCTACCAGGATGACCAAGGCCTTGTCCCGAAGAATCTTGAACAAAGTGCGTGCCACCAGGGGCGTGGGGGGGAACGCATAGAGAAGGCCCTGTGCCCATGAGATCAGGAAAGCATCCGCTGCCATGCTCAGTGGATGCGGCTGCCTCAAGCAAAACGGGGCAACTGATGGTTTTGCGGGCTGGCGAAGAGATCCATGGATGGGAGACCCCCAATGGTTGAAGATCCGCTGGGCTACATCCCGGTTCAGTTGCCACTCGTGAGGCTGAAGAATCCTGCTCAGCATGTCAGCCAGGAGGTTCTCCAGACCGAACAGATAAACTGCCCTTAGGGACATGTGATGTGCCACTGCAAAAGAACTGAGATCCAGGGTTTCCTGGCATAGGATGCGAGATCCTGTGCCCCCCTGTTTGTTGATGTAGAACATTGCTACCTGATTGTCTGTATCAGCACCGACTGATGTGCCAGAAGATAAGAGAAGGCTTGAAGAGCTAGGCGGATGGCTCGAAGCCCTAGAAGATTGATCTGCAAGTGCAGCCTCTCGCGAGGACCACAGACCCTGAGTGCATGAACCCTGGCAATGGGCCCCCTAGCCCAGCAAGGAGGTATCTGTCATCAACACTCTGGTGTGAGGGAGGTTGGAATGGTACTCCCTGAAGCAAGTTGGGAGGGTGAAGCCACCATTGCAAGGCTGTCACCAGTAGCTCGGAAATTGCTACTCTGTCTCTGAGGCAGCCAATGGCTGGTGTCCACTGGTCTCTGAGGCCCCATTGAGCTGTGCACATGTGGAATCGAGCATATGGAGTCACATGCACCGTGGAGGCCATGTGGCCCAGGAGGCAGAGGAAGACCCTTGCGGAGACTTGAGGTTTGTGCTGGACCTGCTGCACCAAGTCCAGCAACCACCTCACCCTGTCCAGCGGTAGGTATGCCCGTGCCTGAAGTGTGTCCAGTCTTGCCCCTATGAACTCCAAGTTCTGAGTGGTGAGTAAAGTGGACTTTTCATGATTTATAACAAACCCTAGGTGCTGGAGCAGGGTGACTGTGCGAGCAGTGGCCTGCTGTACCTCTTGTGCCGACTGGCCCCTGATGAGCCAGTCGTACAGGTATGGAAATACGAAAACTCCCTGGCTTCTGAGGAAGGCCACCACCACTGCTAGGCATTTGGTAAATACTCTGGGAGTGGAAGCTTGGTCAAAGGGAAGCACCTAGTACTGGAAGTGGTTTCCTCTGACCACAAACCTGAGGTATTGTCTGTGGTCTGGGTATATGAGGATGTGAGTATAAGCATCCTTTAAATCTAAGGAGCATAGCCAGTCTCCCTGGTGGAGGTAAGGCAGTAGGATCCCAAGGGAAAGCATCTTGAACTTTTCCCTCACCAGGAACTTGTTTAGATTTTGCAAGTCCAGGATGGGGCGAAGGCCCCCTTTTCTTTTTGGTATGAGGAAATACCCGGAGTAGAAGCCTTGCCCCGGCAGGTGGTGGGCACCGGTTCCACCGCCTGATCCTTTAGCAGACCTGCCAACTCCTGCAGGAGGAGGTTCCTGTCAAGAGGGGGCCTGAGAGGATCTCCTGGGAAAAAGGAGGCAGGCACCTGGTGGAAGTGAAGTAAGTAACCCTGCTGGACTACTTGCCGAACCCAGGCGTCGGTAGTAATGGCTGGCCACCTGTGAGCGTACAGGGCCAGCCTTCCTCCTGTGCAGGGCCAAACCACTGGTGGGAAAGGAGCTATGCACTGGGAGTCAAAAAAAAAAAAAAACCCTCCCAGCTGGGTAGGAGCCGGAGCTGGAGGCTTGAGGGTCTTTGGCTTACGTGGGCCATGTCCCTGTCCCCTGGCCTGCTGCAGAGCTGGCACGGCCTGATAAGTGGGGTAGTTTCTGTAAGCTGCACCCTTCTTCGGGAAAAAGGGCTTTTTCCCCTCGAGGCCTTCTTCTTGTGAGAAGGTGCAGATGTCTTCTTCGACAAACCTTGTCCTGGTCAAATACTTGGACTTGAGTTCTGCAGCTCTCTGTGTCATGGGTTTGCCGAAGAGGTTGTCGCCTTGGTACGGGCCATCGACTAACTTGTCCTGAACCCATGGCTCTAGGTCCGACGACATGAGCCAGGCCTGACGGAATGCACCGATGCCGACTGCAGCTACTTGGGCTGAAGCCTCGAAGCCATCGTAAGCTGCTCGAGACATGAACTTCGAGCACTCTCTGATCTCCGTGGACAAGGCCTTGAAGTGCTGCAAGGGTTCCTCGGACAGGCCAGCCAAGAACCCGGCAATCTCCTTTGCCAGGTCTCGCAAGTACATGCCCATGTACAGCTGGTAAGTTTGGACACGGTATGACAGCATCGAGCCCTGGAAGCACTTTCTGCCGAGGGCATCCATGTTCCGGACCTCCTGGCAAGGAGGCACCAAGGAGTGCATTTTTTGGCTTTTCAGACAGTGCATGGCCGATTCCACAACCATGGAGTTGTGCGGCAGCTGCGCTTTCTGAAACACAAGACTCTTGCGGACTCGATAAATGGAATCGACCCACTTGCTGGGGCCGGGAACTCCCACATGCGGAGCATCAGCCGTTCCAACATCAGAGACACTGGTACAGTAAGGGCCTCCTTCAGGGGAGAGTCATACTGGAGGGCATCGAGCTCTTTGGCTCGATGCTCCTCCTCAGCATCCACAGGGAATGCCAAAAGCCTTGGCCATGTCCCTGATGAAGTCCGAGAACCGACTGCCCACGGGGAGAGGGGGGGGGGACCTAGTCCGAGGCTCCAAACCTGGCGAGTCCGATGGGATACATCGGGTCCGGAAGGTGTCTGGGGAATCTTCCTCCTCCATCTCCCACGCAGAGTCCTTGGCTACGGCCTCGAGCCCGACCGCCCCGACGCCGAGGGCACCGGTATCGACGACCTCGGTCCCGAACGGGAGGTCGAGGGGGACCTTGGCTGAGGATAGACTTGAGAATTGGCTTGGCCTCCAGCGTCAACGTCTCCCGGTGGTCGGGGCGGATGGATCGGCGAGACCGGCCATCAGTGCCCGCTGCTGCTCCATGAAGGCAGCCATGTTGCTCTCCAGGGCTGCCAACCTGAGACAGAGCTCAGAAGGCTCCGCAGCTCCTGGCTCGGGCCCTGATGTTATCGGGCTCGACGCCGGCTCTCCCGGAGAAGAGTCCACGAGGACAAAAGAAGTTACCTTGTCAGACGCCTCAGGCTCCCTGCGAGGTTGTTTAGCTGGCCGCTCCGACTCCGAGGACCCAGGGTGGCGGTCTGGGCTCTGCGGCCTGGAACCTGAGGGCCCAAGTCGATCAGAAGCATCCAGTGACACCGCCCTCACGAGTTTCTTTTTCCTCCGGTGTTCCCTGGAGGGAGACCCCCGCTCAGAAGACCCACAACGGTGTTCGGGCTCCAATTTCCAAGATGACGAGGTCCGGGCCCGGCCGGAGGCGGACTCGGAAAAAATCCTGTCACGCTGCTGCTGCCTACTCCTCAAAGACTTCGAAGACATCTTACCACACGGCCCACAGACCACCGGGTCATGGTCTGGGCCGAGGCAACGGAGGCAGCAGTCATGTGTGTCGGTGAGGGACATCAACTTCTTACACCAATCACATGTCTTAAACCTGCTCGCAGCCATCGGGGGAAAAAGGGCCCCTGCGAGGTCAAACCACTGGGCTGCCAGTGAAAACTAAAAAGAGCACGAACACTAGTCACGAAGGACAAAAACGAAAAATAGGACCAGACTCGATACCGGTGTACCGAGCCGAGGGTGGGAAGGGGAACCGGTGTCAAACCGGGAAGCTGAAAAATCTAATCAACGTTTCTACTTTTTCCACAGGACCATGTCCGTTGGGCTCCATGGAAAAAAGAAGACTGAGCAAGATGGCACCCTTGGGCAGGAAGGGGACCGCGCATGCATGATGCAATCCCAAAGGCTTTCTTGAAAGTTGGGGGAACTGCTCCACATGAGGGCTCCATCGGCGCCGACATCACCCATATGTGAGGACCGACTTCCTGCTTGTTCCTGGAGAATAGTAGACACCAGTATTTATATAGAATCTTTTTCGCACTGACATTTCTTGGATCTCTACTAGATTCAGTCAAATTCAGACTTCTGACTTATCCCCACAAGAGATGTCATTAATCTGGTGATACAGGCAGCCTGTGTTCACCATATGTCTTCCTTTCTCCTGTAGCTGAGCCTCACCTATCTACTCTTGGACAAACTGATCTCTATAGCTACAACTGTCAGTTTCTCTTATCATATAAAGTAGGCCCAGGACAGCTGCATCAAGATTTCTCCTCAGGCAGTGCAGAATCTCACATCTATAACTGCCATAGGAGAGTTTCATTCACTGAAAGGCAAGTAAAGCCCAGATGGATACTGATCAGCTGTTTAGTAAAGGACAAGCTGTGAGTTTCTTGCAGAATCAGTAGCTCATGTGAGTTAAGGATCCATCTGTTTTCTTGCAACATCTGTACATTTTGTGGCAGCAGCTTTTGTGTGTCGATGGATCCTCTTTTTTACATGCTATCTGCTTCAGTGCATCAAGAGATCTTTTTTAATTTCTTGTATAGTCTGCACTCTTGTGGTGATGGCTCTGTCCTACGTTTTCTATCAGCTTTATCCTGCACTATTTCCATCATGCTCCAGATTTCATTCTCCTCTTCCTCTTTTATTTCACTCTGGGTCATGGAAGAAATCTTCTCCTCCTCTTCCTCCTGCTGAGGAAGAATCAAAGAATAATATTTGCTGCTTGCTTCAGCTGAGGATACCCAACCCAACTTTATACCCCATATGTAGCAGAACTAGTCCTAAATGACATTCAATATTTAATCTCTCTCCTCCTTTTTGACATTGTTATGCATTGTGCCTTAGTTTAGATTTTATTCCTAGCCAGTACACATACAAGATCTCCATGTTCCATACTTCCTTCTATACTGCTGCCTATTGTACTTTGTTTAACTTAAAATGCTATACTAAGCTCTGAGTTCTATTAGTTGGGAAAGAATAATAAAACAGATTAATCATAGTAGTAGTTCTCTCTCTTTCCTACAACACCACGGTGAAGCAATCAGCACAGCTAAGGTTTCAGAGTCTAGATATCCCATGCTCACCTCCCACCTCTCCCGCCCAGTCATCAGGAGACAGTTCAGCCGGGACTTCAGGAAAACCTGTGCAAGAGACAATGGGACTTGGTCAAGAGACAGTAACATAGGATGCAAAAGTGAGGCCAGTGTCAGGCTCCATCAGCAAGTAGTACTGTAGGAATTAGTGCAGGACAATTGGATATGGTTATTAAGGGGACTAGGAGGGACTCATAACTTCTGCAGTTCCAGCATCTCTCAGCTAAAGATGCTATAGGGGAGTAATTCTATTTACCTTGTGCTGTAACTGTTTGTCCTCAATATTATGGATTCTAAGGAATCTATCAAGTCCACAAGAAGCAACTAATGGAAGGGATGCATGACACTGGATACTTCGAACGCTGCCTGCAAATCCCTTTAGACACTTCATCAGTCGCCCTGAAGAGAAACAAAAGACTCAATTCCAAAGCACCATCTGCCTCCTCTATCCAATGGGGCACCCGCACATTCAATCACTGCCATGCCCTACACTTCTCAAGACCCTGCTTTGCTCACCTTGTCGCAGGTCAATTATTGCCACACTCCCATGGGTGTTTCCCACAGCAACACAACTGCAAAAGGATAAGACCACCAAAATCAGAACACATGTGCAAAAAGGATCATATGGACCAGACAGTTACAAGGAAGAGGTCTAGTAAAGAACTGAGGCACCAGGGGCGATAGGTTCATAGAGTTTACAGAAACTCACTTGGCATCGGGTGTCACAGACAGAGCAGTAAGAGGATATTCCTGAAACAAGGCTTCCAGCACTGGCCGGCGCTGAGGAGAGCAGGGGTCATATAGCCGCACCTAGGAACAGTAACAGAACAAAAAGGATAAAGTACCACAAGAGTATGCGATTAAGAGCAGAGTACTGTGATTGCCATTATCTCACTTCTAGAAAGAAAGTCATACACGTTTTAGCGAAAAGGGAACAGTACCAAGGGCAGTGAGCTCATCAGTCTGTCCTCCTCTTGCTTCAAAGAGTTCAGAGCCTAGAGATGCTCACTATCCCGCACATTGTGGAGGAGTGGCCTAGTGGTTGGGGCAAGGTACTTCAGGCCAGAAGGTCGGGGGTTCAAATCCCACTAGAGGACAGCAACCTTGGGCCGGAAGGACTGGGGTTTCTAGTCCCACAGGTGCTCCTTGTGGTCTTGGGCAAGCCACTTAACCCTCCATAGCCCATGTTCCCTGTAAAATAGTTATTTCCAAGTTATAATGCCCTGTTCAATGTAATTTCAGTTTGTTCAATGTAAACCGCACTGATGCAGAATAGCGCGGTATATAAGAGAATGTAAATAAACATTGAGAGGCCACACACACACACCTGATGATGCCCTGTACATGTCACAATCTTCTGAGATCCTGGCAGGAACTGAAGGTCTTGCACACATACAGGAGCACGAAGATCCAACCAGTCATTACGCACCTAAAGAAGGAAGATGAGAGAAGCATGAGGCAGCAGCCAGATGCATGTACCAGTGCAGAAAGAGAGACAAGATGAATATTCATCACTCACGTTCTTTGCTTTGAAAATTGGTTCAATGGGTCTCTGCAGGTCCCAGATCTTCAGATCATTTTCCTTTCCACCTGTGCCTATGCAATGCCGCACCTCTGGGTTCTGGCGCATTTTGGCAATGTTTGGTCCAGCATTTATCTCCATCTGCCCAGAAACAGAAGAGAGTCCATGAGAGAGAAGCTGTGCAGAGGGAACTCACTGCTGATTCACACTCCTGATGAGTGCTCATCACTGCCAAAGGTTCCAATCCAGGTTCCGTTCCTTCAGAGATTAGGAAAATTTATTTATTATTTGGCTATATTTATATACCGCTTTTCGCAAAGGTCAGAATGGTTTACTGAAAACAATGTAAACATTTGCTTTTATAATTTCAAACAGGCAACTTTGTACACTGAACAAGGGATGGGGAGCTTGGGATGATTAACTATGTACAGGATGCTGAACTCCCTACATATTCTTGTAGCATTTAGTGTGCTAACTCTGTACAGGCCGATGAGCTATCTACATTCTTGTAATATTGGGTTTTAGGTGTGATTCAGAGATGCTGTTCATTTATGAGAGGAGGGAGTAAAGTGGAAGGTGAAGAGGTAGGTCTTGAGGAGTTTGCGAAAGGTTGAGGAGGTCTGTGGTGTTTAAGTTGGCAGGGATGGAGTTCAAGATAGATGGGGCAAACCCAGGAAATCTGGGCATTTGCTTCTTAGGCTGGGTGTGGTGCTGTAGGTTAAGGAAATGTGGGTTCTTTCAGATGGCCTGCCTGTTGAAGCAGTACGCCTATTTTCTGGGGAAACGATGCAGAGCCCAAGTCTGAGAACTACCGGTATAATGAATCCTACACATACAGCCGTAGCCCTTAAAACACTACAGAGAAGCATTAAATGTGCCTTTACGTTTCCATCTGTAGGGGCTCCTTCCTTCCATACTTTCACAAGTCCAGACTCCACACAGGTGATCAGAGAGCTGCAAGGAACAGGAATGAGTGGGTGCATCAATAAAAATGCAAATTATTTCCTGTCACATTTGGTCACACTATACATGACCTCTTTTCCCCTTAGTATTACACAGCTTAGTGGTAAGGCATGGAGTGTATGGAGGTGAGGGCGACTGGTTGTTGAATTAAGCATAGGATCTTGTATGCATATCTATCCAAGACAGTACAGAACCAATGAGGAAGACAAAAGCTGACATGGATAATAAGTGATGTCCCTATAAGCTTCTATGGCTAGCAACTTGAATGTATCCTTAGCAAACTGTAGATTGCTCAATTCTTTCAAACTGGATGAACCAACTGGTTTTCATCTGCCTCTATCAACTTACCATTACTGGTGGAAACAGAATCTGGCAGCAGATGAGGGCCATCAGGCTCCTAGTCTGCCCAGTTTTAAATGTGCATTGATTTGTGGCTTCCCCTCATTCCTTTGTCTGGAATTGTATTAATTATTTTTGTTTTTACCACCTCCCCTTGGAGGCTGCTTCATGCATCCACCTTTTTCTAGAAATAAATATTTCTCCTTGGACAAGCAGGATACAATCAGCTACAGATGGTTGGATCTACTCTCCCAAACCCCAGAAGAGCTTAGATAAGCTCTCTAAAGCATGTGTCAGTGCACTCCTCCCCCCTAAGACCTTTCTTCTGCCTGGCAAAGCAGTCTGGGATTCACTCAAAAACTCTTCTTCAAAAACTCAGAGGACGAAGATGTCGCTAGAGCTTTCTGCAATTGCAATTAAAACTAAATAAAATAGCCCACCCAAAGAACAAAATATGGTACCTGCCGCTATTTTTCCTAGAGGGCCCAGAGAGGCACCTGCATGGGATATTTGTAACAGTAGGCCCAGTGCAGTGCTGACATATTTACTTTACTAGGGCTAAAACGACTTTGCATCCAAAGTTCTCAATACGAGTTCCCATGGATGTCTCATGCCCCACAACAGAGAAATCCGTCCATCTCGTGTGTGGTTCATACTCTTGAAAACAAGCAGGTAATCTTATCTCAACGGCCGATAGGGTACAGTCCAACATGAGGAAGACCATATGGAATTACTGCTCAATTATACTCAGACACAGAGAAATCCCTTTCTATAATTTGAACAGCGGCATTATCTCAGATAAGCCTGCCATTAGGTCCTAACAGCATTCTAGGGCTTATAATCTGGCAATAAGAAAAACCTTATCTGCTGCAGGGGCTCCTCAAGCCTGCTTAGAGCAATTAAGATTTTACCTAAAGATCAAATTTTCCTGAATGTTGTGCCATCACTGATGCAGAGGAACAGGATTGTTACTTTGTCAGCACTACGGGCTCTTGCTACACAGTCACTTCATAAAGAGTAGATTTAAACCACTATTACTCTCACTTATTCCTTCTGCTCTCCCCTCCATCTCTTTCTTATAGCTCCACATCACACTCTTCCTTTTGTTGACACTCATCTTCTCCCCTCATACCAACAACTTCAACCCCCCCTCCTTATCCCCTCTTTACCATCCTCATTTCTCCTTCCATCTTGTCATCTAACCTATCATCAGCGCTTGAGCTTCACCTTTTTCTCTCTCATATTCATCCATCTCTCTCTCTCTCTTTGAAAGGACCTCACCATCGTTACCGCCATGCTGTCTCCTCTCTGCCCTGCACTCTTCTGCTCCTTCTGTCATCTAGGGACAGCAAATCTCAACCCTGGCACCCCTAGATTTTTCTCACACTTCCAGGACAGATCCTCACGCAACTACTTTAATCTTATTCACATCCCTCTCCTTCTCTGGGAACAAGCAGGACGTTGGCATCGATGGAGCCCTCGCAGAAGCATCTCCCCAGCTTTCAAAGAAAGCCTTTGGGAGATGCACCACACATGTGTGGTCTCCTTCCTGCCCAAGAGTGCTATCTTGCCTCAATCTCCTTTTTTTCTGCAGAGCCCTTTGGGCGTCTATCCAGTTTCCCCTGGAAAAAGTGCTTTTTTTGGTCTTGTTTTATCCGGTACACGTACCGGTTCCTTTCCCACCCTCAAGCCAGCCCCAGTGTCGCTCCTCGGGTTAGTATCTTTTTTTTTGTTGTTTTCTTGGCCACAGGTCTGGGACCCATGTCCGAGTGGCAGGGCCCGCATTTTTCCCCCCGATGGCCTCCAGCGGTTTCAAAAATGTGACTGATGCAGTAAGATGATGTCCCTCACTGATCCAAATGACTGCTGCCTCCGCTTTCTTGGGCTGGACCAAGATGACTTGGACTGCGAATTTTGCAAGGCGATGACCACAAAAGTCATCAAGAGCAGTTAGCTGCAGCAGGAAAAGATTTTCCACAAGTCCGACTCTGTGCCAGAGTCTCTGGTGACACTGTGCTCCAGGACACCCTCTGGTACCTTGGTGCCCTGTGGCTGTGGGTCCTCCCAAGGAAAATACCCAGAGGTGGAACAGAAGAAGTCGTCTAAACCCTCGAAGACCACCATGGAGGACAGGTCTGGGAAATCAGGGACATTCCATTCCAGACCCTGCAGCCCCATATGCGAGTCCAAAGGGTCGGAGTGGGAGCGGCCTCACAAGCTGCCCCAGAAGGAGTCGTTGGCAACTGGTGACCGGCCTCGGACACCCAAAGCCATCCTTATCAAGGACTCCCCCTCGACAGAACAGACAGAAGCCCGAAGCTCTCAGTGCCCACGTTGAAGGCTGCAGAGTCAACTGGCATGGAGACCAGGATGGCGGCCTTAGAGAGCAGTATCTCTACCCTCGTGGCCCGGCAGCAGGCATTCATGTCTGGTTCCTCCGGTTCATTCACCTCGACGACCAGAGTGTTGATATAGAGTACTTCCCCAGAAGTTGAACTGATCTTTGAGTGCCACCAGCCTCAAGAGACACATTGGCAGAGGACGAGATTCCAATCCTATTCCTTTGGGCACTCGCCCTCCCCGGCCAGTGCCCAATGCTCAGACCACAGGTCCTCCAGAAGCAGTGGGCCTCGGACTCTTCCTCAGAAGAGTCTGATTGGGCGACAGAAGAACAGTCCCCAGACAACACTAAGACATGCCCTCAGATCAGTCGCCACTAGTGTTGTTCCCTGCCTGTGAACATTTCCTTCCTCAACTTTGTGTGGGACATGGCCAAGGCGCTCGCCGTCAAGACCGAAGCAGAGGACAACCCCCACATGGAGGAACTGGAGATCCTTCAGTACTAGGCCCATCCGAAGGAGGCCCTCACATTACCCATCTCTCAAGTCCTCAAGCGCCTCCTCCTCCCTATGTGGTAAACACTGGCGTCTGTGCCCATAATACACAAATGGCTCGACTCCATGTACTGAGTCCACAGAAGTCACGGGTTCCAGAAAGCCCAACTCCCACACAACTCAATGGTCGTTGAGTCCACCATGCACAGACTCAAAAGCCAAAAGACCTATTCCTCAGTGCCCTCTGGTAGGGAGGCCAAGACGCCCTCGACCGAAAGGCCTTTCAGGGTACGATGATTGCATGCCAAGTCCAATCCTACTAATTATACATTGGCATGCATCTCATGGAGCTGGCAAGGGAGTTCACCAGTTTCTCGGCAGGCCTCGACAGGGAACCTCTCCAGTCGTTCAAGTCACTGGCCTCCGTAATCAAAGGAGTGCTCAAAGTTCTTATCTCGAGCAGCATATGATGGAGGGAAAAGTTCAAGATGCTCTCCCTTGGAATCCTGCTGCCATACCTCCAGCAGGAGACTGGCTATGCTCCTTAAACCTGAAGGACCCTTATACACACATCCTGATCCATCCCAGCCACAAAAAAAAACCCCTCCGGTTCATGGTGGAGGAGGTCACCACCAATACAGGGTGCTGCCCTTCAGGCTGGTTTCATCACCAAAGGTTTTTACCAAGTGCTTAGCGGTGGTTGCAGCCCACCTTGGTCTCCAAGGGACCTTCAAATCGACCTTCTAGAGCTCTGGGCGATATTCCTGGCCCTCTGACCATTTCGCCACCGGCTGCTACACCAGTCAATGCTGGTCCAGACAGATAACCAAGTCGCAATCTTCTATGTGAACAAGCAGGGGGGCATGGGATCATATGTCCTACGCTAGAAGGCAGTGGCCCTCTGCTCATACGCTACATGCAATGGGATGCTCCTGCGGGTTATCTACTTACCAGGCCAGCAAAATGCCCTGGTGGACATGCTGAGCAGAGTCCTCCAGCCGCACGAGTGGCACTTGGGGTCCAGGCTAAGGGGCATCCTCCTAGTGGACCTGTTTGCCAGCCTAGACAACACACAGTTGCCCCGCTTCTACTCCCCCCAGCCACACCCATCCTGGGTGGCGGCGAATGCGTCCCTCATTCCATCGACTGAAGGCCTCCTCTATGCTTTCCCACCAACACCCTTCTTCAAGGTCCAGAGGAATAGAGCATCACTGATATCGATAGCCCCCATGTGGCCCAGGCAACCATGGTTCCTGCTACTTCTCCGCCTGTCGGCGACATTTCTGATACCTGTGGGCCACGCCCCAGGACTTCTGTCACAGGAGGAGGGCTCTCTCCTGCACCCCAACCTGGGGTCCCTGTCAGTCACAGCCTAGCTGCTTAAAGGGTAGCTCTCGCTCTCAATCGACCTCCCACAAGATGTGGAGGAGGTCCTTCTTGCCTCCCGCAAGGCCTCACGAGAAGGGCGCACATCTTTAAGTGGCACTGCTTCAGTGTGGTGCGCCGAGAGATAGGCGAACCCGTTCTCTTGCTCAGTGGGACTGAAGTCCACCTTAGTCAGGGTGCACCTGAGTGCTATCGCAGTACACCACCACTCAGTTGAGGGAAAGCCTCTCTCGGTTCAGCACCTTGTTTCTCGTTTTCTATGGGGCCTCATGTTGTCTAAGCCCCCCACCCACCCACCAACAGTGGAGTGGGATCTTAACGTGGTACTCTCACAGCTCACTAGGCTGCCATTTGAGCCCTTGGCTACCTGCCACTTACAGTACCTCTCCTGGAAGGTTGTCTCCTGTTGGCTCTCACGTGGGCCCGCAGGGTCAGTGAGCTCCAGGCTCTGATGGCAGAGCCTCCCTACATGAGATTTTATAAGAACAGGGTGGTGCTCCACACCCCCCCCCCCCCCAGGTTTCTCGCAAAGGTGGTGTCTCCCTTCCATCTCAATCAGGAGGTGGTGTTCCCCACTTTCTTTCCAAGGCCTCACGCTGGCAAGGTGGAAACAGATCCCCATACTCTAGATAGGACTCAGGGCTACCGCAAAGCGCCTCAGCTCTTATCTCCTATGACACCAGTTGACTGGGGCTTCTGGTAACTATGTGAATTCTGTCCACTTGGGTGGTGGACTGCATTGCCCTCGCCTAAGAACAAGTTGGGATCTCATTAGAACACCGATTCACAGCCATGGCTACCCCTGTAGCAAATCTGCGTTCCGTACCTGTTACGGAAATCTGCCGGGCTGCCACCTGGTCTATGGTCCATACTTTCGTCTCCTAAACTCCATCTCCTCCACTGTCATCCCTTCCATCTCTCATATGAACATAAGAACATAAGATATGCCATACTAGGTCAGACCAAGGTCCATCAAGCCCAGTATTCTGTTTCCAACAGTGGCCAATCTAGGTCATATGTACCTAGCAGTTTCCCCAAGGGACACAGGTTCCACAATCCTTGTATTGGTTCAAGCATTGATATCCTGGGTCCCTTCTTAATAATGGTTTATGGACCTTTCCTCCACGAACTTGTCCAAACCATTTTTAAACCCAGCTACACTAACAGCCTTTACTACATGCTCTGGTAACAAATTCCAGAGTTTGATTACACGTTGAGTGAAAAAATAATTTTATTTTATTAGTCTTAAATAGTTTACCCTGTAGCTTCATTGCATGTCAGAATAGTTTGTTCTGGTTATTTTGTTCCATGTAAACCGCAGATACCAAATAGCGCAGTATATAAAAGATTGTAATAAATAAATAATAAATAAATAAATGTCCCCTAGTCTTTCTATATTCTGATAAGGTAAATAATTGATCTACGTTTACCCGTTCCACTCCGTTCATTAATTTATAGAATTCTATCATATCCCCCCTCAGCCGTCTCTTTTCGAGGTTAAAGAGCCCTAACCTTTTTAGCCTTTCTTCACAGGAGTATCCTTCCATCCCCTTTACCATTTTGGTGGCTCTTCTCTGAACCTTTTCTAAAATCGCTATATCCTTTTTAAGATACGGCGACCAGAATTGCACACAATATTCAAGGTGCGGTCTCACCATGGAACGATATAGAGGCATTATACTATCTTTTGTTTTAATTTTCCATTCCTTTCCTTATCATACCTAGAATTCTATTTGCTCTCTTGGCCGCCGCTGCACACTGGGCCGAGGGTTTTAACATGGTATCCAAATGACGCCTAAATCTTTTTCCTGGGTGGTAGTTCCTAATGTGGAACCTTGCATCGTGTAACCATAGTTTGGGTTGTTCTTCCCTAAGTGCATAACCTTGCACTTGTCCACATTAAATTTCATCTGCCATTTTGATGCCCAGTCTTCCAATTTATCAAGATCCTCTTGAAATTTTCCACAATCCTCTTGGGTTTTAACAACTTTAAATAGTTTTGTGTCATCTGCAAATTTGATAACCTCACTCGTTATTCCACTTTCCAGGTCATTTATGAATATGTCAAAAAGCAGCAGACCCAGCACAGATCCCTGGGGTACACCACTATTCACCTTTCTCCATTGGGAAAATTGGCCATTTAGCCCTACCCTCTGCTTTCTATCTTTTAACCAGTTCCTGATCCACAATAGTACACTGCCTCCTATCCCATGACTCTAGTTTTGCCAAGTCTCTCATGAGGGACCTTGTCAAAGGCTTTCTGAAAGTCCAGATACACAATATCAACCGACTCACCTTTGTCCACCTGATTATTCACTTCTTCAAAAAACCATAACAGATTAGTAAGACAAGATCTTCCTTGTCTAAAGCTATGTTGGCTGTCTCCCATTAGGTCATGACCGAGTAATTTTATTCTTTATGATGGTTTCTACCATTTTTCCCGGTACTGATGTCAGGCTCACCGGTCTGTAGTTTCCCGGATCACCCCTGGAACCCTTTTTAAAGATTGGAGGATCGCCAATGTAACACCAATCTTCAGGTATTAGAGATGATTTTAATGATAGTTCACAGATTACTAATAGCAGGTCTGCAATCTCATATTTCAGTTCTTTCAACACCCTTGGATGTATACCATCCGGCCCAGGTGATTTGCTACTCTTCAGTTTATCTAATAGTTGTAATACATCTTCCCGATGTATCTATTTCCTTCAATTCTTCTGCACCTTTAAATACCACTTCAGTCATGGGTAACATCCCTACATCTTCCTCAGTAAAGACTGAAGCAAAGAATTCATTCAGTTTCTCCGCTATCGCCTTGTCGCCTCTTAGTGCTCCTTTAACCCCTTTATCATCTAATGGACCAACTGACTCTCACAGGTTTTTGCTACGAATGTACTTGAAAAGGTCTTTACTTCGCGTTTTTGCTTCCGCAGCAAGCTTCTTCTCAAATTCTCCCTTTGCCTGCCTTATCAATGCCTTGCATTTGACTTGCCAGTGCTTGTGCTGTTTCCAGGTTTCATCGTTTGGCTTTTTTTTCCATTTCCTGAAAGATGCTTTTTTGGCAACAGCCTCTCTGACCTCACCTTTAAACCATGCTGGCAGTTTTTTGACTTCCTTCCACTTTTCTTAAAGCATGGAATACAGCTATCAACCTATCACTCTCCACTGCAACTGTTCCTGCAGCCTTCAAGCATGCTGTGGTCACACCTCTTCTCAAACCTTCACTAGACCCTATCTGTCCTAATTATTGACCATTCTACCTCCTCCTTCATTTCTAAACTACTTGAAATGCAGTTCACTGCCATTACCTTGACTTTTTCTTATCTCAAGCCCTTTTGAATCCACTACAATCCGGCTTTCATCCTTTACATTCTGGTTGATTTCTTGATGTGAAAAAGCATGCCGAGATTATGGTCCAGTGTTATGTTGAGGTATTTGACTGCTTTTTATCAATCTCTGTGTTTTGGAGGATGAGTTTCTCTGGCAGTTTGAAGGAGTCGTCTCTTGTGACCAGATGTGCCTCTGTCTTGCTGTTATTTACTGCTAGGATAAGTTCTGCGAGGCGATCTGTGATGGCTGACAGGCAAACACAGATGATCATGAAGTCTGGGGGTAAGAGTGTGAAGGACATGTAGAACATGTCGTCGTCGGCATATAGATGAAAATGAATTTCCTCGGTATACTGCAGACGTTGGAATGGGAGGGCTGAATCCTGTGGTATGCCATTTTAGCCTGAAGTGGTTGGATTTGTCATGGCAGCCTTTTACCTGTGGCATTCTATTAGTGAGGTAAAAAGTGAACCAATTTATTGTGTCCTTATGGTGACCTATGTTGCTGAGCCTTTTAAGTAGTGTGTTGTGTGATAGACGGTGCCACAGGATGCTGCCTGGATGCATGTGGAATGCAACTTCAACCCCGATGGTATGGGCTTCCATGTCAGCAAATACGCTGAGATCCAATAGCCCAACGTGCCTTGGACACCTGCTGGCCTGTGAACAAAATGAAAAGATGATCTGACAATCGAAATGGATTGGCAAATGCCAAATATCGGAGCAACACCCTCCGGATGTCCAGTAGACAAAGATCTTTATCCTTGCCAGTGCACTGCTCCTGAGAAAAAGGCAAGGAAATCGCCCGCTTGACATGGAATAGTGAAATCACCTCGGGCAAAAAAAAGAGGGCACAGTTTGTAAGATGTCCTCTGAAAATGACAGGAATGATAACGACACAGAGACTAACTCAGACAGCCTCAACACCGATGTCACTGCCATCAGGAAAACTGCTTTGAGGATCAAGGCCTTGAGCTTGGCTCACTTCAGAGGCTCAAAAAAGGTGCACACATGAGAGCGCCTGAAGGACAAGAGTAAGATTTCATGGTGGCACCATCTGTCACACAGGCGGCCCGCAGGGTCTGCATACCCTGCAGAAACCAGCCCACACCACAGTGCCTGGCCAGGGAGCAACCGGCCACTGGACCATGAAAGCAAGGGCTGCCACCTGCATACGTATGGCGTTCCAAGCCAGACCCTTCTGGAACCCTTCCTGCAAGAAGGAAAGAATAGTAGGCAACTGGGCCCACCACGGAGACAGCTGCCTCCCATGATACCACTAGTCAAAGAGGACCCAGACTTGAACATAAGCCAACAAGGTCGACTGGCATCTGGCGATCACTGCTGCCGAATACCCCTTCCACTTCAGGCGGTGCCTCTCAAGAGCTTGGCTGTAAACGAGAAGGGACCCAGATCGCCCATTAGAATAGGCCCTTAATGTAGCAGGCCCCTGTGAGCCCTGAGGGGCAGTAGCACCGCCACCTACAGATACACCAGGTCTGCATCCATGGTCGTTGGACCCAATCCAGGGCCACCAGGATCACCTGGCTCAGGTGATGTTCGATCTTCTGGATCATCCGACGAATCAGGGGCCAGGGAAGAAAGATATACAGCAGCTGGCCCCTCAAGCCACTTCTGCACCAGCGCATCCCACTCTGGCCGACCCAGTTGCTCTTCTCAGGCTGAAGACGACAGAGACCTTTGTGTTCTCAGGAGTCGCCATCAGGTCCACCCGTCAGTGACCCCCAGCATCACACAATGCGGTCAAAGGTTTATGGCATCAGTTCCCACTCACTGGGGTTGAGGAGATACCAGCTGAGGAAATCCGCCTGAACAATGTCCTCCCCTGCAGTATGCTGAGCCGAGGGGGCCAGGAGATTGCTCTCCGCCCAAGGGAACAACAGGAGCATCTAGCGCATCACCCTCAGGCATTTTATGCCGCCCTGGCAATTGACACAGGCTACCGTCATGGCACTATCAGAGAGAACCCTGAGAGCATTCCCCAGCAGCAGCGCATGGAAGTGCAGCAGCGCTAAGCATATATCCCACACCTCTAGGCAGTTGATGGACCACTTGGCCTTCACTGCTGTCCAAGAGCCTTGTGTGGAATGTCCCTAGCAATGAGCCCCCCACCCCAACAAGCTTGCATTGGTGGTCAGCACTACCCAACTCGGGGGGGGGGGGGGTCTGTTGGAAGCCCCGAAACAGAAGGTATGGGGAGTCCCACCAGCAAAGGCTGGTTCATGTAAGACGCAGCCTGATTGAGTAGTTCTACAAGCATTTGTGCCCTGGCCCAGGGGACAACATCCAAGGTTGTGGCCATGGTCCCCAAGGAGCTGCAAGTAGTCCCACACGCATAAGAATGAGCTCTTGCAAAAGTTCTGAAGCTGCCTTTGAAACCAGAGCCAGTGATACCTGGTGAGAAACAAATACTTTGCCCTGAGCAGTGTCAAACTGGGTCCTAAAGAACTCCAGGGTCTGCGTTGGCTAGAGACAGCTCTTTTCACAGCCAAAGACCCAGCCCAGCCTTTCCAAGAGCCGAACCACTGACCCTACGGCGTGCTCTGCCATGGCCAGGGATCATGCCCGAATCAGCCAGTCGTCTAGGTAGGGATGAACACAGATACCCTCGCAATGGAGTGATGGGGCCACCACCGCCATGACCTTGGAGAAGTTGCGTGAAGCTGTAGCAAGGCCAAAGGGAGTGCACAAAACTGAAAGTGCTGTCAGAGCACAGCGAACCAGAGAAAACGCTGGTGTTCCCAGCATATGGGGATGTGAAAGTATGCTTCCATTAGATCCAGTGTGTCGAAAAACTCTCGGGGATGTATGGATTGGATGACCAATCGGAAGCTCTCCATCTGAAAGTGGAGTATGCATAAGGTATGGTTGATCCCCTGCATGTTCAGTATGGGTCAAAAAAAGCGCTGTCCTTTGGGACCATAAAGTAAATGGAGCAACATCCCATGCCTTCTCCCAGGGGCGTGCAGATGCAAGAGGGGCTGAAGGGTCACATGGACAGCAATGTGCTTCCACACAGATCTGCAAGGGGAGACAAGGAAGCCATCCCACACATGCCTGGCAAACTCAAAATCCCAAATAGCAAAAAATCGCTCATGTATTAATACAGGTGATTAGATCACTTCTTATATAAATAACTTAGAACATAATCTATTGGTTAACTGAGGTCTCAGACTAATCTTGGCTTCTGCTACTGGGACTCACGTCCGTTTTTTTTTTTCATTTAAAATTTTTATTAGTGAATAACACACCAATATACAGCATATTTAATACAACAAGTTATCACCCCATCCCACTCCCTTCATCGCTATTATAGGACAGAGGAACCGAAGTAAACTGCTCTTAAACAATGAAAACACTAACATAATCCAAACAGTGATCAATTCCCCAGCGTTAAATAGCATAAAGCAGCAGATGTGATGTTCCCCTGCTTTAATCCCCCCGCCTATAATTCAACAAAACACGGGCAACTCCCCCGTGCTAATTCCCCCCTCCTTCCCACTCCCCTCCCTACCCCCTCCCCCTCCCCCCGTATACAAACACTTAGATCCATTTCTGCATCTTCGAACCCTACCTATGCCCACGACTCCCCCCACCAGTCCCAACACCCCCACCTGCCCCCCCTCCTTAAATCCTCCCCCTACTCTTGCCATTCCTCCACCCATTTCCATACCTTCTGCCATTGTACCCCACTTCTCTCCCCACCACCCCGGCGCTGCACTGTCAACCGGTGCACCAGCCCCACTTCACTCACTCTTCGGATGAAACCGGCCACCTGCGGGGCACTCTGTCCCCCCCCAGTGCCGGGCTATTTTGCAACGGGCCGCTACTAGACAATGGTGTAGAACCCCCGCCTCCCTCCTGGGTATCTCTTCTTCTAGGAGATGTAACAGGCATGTTTCGGGCTTTTGTGGCACTTTATGTCCTGTCATCGCATGTATCACTTCTAAAACCCTCGTCCAGTAAGCTCGCATATGGACACACTGCCACCACATATGCATCCAATCCCCCCTCTCCACGCACCCTCGCCAGCATTGGTCATCCTGTCCAAGTTTAGCTTTCAAACGACGTACTGGCGTCCAGTACCATCGGGACAGCACTTTATATGCATTTTCCTTAAGGGATGCAGAGATAGAGACATGCGCTACAGTCCGGAGCACCTTGGTCCCACACCTCTTCCACTCCACACCATCCCCAAATCTGCCTCCCATTTCAGCATATAGGGCAGTTTACCCTCCCCGGACTCCATCAGACCCCTATATATTCGGGATAACACCCCCTTTTGTCCCAAATGCCCTGTGCATAAAACCTCAAACCAACTACGACGCCCCCACAAGTCCTTCCACACCCTGGTCTGCCGGAGGCAATGACAGAGTTGCAAATAGGCATAGTGATCATTCTCTGTCAACCCACAGAGATCCTTTATACCCTCAAACCCATATATCCCCTGGTTATGTAAGAGCTGGGATACTTGCGTCAACCCCCCCTTGCCCACCTTCGAAAGGTCCACGCGTCCAGCCCCTGCCCCTTCTCAAAACATGCCTCTAATCCCATGCCCTGTGTATACCCTTTTCCCGCCACCAGCTGTTGTTTGTACCGTTTCCACACTTTCAGACTATGCACTATCATAGGGTTTAGATTGTTAGAGGCTTCGCCCGCTCCTCCCCGCCAAATCACCCTCTCCATGTCCGCCCCCCCCCCCCATCTGCTCCTGCTCCATCTGCACCCATTGTTTCCCCTCATTTCGTTACCACTCATATACGGTTTTCAATTGCGCTGCCTCATAGTATTCCCCCAGGTTGGGAACTCCCAGCCCCCCCCTCTTCTTTCGCTCTCTGCAGTATGCTCATCGCCACTCTCGGTCTTCGCTGCTTCCATATGAATCTATTTACCATCCCTTGCGCCTATTTCAATTGGTTCCGCGGTACCTCTATGGGGAGCGTCTGGAATAAGAACAGCAGGCGTGGCACAAGCATCATTTTAACTGTCACTATCCGCCCAAACCAAGATATAAACCCCTTTCCCCAACCAACTCTCAGTCTGCCCGAGTACCTTCCCATAATTCAGTTTATATAGTGCCGCCGTTTTATTACTTAGTCGTACTCCTAAGTACCTTATGCTTTCCCTCGCCCATTTAAAAGGGTATTGCTTGGCCAACCTTGCTTGTCCTGCTCCCGAGACCGCCAGATTTAAAATCTCCGATTTAGCCCAGTTGATTGTAAAACCCGACAGCTTACCGTATTCCTCCAATTCCCACATCACTATTGGAATGCTCACTCTGGGACTACCCAAGCTTAAAATGATATCGTCAGCAAACAAGGAAATCTTATAGCCCCTCGTCCCCACCAGTAGTCCCCGGATATCCTCCCTTTCTCGCACCCTCTGTGCAAACGGCTCTAAAGCAATGGCAAAGAGCAACGGTGACAGAGGGCACCCCTGTCGGGTACCCCTCCCCTGCTCGAAAAACCCCGAGTACGCCCCATTCACCCGAACACATGCTTGCGGCCGCTCAGAGTGCCTTTATCCAGGCCAAGAAATCATTCCCCAGCCCAACCTTCTCTAACACCTGGAACAAGAAGGGCCAGGCTACCTGGTCGAAGGCTTTTTCGGCGTCCAACGACAGGAGCAGGGCCTCTTCCCCGCTCTGCTCAACTGACCAAACTATATTCAATATTTTCCTTATATTGTCTGCCACCTGTCTACCTGGTATGAAGCCTGCCTGGTACTGGTGGATCAATTTTCCAATTACCTTGTTTAATCGGGCTGTTAATATCTTTGCGAGTAGCTTGGCATCGAGGTTAAGCAAAGAAATGGGCCGATAAGATGCACAATCCTGCGGGTCTTTCCCCTCTTTATGAATAACCGTAATCCCCGCCCAGCCCATCGTGCCCGCTAGTCTCCCTCCCTCCCTTGGCAAGTTAAATAACTTCACCAATGGCTCGATCAAGAGATGCCCAAACCGTCTATAGAATGGCGCTGTTAACCCGTCTAAGCCTGGAGCTTCCCCGATTTTTAATTGTCGAATTGCCCTCTGCACCTCATCCCCGCTTATCGGCCTATTGATTTCCCCTTGCTCCTCCCTCCCCAGTTTAGGCAATCGCACTGAAGCAAGGTATCTGCTCACTCTGTCCTCTGTTGCCGAGTCACGGGCTTTATATAGCTCCTGGTAAAATTCTCTAAAGGCATCCCTAATTTCTCCATCCTTAGTGACCAGGGTCCCTCCTATAGATCGGACTCGGATGATATGGGAGCGCAACTTTCTCTGTCGGAGCCTCTGTGCCAAAAATGTCCCCGCTTTATCCCCCCCCCTCAAAAACCTCTTGCCGTAAGAGTTGCATCTGATACTGTATCCGTTTTGCCTGCAGCGCATTTAACTGTGCCCGCACCGCCAGTATCTGTCCTCGATAAGATCTCGACCGCCCCTGTGCATCCAACTCTTCCAATTCTAATAAACGGAGCCTCAATGCCCCTTCCCTGCTCTCTCTCTCCCTCTTTAACCGTGCCCCCCACTTGATAAAGCACAGTTACTTACCTGTAACAGGTGATCTCTGGGAACAGCAGGAATTAGTCCTCACATATGGGGTACGTCGGTACCGACGGAGCCCGCGCGGGAAAGCTCCCCAGCTTCCCAGAAGGAAAGCATTTGGGGCCTCCCACTGCGCATGTGCGCTGCCTTCCCGCCTTCCTGACCAACTCTCCTCAGTTTGAGTTTAAAGCTGAGATAAAAGAGAGAGGAAAGGAAAGAGAGAGAGAGATACAACTCCTAGGGGAGGTGGGTGGGTTGTGAGGACTAATTCCTGCTGTTCCCAGAGATTACCTGTTACAGGTAAGTAACTGTGCTATCTCCAGGAACAGGCAGGAATAAGTCCTCACATATGGGGACTCCCTAGCTAAGATGCCCGGGAGATCCCCTCAAGGGTATGAGACCCTGAAAGGTTCCTCATCTTCCTATGGATCTCAGGCATCCATTCAGGGAAGGTGGGCTGGAGTTGTTCAAGAATGGAACAGGTGTCTGAGGACAGCCTGACCAAACAAGGCATCCCGGCAGGAGTCCTTGTCCAAACAGTAATGGGCTGTAAAGTTATTTATTTATTTATTTTATTTATTTATATATATTTATATACCGCATCTTCCAAAGTTCAGTTGCGGTTTACAATGAACAACAATTAACAAAGTAAATTTGTTTTACAGGGAACGTCATATTATAACAGAACATATTTACAAGGAACATCATATTATAAGTAAACAGTCAAACAATGTGAGATAAATACAAAGTGGCACAGATTAACTATATACAGTTTTTATATGTATATATATACATGGATGTGAAAGGATGTAAGCTGAGAGCTGAAAGTTATGAACCGAGGCCCAGGTGGCTGCTCGACAGATCTGGTCAATGGAGACAGAGTTTAGATGAGCCATAGAGGTGGCCATGGCCCTCACATTGTGAGCGGTGACATGGCTCTCCAGCGAAAGGTTCTTACTCTGGTAAGCAAAAGAGATACACTGAGCAATCCAATTGGAGTGTGTTCTTTTAGAGACTGGAAGTCCTAAATGAGAAGGATCAAAAGCAACAAAAAGCTGAGAAGACTTTTGATGTTGCTGTGTCCTGTGGAGGTAAAAGACAAGAGCTCTTTTACAATCTAGAGTATGAAGGGTCCTCTCTGCACTGGATGCATGAGGAGCTGGAAAAAAGACAGGTAAATATACCTCTTGATTAAGATGAAAAGGGGAGACCACTTTAGGCATAAAGTGGGGATTGGTCCTAAGGACCACCTTATCATGATGGAACCTTGTATAAGGTGGATTAGCCACTAGAGCTTGCAGTTCACTGATACGGCGAGCTGAGGTGACTGCAATAAGAAAAATAACCTTCCAAGAAAGAAATTTCAAGGAGGTAGTGGCTAAGGGTTCAAAGGGTGGCTTCATAAGCTGACCAAGAACCAAGTTTAAGTCCCATGCCACCGGAGGAGGTCGAATGGGAGGTTTAGTTAAGGTTAGGCCTCTCATGAATCTTGCAATAAGAGGATGAGAGGAAACAGGTTGTCCATTGATGGGCTTAAGGGATGCTGCAATAGCACTCAAATGGACTCTTACTGAATTCGTTTTGAGTCCTGCATTGGAGAGATGCAGGAGATATTCTAAAAGAGAATTCAAAGGAAGTGCTAGAGGGTTAAGACCCTTTTGAGCACACCAAATGGAAAATCTTTTCCATTTAAAAGCGTAAGAACGCCTAGTGGAAGGTTTCCTAGAGGCATGGAGGATATCCTTCACTTGCTGCGAAAGATTGAAGTGTTGAAGGTCTAGGCCTTCAGTAACCAAGCTCTGAGGTGAAGGGACTTGGGGTTTGGGTGCCACAAAGTCCCCTCCTCCTGAGACAGAAGGTCTGGAGCCGCTCCCAAATTCAGGGAGGGGGCTTGGGAGAGATGCAGAAGTAGAGGGTACCACACTTGGCGTGGCCAGCGTGGAGCTATGAGGATCATGGACCCTTGATCCCTTTGAAGTTTGAACAGAGTCTTGGGAATCAAAGGAATGGGTGGAAAGGCATATAGGAAGCCTTGACCCCAATGAAGGAGGAAGGCATCCTTGGCCTGAACTCCCTGACACGGAATCCTGGAACAGAACAGTGGAAGTTTGGCATTCCACGGACTTGCAAAGAGGTCTATGTCCGGGGTCCCCCATTTCTGGAAGATTCTGAGTACCTGATCCATGTGTAGGGACCATTCGTGTGGAAGCAGAACTCGACTGAGTCTGTCTGCCCAAGAGTTTTGGATTCCTGGAAGATATACTGCCAGGAGATGAATTTGATGCTCTCTGGTGAAGGCCCATAATCTTAGAGCTTCGTTGCAAAGCGACAGAGAGCCAGTCCCTCCTTGTTTATGTAAAACATGGCTACTTGATTGTCTGTATGAATAAGGACCGTCATGTTGCTGAGGAGGGTATGAAAAACTCTGAGAGCTAGAAAGATTGCTCGAAGTGGTTGATATGAAGGATGGTCTCCTGTGGAGACCAAGTGCCCTGAGTGGAGAGATCTTGAAGATGAGCTCCCCAACCTGTTTGGGAGGCATCTGTTGTGAGGGTTGCTTGGGGCAACAATGGCTGAAAGGGGGCCCCCCAACAACAGATTTTGAGTGGACATCCACCATTGGAGAGACCAAAAGAGACGTTTGGAATTTGCTATTTGGTCTGAGAGAGCTCCTGATGCTTGAGTCCACTGGGTGGACAAAGTCCATTGAGCTGCTCTCATATGTAGGCGAGCATAGGGCACCACATGTACCGTGGAGGCCATGTGGCCTAATAGTTGTAGCATCTCCCTGGCAGTCAAGTGGCTTCTGGACTGAGTCTGGGAGGCTAAGTGCACTAGACGTTGGCAACGGGCCTGAGGAAGATAGGCCCTTGCAGTGGTGGTATCCAACCAGGCCCCTATGAATTCCAGGGACTGAGTAGGGGCGAGTTGAGACTTTGGCAGATTGATCACAAGTCCCAGATACTGCAGAATGCATCTGGTGCGATCCAGGGAAGTCTGAGCCTCGGACTGAGATGGAGCTCGGATGAGCCAGTCGTCCAGGTATGGGAAGACAAAAATTCCCAGGGCTCGTAGAAATGCAGCTACTATTGCCATGCATTTGGTAAATACCCTTGGAGCAGAGGCTAGACCGAAGGGAAGTACTCTGTATTGGAAATGTTTTCCCTGGAACAGAAACCGTAGGAATTTTCTGTGGGATGTATGGATGAGTATGTGTGTACGCATCCTTGAGATCTAGAGAACAAAGCCAATCCTGACTCTGTAGGTATGGAAGAAGAGTACCTAGAGAAAGCATCTTGAATTTCTCCTTGCATAGGAATTTGTCCAATTCTCTGAGATCTAGAATGGGTCTGTTTTCTTGGGAATGAGAAAATAAGGGGAGTAAAACCCTGACCCCTGTTGAAGAAGAGGAACCTCTTCTATTGCCCTTTGGGCGAGAAGGGTGGTCACCTCCTGACCTAACAGGTTCGGGAGAGATGGGGGAGAATTGAAACATCTCACCATGGTATGGGGAGGAAGGCTGGAGAAATGTAGTTTGTAGCCCTCTCTGATGATAGAGAGGGTCCATTGTTCTGATGTGATTTGCTCCCATCTGGGAGCAAAATGAGTTAACCTTCCTGGAATGGTGAGAGGCTCTGGATGTTTTAGAGCCAGAAAGGTTAAGTTCTCTAGAGTTAAGTCAAAAACCCTGAGGGGGTTGGGACTGCTGGGCTGTAGCAGCCCCTGCAGGTTTTGCCCTAGCCTGTTTAGGCTGCTGACGCTTAGGAGCAAAGCGAGCTGCAGAAGATTGTTGGCCAGTATTTGTAGCAAATCTGGCCTTCTTATAGAAAGGCTTCTTGAAAGATTTTTTCTTGACAGGGGCAGAGGTAGACTTAGAAAGTCTATCTAAAGCAGCATTTTCTGCATCCATTTGGGTGGCTTTGATTTGCCACTCCTTACCAAGCAGATTCTCACCTGTACAGGGCAGATTTCCCAACCCATCCTGGACCCAGGGTTCTAGGTCAGAGGCCTGGAGCCAAGCAATTCTGCGAGCCGCTATGGCAATACCTGAGGCTCTGCTAGCACCCTCAAAGGAGTCAAAGGCTGCTCTGTTGGAGAACTTTGAAATATCTTGAGTATGCTTTAGCAAAAGAAGGAACTCCTCCTTTCTATCCTCTGGGATAAAGCGGAGAAAATGGCGTATTTTCAATGCAATCTCCTTCAGAAACATGCCCATATAGAGGCTGTATGAATTGATTCTGGCAATAAGCATACTTGCTTGGAAGATTTTTCTACCAAAAGCATCCAAAGTCCTACATTCTCTCCCTGGAGGAGTAGAAGAGTGTCTTTTGGTACTCTTTATCCTTTTCATAGCTGACTGCACCACAATAGAGTGGTGAGGGAGCTGAGTTTTTTGAAAACCAGGAGAAGGAGGGACACGATACATGGTGTCCAAACGACGAGAATGTGGAGATAGGGCGAGGGGAGTCTCCCATAAGTCCATCATGTGTTCTTGAAGAATTTCATGAATGGGCAAGGTGACTGCCTCTTTGGGAACCTTAGAGTATCCTAAAATATCCAATTTTTTTGCTCTAGGTTCTTTTTCAGAGGTTACTGAAATAGAGAGACCTTTAGCTACTTCAATGATGAAGTCTTGAAAGGACAAATCCTCTGGAGGAGACATTCTCCTCTTTGGAGAAGAGGGCTCTTCGGGTAGAGTAAGGGATACTGCAGCAGAGTCATCTGATGAATCAGAATCATCAGATGACTCGAAGTATCGTCTGTTTGCTTCCAGGGATCGATAAGCGTATCGACCGGTATCGACATCGGGGGTACCCGGAACCGGATCGGTATCGTGGAAAACCTGGGAACCGGAATCGGTATCCTGGTTGATGTGGATGCCCTGGGTACCGGTATCGGTTGTGGTACCGGAACCGGAGTCGGTACCGCTGGCTGCGGTACCGAGGGCGTCGCAGCTCTAATAAAAGCCATAATAGCCTGCTGCATGGATTGAACTGTATGATCCATAGACGCCACGACTGTCTGGATGTCGGTACCGGAAGATTGAGCCGGTACCCCAGAGCAGTCTAACAGGTGATCGGTCGAGGCCGTGCCATCGATGTCAACCTGTAACCCCATAGGAGGAGCTTTGGAAGCCGGAGCTTCCCGCCGGGGTTGTTTGGCTGGGGCAGGGTCCTCAGGGTCAAGCCCGGGGGCATCTCGATACTTGGACGGAGATTTGCCCTTTGAGGACCTGCCAGAGGAATGTTTGGTTACCTGAGATCCATCAGGAGAGGAAGACCTGGAAGATGTCGATGCTGGAGTATCTGTAGAAAACAGCATGTGAAACTTGGCTGCCCGGTTTTGTAAGCCACGTTTAGACATCAAAGAACAGGATGGGCAATCCGGAATGGAGTGGTCAGGCCCCAAACATTTAAGACACCATTCATGGGTGTCTGTGACTGATATAGTACCGCTACCCTTGGTGCATTTTTTTTTAAAACCAGAGGCTGGTTTCTCCATGGGGGAGAATTCTGTGAATGCCTAGAGGCCTCACAGAACAAACACACCAAGTGGGGAAAAATAAGATTTTTTTTTTTAAAGAAATAAAGAAAAAAGACCGGCGGTACCGGTCCGCAATCGGGGAAGGCAGACACGCGGCCAAAGAAACAAATTAAAATAACAACTTCTTCAGCGATGACAGGAACACGACCTGCTGGCTCCGCGGAAAAAGAAGAACTGAGGAGAGTTGGTCAGGAAGGCGGCGCGCATGCGCAGTGGGAGGCCCCAAAAGCTTTCCTTCTGGGAAGCTGGGGAGCTTTCCCGTGCGGGCTCCGTTGGTACCGACGTACCCCATATGTGAGGACTTATTCCTGCTTGTTCCTGGAGATGCACCCCGCGAATCACTGCCTTGTAGCCGTCCCATACCCCGCCCCATGCCACCTCCCCGTTATCATTAGTTATAAAATATTCCCTTGTTTCCCGCCCTACCTCCTCCCGAACCCTCTCATCATCCAGCAGCGACTCGTTCAACCGCCAATATTGTAGCCCTTTCCCTTCATCCGCCATGCGCAAAGAGACCGTCACAGGGGCATGATCAGACCATGTAATGGCCTCCACTGCTGCTTCAGTAATCCGACCCCCTACTTCTTTGGAAACCCAGATAGCATCTATCCGGGAGTAGGACCCATGCGTGGGCGAGAAATAGGAAAATTGCCTCCTCCCAGGGTATTGTAACCTCCAAGCATCAACCAATCCATGCTGCACCACAAAAGCTAGATACCTTTTCCTGTCCGCCCGCTTACCCTCCCGACCCCCAGTTGCATCCCTTGCTGGGTTCCAGGTAAGATTGAAATCTCCCCCACATATAAGGGTACCCTCCCCCATGTTACCCACTTCCTCAGTCAATTGCTTCCAAAAATTACCTTGCGATCCCGTAGGGGCATATAGGTTCACTATACAGTACCACTCGTTCCCCACCCGCACCCTCACCAGTACATATCTCCCTCCCTTATCCCTGACAACGGAGTGCACTTGGGTCTTTAATCTGGAGGCTATCAGGATAGCCACTCCCCCCTTTCTTCTTTTCAACTGTGTTAGAGGCGTGGATACATACCCCAAATCCCCTAGGCTTGACCAGGAACTCCGTTGTTTTGGTAAGGTGCGTTTCCTGAATCAGCCCTATCCCCGCCTTCTGGCGAGCCAGCTCATCATACAGTTTCTGCCGTTTAAAAGGCGAGTTCAGGCCCTTAACATTTAAGGATACAATTTTTAAATCCCCCATCTTGGTATACCTCACTCCCCACTGTCAGCCCATAGGTGATCCAACCCCCCTCTCCCCCCTCCCGCTCCCCCCCTCCCCCTTCCCCTCCCCCCCAATCTCCTTGACCCCACCCCCCCAGCTCTCTCCAAAGAGAGATTCGTCTTCCATATAGGTGACTTCCTACGGGCCTGCCCGTCTTCCCCCCCTCATCCCCCCCCCCCATTTGCTCTATCCCCCCCCGACTCAACCGCTACCTGCTCCCCCCATCCTCCCCCAACCTCACTCACCGCCCCCCCTATACCATCCCCCTGCCTCTTTGCCCTCCCTGCCCCCCTTCCCGCCCCTCTTGCTACATCCCCCTTAGCACCCTCCCTCATGATGCACCCCTCCTACAATAACCCAACAAAATATATATACACAGCAGTACTACAAAACACAAAGCTTTAAGATTTCTACTTCAGCCCGCTCCGTTCTCAGCTGCTGATGTCCTGGGGCTCTCTCCAAGCTTGCACGCCAGTCTTCGGCCCTCCGCTGGGACTCGATGCCACCGCTGGACTCTCTGGGCTGGATTAGAGGACGTCGACGTACTAGCCCCCTGTCTGGCTGTGGTCACATTCCCTTCAGGGATATTCGGCAGCTCCAAGTCTTGCAGTGCTCTCCAGGCTTCCTCTGTAGTTTGCACTCGTTTTGACCTACCCCTGGCTGTGATCAACATGCCAAAAGGGAACAGCCATTTATATCTTATGTCCTCTTTTCGCAAGTAATTTGTAACTTCTTTGAAGTCCCGTCTATGCTGCAATGTTCCCCCTGAGAGATCCTGAAAAAACTCCAAGGAGTGTTCTTCCCACTGGAACTGTCTCACCTTCCTGGCTGCCATCAACAACCTTTCTTTAATCCTGAAGGAGCCCAGGCATATCACAATGTCTCTTGGTTTATTGTCTCGTTTGGGGCCCAGGCTCCTGTGCGCTCTCTCTATTTGTGACAGTGTGATCTCAGTGCCCCCCCTCTGGGTCTGCTGTCTCGAGCAGGGAGCTAAAAATTTTAACAATCACGTCCTCACAGTTGCGGTATCGTGCTTCTTCTGGAAGGCCCCGGACGCGTATATTACATCGGCGGGATCTATCCTCCAGGTCCTCCGCCTTCATCTGCTGCTCCAGCTGAATCCGCTTGATGTCTGCCCAGTCTTTTTGTAACTCGTCGAGTTCTTCTCCCTGCTGCTGCAGTTGAGACTCCATTTCTTCCATACGGTTTCCGATCTCCCCTATGTCTTGTCGCAGAGAGTGGATGGACTCTCTGAGCTCCCGCGACACCCCACCGATATCAGCTTTGATCTCATCCTTCAGCTCTGTGAGCCAGTCTTTCAATTTCACAATGCCTCCTGGGCTACAGCTCCGTTCCAACTCTTCCACCAGCTCTTGGGCCTCTGCCAGCTGCTTACTATTCTCTTTGGCCCCCTCCTTGCTACTCTTGGCTGCTCCGTAGGGAGATCGATATTCCGCCAGCTTCTTACGCGCTGACACCCCCACTTTATTTTTATCCATCTTGGCTCAAAGTTGTAGGTTCTTTATGTCTTCACTGTATGGATAGCTGTGGCTGTAAATGCTGCAGGGCTTTGCCCTCACTATCTCTTCTGGAGCACAGGGGCCTCTCCTCTCCCTGTCTCCTCTATAACTTCAGGTCCTTGATACCGCTTGAACAGCCTTTCTCCTCCACCCCTCCTGAGTTCTTGCCCGTCTATGGCCTCCGCTCTGCGGTTCTCCTTAAGGGCTAACTCTCTCACCTCACACTCAGCTGGTTCTCTGCCGTCGCCTCCACAGGCTTCTTCTTCAGGGCTTCTCAGCCCACACTCCACTGCTTTGTTGTTTTCCCCCGCAGCACTCCTCCTCCTCAGTTCTGCACTCTGCTCAGCTCCGCGTGGCCCTCTCCCTCAACCACCGCTGTCAATGCAGGCTGCGCTGCACGGGCTACTACCGCCCTCTGAGCTCCTCCGCTCTGCACTGCTGTCCAACAAGGGAGTGCTGTACGTATCAGCCCCCCCGCCGTCGGGAGATGTGAGGTCCCTCGCAGGCCCGCAGCTCTGTAGCGCTGCCCGATTGCCGGAGTCTCTGCTGGCTGGGCCGTGGACCCCACACGCCGCTCTGCTGCAGCCTCACTGCACGTCTTCGGCTCTTGCCGCCGGTCCCGGCCGACCACGCGGTCAGCGCTCTAGGCCGCTCATGAGGCTCCCCCTTCGGGGAAATGCCGATGCGGGGCCAAGCTGCGTCTTTTCGCCTCTGCCCGATCCTCGGGTCTAGCGGCGTCGGTTCTCCAACTTTGCCCCTCTCAATTAGCTCAAATAGGGGTATTTAGCCCCCTTTACACAGGCTTGGATGGCGGAGCTCTCCTTCTACCCCACCATCCGTCCCGATGACGTCACCGGAAGTCCTCACGTCTGTTTTTAAAGCAGATAGCCAATTTGCATCAACAACCTCTAGGAACTAAGCGGGTGACCAGTCCAGGTTAGGTTCAACTTCAAAAAGACTCAAGCTCTGTACTTATCTGAACAGCCTGAGTACACCCGCTGAGTAGGACTGTTAAGGAATCCCGACACCCTTTACGGGTACCAGTCATGCGTTTCATTAGATATGCTTTCATCAGGGGATCGCTCAACAATAAACACCATTGTCCTTCCTTGTTAGTTCTCTGTCAAAAACAAACAAATAAAACAACTTATGTCACCATACACCCTATCACTAACAGTCCTACTCAGCGGGTGTACTCAGGCTGTTCAGATAAGTACAGAGCTTGAGTCTTTTTGAAGTTGAACCTAACCTGGACTGGTCACCCGCTTAGTTCCTAGAGGTCGTTGATGCAAATCGGCAATCTGCTTTAAAAACGGACGTGAGTCCCAGTAGCAGAAGCCAAGATTAGTCTGAGACCTCAGTTAACCAATAGATTATGTTCTAAGTTATTTATATAAGAAGTGATCTAATCACCCGTATTAATACATGAGCGATTTTTTGCTATTATTTGGGATATTGACCTTATCGTTCAGTAATTGACCAATCTTTGGTGTGGCAAACTCAAAGGCAAAACCCTGACTGATCAACTCCAGCACCCAGTGGTCAGATGTGATTTCAGCCCACTCGTGTTGGAAGTGCTGCAACTGCCCTCTGACTTGCAGCACCCCAAACTGGGCCCCCTGTCAGTTAGGAGAGGGATTTGTCGGATAATAGGGAGGAGCTTTGGGATGAAATTATTTCTTATTCGCATAGGTGCTCTATTTCTTTATCGCTTGTGAACACGCAACTGCGTATACTTTTTCGAATGGCGGTTACACCTGAGAAACTGTTTCGGTGGGACAGAGCAGATGAGCCTCTTATGTTGGCAGTTATGTGGCCAGAGTGCACATTTCTACATATGTGGTGGGAGTGTAGATATATTCAGTCCTTTTGGCTGGCAGTCCTTTCTCAAATCTCTAATAGGCTGGGAGTGGAGCTTCCTTGTCTGCCAGAGTTTTGTCTTTTGGGTTATATCCCGGATACAATACTTCCTCCGGATAAGAGTAGGTTGGTAAATTGTTTATTGTTAGCAGCTCGCTCGGTAATTGGGCGCTTCTGGAAGCGTTTGTTTGCGCCGAACTTGCTTGAATGGTGGATAAAAATTTGGGTTATATATCGGATGGAAAAAAACTTACAGCTACTCTTAGGGGTCGGACAGATAGTGTGTCGCAACTGTGGGGGGGTGTTCTTCCCATTAGTTTTTCTTTTGTATAGTGATTGCTGGGATGAGCCTGATGTTGGTACACACTGTCATTCAATATTGTATGTGACTTATGTTCCTGCTTAACCTAGAGCCCTGGATGAGAAGAGGTCGATCTTCAATGGTGAGGGAGGGGAGAGGGAGGGTGGGTATAGTTTAGGTATTGAATAGATATTGAATAGTTTTTAGGGCTGTTATACTCTGTGGATGTGTGTCTATCCCCATATAATGGTTGTTCAGGATAGAGAGGAAGTTAGAATTTTATGTAAAAATAGGGATGCAGATGTATTAGCGAGACCATTATTATGTTTAGTGTATGAACTGTTTTTCTCTCTTTCTTTCTTCTCTCTTATACCTCTTACCTTTCTTATCGTTCTCTCTCTCTCGCTTTGTTGAGGGTCAGGGTAGGTTACCCTACCCGTTGTGGATTTCGGTCACCTTATAATACGTGTATACAGTTGTACTATTGCTCTTCGTAGGGAATATTACTGGTTAGTAGTGAATGTTACTAGTCAGTTGGATACTTCCAGGGTTTGGCTTATCTGTTAACCCATGTAAGCAGCATATGGTTCCTCGGTTGGGTGGTGGGGGGTGTTGTCAGAGACAGTCTGATACTGTATTGTTTTGCTGTATGTATGTATGCTCTTATACCTACATAATAAAAATTGTTAAACATTAAAAAAAGACTGATTGTAGCTCCTAGAATACTAGAAGAGAAGGAGCAACATCTTTGTTGGTACTGCCGAGAGTCCTGAAAGCCCAAAATGTGAGGAGGTTGACCCCGAAACAGAGGACAAATGCTTAGAAGAGGACTTGGGCTTACTCTCACTGAGATCTTTTACCAGTTTCTCAAGGTCCTCCCCAAACAGCAGTGACCCTTTGAAGGGGGAGACTGGCCAGATGAATCTTAGAAGCTGCGTCAGCCAATCAGTTCTGCAGCCAGAACGATCGGCAGGCTATGTGATGGAGACAAGAGTGCTGAATGAATCTGTCTACTTTCCCAGAATCGTCTTCTAAAATTCCATCTTGAATTGTTGTAGCTGTTGATATGGAAGGACAGACTAGATAGGCCATGTGGTCTTTTTCTGTCATCATGTTTCTATGTTTCTATGAATGCATAAGGAAGGGTGTGTGCATACCGTAAGCCTCCAAACAGCTGTCAAGATTATTTCCAGAGAGAATGGTTTACACATGAGTATACATAAACGAGAGACAGGAATTGGGGGAGGGAGATAAGATAAGACAAGACCCCTGTAAAAGACCATAAAACAAGAGAAACAAAGAAGGGACTGTGTTCCTATGTTTCTGTAATAAATAACCATATGAGGAAAAAGCAACAAATTTGTTTAAAAGGAATGTATAAATTAGTATTTTGAAGAACGTACTTTGGACAGAGGGTGTCTGAAGGTCTGTATTCAGTAACGTCACTCTCTGCTTCACAGGATAACACAATGCTATACTTGCTGTAGACATGTGTATTTGAGTTCAATAAATTCGATTTGTTTTACTCATAAGTTGTCCTGTCTTACAAATTTATACACAAATTGTAAGGAGTGAGCGAGGTCTGATATCGGGATGAGACACAGTATTAAGGCATAGAAAACCCCCAATACATGTTGCAGCAGCCACCACCCCCCTTGCGGCTAATCGGAGGAATTCATAAAAAGGTGTCCGCCATGGACTCCAGACATGGGGAATTATCATCCTCCAGCAGCAACTGAATCTAGAACAGCAAGGCCCTGACTGCCAGATCAAGGTCTGGACCACCCAAGAGAATGCCAAAAAGGCCATCTTCAGCAACCCCTCTACTTTACGATTGTGCGCATCGTGCTGAGCCACACCACCCTCCACAGGGATAGTTGTGCGCTTAGTCACTGCTGTGACTAAGGAATCAACCTTAGGGTAGCACAGCATGTTATCCTGCAACCAGGGGTAAATACGCCCAAAATGCCTGGAGCGCAGCATCCGGCTTCTTCCACTCCTCTACCACCATCTGTTGGAGTTTGAGTGGGAATAGAGACGCTTTCACTAGGGCCTTGAGGACTGGGTTGGAGGATGATTTGAAGGCAGCCACAGTGGCTTCGGGAATGCGTAACTCCGTAGCCATTTGTACAATGAAAGGGGCAACTTCTTCCCTTCGGAACAGTCTGACCAACCTGGCCTCACTGTCTTCCAGGAGAGGAGCCTCATCCCTATCCGATACAGAAACCCTCCACCCAAGGAAGCTATATCAGATGCCCCCGGGCCTACAGCACCCTCATCCTCCTCAAGGGCATCCAGGTCCCCCAAGACCCAAGCCAGGGACTTGCAGGGCCTGGAGCCACTCTGGTCCCCATCTAAAGTCTGGGCATGCTTTCTAGAACCCCTGGCACTAGAAGATGGTGCCGGGCCAGGAGCAATGGCTGAGCCATGTGCAGCTCTCCCTTCCAAAAGGCCCAGGGCATACTGAAACAGAGCGGCAAACTCCATTGCATCAAGGCCCTGCCCCGCTGTTACCAGCGCTGTCTGAGAGGTGTCCTGTGCTCCAGAGGGTGAGAGAGCTGGAGAGGGCTCCCCCTGGGCCGAAGCCATGATCTGTGCCCTCTGTCACTGCAGGGTCTGCTGGGGGAGCCGGTGATGGCGTGGCTTCAGATTGTGCCTCACTGACTGCCGAAGGAGGAAAAATAACGAAGGAAGTCTCCCCCGGATCAGACGAACATGCTGGGCACAGCTGTTCAAGGAGATAGAGGCACAGTTTGCCACATCCGAGACAGCACAGTAGTGTGCCTGGCATTGAGAAACATGTATGCACGCAAGCACAGAGTTGGGTGTTTTGGCGGGAAACAGTGGCAGCAGTCACTGGAGAGGCACTCCACTGGGAGATCCAAGTAGTACGGATTCCCACGCCCCCTCAGAGGTTCTCACGATTAGATGGCATCAGGCTCAGCTCCACAGCATCAAAGACGGTGGGAGGGAAGAGTGGTAATTAGAGCCTGAAGCCCTGCGGCAGTGCTGAGAAACTCAGTCATGGAAAAAAGGAAAATCAGCTTTTTTTTGTAAACTGTTTAAAAATTACACTGAAAGGAAGAGACAAAGAACCAAAAATAAAGGAAGCAGGCCAGGCAACCCACTGAGGTGTCATCGGGCAACTGAACTGGTTCTCGTAGCCAGAAGGTATCCCCCTCTCTTCTTAGGCAAATCACTCCACCAGATGGGGTATCTCCTATACACCTAGGGACCAAGTCCAGCTGGACTGCCTTGTGTCCTCCAGACATTCAGCAGCAGCTGTCAATCCTTAGCTGTACTGGAAACCAACACCATCTGCTGAGTGCCCCTAGCTGTACTGGGTATGATGCTAGTGGCGATGTCACAGCTCTTTTGGTACTTTGTCTCATTATCTGCTGGTTGGGGGAGATAACCCACTTGTTTGGACCATCTAGCAGGATGATCCGGAAGGGCAGGTTCTTGAAGCCTGTGCCTCCAGTACAACTACAAGTACAGTTCTGAATGCAGAACACTTAGCGCTGCATTCATGGACATCCAAAATACTAGTGCTGGAGTACACATCCATTTTGGGAGAGGATCCCGTCTCCATTCCTCCCAATGCTGGCAAGTATAAAATGAGTGCTTTAAAATCTCTAACATACTATGGCTACTTCCCAACAGTCTTGCAAAATTATTTTTTATGCTGGTTTTCAACCAATTCAGAGAAAGAATCTCTCTGGCTTCTCACTGTCCTGAAGTATACTTCGCGCCTCAAGTTGCTCCAAGTATGCTAGGAATTCCCTGCTGCAATTCAGGTCTAGCACTATTTCAAATAGAACAAGGAGATAAAGTCCTCATATTCAGTGGCCTGGGATATCCTCCAACCCTTAAGAAAAAAAAAACACACAAACACAACAACCCACAAGCTATACATGTATAATTATAAAGCTAATGAGTGCAGATTTCAGTCACTAGGGTTGAACATGCCTCAAATGTTTTCCCTAATAGGTTGCTTCAGAATCCTCATTTACCTTCCTAGTTAATCTTGCATAATCATGTTCCTCATTTTTAACTCTGACATACTAGAAGTTCTCCATTATCAACTCCCCATCCCTTCATCTCTCATTTAGGGTACACATTTAGCTCCTTACATCTCACCTCGCTGAACTTTTGGTACAGACCCTGCACTAGAATGGCTCTCTTTCTGGAGCACCTTCACCTTCTCCATATAATTTCTGGAGGTAAAACCTACAGAACTTGACACAGTATTCAAAAGTCAGGTCACAGCAATGACTTGTACAACCTGGCATCTGTCTGCCTTTGACCACCAGCCTTATCATAATTTCCCTGCTTTGAGAGACAGACAGACATGATTACCCTGCGATGTCTCTCCTGGCTGCTGCACATCAATATTCAAACCCTTCATTATGTATTGTTCCCTTAGATTTTTGCTCTCTTTTCCCCCTTACACTTACTGGTGGCATCAATGATCCTCTTTTGACCCCCTAACGCTAGCAGTGACCCTGCCTTCACTTACCTCTCGTACACTGCTAGGCCTCGGAAGAGTCCCTCACCTCCTGAGCAATCACGGAATTCAGTGAATTTTTCTTTCTCTGTACTGAAGACCTTCACTGTGCCATCTTTGCAGCCCAAGAATATCTAAAATAGAGAAGAAAGGAAGAAGAAACTCATCCATGACAAAATCTAAGCTGCCAGAGTGGAAGCACAGACAGCAGGGTTCCCTCACCTCCGATTCCTGCTCATCCCCCCAGCACATAGCACACACTTCCTGTGCCCTGCTCAGAGCAGACACCTCCATGTAGTTACTGGCATGTTTCCTCTGCAAGTTCACACCTGGAGAGACAAAGCACCATGAGTTAAAGCATAAAACAAGGCTAAAGAGGAACCAACAGTAAACTAACACAACGGTAATAGTTCTGGTTGGTACTATGTAAATCTTCTGCAAGGTGTAATCGCTTTGTGGCATTCAATATCCCTAAGGACTTTATAAATTACAGGAAGGTCATAGTTAACATTTCAAGGACAAGGGATCATGGTATGAAGCTGATGTGAGGAAGGCTATGAGGAAAACAAATAAAAATACTTCTTTGAGAGAATGGTAGACTCCAAAAACAACCAGCACTGTGACAGATTCAAACATACTTCAGACAGATATATATATAAAAATGGTAGAAACAACAAATGTTACTGATAGGTGATTTCAATATGCCGGATGTTGACTTGGGACACCTGCTGTGGTGTCGTCTAGAAGTAAAGAGATCCTGGATTCTTTACAGGGAGAATTATTCCGGCAACTGGTAAAGGAACTCACATGTGATGGGGCCAAGCTGGATCTGGTGCTTACAAATGGGGAAGAGTGTAGCAAAATTAGACTTACCTGCTAATTGTTCCTTGAGGAACTCCAGTCCCGTCCCGTACCTCTGGGTAGTGCACCTCCTCCAGCAGCTTGGAGACTGAGCATGTCCAAAACTGAAGTCACCAGTACTAATACCGCTGGCACCGCCCACCAACTCCCAGTACCTATTGACAAAGCCGACTGACAGGAGCAACAAATAAGTAGATAAACCAGAAAACAGAAATAACTAAACTATAAAACTCAAAGTGACACAAACTCCCTCCCCCAACCCGAGAGGAGGAACCCTTAGACCCGCCTCGGAAGAGAGAAACATACAACGGCTGACCCGAGGAAACCCGAAAGCTGCAAAACTGCCCGGAAGAAAAAAAAACAGATCCCCACGGTCTGCCTCCCCGCGTCCAAATCTCTGACTGAAAGTTTGGGTGGGATCCGGGACTGGAGTTCCTCAAGGAACAATAATTAGCAGGTAAGTCTAATTTTGCTTTCCTTATCGTCCCTCCAGTCCAGTCCCGCACCTCTGGGATGTAACAGAGCAGTAACGTACTAAATGTGAGGGACCCACCAGACCGGCACGCAGAACTGTCAACCCAAAACAGGCCTCCCTTGCTGCCTGGACATCCAGGCGATAATGCTTAGTAAAAAGGTATGCAGGGAAGACCAAGTGGCCGCCTTGCAAATTTCCACAGGAGGCACTAGACTATACTCCTCCCAGGACGCCATCTGCGCCCTAGTAGAAAGAGCACATAACCCCAAAGGCACCTGACGCCCACCAAGGAGATACGCAGATGCAATGGCCTCCCGAATCTATCTGGAAATGGAAGCCTTCGCAGCCTCTTCGCCTTTCCGTGGACCACCAAAAAGCACAAATGCTCTGATTTGTGAAACGATTTCATCTCTGACAAATAACGCTTAAGGATGCGACATACATCCAGCCTATGCAGACTGAGGCTGACAGCGTCACTTCCCATCTTTTCCAACACCGGTAAGGAGACAGGCTGATTAACGTGAAAAACCGAGACTACCTTGAGAAGAAAGGACGGAACCGACCTCAAGATGACCTTCTCCCGCGAAAAGGAAAGGAACGATCCTGGAAAGACAGAGCCTGTAGTTCTGAGATTTGACGAGCTGAGCAAAGTACCACGAGGAAAACAGTCTTTAGCGTTAAATCCGTAAGCGAAGCTCGAGTCAGTGGCTCAAACGGCTTCTTCGTCAATGCCCGCAAAACCAGATTGAGATCACAAGAAGGCACCACTGACCACCTCGGCGGGCGAAGCCGAGCCACTGCCCGGAAAAAAAACGCACGACATCCAGATGGGATCCCAGAGGGACTTTGCAGACCTTACCATGATAGTATGCAATCGCCGCCAGCTGCACCCGCAGCGAGCTAGTCGCTAGGTCTTTCTCAAAGCTGTCCTGTAAAAAGACCAAGGTGTCTGGAACGGAAGCCGTGGCGGGCCTAACCTGCCTTTCTACACACCAAGCCTCAAAGATGCGTCATACCCGAAAGTAGGCCAACGACAGATCGCAACCTTGTTGAAGGCGTGGAAGAGATCACCGGAACTGAATACCTCTTCCTCAACCTTGCCTTTTCAATAGCAAGGCCATAAACGAGAACCGATCTACCTGGGGCATGCGCACGGGCCCTTTAATCAGCAAGTCTTTTCGACCTGGCAGACGCCACGGCTGATCTTGTAATAGCTGAATCAAGTCGGCATACCAAGGGTGCTGCAGCCAGTCTGGAGCGATCAGAATGACTAGGCCCTGGTGCATCTTGATATGTTGCACCATGCGACCTATGAGCACCCAAGGGGAAAAGACATAAAGAAGGTCCTCCATTGGCCAATGCTGCATCTAGGCCCTCAGACATTCTGTCTCGTTGTCTGCTGAAAAAATGGTTTGCCTTGGTGTTCATGGAAATTGCCATCAAATCCATGATCGGTGTTCCCCACTGACATATGACCTGCAGAAACACTTCCGGGTGAAGCTCCCATTCCCCGGAATCCACCCGGACCTGGCTGAGATAATCCGCCGTCACGTTGACGCTTGCCACGTGAGCCGAGGCTCTACCCAGCTGAACAGTCGCTCCGCTTCTTCCTCTAAAGACATGCTGCCGGTTCCTCCCTGCCGACTGACATATGCCACTGTGGTCACACTGTCCAAGAGGACCTTTACTGCCTTCCTGCACACTTGCGACTCAAAGGCTCAGAGTGCTTGGGCACTCGCTCTCAGCTCTAACCTGTTGAATGACCAACCGGCCTCCTGGCTGTTCCAGGTCCCCTGAGCAAAACCCCCCCCTCGCAGTGGCCCCCCAGTCCACCATTGGTCATCAATTGGGTCTACTGAAGGAGTACGAGCGGCATGCCTGCCGCCAAGTGCTCCGGGCACAGCCACCAGTGAAGCGCCCTGCGCACCCCGCAGGGGCACAGGAGCTGCCGGGAAAACGATTCTGACTGGTGCGACCAGTGCCGGAGCAGAGCTCGCTGCAATGGTCGCATGTTCGCTCTCGCCCAAGGCACCAAATCAAACGTAGCCGCCATCATCCCTAACAATTATAGGTACTGCCACGCTGTTGACTCTGGTCGGCGCAGAAAGTCCTGCACCAAGCACCGTATTCCTTGCGCTCTGTGAGGAAAACTTTGCCCGCCCTGGTGTCGAAGCGGGCTCCTGGATACTCCAACTCCTGAGTCAGCACCAAGTGACCCTTGGCCCGGTTGACTACCCAACCGAGACTCTCCAGTAGGCATACCACACGTGACATTGCCTGAATCAACCAATCATTGAGGTAAGGGTGCACAAGCACCCCTTCCTGTCGGAGAGCTGCGGTGACCACCACCATGACCATGGTGAAAATTCAAGGAGCCATTGCCAGGCCAAATGGCAAAGCTTGAAACTGGAAGTGTCGCACTGGCACCACAAAGCGCAGAAACCGCTGATGCTGTGGCCTGATGGGAATATGAAGATACGCCTCAGTGAGATCGAGGGAAGTAAGAAATTTGCCTTCCCTTACCGCCACGATGACTGACCTCAAAGTTTCCATTTGAAGTGCGGAACCCTCAAGCAGCGGTTCACTTGTTTGAGGTCCAGGATAGGGCGAAAGGCACCGTCCTTCTTTGGAACCACAAAATAAATGGAGTATTGACCACAACCGCACTGATTTCGGAGCACGGGTACCATTGCCCTGAGCTGAAGCAGACAAGCCAAGGTGTCCCTGACAGTCATCACGTTTCCAGGGGCCTTGCAAGGGAAACAAATGAAAGCATCGGCTACCAGCCGCGCTAGCTCGAGGGCATAACCCTCGAGGAAAATTTCTAGGACCCACTGGTCGGACATAATCTGGGCCCAAGCAGGGTAAAAATCCCATAGCCGACCCCCCTATGGGTTGGATCCCTGCCTGGGTCCCCCGCATTTCATTGGGGCTTTTTAAAAACCCGAGGAAGAGGCGGCCACAAACCCCCAGCCTACTCCTCGGAATCCCCAAAAGCCCTGCCCTCGGGGTAGAAACCTGCCTCTTTGAAAGCCCCCCCAGACCGGACATACGAAACCGCCAAAAGTCCCGTGGCTGGCCCCGCAAGGATGAGACATTGCGGCTCTGCTTGGGCTTATCCTCAGGAAAAACGTCCTTCCTTAGATTCTCCCAAATCCTTCACCAACTTGTCCAAATCTTTGCCAAACAATAGCTTTCCTTTAAAGGGAAGCTTGCTAAGCCACACTTTGGAAGAGCTGTCTGCCGCCCAATTGCGCAGCCAAAGATAGCGGCGGGCCACCACTACCGATGCCATACTCTTTGCTAGTCCACGGATGAGGTCATAGTGTATGTCAGAAAGATAAGCCGCTCCTGACTCCAGCTTAGTGACCTCCGCCAACTGTTCCGGAGCAGAGTCTGCCATCTGCTGCAGACGCTGCGACCACCGAAGACAGGACCTCGCCATCCAGGCCCCACAAATGGAGGCCTGCATGGACAGGGCATTGATATCAAAGGACTGCTTCAGCAGCATGTCCAGCTTCCTATCCTGTGTGTCTTTCAACGCCGCACTTCCCTCCACCGGGATGGTGGTTTTCTTTGTGACTGCCAAAACCGCCACATCCACTTGTGGCGATCTAAATAGTTCATGCTCCTGTTATGGCAGAGGGTAGATCCGCAACATGGCCCTGACCCCTTTCAGGGCCGCCTCAGGCAGGTCCCACTCATCCTGAATCATTTGTTTGACCACTCTGTGGATTGGGAAGACAGACTGCGTCTTACGCACCGCCTTAATGAAAGGATCCTCCAAAGAGTCCTCCTCAATGGGCAGGCTAGTCCGCAAATTGAGCGCCTTAAGCGATTCCGCAATCAGTGCTGGCAACTCCTCATGCCGAAAGACCCGGACCACGGGCACATGGTCTTCCGGTTCCGGAATCTCTCCCTCTTCGAGCTCCTTGCCCTCAAACTCCGGCTCCAGGTCCTAATCCCTGGTCTCTGACAGAGAAGACTGATCCGGCCACCCTCCTGAGGACCTGAGCTTTTTAACCGGCACTTCCACCGTGTTCTCTCTCCTCCCCCACGCTTTGCACTGGCCACTGCAGGACTGGAGATGTCCACTGTGCCCTGCTGGCGCAAGCGAAAAACCTGATGCAACAAGAGGACAAACTGTGGGGAGAACTCTCCCATAAGATCTCCCACCGTAAGAACCTGGGAGGTCGAAGGCCGTGGAAGCATGGATGCCATTTCCAGAGAGGGGGTGAAGCAGCAATGGAGACCTGAATGTCTTGAGCTGTCAAGCCTCCCGAGTCCTGCTGCACGCCCTGAGAAGACTGTTCCATACTCTGGGCCTCGGCCGCACAACCGCGGCAGACCACTGCCTCTGACACCGACCCCCGCAGGGCTCCACAGAGTAAACACTGTGGCCGCACTGGCATGGAGAAGAGGTTGCTTTTCCTAAACTTTAACCACCTTGGATTCTGATCAGGCAAGAGAAGTCAGCCCCTAAAGCCAATGTACATCTCCCTGGGAAAACAATAGCTGTAGTTTGCTCTTATATCACCTTTTTTTTTTTGTCTCTTGCCAAAGTAAAGAGCAAAAAACACACTATATCAAAACCACCAAGTTAAAGAAGCCTCCCCGAGAGTATCAGCGGTCAAGAGCTCGTGGATCCTCGGGCCGGAACAGCTTTCCAATCAAAAAGCCCGAGGAGCAGCAAAAAGCGCAGGCGAATGGAAACCGCCATTTTCCCGCGCTGCTACAGAAACCGCCGCAGTCTGCCCTGCATCACACGGTCCCGGGCCCTTGCGCCATGACACAGAAACTGTCCCTGACCTACCTGCAGCTCCTTCCACACCAGCGCGAAGCAAGTTAAAGGCACATAAGGCTGGCTCTGACAGAAGGCATCAGGGAATCACTCACCTCACACTCAGCCCTGAAAAGGCTTTGGTGCTGAGGGGGCCTCTTTCCTGCAGCACAAACGGCGGCTCCTCACCCGATGACGGGTTCGGGAGCCACCGAGCCCTGGGATACCAAAAGGTCCCCCCGAACTTCCGGGGGGGGGGGGGGGAGGGAGACAAAGAGGACAGGGCAACAGAGATCCTTCTCTCAAGAAGGTTTCCTGCTGTAGCTCTCAACTCTGAACTTTCCCCCCCTTTTTTTTTTTTTTAAACTTTAACTACCCAAACAAACAAATAAAAATAAAGAAACAGCAATGAAAGCAAACAAAGCAACCCTAACTAGGATCTTATTTGTTCCTCAGTGAGCCCTTGGGCTCACCACCTCCAGCTGCTTGGAGACTGAGCATACTGGGAGCTGGTGGGCGGTGCCAGCGGTATTAATACTGGTGACTTCAGTTTTGGACATGCTCAGTCTCCAAGCTGCTGGAAGTGGTGCACTACTCAGAGGTGCGGGACTGGACTGGAGGGACAATAAGGAATTCTGATTTTATAGTGGGTGATTATAATCGCATCCAGTGAATAACGAATGGTGTGGTTCAGTATTAAGAAAAAGGGCAGAGATGGTTCATTCAAAAGTGAGGATCCCAGACTTTAGGAAAACTAACTTTGTCAAGATGGGGAAATATCTCAATGAGTCAATGAGTGTTCGGTGGAAACAGCTGGGGGAATGTAGAAAAGTAGTGGGCAAAACTGAAGGAGAATTTTTTAAGGGCAAACACACACTTTGTTAGGAAAGCATATAAATGTGAAAGGAAGGAATGCCACCATGGTTAATGAAAGAAGAAGCTGAAAAGATAAGGAAAAAGAAGATCGCCTTAAATAAAAAAATACAAGAAACCACAGAAAGGGAAAATAAATAAAAATTAGCAACAATATTTTGAAAAGCTAAGATAAGATGGGAAAGCAGTTAGAAAAGCAAAGATGCAAATAAAAGAAAAAGAGGTTACTTACCTGTAACAGGGGTTCTCCGTGGACAGCAGGATAAGTCAGCCACATCAGATGTTATCTGATGGCACCATCTGGACGGAAGTGCTCTCTCAGAGCTAGAAAGGTAAACGTTTCTGGAGCATGTGCCAGTGAGACCCTACCCCTACCTGGGCCAGTCTGTCCCCAGTAGACACCCGCAGGTAGGAAGGCAGGCATCATGAAGCATATATGGCTCCTTCATCCTAGGGGAGACAGGTGGGAATTGTGGCAGACTCAATCTGCTGTCGTGGAGAACCCCCATTACAGATAAGTAACCTCGCTTTCTCCATGGACAAGCAGGATGTGTCAGCCACACCTGGTGACTCCACAGCTGAGGCCAATTGGCTGGAGAATGCTGTGATAGGATGAAGTGAGGTCAGATTCCAGTTTGAGGCGCGAGAACATTTTTATTGGGCACGGAATAGCAACTTGGACAGGTGATGCATGCAGCATATATTCATGCTGGAATTAAACAACGGTTGGTAATATCGTGCAACAAGTGGAAAAAAAACAAGAATAGAACGTGTGACAACTATATACTGAGGCTGCAGGCCTACTAGAGTCCAGGTGCAGCAGCACAGGCTTGCTTGGGTCTGGATCGAGAGGTATCACAGTTTTCCCCTGCGTGACACAGGAAATTACCGGCCATCTGGCACACTCGTCCCTGCCCGTTTCCATGTTAACTATGCTGAGGATGGAGAGGCCGAAGGACACTGTTGGCATGGCAAGAAGGTCCAGGCAGTAGTGTCTCTGGAAGGTGCTGATAGAGGCCCATGTGGCTGCTCTGCAGATGTCCTTTTACTGGCACTGCCTTAAGGTTCATTAGGGTGCCCGCAGTGGCTCACAGTTGGCGGACGTGGATGGTCCCAGGCACTTACGAGTCTGCTTGCATGTAGCAGAAGGCGATGCAGGCAGAAATACACAGTGAGAGTTCTCTTCGTGACTGGTTGCCCCAGGCTATTTGGTTCAAAGGAGACGAATAGTTGTGTCCCCCATTGGAGGGGGGCAGTTTTCACGAGGTAGATCTGTAGTACTCAAATGCAGTTGAGGGTATATAGGCATCATTGTTCTGGCATGGAGTGTAGTTGCAGGTAGACTATGGGTAGCATGATGGTTTTAATTTATGTGGAAAGGATATGCCACTTTTGAAAGGCATTTTGGGGTACGTTTGGAGTATTGCACAGTCAGGGTAGATCTGGGTGTATAGTGGGTGGGCGACTACACCTGTAGTTCACTAATCCATCTGGTGGAAGTGATGGCAATGAGGAAGAGGGTCTTCCATGTAGAGTACTTGAGAGACAAATCCCTCATTGACTCAAAGAGATCCTGAGTGAATTGTTGCAAGATGAGGTTGAGGTCCTAGGGCTGCACCAGCTGTCGGAGGCAGGGGGGAGGGTTTGCAGATTGGCAAGGCCTTTCATGAATCTGGAGACCAGCGAGTAGAGATGGGTTGGTTGTCAAGATGGACTTGGAAGGCTGCGATGGCCAACAGGTGCACCCAGATGAAGGTTTTGAGCTGAGCTGTGGAGTCAGAGTTGTGGATTCGGAGTTGTGGAATCAGAAGTAATTATTGGGTTACTGGAGTCAGAAAAATGTAGACTCCGACTAAATGTAAACAATGTGTTAATTTCAATTTCACAGATATGACTGCTCATCGAACCAGACTATAAAAGTCACCCTTGCTTATCCAGGAGGTTATTAGTGATGTAGCTAGAACTGTAACAGCAATGCCACCCACCCAAGTCAGTGTTGAAAGACTGTTTTCTGCAATGAAAATAAGCAAATCAGATGTAAGGGCATCTATGGAGGAGGATCTGGCACATAGGGGAGTCGGATGTACCATAAATTAAGGAGTCCGAGTCTAAGGTTTTATAGACCAACTCCACAGCCCTGGTTTTGAGGCCCACGTTGGCCAAGTGTGGTGAAGTAGTGAAGGACCATCGGAATGGGGCAGGAGAAGGAGTCCTGGCCTGAGGCTGTACACCAAGCGTTGAAGCATTTACACTTGAGGATGTACGATTTTCATGTGGAGTTTCTCCTGGCGGCAAGGACGAATCACTGCACCTCTGTGGTGAAGTGGAAGGAGGACAGCCTTATTCTCTTAACCTCAGGCCGTTAGTGTGAGTGTCATTAGGTTGGGGTGGAGTGTGTTGCTCCCGTCCTGGATAAGGAGGTCCAGCATCTGGGGCAGGGGAAGCGGCGAGCAGACTGTTGGTCTTGTTGGTGAAGAGGATGATCTGTCGGTGCCCCAATCGCTGGATGAGTGTTTGCAGCTTTGGCATTGAGTGACCACTCATGGGGTTCAGGCTGGTGGCTGAGTCTATCCGACAACTAACTGGTGGACAGACTCAGCCACCAGCTTGCATCCCACGAGTGGTCACGCAATGCCAAAGCGCCGTACACACAGGTAGGATGTCTGCAGGAAGCAGCCTTGGGATGTGGCGAAGGTCCATATCCTGTGGGTCTATCTACATACAGTAGGGGAAGGAAGCCCATGCCCCCTTATTTGTTGATGTAGACCACCACTTTGTCTGTGATCCAGGATGAGAAGGCCTTGAGGGCATGTCTGATGGCACAGAGTTTGAGGAGGCTGATATGCAGGGTTCGCTTCTTCGTGGTCCAGGACCCTTGCATGTGAAGGTGGAATATTTAGTAGGCACCCCAGACAGGTGTGGAGGTATCCATGGTGATGAGGAGATTGTTTTGCAGCTGTTGAAGGAGTCTGCCCTGGGTGAGGTGACTCCAGAGCATCCACCAGGAGAGCTCCTCCCGCATCTTGGGGTCTATGCTGATTCTGCATGACAGGGTCTGGGAATGTTGAGTCCAGTTGCAACACAGGGGGATGACCAGCATGGTTGCTGCCATGTGTCCCAGGAGCCAGAGTAGTGTTTTGGCCGAGGCAGTGTTGGAGGACACCACTGCCCATGCAAGGTTGATAATAGTGTCTGCCTGCTGGGGGAGGAGGGGGCAGGAATGTTCTTCCTCGAGGGGGGGAGGGAGGGTATTTCTGCTCCAATGAATTCCAGGCATTGCATGGGCTCTAGGATGGACGTCTTAAGATTGATGAGGAAGCCAAACGAGGATAGTACTGTGGTGCGTTGGACAGCATGAGCAATCTCTCGTTTGGAGGGTGCAGAGATTAGCCAGTTGTCCAGGTAGGTGCAGCAGCCACTGTGACACACTTGGTGAAGACCCTTGGTGTTGATGAGAGGCCGATCGGAGTACCCTGTACTGGTTGTGGTAACCCAAGATTCAGAATTGTAGGTACCTTCTGTATGTTGCATGGAAGGGGATATGCATGTTGGCATCCTGGAGGTCTAGGGATGCCAGCCAGTCACTGTGTTGTATGAGTGGGAGGATGGATCCCAGGGAGTACATGCAGAATTTCTTTTTTGCGGATGAATTTGTTGAGATGGTGGAAGTTGAGGATTGGGCAGGCGGTCACCCAACTTCTTGGGAATGAGGAAATATCTGGAGTCACGGTTGACTTCCAATGGAGGAGGGGGGGAGATCCGTTCTATGGCCTGCGAGTCCCAGCAGGGATTGGATCTCCGCAGCCATGGTGGTGGTCAGCGGAGTTGGGGTTCGATCTGGTAGGGATGCAATATTGTTGGGGGCTTTTACAGAAGCTGATGCAGTATCCTTCACTGTTGATCTCTAAGACCCACTTGTCTGTCATGATGGATTCCCAGGAGTGTTTGAAGAATGATAGACTGCACCCCCCCCCCCTCAATGGCCGGGGCTTTGATGGAGTCAAAAGGAGGTGGTAGTCTTCCCTGAGGAGGGTGCCCCCTGCTTCTGTTGGTGGCATTCCTTCTGGCACCGTTTGTGCATATAAGATTGGTTGTATGACTGATGTTTTGATCGCTGGGGCTGCCACCTGCGATATGGGTGGTAGTGGTGTGGGGTAGAGTAGGACATTTTGTGGTATGATCCCTGCTACCTGCATTGGTTGGAGGAGCATTCCAAACCCTCAGAGGCAAGGGTCTGGAAAATAGTGCAGGGGTCCTTTAAAATCGTTGGCTGTGTGTCTTTGACCTTGTCCCTGAAAAGTTGTCACCAGCAAAAGAGGCATCCGTAAGCCATTTGTGGGTGTCCTCCCTTAGGCCTGGGGCCAGGCTGTTCATTTGGTGACTGTTGTGGAATGGGATGTAGTGTTGAAGGCATAGAAGGCCAAGCAAATTAGACGCTTGCTACATTCCCCGAGGTCACCCAGGATACGGGGGAGGGTGTCCTTGTTTTCCTGTGCAAGGCTGTCAGCAATACTCTTTAGGCTGGCCAAGAGCATGTCCTGGTAAAAGACCTGCTGGAATTGGTGAGAGGCTATTTTTGCTGCTAGCAATGCCGCCAGATAGGACCTCTTGCTGAACTCTTCCAGGACTTTGTGGTTCTTCCCTGGTGGAGTAATGGTATGTGTGCGGGAGCTCTTGGCCTTCTTGAGCACCGATTCAACCACAATGGACTGGTGGGGCAGCTGCGTCTTGTTGAAGCCTGTTGCTGGCTGTACTTGGTACTTCGTATAGAGCTTTCTTGATGTGGCAGGCCCAGAGGAGGGCGTTTGCCAGATCTTCTGGAGGTTGTGAGGAGGAGCTTGTGGACTGGAATAGATATCAGGGACCTGGGGGTGTCCAAGTACTTGAGGAGCCCATTCCTTGGGTCTGGTGTGTCTGTAGAAGCATGTGGACAGCTTCTGGAGGAACAGGGTAGGTGAGGTCATCTGGTGGAGAGGGAGATGGCAGCAGCGGTGTTGGAGCTTGCTGGAAGTCCGCTAAATCGGCAGGGCAGTCATAGCTTCCTAAAGAGCCCATGGTGGCCGTGCCCTCTGTCTGAAGATAGCGGTTCTGGAGAGAAACCCCAGGGTGAGGGGTACCGGTGCAGGGATAGCATATTCGTTGGTCTCAGCGTTGTATATTGCTGTACCTGGGGGCTTGGCTTTGCCTGGAGACTTGGCTCCTTTGTTTGCTGAGCTGTATTGCATGAGGAATTGCGCCAGGAGTTCCAGCATGGCGTTCGCTGCCCGCTCCGTGGTGTAGGGCAGGGGACGAGGTAGGGGGTCAGCCCCAAGTTGTGCTGTGGTGTCTCCATGCTGTTTTTCTCCTGTGGTGCTTCGGGGGTGGGTTGGCTGTGTTTGTGGTGCTGCTCTCTGTTCCCAGCTGCTGCTGCAAGAGTCGCTGCCATGCCTTTGAGCTGGGGATCTCCTTCAATCTCTCCCTCGCCGATCAGAGTCGTCATTGGGAGGGGTGGGAGAGTGCAGCATCCTTGCAAACACTGCAGGGGGGGAGCCAGGTTCAGCGCCATCTGAATTGCACCAGGAACAGGGGGGGGGGGGGGGAGGAGGGTGTTCCCCCGTCTGCATGGTGATGATCAGCATGATGTTTCTGGGGCTGGCCAATGGCACTGTAGGCAGGCATAGCTTGAATGAGACCTTGTCCAATGGTGCTGAGGGGAGATGGAGCTACAGAGGCAGCAGGTTCGTTGCTGGAAAGGGCAGCTGAGTTTTGGGAGCCTGGTGCCTTAGCGGCAATGGAGTTGCCGGGGCCAGGATTCTGGGGGGTGATCACAGCCCAGAGTGTTGAGCAGTGAGCCCTGAGCAGGGGGTGGAGGCGCACATCCTGTGCCGTAGGGGCAGTCTTACTAGCAGCCATGTGCTTCTCCCTTCTGTTCTTGGTCACCATGGGAATGTGCCCATTGTGAAGAGGAACGGCAGTCTCTTGATTCTGCCAGGAATTCCTGGAGTGTATGGCTTCTGGAATGTCAGGCTCGTGGAGACATGTGGGCACAGTCCTGCGGCAATGGACACAGCAGTCATGGGCGTCTGGCGTTCATCTTTCTGCTGCATTTGGGACATTTCTTGAAGCCAGGTTTGTTCATTTTGTTGCTTTCTTTCTTGGCAGGAGTCTTGAAGTCTTCTTGGAGGCTTTTTTTGAGGGGGGGGGGGGATGTTGGAAAGCTGAGTGTTCCGTGCTTTTTGCCAATGCAGAAGACAGACTGGCCCAGGTAGGGGGAGGCAGGGGGTAGGGTCTCAATAGTGCCGTCAGGTAATGTCACCAGGTGTGGCAGATGCATCCTACATGCCCATGGAGAAAAATAGCCAATATAGTGAAATGGAGACACATTTTTTTTTTTTTTACATATGTTAATTACAGGAGGAATTGCAAAAAAGTGTCAATGTCAGACTCAAGGATGAAGAGTAATAATATGTAAAAGCTGATTAGGGTAAAGTGGAATTGCTTATTAAGGTGACATTTTACACACAATAGGCCCCGAGACGGAGGTACTTACAGGAGCTGCATCAGATCTCTGCATCACGCTTTCATTGGTCAATCCGACACCACCAGAATAATCCTTTTTGGGTGGCGCTCCATATGCCGAATCACACCCCCCACCAGGAGCCACTGAGGAAACAGATACAGCAGGTGGTTAAAAAGTTAAGCCAGGGCGCAGACACCCTCAGATGCCATCTCCGTGCAGCAACTAAAGTAGCAGCATATTTGGCGTTGGAATGCATCGCCAATAGATCCCTCTCGAGGTGACCTCAGCAACACAGAAACAAAGGAAACGCCTCCTGACAACTCCCATTCTCCTGGAACTCGAGAGTGCCAGCTGAGAAAATCTGTTTCCACTGTAGCCACCCCGGCAATGTGCAAAGTCAACAAACAAGGGTGTTCTTCACCACCCAAACAGGAAAGTCATCTTCAGGACTACCCCAGCACTCCTCGTGCTGCCTTGTCGATGGACATAAAAGCCACCAACATGGTGTTAGCCAAGAACACTCTAATCGCCCAGCCCGCGACCGGATTTCAGAAATGCTGAAGAGCCAACCTACTGCCTTCACCTCAAGGCAGCTGATGGACCCACACCGCTTCCCTGTGGTTCCAATGACCATGGGCCATTCTGCCTTGGCAATGGGCTCATCAGACCAAGAGGCTGATATCCATCGATAGAAGAGGCCATGAGTAATTGTCCAGCAGTACGCCCTTCTCAGAAGAGTGAGCTGCTGCCACCCCCACAGGCTGGTCATCACCATCATTGGGAGCAGGAGCCAGAGCTCAAACTGCTGAGAACTTCTACCAAGTCAGCAAGGATCATTAAGCAGCCACAAAAGAGCAAGCACCAACTTAATTGTCGCTGCCAGACTCCGGGAGCCTGCTGCGAACAAAACAGTGCTAGGCAATTCAACAGCCTTTGACTTTATTTTTTGGCAGGAAAACACTGCAACCTCGAGTATCTAAATATGCTCCCAGGAACTGGAAATGCAATAACTTGCTCTTTTTCCAAGTGCTCACCCATTTGAAGAATACCACTCAGGGAGCTACCAGAGATACCTCTGAAAGAGAATGGGCTCTGATGAGCCTGTAGTCCAGATATGGGTGCACACAAATCCTTGGTGCCATAGCGCTGTAGCCACCACCATGACCTTGAAAAACATCCTTGGGACAGTAGAGAGTCCGAATGGGAGAGCAGAAAACTGAAGGTGAAAGAGCCAAGCATGGCAAAATAGATACTTCATTGATCCCTGGATCAGGATATGAAAAATATGCCTCTGCCAAATCCAGAGATACCAGGAACGCCACTCAGCACACCGCTTGAATCATGGATCGCAAAATTTCAAACAGAAGCGCAGACATGCATTGACACACTTGAAGGTCCAGAATGGACTGGAATGTTCTTTCTTTCTGTGTCAGCACCACAAAACAGTGGAATACCTGCCCTTGCCCCAATCATCTGGGGGAATGGGCACCACTGCCTTCAGGCGAGGCAACTTGTCAAAAGGGAGCCACACACACCAGTCCTGCTATTCGCAGCCCCACAAGGGGAGAAGACAAAAGCGGCCAGGATAAGTTTTTTGCATTCCAAGACATAGCCATACTGAATGGAGACTAGCACCCAGCGATCCCTGGTGACCCGGGCCCATTTTTGAATGAAGAGGCAAAGCCTGCCCCTAAACTGTCATTGCACAGTCTGGGAGGGTCCTCCTCTGGATGGGACTGGGTCCCTGGGCCCAAGCACTCCGAGAATGAGCCCAAAGTCCATAAGCAGAGGGCAAGAAAGACTTTCCAGGCCAGCAGCAGCAAGAGTCCCGAGATCCCTGGGAGTCCAACTCACGTGCCCATGAGGAGCAGTAAAGGCTGATGGAAAAGGGGCTCCTGCCTGCTTCACAGGCCACCTTGAACCTGTCCTCCGGAAGGCAGCAAGATATCATCTCGCCTGTGTCCTTCACCATCTTCTCCAAAAACAGCATCCCTCTAAGGGCAGATGGACAACCGGGCTTTGGAAGATGAGTCTGCTGCCCTATGTCAGAGCCAAGCCAAAGTGACACCATCGAGAGGGCACAATCCCTGGCTGTACATGGCATCAGAAAGGAAAGCCATAGCAGACTCTAAAAAAGGGCTAGAATCATCCAGCAGAAGAGGCTGAATCCACTGGAACAGGGTTCGAGACATAGAAACATAGAAATATGACGACAGAAAAAGACCACATGGCCTATCTAGTCTGTCCTTCTTCCATCAGGCCTACACATACCAAAACTGAAGAATAGCAACTGCCGCAGCTAACTGGTTCTTCAACACAAATCCACCTTTCGGTCTAGAGTATCCTTTAAGGCCAATACACTTTCCACAGGAATGGTGGTCTGACTGTGTACCCACCTTGGAAATATCAAGCCACACAATGCACTCCTTATACACGTTTAGCCTCTTAGGCGAGGAGTTGAGGGAATCCCACTCTGACCAAACAGGCCCTTGAGCAGTTCTGGGAACGGGAAGACAGTAATGGATTTCCACACCCCTTGAAGGAATAGATGAATCTTTGGTTCCTGCTGCATGCCTGGAGCATCTGCCAAGCTCAAGACCCTGGGAATCACACTGTTATCCATCTATTCCAGAAGGAGGAACTGGAGACAGTCTGCTTCCTCACAATCCTTTGAACATCTGAATCCAACCCTCAGTCCAAATCTTGGACAGATCCCAGCTAATCCCCATCTCCAGGGGGCACCCTTTGCTGGGGACTTTTAGCCATAGACAATTGAATAGGGCTTCCACTCAGTCTGCCCCTCACGAGACTGCGCTGGGAGGGCCGCCCCCCCCCTCCCCCAAGAGGCCACAGGGTCTGAATTTCCATAACAGAATAACCCAACCTGTTGTAAAAAGGAAAAGAATCCCAGGGAAAGACAATCCAGAAGCTCTCACCACGGAAATGAGCCCCCCTACACCAGGGTACATAGTTGTCGATGATTCCCTAGAGGTTGGGGAGCGGCAAACAGCAGAATCGCTGGAACCTCCAGCGAGATGGTTATCCTTACCCACAGTGTCATCTGCCACCTCCTGTCTTTAGATAGGCAACTGGGCATAATTCCTCCAGGGACAACTCAGGAGCTGCCATGCTAGAGCAGAGTCCAGAAGCCAGATATGAGGCACCACGCTTGCCAAAGGCCAAACAACAATTCCTAGAAGATGACATAAGAGAGTTAAGGCAAGTATCACAACATCACGTTCTAGGAACACAGCCCTTTAGGATGCCGCAGCAACTGCACTTTTACTGCGGCGAGCCTTACAGGAATATGCGATGGAGCCACTTGGGCAGAATGCACATACAGACTGCACAACCTCCAGGTGCACAATAGGAGAAAACACTACTAGCATGTGCAGAAAATGGCAGGAAACCCCCACATTGTGCCAACGGTTGCCAGCAATCTACCCTGAATTGTGTCCCACAGACGAAATCTGGAGCCCCCAACAAGGACAATGACAAGTTCAAGCCTTGGTACTCACCCCCCTCAGAGCCCCAGGCAGAGGATCTGTGCCATGCTGAGCTCTACTCCCCTGATACTGTTAAACGGCTTTGCAGTACTTCATTTAAAAGGTGGCTGGCAGGCAGATCCCTCAGAGAGGGGAAACAGAGGAGGAGGGAGGGGGCACTGAGGTTGTGTAAGTCTGCTGCACTCTTTTAGATCCTTCCAATTTCTGGCTGGTCAACAGGCTCATCATTACGATAAGCAAATGGAGCCAAACCAAAATTTTCCCTCCTCCTATGGCTACCGAAAAGACCACAGTATAGTGCAGCCTCCCACATCATGCTCAAGTAAGAGTCACCCTCAAGATGGTCATTCACAAGCGTTTAATCAATCTTTTCCTCTCAATCTTCAGAAAATTTATTTATTTATTTTTTTAGAGGAGAAAATCCATCCACTATCTGCTGGAAACAAAAGAAATACTGAAGAGACCTTGAGTGGCTGAGGCAGATAGAGGCATGGGAGTGATGTCATTGAAACCTAGGCTTTTCATTTGTTCTTTGCCTTCACCAATCTGCTGATAGAGGAACACAACCCACTTGACTGGTCTAGCAGGACGATATGGAAATATTGCTGTTTTGTGTTCACACGTGAAAGGCCAAGAGTGGGATCTCCATAAACACACACAAAATGGAATAGAAATGAGGCAGATCTTGAACAATTTTCAGAAGATTGTTTATGAGGAGCTAGCTAAACTAAAAGTAGACAAAGCAATAGGACTGGATGGGATACATCCAAGTACTAAGGATCTTAGGGAAGTTCTGGCAGCTCCATTGTCAGACATTTTCACTGCTTCTTTAGAGTCAGGAGCAGTCCCAGAGGATTGGTGAAGAGCGCATGTGGTCCCTTTACACAAAAACAGAAGTAACAATGAGGTTGGGAACTCTGCAGACTGGTTAGTCTGACCTCTGATGAGTAGATTAATGGAAACACTGATAAGAGGATAGTGAAGTTTCTGCAATCCAATGGATTGCAGGATCCAAGGCAGCATTGTTTTACTAGAGGCAGGCCTTGACAGACAAAGCTGATTAATTTTTCTGATTGGGTGACCGGAGAAGCTGGACTGAAGGAGAGCACTAGATGTGATGTACTTAGATTTCAGCAAAGCACAGAGACAAATAAATTGAGCATCTAAGGATGGACCCTAAAAAGTGAGAGTAAGAAACTGGTTGAGTGGGAGAAGACAAAATGTAGCTCAGAGGACGATGTTACTATTGGTGTGCCACAGGGATCAGTCCTTGGTCTGATTTATTTAACATTTTAGTAAGCAGAGTTAATATGTGCCAGAATAAAGATAGGATGGTGTTCCAGCACTTCTTGAGCCGAGGAAGTGATTTGTGTAGCTGTGGAAGCATTTTCATTTGCTCCTGCATCTGAGCTGTACTGAAGCAGCCCAGCCTGTGACATTTTTAGTAAAAATAAGCATTTGCTGTTAAAACAGAAGTGCTTGTTTTTGCTTTAATATAAGTGTCTCTAGGCCGAGCTGCTTCAGTGCAACAGACATGAAAGCAAACAAAATGCAGCTGTTTTAACATTAATATGACCGCCACGGCTGCAGGGAGAGAAGAGAGAACATAACTTACTGGGAGCGATGTGAGGGGGAGGCTGGGACTATAGGGCTGATGTATGGAGGGAGGGACTGGAAAGAGGCTGATGGTGGTGGTGGACAATGGAGAGAACTGGGACTAGAAGAGGGTTAATGCTGTGAGGGGCTGTGAATGGAAATAGGCTTATGCTGGAGGGGGGCTGGGAGGAGGTTAATTTTAGGGTGGGAGGCCTGGTATTGTTGTTGTTGTTGTTGTTAAGTGCTGTCGAGTCAGAGTCGACTCATGGCGACCCTCTGGATAGCTATCCTAAATTGTGTTCGGTCTTCAGTCAGGCGGCTCATTGTTGACAGACTGGTACCCGTAGCTGCTGTTATTGTAGCGATCCATCTCATTGCTGGCCTTCCTCTTTTGCGCTGACCTTCTATCTTGCCAAGCATGATGTCTTTCTCTAATGATCTCTCTCTTCGCATGATGTGTCCAAAGTATGAAAGTCGAAGTCTTGTCATCTGAGCTTCTAAAGAAAGCTTAGGTTTGATCTCCTCTAGTACCGACTGGTTTGTTCTTCGGGCAGTCCATGGTATACACAGTATTCGCTGCCAGCACCATAATTCAAAGGCATCAATTTTCTTCCTGTCTGTCTTTTTCACTGTCCAGCTTTCACATCCATATGATGTTATTGAAAATACCATGGCTTGAACAAGTCGAATCTTTGTATGGAGAGAGACATCTCTGCTCTTGAGAATCTTATCTAGGTCTTTCATAGCCATTCTGCCAAGAGCAATGCGTCGTCTGATTTCTTGACTGCTTGTTGCTTCTTTATTGATAGTTGATCCAAGTAGGTTAAAGTTGTTCACGATTTCAATTTCTTCTCCTTCAACGATGAACCTGTTGATTATGCCAGTTGTCATGATCTTTGTCTTCTTTACATTAAGGTGCAGGCCCATTTTGAGACTATGTTTTTTGATTGTGAGAAGCAAATGTTTCAGATCACTTTCAGCCAGTAATGTGGTATCATCAGCATAGCGAAGGTTGTTGATGAGTCTTCCACCAATCTTCACACCTCTGTTGTCTTCATACAGTCCTGCTTCTCTGATGATTTGTTCTGCATATAAATTAAACAGGTAGGGGGAAAGTATGCCTGGTATTAAGAGGAGGCTAATGCTGGCAAATGCTAGGGTCAGGGTGTGAAAAAGAAAGGGGGTGAGAAGGGAGAGGAGGACAGATTGTGGGGGCTGGGGATGAAGCAAAGTCATAACCAAGGGAAGATTGAGAAGGAGGGGGTATAAGATTAGATGCTGGGGTAAGGAGGGGGGGGGAAGGTTAATGGCTATTGGAGAATGAGGCAGATGATTAGGCACTGGGGATGTGGGAGAACAAAGACTTAGGTGAGAAAACAGAAGACAGACAAACACAGGCTGGGTATTGGGCATATAAAGTGAGTACTCAAGGCTTGGGTGGGATTATAGGTGAGGACTCAAGAGACTGGGTGGGGTGGAAGAGTGGGGGGCTTGTGGTTGCCTGGGGGGATAGCTGGGACTAAAACTGATCAGAGATTAGGAGGGCAGTGGGAAAAAGACAGAGGGCTATGGAGTGAGTGGGAGCCACAGGAAGGGACAAGCCTTCCTTGAAGGTGGTGAGAGAGTGAGAAGAAAGAGGGGAGGTGAAAGTGGAAATGGAAACCGGGATTGGGGGAAAGACATCAGAAAGGGCCTGAAGGTGGAGAGAGGGTGAGTGCTAAGAAATGAGCCAAGGCCGATTATGGGATGAGAGGCAGAAGGTGATACATGAGGAGGAAATGGAGACTAGAAAGTGGATGAAAGGTGACAGACATAGGAAGCTGGCCAAGGAATAAGAGACAAGGAATGGAAGGACTAGGGAAGTAAAGGTTAGGAAATGAAAAGCTGGTAAGAAGGTGAAAGGTGAAGACGGAGGGAGGAATGGAATGAATCTATAGTTACGTAAAGACAGATGACAAACAGAAAAAAAATGAAACAGAGGGATCAGCGCCAGAAAGAAATGTAGGGAAAGATGAAACAAGGTGTATAAAGAAACAGAATGTGAGGTTATTATTTATCTGTAACGGGGGTTCTCCGTGGACAGCAGGATAAGTCAGCCACGCCTGGTGATGTCATCCGACAGCACCATGGACATGGAAGTGCTCTCCTATAGCTCAGAAAGGGGTAGGCCAAGGGGTGTGGGCACCTGGTCATGCTCAGAAAGGCAAAGCCTATCTGGCTCAGTTTGTACCAAGCCTAGGCCAGTCTTACTACCTCAGGTAGGACAGCAGGCATTGTGTCTTGAAGGACGTCATTGGGCGGAAGCCCATGCCCTTCTTCATCCGTAGGGAGGAGGTGGGTGGGAACTCGTGGCTGACTTATCCTGCTATCCAGAGAACCCCTGTTACAGGTAAGTAACTTCACTTTCTCCGTGGACAAGCAGGATGTATCAACCACACCTGGTGACTCCCAAGCAGTGGCTGTGAGACTGCCACGAGTTGCGGTAGGATAAAGGCAATGGCAAAAAAGGTAGACACGACACAGTCAGGTGGGACAGAGGAGATTAATTGATCTGTCATGACATGTAAATAAGCCTAGGGTGGCTGTAGGCGGCAACCAATGCAGGAACACAACATAAGAACACAACTATTGTGGGTGCAACAGGTAACCAACATGGCACACCATAAACGCCTGGTACAACGGGCACTGAATAATCTTGAGTTCAATGCAACAAGCAACAGCAAAGCAGCAAAGGTAGTGACAACAGCAACAATGGCATGGCAGTTACAGAGTCATTAACAGCTTGTCTGTCAGTGCTGGCGAGCCCTACTTTGGCTGTGTCCCCGAGCTCAGGACGGAACAATCAAAGGAGCTGTCAGAGAGTACTAGTTGGTTCAGGCAAGAGTGCCTCTAAAAAGGTATACAAACAAAGGCCCAGGTCACGGCCTTGCAGATGCGTTGCAAAAGTACAGCATTGAGGCTCTCCAGGGCGGTGGCCATCACACGTAGTTGATGGGCCTAGACGAGGGTAATAGATCAGCACCCGCCTGCAGGTAGCAGAAGGTGATACAGATGGTGATCCATTAGGAAAGGGTCCTTATCGTTATTGGGCACACAGGCCTGTTAAGGTCAAGAGACAGAGTTGTGGCCCCCGACAGGTAGCTGTGGTTCGTGCCAGGTAGATGCGTAACACCTGCAGTCAAAGGTTTGGAGGCGACGCTCTTCCGCAGTGACATGCAGCTCCGGATATAAGATGGGAAGCTCAATAGTCTGGTTGATGTGGAATGGCAATGCCACCTTAGGTAGAAATTTGGTACATGTCCTCAGCGTGACAGGATCTTGGTAAAGGAGGGTGCATAGTGGGTGTGCAACAAGCACCTGGAGTTCACTCACCCTCATTGCTGAGATGACGGCAATGAGAAACAAGGCTTTCCACGTGGTATACTCGAGGCGCATTTTTCAGTGGCTCGAAGGGTTCCTTCATGAGTTGCTCTAGAATGATATTGAGGTCCCAAAAAGGCACCAGCCTTTGCACAGTGGGTTGTAGGTTCAGCAGGTCCTTCATGAACCATGAGACCAAAGGGGTGTGCACAGAATTAGGGAGGGGGAGGAATCAAGGAGGTCAGAGCACAGTGATGGCCACAAGGTACACCCTGATGGAGGAAGTCTGAAGTACCCGAGGCAAAGGGCAGGAGAGGGGGGGGGGGGGTTAGGCCCACTGACCCACACCAGGCATTGAACCGGTTCCACTTCAGAGAGTACAAAACGCCAGGTAGAGTCCTGCCAGGTCATGAGGATGAAGCGCTGGATATCTCCCATGAGGTTTAGGGTGAACAGCTGCAACCTCTCAGCTTCCAGGCAGTTAGTGCAGGGACGGGAAGGTTGAGCTGGAAGGTCCTCCCTCTGTTCTGGGTGATGAGGTCTGGACATAAAGGGTAGGTGCACCAGTGGTCCCTTGGCGAGGCGTTTGAGATAGGGAAACCACACCTGTCTCGGCCAGCAAGGGGTGATGAAGATGATCGTGGCCATGTCAGAGATGGTCTTCTGAAGAACTCTGGAGATGAGCCGCATCGGGGGGGGGGGGGCGTAAAGTAGTTGGCAACTCCCCCAATTCAGGCTGAATGTGTCTGCCGCTGTCCTCCGTTCCAATAGTTGTCTGAAGCAGAACTCCTGTGCACTTTGTGTTGGAGGGGTGCACGAAGAGGTCCATCTGTGGCTCTCCCCACCGTTGAAACAGGGAGGCTGCAATCTTGTGTTGAGGGACCATTCGTGTGGCTGAGCTTGTCCACCAACTGATTGTGCTCGCCGGGCAAATAGGTTGCTTGGAGAAAGCAGTTCTTGGACAGCGCAAGGCTCCAGACCCTGTGTGCTTTCCTGTGCAGAGGGAGTGACCCCATGCATCCTTGCTTGTTGACAAAGAACATGGCGACTTGATTGTCTGTCTGGATTAGCATATCTTGCCAATGATCTAAGATGCGAAGGCCTGGAGGGCATACCTGTGCCCTCAACTCCAGGAGGTTGGTATGGAATTGGCCCTCCACTGCCACCCATGTTCCTTGGATGCGGAGGTGGAGGAGGTGTGCTCCCCAGCTGAGTTTGTCATCACTGCAGATGCCTCCAAAGTCATGTTGGGAGGCCTGGAAGGGCCTGCCCTGAGTGAGGTGTTCTCTGCACAACCACCAGGCAAGCAAGGCTCGTGCTTTATGGCAACCCTGTGGGACATGGGTTGAGATTGTTGGTTCCAGTGCAGTCACTGGAGGCATCATGTGATGTCTGGTGAGATGGATAATCTGAGTTGCTGACGACATCTGGTCCAGGAGATGCAGAAGCATTCCGGCTGAGATGATGTCAGCCACTGCCACATTCTGCACCAAGGATATGATTGTACTCCCATCAGCTCAAATGGATACCGAGTGTCTCACCAATGAAGTCCAAGGTTTGTGTGGGTTGCAATTCTGACTTCTCGAAACTGAAAGGAATCCCAGGGCGTCAGTCTGCTTTTTCTGCTTGTGTTCCGTCTGACGCAGTTTCAGGTGGTAGGACTGGTAGGATTGGTGGTTGGACCAGTGCGGCTGCCACCTGCGATATGATTGGTAACACTTCGAAGAGGAGTAGGGCTTATGCTGATAGGATCCCTGCGCTTTACGCGAATTGGCACTGTGGCCAAGCCCATCTGAGGCTAAGGTCTGGAGAGTGGTGAAGCGCTCCTTCATGTCATTCACCGTTTCTTTGACCTTTTCCCCAAATAAATTGTCCTCCATGCAGGGGGCATCTACGAGGCACTCATGCGTGTCCTCCCATAGACCCGAGGCTTGGACCCAGGCAGTGTCTCTAGAGGCGATGACTGTTGCGGCTGTGTGGGATGCTGAGTCAAAGGCATCAAAAGCCAAACAAATGAGGTATTGCCACATTCACTCAGGTCACCTAAGAGTGGCGAGGTGACCCGAGTGAATGCAGCACCAAAAGGTTGCTAGTTTCTCTGCTGCCTTCTTGAGGTTATCCAGGATAGTGTCCAGGTACAGCACCTGTTTGAATTGGTGAGCTGTAATTTTTGCACTTAACATGGCAGTCTAGTAGGTCTTTCTCCCGTGTTTGAGGGTTTTGTGGTCCGTCCCAGGGGCGCATTGGAGTGCATGCAGGACCTTTTGACTGCTTTAGAGTGGGCTCCACCACAACGGACTGGTGTGGAGCTGGATTTTGTTGAATCCCAGCACAGGCTGCACCTGGTATTTAGCCTCGAGTCCTCAGGATGTGGCTGGGCTGGATGCCGATATCTGCCAGATGCATGCGAGGTTATCCAGAGGAGTTGGTGGACTGGGAGAATCGAGGTACTTCAAAGAGACCCAGGACCTCATTCCCAGGGTCTGGGGTATCCACCTAGGATAGTGCTAGGTGGGAGAACAGCTTCTGGAGGAACTTTGGATAAGTTAGGTCCTCTGGTAATGAAGGCAGAAACAGAAGTGGAGGAGAAGGCTCTGAGGGGGGTCTCCCAGTCCTCGGTGGGATGGCGGAACTACACATAACCCAAACCAGCTGCCTCCTCACCTTCACTGTCTGTGGAGAGGGGTTCCAGGGAAAAACCAGCTGGGTGTGGCGACACCTTGGGGGAGGGTGTCTGAGAAGGGGGGGGGGGGGGTTCGATGTCAGTGGCACAGCTGAACTGTGTGTGGACTGGAGCTGTGGAGGTTCCTGTACGAAGATGTTCTGTGTAAGGAGGTGCACCAGGTGGTCCAGTATGGGGTTCCTTGCTTTGCCATGGAGCGGGTAGAGGATGCGGATGCAGGACACTGGGAGTGGGCCAGGACATGGCACTGGCATCTCTGAGGGGGGAAAGCAGAGAAGCATGAGCTGGGACTGATGGCAGGGCTTCTCACCCTTTGTGTCTGTGTTTGCTGCTTAGTTTGCTTTCCCTGCCTCATTTGTAGCCAAAGCTGCTTCTGCTGCCGCTTGAACTGTCCTGAATGGCGCAGTCAGCTCCTCTGCTCTGGTGCCAGTGTCCTGCTCATTAAGGTGAGGGGGAAAAATCACATTGCATAGAGGAGACTGCCCCGGGAGGGGTTTCCCTTGTCAGCGCAGTGACATTATCGTGAGTTGGCCAATCGCACAGGTGGTGGGCGGAGGCAGGGGTTGAGCTCTCCTCTCCACCCTTAATCCTAGAGGGCTCTCTTCTTTTTGTTTTCACTGGATCAGCTCGCTGAGGTGGAGGGGAGGTCTGCAGGCTGCGCAGATGATCCAGAGCCCTGCAATGTGCGGAAGCGGCAAGCCCTGGGGGACATGTGGGTACAGTGAGGGCAGTAACCCATGTAGTGGCTCTCTCCCCAGCAGCGCATACAGTGATCGTGGGCATTCATCTTTCTCGAACACTTTGGGCATTTCTTGAATACAGGTTTGTTAATCTTCTCATGTTTTCCTTTGTTCATGATTGTAATTTGGTTTGAGTAGAGCTTCTTCCACCCACCCAGATGGATGGAAGCAAAAGCTGACACAGGTAGAGATAGGCCCAGGGGTGTGGGCACTTGTGTCCATGGCGCAGTTGGATGGCACTTGTCCATAGAGAAAATGGAAATGAGAGCCTGGAAAAGAACTCAAAAGAAAAACAAGAGGAAGTGAAAATGGTCAAAAGGTTCAAAAGAGCGGCAGTTTTTAGAGAATGAAACATGTTAATTTTGAAAATGTGCATTTCTTATACTCTTAGTTCAGTAGAGCAGGAAATATATTTTTATCTTTTTCTTCAGTGTTCCACAGCTCTGTGTCTACATGGGGGGGGGTCCATTTCAATTTTTGTCTGCATATTTTTCTCTAAATTTGCAGGTTTTATTCTTTACTAGGCAACAGTCTGTGTTTTCCATGTGCAGCCGACTTGAGGGATTCTGTTCCACATGTCTGTTCTGTGTAGAAATCTATAGTAGGTCAATTTGTTCTTTTTTCCAACTTGAGGTTACTGGTGTTCTAGAATCTTTGCAGTGCTAATTTGTCATAGATTGTTGGTGCAGGTTGAGTTCTTTGATTTGGTTCTGTGTCGTGTCCATTTGCAGGTTGTGTTATTGGGATTTTTCTATGCCTCAGTACTGTATATCATCCCAACAGCAGACCTCGCTCACCCCCAATTCCTGTCTCTCTCATTTATGTATACTCATGGGTAAACCATTCTCTCTGCAAGTCATCTTGACAGCTTGTCTGAAGGTTCACACACAGAGAAAGACTTCCTTATGCATTCATTTTCATATGATGCACAATATTTGGCAGTGGAGAGAGTTGGTGTTGTTACCGATGTTAGACCAGAATTTGAATAAAATCTTTTTTGTTTGTTGAGTTGTAAAGTGAAAAACCAACAGATGCAGAGAAGTAGGGTTAAGTTTTATTAGTGAATTTGGGAATGTTCCATGTGAATAAAAAAAATGAATGCCCTATTCCAAGGGTTGCAGAGCAGAGATGGCATCCATCTGTCCAAGAAAGGTTGACACATCTTCAGTAGTAGACTGACTAATCTACTGAAAGGCTTTAAACTAGATTCGTTGGGATGGATGAAGAAAGCTCCCAGGTAAGTGAAAGCCCCCAGATAAGTGAAACATTAAATACCTTTATGGAAATGGGTAAAAGGGGTAACATGGAGAGCAGTGTGTATAAACGCATGGGAAATAAGATCCCTTATGTTGAAACGTTGATAGGTGTGGCTGACTTGGATTTAGTGGCAGTTACAGGAATATGGTTCACAGAAAACCATGACTGGGATGTAACTATACCAGGCTATACTTTATTCAGAAAGGACAGGGTAAGAGGAAGGGGAGGAGGAGTGGCACTATATGTAAAAAAATATTAAAGCTTTGGAATTACAGAGCTTAAAAAGGGAGAGAGGAGGCACTGTGGGTTAAACTAGAAAGAGGGAAATAAATCTATTTGCACTGGCATGATATACAGACCTCTCACAAGAGGAAGAGGTGGACAGAATTAATTGAAGACAGCATTGCTAGGAAAGGGGAAGTGCTACTGATAGGGGATTTCAATATGCCAGATGTTGATTGGCACGTTTCTGCTGCAGTATCATCTAGAAGGAGATCTTGGATTCTCTACCGGGAGAACTATTCAGGCAATTGGTAACAGACCCCACATGTGAAGGGGCCATACTGGACTTGGTGCTTACCAATGGTGAAAGTGTTTCTGATGTTATAGTGGGAGATCATTTTGCATCCAGTGATCACCAGATGGCATGGTTCAGTATTAGGACTAGGACTGTTAAGAATCCATTCAAAAGCAAGGGTCTTAGAGACTTTAGGAAAACTAACTTTGCCAAGATGGGCCAATACCTCAGGGAGTCGTTAGCGGGATGGGAACAGCTGGGGGATGTACAAAAATAGTGGGCAAAGCTGAAAGGATATTTTAAGGGCAACCAACCTTTTTTGTTAAAATGGTAAATAAAAGGAAAAAGGAGACCTCTCTGGCTTTCGAAAGAAGTAGCTGAAAAGGTGAAGAAAAAGAGGGAGGCCTTCATGAAATACAAGAGATCACAGAGAGAGGAAGACAGGCATCTATATTTGGAAAAACTTAAAGATAGCAAAGTAGTCAGGAAAGCAAAGATTCAAAAAGAGGAGGAAAAAGCCAATGCAATAAAATGGGGGGATAAGACATTTTTCAGATATGTTAGTGAGACGAGGAAGGGCAAAAGTGGTATTGTCAGACTCAAGGGTGAAGGGGAGAAATATGTAGAAGAGGATAAAGCGGAATTGCTTAACAAATATTTCTGTTCTGTGTTCAAAGATGAAGAACCAGGAAAATGACCTCAGAAAACACCCATAAACAAGAACAAAAGCAAGGGGCATCTTGAACAATTTTCAAAAGACTGTGTTCATGAGAAACTAGCTAAAAACTTAAAGTAGACAAAGCGATGGGACCAGATGGGATACACTCTAGAATTCTGAAGGAACTTGGGGATGTTCTAGCAGCTCCACTGACTAACCTTTTCAATGCCTCGGAGTTGGGAGTGGTGCCAAAGGACTGGAGAGAGGCTCATGTGGTGCCTTTACACAAAAGCGGAAGTAAGGATGTGATTGAAAAAAAACTACAGGCCAGTTAGTTTAACTTCGGTGATGAGTAAATTATTGGAAACGTTGCTGAAAGAGAAAATAGTGAGGTTTCTGGAGTCCAGTGGATTACAGGATCCGAGGCAGCATAGATTCACCAGAGGCAGGTCTTGTCAGACATATCTGATTGATATCTTTGACTGGGTGACCAGGAAGATGGACCGAGGGAGAGCCCTAGATGTGGTGTATTTAGATTTCAGTAAAGCCTTTGACACCGTTCCTCACAGGCAACTTATAAACAAACTGAACACTCTAGGGATGGACCCTAAAGTTACTGCTTGGGTTAGAAATTGGTTGAGTGGGAGGCGACAAAGGCTACAGGTAAATGGAGCTCACTCCAAGGAGAAGGAAGTTACTAGTGATGTGCCCTAGGGATCTGTCCTTGATCAGAGATTCTTTTTAACATCTTTGTTAGTGATATAGTGGAAGGGCTGACGGGTAAGGTTTGCCTCTTTGCGGATGATACCAAAATCTGCAATAGAGTAGACACCCAGGAAGGTGTAGATAACATGAGGAGGGATCTAGCTAAGCTTGAAGAATGGTCTAGAACAGCGATGGCGAACCTATGGCACGCGTGCCAGCTGTGGCACGCGAAGGCCTTGCAGCTGGCACGCGGGAAGGTCCGCAATTAGGTTGTTTTTTTTTTTTTTCAATTTTACTTGTCTGCTGTCTGCTGCCGCTGTCGGGGCCGCCGCGGCAAAATCGAGCGTGCCGCGGGGCCCCCCTGTATCCGGCAGAGCCTGCCCTCCCCGTAGCAGCTCTCTCTTTGGAGCTGCAGTCAGACGCGCCGGCTTGCAGAGCGCGAAGGGAAGAGTTTCCCTTTCGCGACTCTGTTACGCCCGCGGGGGCTGATGGGAACTTCCCATCAGCCCCCGCGGGTTTAACAGAGCAGCGAGGGAGAAACTCTTCCCTCGCGCTCTGCAAGCTGGCGCGTCTGACTGCAGCTCCAAAGAGAGAGCTGCTACGGGGAGGGCAGGCTCTGCCGGATACAGGGGGGCCCCGCGGCACGCTCGATTCTGCCGCGGCGGCCCCGACAGCGGCAACAGACAGGTTTTCTTTTTTTTTAATTTTCCCTGGGCTGGGGGGGGGTTAGGAGTGGTGATGTGATGGCTGGGCTGGGCTGGGGGGGGGGTAGGAGTGGTGATGGGCTGGGCTGGGGGGGGGGTTAGTAGTGATGATGGGCTGGGCGGGGGGGGTGTTAGGAGTAGTGCTGTGCTGGGGGATTAAGGAGTGGTGATGGGCACTGGGCTGGGGGGTAGGAGTGGTGATGGACACTGGGCTGGCTGGGGGGGTTAGGAGTGGTGATGGGCACTGGGCTGGCTGGTGGGGTTAGGAGTGGAGATGGGCGCTGGGCTGGGGGGGTTAGGAGTGGTGATGGGCGCTGGGGGGGCTTAAACTAAAAATTGGGTGATGGGGGATTAGGACTGGAAATGGGCTGGTGGGGATTAGGACTGGAAGTGCGATTAGGGGGGGGTAGGACTGGTAATGGGCTATGGGGGGGCTTAAACTGAAAATTGGGTGATGGGGGATTAGGACTGGAAATGGGCTGGTGGGATTAGGACTGGAAGTGGGCTATGGGGGGCTAGGACTGGTAATGGGCTGGGGTTGCTAGGACTGGAAATGGGCTGAGTGGAAGGGGGCTTGAACTGCAAATAGCTGTTGGGGATGGGGCTTGGAATGGAAATGGGCTGAGGGGAAGTGGGGGGCTTGAACTGCAAATAGCTGATGGGGACGGGGCTTGGAATGGAAATGGGCTGAGGGGAAGTGGGGGGCTTGAACTGCAAATAGCTAATGGGGAGGGGGACTTGGAATGGAAATGGGCTGAGTGGAAGGGGCTTGAACTGCAAATAACTGATGGGAAGGGGGGCTTGGAATGGGCTCTTAGGGGAGGGAGCTAGGACAGGAACTGGGCTGATGGATGGGCTAGGATAGAACTGAGAATTGGGTGTTGGGGGAGCTAAGATTGGAAATGGGCTGTGGTGGGGGCTTGGATTGAAATGGACTCATGGAGGGGCTAGAACTGGAGGTAGGCTCATGGGGGGCTTGGATTAGAAATGGGCTGAGTGGAGGGGAGCTAGGATTTAACATGGGCTGATGGTGGGGCTAGGAAAGGACTAGAAATGGGCTGATGGGAGGCTGGTATTGGAAATGAGCTGATGAAGGGACTCGGATAGGACTGGAAATGGATGGGGAGCTAGGACTGGAAATGGACTGATGAGGGGACTAGAAGGGAGCGGATACTGGGTGGGGCTGGAACTAAAAGGGAGCTGATGTTGGGGGAGATTAGAAGGGGATGGGGCTGGGAGAATGAAATGGAGAGGGGAAAAATATTTTGTGTGTGAGGGAAGAAAAATGTACAATTGGCCGGGTATTGGGAGAGTAAGTGGGGATTGAGGATGGAGGGGTAAAATTTGAGTGGATGAAATAGGAATGAGGAAAGAGCAAAAGGAGAAAGATTAGTATGTTAAAGCGGATGTAGAGAGAGAGAATGGAAAAAAAACGAAGAGAGAAGAAAGGACAAATGGACAGCAGATGATGGAGAGTTAGCAGAAAACATGAAGAAACCAGAAGAAAGTGGCTGGAGCAATTGCAACTGTGTAACTGAGCTGAGGTATTCTGTTTATGTAATTCCTTTTTGACATTGCCACTTGTTCTCTTTCCCCAGTAGGTCATGTATTGTTGTTCTCTGAAATGTATTGGTTTAATATTTGCAGTGTTGCCTTTTGATAGGTATGGTATGGTGCTTTGTGACTCCTGGTAGTGCTGTTAGGATACGGCGGGTTTGCTATTGGTTCTAAATGGGCAGTGTTTGTAGTAGTTCCTAATGTGCCTGGCGGTTGGCACTGGATTATAGTAATGTAGAAATCTTTTAGTCTGTCTTTATCCATACACTCATTAAGAGACATGTTTACTAAAAGTTAGTGTATGTTAGCATTATGCAAATATTTATGCAAATTGACGTGCTGGCACTTTGAGGAAATTCTTTGGTTTTGTGCGGCAGTTTGGGCACTCGGGCTCAAAAAGGTTAGCCATCACTGGTCTAGAATTTGGCAGCTGGGATTTAATGTTACAAAATGTAAGGTCATGCATTTGGGCTGCAGCAATCCAAGGGAGCAATATAGTTTAGGGGGTGAAGTACTTTTGTCCACTAAAGAAGAGCGAGACCTAGCCGTGGTTGTGTCTGATGATGTCAAAGTAGCTAAACAGGTAGAAAAGGCGACAGCAAAAGCTAGAAGGATGCTTGGGTGCATAGGGAGAGGAATGGCTGGCACAAAAAAGGAGGTGATAGTGCCTCTGTATAAGTCGTTGGTGCACAATTCTGGAGATTGCACCTTCAAAAGGATATAAACTGAAGGGGAAAATGAATCCCCCTTCAGGTAATTGCTGTCTTCCATCTTGTGCCAACATCTATAGCTCAGGCCTAAGAAAGAAACAGCCTGCTGACCCTTTTCACACTGAAAAATGGAGTTACTTACCTGTAACTGGGGTTCTCCGTGGACAGCAGGATAAGTCAGCCACAGTAGGCGACATCATCCGACGGCACCGAGATGGAAGTACTCTCTAGAGCTCAGAAGGGCTTTGTCCTTCTGTGCATGACCACCAGGTACCACCCCCGGGTCCGCCCCTAGCTAGCCACTGAGTTACTAGCTGAGCTTAGCTGCTAGGGCGCGACGCGGTGGCTACCAGCCCCTATAGGGGAGGCAGGAGGGATTGTGTGGCTGACTTATCCTGCTGTCCACAGAGAACCCCAGTTGCAGGTAAGTAACTCCATTTTCTCTTAGGACAAGCAGGATAGCCAGCCACAGTAGGTGCCTCCCAAGCTACCAGAGCTGCGGTAGAGGGGCCCAGTCTGCGGAGAGCTAATGGCTCCGAGGAGCAAGAATTCGAGGTACGCCAAGGTGGGACAACTTTGCATTTATTACGGGCGGGAGGCCCCAATATGGTGCAAACTAGCAAGGACGTGAGTTAATAGTGCAAAACAGTGCATCAAAACACAGTGCAAACAGTGCAACAAACCGTGAATACGATATAGGCAATGTGCCACCGTGTAAGGTGCAGCAGGCATAAGGTGCGGCCGTGCAAGGTGCAACAGGGAGCAGCGGTGATGCTTCAAAGTTCTGTGACCGTCTTTTGGGCCATGTCCCCTCTGCCTCCAAGGGTAGTGAGGTGAATGGCAAGTTAGAAGGGGTTTCTTGCTGAGGCGAGGACTGCTCAGGCGAAGGCGAGGTCAGCTCCAGTGGCAAGGTAGAGACAGTAGTGCCTTTGGAAGGTGTGGGGGGACGACCAGGTGGCCGCTTTGCAAATGTCTACCACTGGAACGGACCGTAGGATGGCGATGGAGGCGGCCATCGCTCGTAGTTGATGAGCGTGGATCGAGGTTGCCACCCCTGACCCCACCTGCTCCAGGCAGAAGGTGATGCAGGAGGAGATCCAGACTGACAACATCTGTTTGGAGACTGGTCGGCCCGACTCATTTTGGTCATAGGAAACGAAGAGTTGCGTCCCTCGTTGATGGAGCGCGGTCCTGAGGAGGTATATGCGGAGGGCTCTGACGCAGTCAAGGGTATGTAGCCTTTGCTCCTCTGTGGAGGAGTGGGGCTCTGGGTAGAAGCTGGGAAGTTCAATGGTCTGGTTGACGTGAAAGGCGGATGCCACTTTGGGTACAAACTTAGGGTGGGTCCGGAGAGAGGCTCTGTCTGCAGTCAGCTGAGTATAGGGAGGATGGGATACCAGGGCCTGCAGTGCACTGATCCTCCTTGCTGACGTGATGGCGATAAGGAACAGAGTCTTCCAGGAGACGTGCTTCATGGTCGCTGAGTGCATGGGCTCAAAGGGAGGCTGTGCAAGTTGGTTGAGGACCCACAGGGGCACCAGGGCTTTGACCGGTGGGTGCAGGTTGTGGAGACCTCTCATGAAGCGGCTGATGATAGGTTGAGCTGCGATGGAGATGTCGCCGCACCGGTCGTGGAAGGCCGCGATTGCGGCAAGGTGTACCTTGATGGATTGTGGTTGAAGGCCCTGCCGGGAGAGACCTGTGAGGTATTGCAGCACTTGAGGTATCGGGCAGGAGAAGGGGTTGAAATGTTGCGCCGAGCACCATGCAGTGAAGTGTTGCCATTTTAGCCCGTAGGACTTTCTGGTTGAGGGGCATCTGGCTGCGGGAACCACCTGCGTGACCTCAGGGGGAAGGTGGAAGGGGGACAGCGTCACCCGCTCAGCCTCCATGCTGTCAAGGATAGGGTCCGCAGGTTGAGGTGGAGGGTTTTGCCATTGTCCTGGGAGATCAGGTCGGGCACCAGGGGAAGGCATACCGGAGCTTCCTGTGCCAGGCGGCGAAGGTACAGGAACCACACCTGGCGTGGCCAGTGAGGCGTGATGAGGATGGCTCGTGCTTTGTCCGAGATGATCCGCTGTAGGGTCAGCGATATCAGGGGGAGGGGGGGGAAGGCGTAAATGAGTGACCATTCCCCCAGTACACGTTGAAGGCATCCGACGCGAGGCTGAGGTAGGAGGGGTGTTTCGAGCAGAATGTGCTGCACTTTGTGTTCTCCGGTGCTGCAAAGAGGTCAATTTGTGGCATCCCCCATCGTTGGAAGAGGGTTTGAGCCACTTGGTGGTTGAGGGACCACTTGTGCGGGTTGAGATGGATACTGAGCCAGTCTGCTAGTGTGTTTTGGAGTCCTGGCAGATAGGATGCTCGATGAGGCAGCGTCTGGATAGTGTGAAGATCCATATCTGGAGGGCTTCTCTGCAGAGTGGGCGGGAGCCTGTTCCTCCCTGCTTGTTGACGTAGAACATGGCCACTTGGCTGTCTGTCTGGATGAGCACTGCTTTCCCATAGACAAGGTTCTGAAAGGCTCGTAGGGCATGTCGTATAGCCCTGAGCTCCAGGACGTTGATGTGTAGCGTTTGTTCTCTTGCCGTCCAGGCTCCCTGAGTGCTGAGGTGGAGGCAGTGCTCCCCCCAGCCTGTTGGGGAGGCATCGGTGGTGATGGTTAGCTGATGAACAGGTTGCCTCAGGAGGCGACCGTGCGTTAGGTTCCTTTTGCGCGTCCACCAGTGGAGGGAGGCTGTTACTGCGGCATTTAGAGGGACTCGTGAGCTCAAGGGCTGCGAGTGCTGGTTCCAGTGTGACCGCAGGTGTCACTGTAGGTGGCGCATATGAAACTCTGCTGTTGTAATCACTTGGGTTGAAGTGGCCATGTGGCCCAGCAGGCGAAGCAGCGTTCGGGCGGTTGTTTGCCCATTCGTTGAGATGCTCTGTGTCAGGCTGATGATGGCGTCCCTCCGGGGATGGAGAAGGAATGCTTTGAAGGCAGTGGTGTCTATGATCGCCTCAATGAATTCGATTCGCCAGTCGTCGAGGTACGGGAACACACATATGCCCCGTTTCCAGAGGTGTGCGGCTGCCACAGCCACACATTTTGTAAACACTTGTGGTGCGGGTGAAAATCCGAAGGGAAGGACCTTGTATTGGAAATGTCTCCCCATGACTTGGAAGCGCAGGTACTTGCAGTGGTCTCTGTGAATGGGGACATATGTATATGCATCCATCAGATCGAGGGATGTCAGCCATTCTCCCCGTTGAATGAGCAGGATTGACCCAAGGGAGTGCATTTGGAATTTTTCCTTGACAATGAACTTGAGTCTGCGGAGGTCAAGGATAGGACGTAGGCCTCCCTTTTTCTTGGAGATCATGAAGTATCTGGAGTAGAAGCCGGAACGCAGCTCTTCCTTTGGCACAGGCTCTATGGCCTTGGATGTAAGGAGAAATGATATTTCCTCCTTTAGGAGGGCGAGCGAGTTGATGTCCGTCCTGTCGCGGGGATGTTTGCGTTGCGACGGTGTTGAAAGAAATCTGATCCAGTACCCCTCCCTGATGATCTGCAGGACCCAGTTGTCTGTTGAGATCGACTCCCAGGCCGGTAGGAATGCGATGAGCCAACCCCCCGTCACTGTTCCCTCTAAGCTGTGCGCGTGTGCGCGCGCACACACCTCGCCGAGTGAGCGCACATACTTTACAACAGAGCGCACAAAAATTGCGGTTCTGATTCTGATAGAAAACACAGACGTTCTTAAAATTGAAAAGTTGTTGTGTATTTATGGTTTTCACAAGTTCTACAATATTTTCTAGTGCAATCAATGTGGTGTACATACTGTATTCTGACGTGTAGTCAAATTTTAAAGTATATAACTCTGAGTGTCGTTATGTGGCGCACAAAAATTTAATCTTCCTTCAAAAGCTGCACAGCTGATATTTTATGTGCACACAGCCTATAGAAAATTAGAGGGAACATTGCCCCCCGTGTGTTTGTCAAAAGGTCTTGTTGGTCTTTGCTGAGCCAGTCTGAGGGGCCTTTTGTTGCCTCCTTTCCCTTTGGCGGGGCTTCCCACGGTAGGAGGTCTGGTGAGACTGTGGCTTGTACTGCGGCTGCTGCCACCTCCGATACGTGTTGTATTGTCTTCTGGAGGAAAAGTAAGGCTTCCAGTGGTAAGGGGCCTTGTGGTTGCTCCGTTCTAGGCCCTCATCCGTGAGGGTTTGTAGTGTGGTACAGTGGTCCCTCATGGTGATCACGGTATCATTCACCTTGTCACCAAAAGGCGAATCCCCGACGCAGGGGGCATCCGCTAACCGGTCATGGGTGTCATCTCGCAGGCCGGAGGCTCTGAGCCAGGCCAGGCGACGAGCCGATATGGCCATTCCAGCGGTGCGCGCGGCTGCGTCGAAGGCCGCCCAGACTTGGTGCTTTATGCACTCCTGGAGGTCTGCCAGGGGAGCGTTGGGTGAAGCTTGCGCATCTTGCGTCGATGTGGATTTTAGCTGAGCTAGAAGCACGTCCTGGTAAAGGGCCTGCTAGGGCTGATGGGCAGACACGCTTACACATAGCATGGCGCCCTGGAATACCTTTTTTCCGACATCAAAAAGCTTAAGGTCTCTGCCCGGAGGGTTGTTGGAAGACGTGCGTGTAGATTTTGAGTGCTTGAGGACAGATTCCACCACTATGGAGTGGTGAGGAAGCTGCGTCTCGTCGAACCCAGGCAGGGGTTGCACTTGGTACTTTAGGTCCAGCTTTCATAACGTAGGCGGCCCTGAGTTGGGGTTCTGCCAGAGCTTGAGGTTCTCATGCAGGAGGGGGTGCACGGGTATAGTTGCAGCAGTCCTGGGGGCCTCTAAAAATTTTAGGGCTGCTTGAGTCTCAGGTCGCTTGTCAGAAGTAGGGAAGAGGGCTGTTAGAGCCAAAGCCGTTGAGAGCTTGGAGGAATTTTGAGTAAGTCAGGTCCTCCGGGTTGTCGGGTGGGGTGTCCATTGCAGACTGTTCCGGGTCTGGATTTGGGGCAGGTGGGCTCAGGAGCTGTGGCTTCATCCCTCTCACAAGTGGTACCCGCCGGTTCTAGAACAGACTCTGGAGGGTCCGAGCAGGCTTGATATTGGGGGGGGGGGGGGGGGCAGGGAAAGGTGCCCCATGAGACTGGAGCCACTGGCTGATGAACCTGGAAAGAAGGCTGTTAAGTTGTGCAGTCATGTCGATTAGTCCTTGGAAGGGAAGAGCCGTGGTGGTAAGGTCGTACTGCTCCCTGGGTTGCCCGGGGGGGGGGGGGGTTGGCAAGGGTGAATTCCGGTGTTTCTGGGTCTGTGGGGGGCTGCTGGGGAGGAGCCCCCGAGGTGGTGCTTGAAAGCCCGGGGGGGGGGGGAAGAGACACCACATCAGCCAGGATGGAGGGAGCAGAGGCAGAGCAGCTGCGGATGGAGGCCTGTAGGGGCGCATCCGGTGCCGTTGCAGGGGTCTGCTGAGTAGGAGTCCGAGCCCTGGCCTGAGCAACGTGGGGAGCCACGTGGACGGCAGAAAAGGTACCTGGATCTTCATTCTCTGGAAACAGTTCCCGGAGGGCATGTTTTCTGTATTTTCAGGCCCAGGGAGACACCTTCGCGCAGTGAGCGCATTCCTCCACTTTATGGGAGACCCGCCCCCGAGGCATTTTAGGCAGCGGTCGTGGGCGTCTGTAGAATTCATCTTTCTGGAGCAGCCCGGGCATTTTTTAAAGCCCAGTTTAGGCATCTTGATTGTAGATGCTTTGTTCTTTAATTCTGTATGCTGTTGGTATTGAAAATGATGCAATTTTGGTGGTGAGGAATCAGGAGAGTAGGAGAGTTTGTCTTGCTGGCAAGGCGAAAGAGAAAAAAAGTGTCTGGCTAGGGGCGGACCCGGGGTGGTACCTGGTGGTCATGCTCAGAAGGGCAAAGCCCTTCTGAGCTCTAGAGAGTACTTCCATCTCGGCGCCGTCAGATGACGTCACCTACTGTGGCTGACTATCCTGCTTGTCCTAGGAGAACTGCAGAATCAGCAACATTGAGCTATGAAAGGAGCTAATATCCTGACCCAGAGAGCTGATACAATGAGAGGCTCTGAAAGTTACACAGCTAGTGAAAACTACCACCTGGGCCCCTCGAAAGAACAAAGGGGAACATAAACAGGAAGACAAACATCAGTATTTAAAGTTAACCTGCAGGAAACATGGCTAGCAGCAAGGCGAATAGGACTACCATGAGAATGGAGAGACAGGATGCCACAAGGGAAAACAAAGGGTAAAAGATGAAATTAGATTTACCTGCTAATTGTTGTTCCTTAAGGAACTCTAGTCCAGTCCCAGAACCATAGAGTTTAGAATCTCCTCCAGCAGCCTTGGAGACTGAAAGACATCATCGCTTTGCTGGCACCAGTATAAAGTAGGCAAGGACCGCCCCCTTCATCCAGTATCTATTGACAAAGCAAACTGAGCAGAGCAACAAATAAGTAGAGCAAAAGTAATAAAAACAGCAACTAAACCGAACCCCCCCTCCCCCCGGGGAGTGTCCGCTTTCAGCAAAGTTGCAAAAAGTTGGTTTTTTTTCTCCATGTTATGATAGAGTCTCTCAAACAGTGCTACGGAAAGGATCCCCACAATGGCTCCACCTTACGCCTGCGGGGAACCCCTAGAGAACCAAGCTGTACAGCCTATCATGCACTTCAGGCTGACAAACCCCAATACTCAGGGTGGGCTCCGGGACTGGACTAGAGTTCCTTAAAGGAACAATTAGCAGGTAAGTCTAATTTCATCTTCCTTTGCATCCCTCTAGTCCAGTCCCGGAACCATAGAGGACGCAACAGAGCAGAGAATATTAACGGGAGGGACCTGCAAGTCCAGCCTGAAGCACCGCTGAACTGAAACACACATCCCCCGCCGCCTGCACATCTAGCCAATAGTGCTTTACAAAGGAATGCAATGACGACCACGTTGCCGCCCTACAAATATCATCGACCAGAACCAAACTAAACTCCGCCCAAGACGCCGCCTGCGCCCTAGTCGAGTGAGCTCGCAATCCTTCCGGCACCACCTTCCCTTTCAAAAGATACGCTTAAGCAATCACTTCCTTCACCCAACGGGAAAGCGAGGACTTCGCTGTGGCCTCCCCCTTACGCGGGCCCCCGAAAGCTACAAACAACCTATCCGACTTGCAGAATGGTGCCGTCCTTACTAGATACTTCTTAAGTACCCGCCGAACATCTAACCTATGCAACTTGCCCTCTGACTGCTCCTTTTGCCGGTCCGAAAACACTGAAAGCGATACCACCTGATTAACATGAAACGCGGAGACCACCTTTGGTAAAAAACCCAGGAACCGTACGGAGAACCACCTTATGATCGAAAAAAGATAAATACGGCTCCTGACAGGATAACGCTTGTAGTTCAGAAATCCTCCTCGCGGAACAAATAGCCGCTAGGAAGACTGTCTTCAACGTCAGATCTTTTAGCGAAGCCTTGGCCAAAGGCTCAAACAGCGTCCCGAGCAAGGCCGCCAACACCAAGTTCAAATCCCACGCCGGTACAATACAACGCTTCGGAGGTTGCAAGAGTAACACTCCCCGCAAAAAACGTTTCACATCGGCGTGAGCCCCCAACTGTTGCCCCTGCACCTTACCTCGGTAACAGGAGAGGGCCGCTAACTGCACTCGCAAAGAACTTGCCGCCAGACCTTTGTCGACACCATCCTGCAAAAAAGGAAAGTATTTGCGAAACAGAGGCTCCCAAGGGTCGCAGACCACGCTCCGCACACCAGGCCTCAAAAATGCGCCAAATCCGAATGTACGCCAACGAAGTAGACCTTCTACGTGCCTGCAGCAAGGTAGAAATGACCCCTGCTGAATATCCACTGGCCGTCAACCTAGCCCTTTCAAGAGCCATGCCGTAAGCGAGAAATCGATTCACCTGGGGCATTCGCAACGGACCCTACCGCAACAAATCCGCTTGCTGCGGCAGCCTCCACGGCTTGTCCGCGGGCAGCCGCACCAAATCTGCATACCAAAGTCTTCTGGGCCAGGCGGGCGCCACCAGTACCACCAAACCACGATGACGCTCTATCCGCTGTACTACCCAGCCTATGAGCGCCCAAGGCGGGAACACAGAGAAGACCCCTTTCCGGCCACCGCTGGGCCAGCACGTCGAGCCCTTCCGACATCTGTTCCCGCCGCCTGCTGAAAAAACGCTCTACCTTCGCCGACTCGAACATCGCCATCAGATCCATTAGCGGGAGACCCCAGTGGCTGTCTTACTTCAACAAAGGCTAACACACCTTGTTAATGAAGACGTGCGTTTATTTATAATACAAAGCAGGGATAACTTGAATTTCACTTATTTAACTTCTTAATTCGTACTTATTTAGAAAGGCAAGTAATTCATATATCTACCTATGATTAGTTAAAAAGATATCTGGAAAACTATTAGAATAAAAGCACTTAATTACAGAATAGATAACTAGAAAGATAATTACAGAAGAAGAATATACTTCACCGAAAGAGATTTACTTCATCCCTGTCACACTTCGATTGAATGGATCCCTGATTCAACCAGACAAGAGAGACTTCTCAATCGGGAGTTTCTCTAGGCAATGCGTCCATTCCTAGATGAATCCATTTCTCTCTCTGTCTAGCTGAAAACAGGTACCCATTTTATCCAGTTGCAAGAACAATCCAGTTATTTCCTATCATGTGACACATACGTAGTATAGAGTCAGTTATCCATTAAGCACATCCAAGACACTGGCCAGGTGCTTGAAAATGCTCAAGGGAACCCCCCACCCCCCTGGTCTACATTACAATTGATGAATTCTTAGGAGAAATGTTTCCAAGGCAAGGTGAATTGTCCTGTTTTGTCCTGTTAATGGGTTTCAATTTGTCTGCTAGTAGAAAGGCTCCTAGGTGAAGTGTTCTTTTGTTCTCTGTAATGGGTCTCCATTTGCTTGCTAGGAGAAGGTCTCCTCCCTGATCTTTCCAGTATCTGTAGTTATGTAAATTGTTTCAACAGTTTCAAGTGCTCCTATTTACAGTTGAGGCATATTCACTACTGAGGCATAATCAATAGTGAGGCATAATCAAATAGTCAAAATTCATCTGTACCACAGTGGCGCACTAAAAGCGAACACACCCCCGGGTGCAGAACCCACTCTCCGGGGTCCACCCTGCACCTACTGAGAAAATCTGCTTCGACATTGTCCACGCCGGCCACATGCTGCGCCGACAGACCCTTCAGATTTCGCTCGGCCCAACCTAAGAGCCGGCTGGCCTCTGCTTTTAGCATTGCGCTGCCGGTGCCGCCCTGGCGATTGATGTAGGCCACGGTCGTCGCATTGTCTGACAACACACGCACTGCCTCCTGCTTGAAGCTCTCCTGAAACTCCCGCAGGGCTAAAAACACCGCTCTCATTTCTAACCTGTTGATGGAGCAAGTCTTCTCTTCCTGAGACCACCGACCCTGAGCAAAGCGGCCTTCGCAATGCGCTCCCCAGCCTAGAAGGCTGGCGTCCGTCGTCAGCAGTATCCAGGATGGAGGCTCTAGCGGCATCCCTGCCGACAAACTCTCCGGTCGCAACCACCAAAGATCCTGACGCACCTCCTGCGGACACACCAGCTGATGCGACAATGCATCCCATTGATGAGACCAATGCCGAAGAAGCACGTTCTGTAACAGTCATATATGCGCTCTGGCCCATGGCACCACCTCGATCGTGGCTGCCATCGTCCCGAGCAATTGAAGATAATGCCATGCAGAAGGCGCTGGTCTCGCTAGAAACCGCCTCACGAGCTCCCGCAACCCGAGCTCAGTGGGTTGGAAGAAACACCGCTGCCTGCTGCGTCTCGAAACGCGCCCCCAAGTACTCTAGGGACTGCGAGGGAACCAGGCTGCTCTTCACAAAAGTTGACCACCCAGCCCAGGCTCTCCAACATCTGTATCACCCAAGTGGTGGCCGCCGCACTCTCTTCCCGTGACTTTGCTCGAATCAACCAATCGCCTAAGTATGGATGCACCAGCACCCCCTCTTTGCAGAGCGCAGCCGCTACTACCACTTGGTGAATGTTGGAGGCGCTGTCACCAGCCCGAACAGCAATGCTTGAAACTGAAAATGCCCCATTGGAACCGCAAAGCGTAGATGTGTTTGTCAGATCCAGCGAGGTCAGGTATTCCCCTGCCCTGACCGCCGCTATGACAGAACGCAGCGTCTCCATACAGAAATGTGTGACCCGGAGACACCAATTCACCCTCTTTAAGTCCAGAATATATTAATTGCACTTACCTGGTAATTGTAGTTCCTTTAGTGACGACAGTGCAGTCCTCTACGTCTGGGTAGTCAACCTCGTCCTGCAGCTAGGAGACTGGCATGTCCAAATTCGTGACATCACTGGTATATCCTGGCACCATCAGCCCTCCTACTTCCAGTGTGAACTACTAACAAAGCAGACTCAAAGGAGCAAGAAATAAGTAGCAATGTAACAACGTCAACTGAACAATGTGTTTTCCCCTGTCTGTTTCCTTTTTTTTTATTTATTTATTTTTTTACAACTAGGTACAGAAGTGGGAATGGATTCTGTTATGAACTGCACTTTTAAATGCCATAGAAAAGCTATGACCCAGGTTCTGCTTCCTATCCCTGCGCCCCGAGCAGCGGAAGCAATAGGACAACTTAGAAAGCAATAGACTGGAAAAGATCGGAGCCGGCTCACCTGTAAGACTCTTTGACCCGTACTCCACGCCGGAAACCTGGAAAGATCATGAGTAGGGCGGGATGGAGGACTGCACTGTCGTCACTAAAGGAACTACAATTACCAGGTAAGTGTAATTAATATTTCCTTAGCGTTCCTCCAGTGCAGTCCTCTACGTCTGGGATGTACCAGAGCAGTACTTAACGGGTGGGATCTTTCCGGCCGGCCGACAAAACTGCCGATCCGAAACGGGTATCCGCTGCCGCCGCCACATCCAGGCGGTAATGCTTACTGAAGGTATGCAAGGATGACCAAGTAGCCGCCCTGCAAATATCTCCTGGCAGAACTAACCGATGCTCCGCCCACGAACAAGCCTGCGCCCTAGTGGAATGAGCACGCAAGCCCGAAGGCGCCGAGCGGCCCTGAAGCAGATAAGCCGAAGCAATCGCCTCCTTAATCCATCGGGCAATGGAAGCTTTAGCAGCGGCTTCCCCCTTACGTACGCCCCCAAAAAGGACAAATAAACGATCCGACTTACGAAAGGATTCGGTAACCCTCAAATAGTGCCACAATACCCGCTGCACATCCAAGCGGCGCAAGTCGCGATCGGAACCGCCGAGAACGGGGAATGAAGCCACCCAATTCATGAGAAAGGGCGAAACCACTTTAGGGAGAAAAGAAGGAACGGTCCGCAACACCACCTTGTCGTCCGAGAAGGACAGAAACGGTTCCCGACAGGACAAGGCCTGCAACTCAGATACGTCTGGCCGAGCAGATCGCCACCAAGAACACCACCTTCAAAGTTAAATCCTTCAGGGAGGCGTGTTTCAACGGCTCAAAGGGAGACCGGGACAAAGCTCCGAGGACGAGATTAAGATCCCAAGGCGGAACACAAGACCTAAGGGAAGGGCGTAGCTTAGAAACTGCTGACAAGAACCGCCGAATGTCCGGGTGAGAACCCAACGAAAGGCCGTTGACCTTGCCCCGATAACAGGCCAGCGCCGCCAGCTGAACCCGCAATGAGCTGGCCGCCAGACCTTTGCTAAAACCATCCTGTAAAAAATCTAGAATTATGGGCACGGCCACGGTGGCAGCTCGTATCCAGCGCCGAGAACACCAATCCTCAAACACGCGCCAGACGCGGACATAGGCAAGGGAGGTAGAACGCTTTCGAGACGCAAGCAGCGTGGAAATCACCGCTGCCGAGTAACCCCGCTTGCGCAAACGCGCCCGCTCAATGGCCAAACCGTAAGCGAGAACCGATCCACCTGCGGCATAAGGAGAGGACCCTGAATCAGGAGATCCGAACGAGCCGGGAGACGCCAAGGACGACCGTCGAGGAGACGAATCAAGTCCGCATACCATGGACGTCGGGGCCAATCGGGAGCTACGAGAAGAACTCTCCCCGGATGTCGCCCTATCTTCTGCACGACTCGACCTATGAGCGCCCACGGGGGAAACACATACAGAAGACCTTCCCCCGGCCAAGCCTGCAGCAGCGCATCTATTCCCTCTGACATTCTTTCCCGTCTTCTGCTGTAAAAACAAAGAACCTTTGCGGAGAGAAAGGTCGCCATCAGATCCATCACCGGTGTCCCCCAGCGCTGCACTACCTGAGCGAACACGTCGGGATGCAGCTGCCACTCTCCGGCATCCACCTCACACTCGGCTGAGATAATCGGCTGTCACGTTGTCCTTTCCGGCAATGTGAGCTGCCGAAATCGGCACCAATCGCGTCTCCACCCACGCGAACAGCTGATCCGCTTCCTCTTCCATGGGGGCGCTGCCCGTGCCGCCCTGCCGATTGATGTAGGCGACGGTCGCCAAGTTGTCGGAAAGAACTCGCACCGCGCGACCCAGAACTAAGGACTGAAAAGCCTGAAGAGCGAGGAACACGGCCCGGAGCTCCAGACGATTGATTGACCATGAGGTTTCTGGAGGAGACCAGCGACCCTGCGCAAAGGCCCCCTGGCAATGAGCTCCCCAGTCCCCCAGAATGGCATCCGTCAAAAGAGGTATCCAATCGGGTTGTTCCAGCGGCATCCCGACCGCTAAGGATTGCGGAAGAATCCACCACTGGAGAGACTTGCGAACCGACAGAGGGCAAGGCAAACGTTTGCTGAGAGGATCCGCCTGATGCGACCAGCGCCGGAGTAGAGACCGTTGTAACGGGCGCATGTGCACCTTTGCCCACGGCACCGCTTCCAGGGTCGCCGCCATGGTACCTAAGACCCTCAGATAGTCCCAAGCCGGAGGGGCCGGAGTGGACCTGAACTTCCGAACGAGAGCTCGCAAGGAGGTGGCCCACCTGGCAGGGAGAAACACGTGAGCCAAGCACGTATTGAAGCGCACGCCCAGGTACTCCAGGTTCTGAGAGGGTTCCAGATGACTCTTTCCGAAATTGATCACCCAACCCAGACTCTGCAGAAAAGATACCACTTTGCTCGTGACCTGAATGCTTTCCTCCTTGGACTTGGCCCGAATCAACAAGTCATCCAGATATGGATGAACCAAAATCCCTTCGCGCCTCAACGCCGCCGCCGCCACGACCACCATAATCTTTGTAAAGGTCCGAGGCGCAGTCGCGAGACCGAAGGGAAGAGCCTGGAACTGGTAATGTCCCCACGGCAGCGCAAAGCGCAGGACCTTCTAGTGAGCCTGTAGAATGGGCACATGCAAGTACGCCTCGGTTAGATCTAGAGACGTCAAAAACTCCCCTTGGCGGACCGCGACGATCACCGACCGCAAGGTCTCCATGCGGAAATGCGGCACTCAGACAACGGTTGAGCGCCTTTAGATCCAAAATAGGACGAAAAGTCCCCTCCTTTTTGGGAACCATGAAATAGATGGAATATCGACCCATACCGTAGTCGCTTTTGGGAACCTCGGTCACTGCCCCCAACTGCAACAATCGGTGCAGGGTGGAGGCTACTGCCGCCGCCTTGACCGCTCCCCGGCACGGCGACCGCACGAAGGAATCCCGAACGGAACAGGCAAACTCGAGAGCGTAACCGTGTTGAATGATATCGAGCACCCATTGGTCCGTGGTAAGGAGGGTCCAAGCGGGGAGAAACTCCCTGAGGCGGCCACCCACTGAAATATCCACCGCCGGGACCCGCCGTATCTCATTGCGGTTTCCTAGCCATGGAGGAGGCCGCGGAGAAGCCTCGGCCGCCGCCTCGGTAGCCTCGACACCCTTGTGGACGGGACTGGAAGCGGCCCCTTTGAAATCCTCCATTGCGGGAGGACCGAAACAGCCGAGAATCCCGAGGCTGTCCCCGAGGGTACGGAGTCCCCAGTTCCGGAGCCACACAGAACGCCTGGCCGCCACTACCGAAGCCGTACTGTTGGCCAAGGCCCGAATCAAGTCGTAATGCAGATCTGCCAGATACGCTGCTCCGGATTCCAAACGATCCAGCTCCTTGACATCCGCCTCCTCCAACCGCAGGGAAAGGCGGAGACGCTGAGCCCAGCGCAAGCACGCCCGGGCCACCCAAGCGCCACACAGCGATGCCTGCAAGGAGATGGAACCAGCGTCAAAAGTCTGCCACAGCAGATCCACCTTCCGATCTTGGGCATCTTTCAATGCTGCACCACCCTCTACAGGGATGGTAGTCTTCTTAGTAACCGCTGAGACCACCGCGTCTACCCGCGGAGCTCAAAAACGCTCCCTATCCTTATCCGTTAAGGGATAAAGTCTGAGAGTACGAACCCCCCTCAAGGCCGATTCCGGCCGGGTCCATTCGTCCGTAATCATCTTATCCACCACGCGATGCAAAGGAAAAAACAACCTGCGACTGACGTTCCGCCTCAATAACCGGATCCTCGATCACCACATCCGGAACTACCGGAGCCGCCATATTCAAAATTTGCAGCGACTCCGAAATGAGAGAAGGCAACTCCTCCCTGCGGAACACTCTGATGATCTTGGCTTGGTCCTCGGGCTCTGGAATTTCCCCTTCTTCCAGATCCCGAGGCTCCTCTGCAGGGTCCCAGACGTCTGCAGACTCCGGGGGCCATTCCCCCTCGGTGTCAGAGTCCGGCGCCGTCCTAGCCCGCTTTGCCACCGGCGGAGGAAGAGACGCTGCCGCGGCAGAATCTCGCTGCCCCTCCAGGGACGCCAAAGGTCCGGATGCCTGAAAGGTACCCTGCTGACGCAAGCAAAACGCTTGATGCAGCATTAAGACAAACTCGGGGGAAAAGGACCCAAGAGCAGTTGAGGACCCCCCAGTCAGGGCCCCAGAGGGTCCCGCGACGCTCTCCGACCGTGGGTCGGCCACTACGGAGCGTGCTGCAACCGCCTCGTCTAATACGGGAGGCTCAGATACCTCCGCGGGCTCAAGCACCTCCATACGCTGCTCCATTAGAGCGGAGAGGGTGGCACAGCCCTGACACACCCCAACACTGACACCGGCCCTCTGTGGGTACCACAAATTAGACAGAGAGGCCTATGAAGCATTGGCCAAGCAGGAAAACCAAGGGGACCGCGCTGGAAGCACCACTGGCTCCCCCCCCCCCCACCCCCCAGAAATGCCCTGGAAGGAAAGGGAAGAATCAGCTCTAATAGAAAAATAAAATGAAAGAAAAGAAAAGATATAAAAGAAATAAACCCCAAAAAAAACCTGAAAGGAAGGGTCACTAAGTCCCCCAATGGTAAAATGAAGCACTCACCACATGCTAGCAAAAACTCCTCATGTGCTTGGCTGCCTGCAGTGTAAAACTGCAGTCAAAATGGCCGCCGAGGCAAAAACCCCAAGGCTAAAAAGGGCGCCAAACAGAACTGCTTAAGAAAGGCCTGCAAATGCCTGCCACAGGCTCTCAACAAGAAAATACTGAAAAACCACTTACCCCAGCTCCAAAGGCACTCACCACAGGGAAACAGCTGATTGAAACTCAACAGGAAATCCCCAGCACAGCAGGGAATCCCGGAGCTACAGGCAAGTGAAGGGCTCTGCTCCATAATGTCTGGGAGCAGAGAACTTCAGTACTAACAGAGACAGCCTGCTAAAAATCTCCAGACCACAACTTACAAGAAAGGGAGAGGAGAAAAAAAAAAATAAAGGAAATGGAAAATAATGGCAAAGAAGCAGGGCTGCCACGAGGAGAGACAGGAGGCTCCCTCAGGGCTGAGCACTGACCCCTCCTCCCTGCAGAAACTCTAAAATTTAAAGTAACAGGCACCCAAAGAAAGGGAAATTCTCCAATCCCCTAAATAAACCATCTAGAAATAAAAGTAAGCAATAAAATGAAATGAAACTAAGCTCCTTATTTTTTTCTCACAGTGAGCCCCCACATCCAGGGCTCCACAAGTCCTCCTGCTGCAAGGAGACTGGTCACACTGGAAGTAGGAGGGCTGATGGTGCCAGGATATACCAGTGATGTCACGAATTTGGACATGCCAGTCTCCTAGCTGCAGGACGAGGTTGACTACCCAGACGTAGAGGACTGCACTGGAGGAACGCTAAGGAACAGCCGAAAGGTGCCCTCCTTTGGTACTACAAAATAGATGGAATATCGACCGTACCCGCACTGATCTACAGGCACGGGCACCACTGCCTTGAGCTGCAACAGACGCTGCAGGGTCTCCGAGACCGCCCGGAACTTTAGCAGGGCTTTGCAAGGAGACCGAACAAAGGAATCTAACACGGGTCGATGGAGCTCTAATGCATAACCCTCTTGAATGACTTCTAGGACCCACTGGTTTGACGTAATTTGAACCCAGGCAGGGTAAAACTCCCGCAAACGACCGCCGACTGGGATCACCCCCACCTGAGTCCCCCTTATCTCATTGTGACTTCTTAGCGGCTGAGGATTGGTAAGGGGCAAAACCTCTACCGGCCCCCCGAAACCCCTGGCTCCTCGTTGGAAATCTCCCTCGCTGAGATTGGACAAATCGGGAGGATCAAAACCTAAGAAAATCCCTGGAAACCCCCCAGGACCCCGCAGAACTCCGTCCCTGCTTAGGCTTATCCTCTGGAAGGCGACCCCCTTTAGACTCACCCAAATCCTTCACCAACTTTTCTAAATCCTCAAACAAAAGCTTACCCCTGAACGGCAGCTTGCTAAGGCGAGTCTTAGAGGAAGTGTCCGCCGCCCAATTACGCAGCCAGAGGTACCGCCGAGCCGCGACCACTGAGGCCATACCCTTAGCTAAGCCGTGGATGAGATCATAATGAATGTCCGACAAATACGCGGTGCCCGATTCCAGGTGATGACCCTGCAATCTCTGAGACCACCGCAAACAGCCTCTCGCCACCCACGCCCCCGCTATCGAGAGGGCGCAAATATCGAACACCTGCTTCAACAGAGTATCCAACTTTCTGTCTTGAACATCCTTTAGCGCCGCAGACCCCTCAACCGGAATCGTAGTCTTCTTAGTAACCACCAATAACGCCGCATCTACCTTGGGAGAGCGAAAAAAGGTCTCTATCTTGATCGGACAACGGGTAAAGCCGAGCCAAGGCCATGGACCCCTTCAGAGCCGACTCTGGCAAGTTCCACTCTTCCTGAATCATACTCCGAAAAACTTTATGCAGCGTAAAAACTCTTTGGGACGTCCGGACCGCCTGCAGCAATGGATCCTCCAAGGAATCCTCTGCCACCTCCCCCTCCGAGGGCATATTCAGCGTCTTAGAGTCTCGGCAATCAAGGCTGACAGTTCTTCGTGCCGAAATACCCTGACAACTCTGCTCTGCTGCTCCAAGTCAGGAAGCTCTCCCTCCTCTAGCTCTTCCCCAGAGAACTCTTCCATCTCCGTGTCTAAGCCTCCCAGATCGTCCCCGAGGCGAGACACTGGGCTCTCCCCCCCCCCCCCCCCCAGCCACCCTGCTTCTCTTGGCCGGGGGAAGGTCCTCTGCAGCCGGATCCCAAGATCCCCGCCGCTTCTGCTCATGCGACCCCTGAGGAGTCGTCATTGCGGGTTGCAGCAGCGCAAACGCCTGCTGCATGAGGGAAAAGAAAGCTGGGGGGACCGCCGGAGCAGGCCCACCTAGACTCTGCTGCCGAGACACAGAAGCCGTCTCCCCGGAAGACAACCCCGGCAGAGGCTCCACGGGGTCAAGGAGCGGAGGCTCCGCGGGGTCAAGGAGCGGGGGCAGGCCGTCTGCCGTTCCTCCGAGGACCCCTCCGTCGGCTCCTCCATAACCTGCCCTTCACGGGTGCAAGACCCACACACACCTGAGTCCAGCACCGTGCTCCGCTTCGCGCCACAAACCAAACACCTGAGCTTCGCCGGCATACCACAGGTCTGCAGCATCTCTCACCTCACCCCCGAGCAAGCGCACTGGAATAAATAAGGAGAAGCTGCTCAGCCCAGCAGAGCCCAGACCACAGGCATCTGCCAGCCTCAGCACTCCGTTTTTTTTTTCTTTCGCTCCACCTAAAGCCCCCTGGCCTGGCTAAACTAGTCCCAAGCAAAAACGAAGCATCTAACCCGACGAAAACCGAAAAAAAAAAAACTGACCCCCCCCCCCCCAAAAACGCTGTTTGCCTTTAAAATGGCCGCCGCCACCTCAATTTCCCACGCGGAGACATGCGGCGTGCCTTCCTGCCCCAAAAAGCTAGCCGACATTCCTAAGACTGCTCCTTCAACTTAAAACCAAAATGACGCTTACCGGGCAACTCACTCACCGAAACTGTTCCCCCAGTGAGGAGAGACTATGCAGCCACGTTGGAGCTCAGCCGGACAGCGGCTTCAGCTCCGGTGCCTTCAGCCCCCTGAGGGCAAGTCTGCTCTCGCTCTCGGCCCCCTGCTGCTGCGATGAAGCCTTCTACCTGCTCCTCACCCTTAATTGCGGGTTCGGGAGCAGGGAGGCAGTACACATACAGGGTGAACAATGTCCTCTCCTACTGCTTGTTTTTACCACAGGGAAGAAGGGGGGGGGGTGTGGTAGGCGACGGCCTATGATCCATGCTAATTGAACTAAGCAGACAGGCCTGAGCAGCTTGACCTGTAACTGAAGCCTGTAGTTAGGCCCAGAGGAATGAAAACCCCCCTGAATGATGACACCATAGAATTGAAACTTAACTCAGTTTAACTGAACATAGCTAAGCAGAAACGAAACTTATAAAAGACAGAAAACAGCTCTAATTGGTACTGATAAGAGAGCACAGCTTCTATGGAATTAATTAACTCTGCAAAAAAGCAAGGTTACAGTGCCCTGCTTCCCATATGTTTTAACAAGCTCAGCGACCTTGGAGGAGAGAAGTAACAAGTTAGAGACACTGACCATTGTAATTGGGACTAGAAGGGGGGCAACCAGGTGCTGGGCCCAGACCAGAGTCCCGATTGGGTAGCCATATCAGTACCGGGACCAATAGATGGGTGAGAGGGGTACTGGGACCAATGAAAAGTTTGCCTATGCTTAGAATGGACAAGAAAGCTATAAAAGTTGTTGTTTTACTAGAAGCCATTGCTCAGCCATTTTGAAATTGCTTATTGCTTGAGCCATGTGCACATTAAACTGGCTTGGATCCTTGAAAAGACTCCTGGATTTATTTATTGCATGCTTATCTGCTGCTACATTCTTGGTGCGTTGGCCGAGAAGTGCGAGTGGTGGATAGTGTTCAAGTGAATAAATCCACGTAATTCGCCTTGAGGTTTGGTCCAGTTGGAACCATGCCAATCCGACGCAGGGGAATCTCCCTGGGCCCACCGATCCTCTTGTATCGGAGGGAGTTCTGCCTGGCCTCGGCAGGCACTGAGTCCAGCTGGCTAACACTTCCGACCCGGGGAGTCCAGGATCCAACTCAGAAGCTTGGGAACCAGATCTGGTAAGTATAGTTTTGAAAACCTGTCTAGACAGATGAGTTAGAACTGCAGTTTGAAAACTTAGAGAATCATGATTCAGCCTGGTCAGAGCAGACAGGACTGGGTTTTTGGTATGTCTAGACAGAAATAGAAAGAGCAGTACTGCCAGTGGAACTTGGAATTTGTAATCTCGAGATATTGGGAATTGGTAAGAGAGCTCTCAAGGAAGGGCCGAGTAACCCCGCATGGGAATTCGCCGGGTGAAACCCTCATCCTTTTTGTAATTGGGAAAAAGACTAGTCAGAATAGATAGAAAGGAATGCATTCTAAGATACGTTGCTAGCATGATTGTGTGAATGAAGTGTGAATGAAAGGTCTGGCAGCACGGACCAAGCAGAGTGGACTCTGGACTAGCGCAGTTCCTAGTCGGGTGACTGCGTCTAGGTCGCGAAACGGATGAAGCGTTTGGTGTATTGTCCGTCCTGTGTATTTGATTTTTGCTATCTGTTGAAACTGCGAGTTTCCCTTTTGTTATATATGTGAGATTATTCTGTTGAGTAATTTGTGACAGTTCACTGATTAAGAAATTGTATTAATAGAGCAGAATGAAGACCCAAAACACCTACAGTCATTTTTAGAAATCAAAAAGCTGGTCTGACCCAGTTAGTTTTTCTACTGCAGTGTGAAAAACTGACAGGGGGCGTGTCTGAAGGAAAGAATGTCTAGTGTCGTCTTTCTAATCTTGTGCAGGCTTAAACCTCAATGCTGGTAGTTTGTGCTTATTTCAGGCAAATTGTACCTGTTTTATTTAATATGTTTTTGTTCCTTCTGCTGTGGTTATGTAATATATATCATTTATTTATCATTTAATAAGAATGTTTAGTCAGGATTGTGGGTCCCGATAGTTTTTGGGTTTAGCCTGAAAAGGATTAAGTTTGTATTAATCCCTTATGGGTTGCGGACCAAGTGAGAGGAATTTCTGTCGGCTGTATGTTCAAATTTTCAGTAAGCACTGAAACAGTTTAAATAGGAAATGATAAAGAACTGTTTTTGTTTTTCCTTTGATCTACAAAGTAATTAGATCACTACTTAACATTGATTTAAATTGTTTTTTTCTGGCATCTCTGTCCATGTGAATGAGAAGTCTCTTTTTATGAGCACAGTTCAATTGTTTCCCCGCGAGCAGAGGGGTGTGGCTTCTACATAGCCTGCAGAAAAAAAAAAAAAAGGTTCTGGAGAGACAGCTGGAGACTGCAGGAGATTTAGGAATGAAAAGGGACTCCCGATTTGAAAAGTCTCTTCATTTAATCGAAGCGTGATGAATTTATAATTAGTTTTTTCTCTGGTTTCACTAGCTCTGTTTAACCAAAAGTTTTAAAAAACAAAGTTTATCTTTTTATGAATGAGTATAAGTCATTTGAATGCATGCTTCCCCTCTGTGCTGGTTACTAATGAACAAATCAGTTAGCTTTTCTGTATTTAAAAAAAAAGAAGGAAAGGTGTACTGTATTTTATGAAAAATATCCGGAATGTCTTTTAAATATTTGCTTCCTGAACTAAAAAATAATTTCTTTTGCAGAGACATGCTGACAGATAGCTATAGTTCTCTCTATAAGAAGCATAATGGATGTATGTGCTCAATCTAAGTGTTTCCTGCCTGCCCTATGTTTACAGAAATAATAAGTGTCTTTTCAAGTATGATCAAGAATTTCAGTAAGGGATTTACTGAAGATTATGAAATGTCTCTGTCCCAATCAGGATTTTGCCCCAGAATTTCTAGATATCCTGTCTCGTCTCTCTCTCTCTCTCTGTAAGTAGTTCAGTTCAGAGTGCTTAAGGGGGGGATGGAGCCCACTCCACCGATGATGTCAACCCCCCCCCCCCCCCCGGTGGGCGGGAACAAATGTGCCCCCCGCAGAGAAGTGGATCCTTAAAAAAAAAAAAAAAAAAAAAAACCACCGGGAGAGAGCATTGCTAGGAGAAACAGAATCCAGGAGAGGGGGGGGGGGGGGGGACTACAGATTCCCAAGTAGTTTGCTAGCCACCTCTGCAACAGGGGAATGTCCACCCCCTCCGGACTAGAAGTGAAAGTCAGCTGACCAGACTTGTTTAGAACTGAAAAAAACTGCATTATACACTGAGAAGTTTTAGGACTTGATTGAACTAATGAACGGAAATTGCAAAGAACTGGATGAATTTGCGGGCATAATGGTTAAATGAAAGTTAATCAGAGGGTGTGTGAATTGTGAAAATAAATGTAACAGAGAAAGTGAATGATATTTTAGTTGAATGATGTGAGGAGATTATCCTAATCGAAGGAACAGAGGAAGTGAAAAACTGGGTGTGAGTACGCCCATTATAGAAAAAGAAGGACATTAGAGAAGTGAATGCCCGTATCTTGACTCCCGAGGGAGTACTTGATTGCAAAGTCATAAAACAATAAACCAAGCACAGTGTTTCAGCACGAGAGTGAAGCAGCTATAGCGTGAGTGGCAGCCGAAGAGGGCTACAGCATGGATGAAGACTAGGCCAGACCGGACTCTCCAGTTTCCCTGGGTCCCCAGGAGTCAGTCTGAAAAATAGGGGACCAATATATGGACTTTTATGGGGGATACAGGAGCAGAATACTAAAGCCAGTAGCCCCTGTGTTTTTCTCTCGCAAAGCCTTTTCTGCAGAACCACATGTGTGTGAACTAGAAAAAAAATAATAATAATAATAATGTACCAGTTCCTGTATATGCCTGAATGCCCTATTCCATTTTTGGGCCGAGACCTGCTTGCAAAGCTTCAAGCACAGATATCCTCTGTTGAAGGAAGAAAAAAATGAAACTCAAAATCTGCTGGCCTGATGGTGTTAACTGTCCCCAAGAAGAAGAATGGCGGTTCTATTCACCTGCATCCAAAGCAACAAGCTGTATACTTACCAACCTCATAGCCCCACCTGGAGGATGGGCAGAAGATAATCCACCTGGCCTAGCGAAGAACATAGCCCCTGCCATTGTCACCCTCAAGCCAGTCAAGAAGCCTGGGACAGGTGATTACCGCCCAGTGCAGGATCTAAGAAAGAATGAATGATGCAGCTGAAACTATACAACCAGTGGTACCAAAATCCTTATATTCTCTTGGAACTGATCTCTGCTGAAGCTATACATTTCATCATTCTGGACTTAAAAAGATGCCTTTTTCTGTATACGCTTAGCCCAAGACCCCACTACAAGGAGGCGGGGCCAACTCATCTGGACAAGATTACCTCAAGAATTCAAGAACTCGCCTCACTCAGCAAAAGATTTGACAAGTTATCCAGAAACTCAAGAAAAAAAAAAAAAAGAAAAAAAATTCTACTTCAATATGTGGACAACTTGCTCATAACCACCAACTCAGAAAGTGAATGTCCACCAGCCACCAGTGAACTCTTGCACCTTTTTAATGAGGCTGGATACAAAGTCTCAAGAGCCAAAGCATAATTATGTCAAACAAGTTAAATACCTAGGATTCCAGTTGTCCAGCGGAATTCGACGCCTGGAACCCTTACCAGAACGCAAAGCAGCTGTATGCAGTATTCCTACTCCAACCACCAGGAGGCAAGTGAGAGCCTTCTTGGGTGCCACAGGGTACTGTTGTATATGGATCCCCAATTTTGCGCTGCTAGCAAAACCATTGTATCACATTGTATCAAGCTACCAAAGGAATGAAAAAGTCTCCATTGGAATGGGGACTTGAATAGGAATGCAGTCTTTTGATCTTTGAAAACCGCTCTGATGTTATCACCAGTTCTGGGTCTACCCGATGTCCAGAAAACCTTGCAGTCTCTATGTTCATGAGTCGCAAGGAAATGTTCTGGGAGTGTTGACTCAATCTCTTGGACCTTATTTGAGAAGCTGTTACAGCTACAGCCTTCCTAGTAAGCAAAAACTAAAAGAAAAATCCCTTCACAAAGGAAATTACTAGCTAACAAATCTATGAATGTTGAAATATTAGAGTATGTTGTGTGAAAACCCCAGATACAACTGAAGGGTCAGTCAAGCTTTCAATCCTGCTATGTTGTTATCAGTTGGTCTTGATCCCCTGATCATGACTGTTTAGAAATTATGGACACTGTATTCTCAAGCCACCTGGATTTGACTGATGTCCCTCTGGAGAACCCTGAACAGACTTTCTTTGTGGCTGAAGGCAGTTTCATCATCAATGGACATTGTTGTGCTAGATATGCAGTGGTGACCCCTGATTTGGTAGTTGAGTCCTCAGCCCTGGCCCCAGAAACTTCACCACAGAAAGCTGAACTGATAGTCCTCACTAGAGCACTAACAATAGGAAAAGAGCCCTGTCTAAATGTGTACCCAGATTTCAAGTATACCCTTACAACCTTGCATGCATATGGGGCCCTGTACAAAGAATGAGGGTGGATAACCTTAGGAAGCAAGTCCATTAAGTATAGCCCCAAGATATTGATATTAATAGATACATACTGCCTATAGATCTCAGAATTTAGGAAAAGTAGAATGTATGAATAGAACCCTGAAATCTCAGTTGTCTAAACTTTGCCAAGAGGTTTACCTGAAGTGGCCCTAGGTTCTTCCTATAGCCCTTCTTAGGATATACTTAGCCCCTGCTAAGTCTTTAGGAGTTTTCCCTTTTGAAATTCTGTATGCGCAACCCCTGCCTATTGTATAGGAAATAAAAGGAGATATGAGACAGATAGGATCTGAAATTATTAGACATGAACTATTGGTTTTAAGTTCTGTTTTGCAGGAGTCTTCATACCTGAGTACAAAATCGATTACTCATCAATTTGCCTGCACCCCTGCATCCTTTCAAGCCTGGAGTCTCGGTGTGGATCAAAGAGTGGAGAAAGATACTGTTAGCCCTGCATTGGAGAGGACCCTATGTCGTCATCCTGTCAACTCCAACTGCAGTAAAAGTCGCAGAATTTGATCCTTGACCCATCATAATCAAGTGAAGCCAGCAGCTGCTCTTGAACCTGATCACTGGACTACTGTACAGCATCCTGAGACTCCATTGCACCTCACCCTACAACAACAACCACGGACCTAAGACTTATTGGTCCCTCAGAAACTGCACTATTTCAAGACTGTTTGTTTATCTGAAGGTAAGCCTCGCATCTGAAAAAAAAAAAAACCTGCAATCATCAGAAAGAGACTGTGTTGTGTTAAGAAATTGAATCTTCTAAGAGACTGTGTTTAAATACTCTGAAAAGACTGTTTTGATCTCCTAAAGAGTGAACTGCTCTAAGAAAGCAATAATAGCCTAAGAGACTATGCTATGATATTTTAAGAAATTGAGACATCCCAGAGGACAGTGATACTTTGGAATCTACAGCCCTACTCCTGCCAAAAAGCTGGTAGGTCTACGTACGGCAGAAGCTTGAGGATCTACAATCAACGCTACACCTGTTGCATGCTACTGAGAGCAAAACAGGTCAACGTACAGTAAAGAAGAAGAAGACTTCGTGGTCAAGAATTATCAACAGATTGCACTGGTTTTTCAAAGACTTGCACTAATTCTTCAGAGAACTTTCATCATGATTCTCTACTGTTTCATCGTGATAGCAGCCTTGGAGTGCTTTGAAATGACTTTTGCCTTATCTCCCTGGGCAGCCTGTATAAGTACAACATGAACTGGACCGAAGGTCACTCAGACCTTGTTTTATCATTCTTCCTATACTTGCATTGGTATACTCTCCAATCCAAAAGTTGTTCTAGATCTTGACTTTCTACAAGGCTATGCAAGCCACCGTTGCAATTCCTCATACCACCACCAGAACTTGTTTCTTGAACTTACTGGAGCAATAGCATCTAGTCTCCACACTTCTGACTGTTTCTATTGTGGAGGAACTAAGATGGGAGATCAGTGGCCCTGGGAGACGCAAGAACTGAACTATTCTATCCTATACAATCAGACTGATTTACATAATACTACTAGTGAGTGGGTATTGGCCCACCCCATTGTTGACAGTTTGTGTTTTGTTCGGACTGGACCACAATCTACTACGAAGGATGGACAGCTGGTCTGTCTAAATCAGAAGCTTTACGACAGCACAACAAAGATGCAACCGAACCTTCTAATCCTTTAGTTCTTTTTCCCACTCTTGCCAAACTATGGACTTTGACTATCTGCCTGTTGCTCCCTTGTTTCTTGCCATTTTGCTTGCAAATGATAACTTCAGTTATTAATAACACTGTAGAGCGTAAGACAGCTACAAAGATATTAGCTATGTGAACTTACTACCCTATACCACAGAGTGATACCTTTACCTAGTATTATGTGATTTGATTCTCACACCTTATTAACATGCGGGTGAGAATAATCAAAGGGGGGAATGTGGTAGGCGACGGCCTATGATCCATGCTAATTGAACTAAGCAGACAGGCCTGAGCAGCTTGACCTGTAACTGAAGCCTGTAGTTAGGCCCAGAGGAATGAAAACCCCCCTGAATGATGACACCATAGAATTGAAACTTAACTCAGTTTAACTGAACATAGCTAAGCAGAAACGAAACTTATAAAAGACAGAAAACAGCTCTAATTGGTACTGATAAGAGAGCACAGCTTCTATGGAATTAATTAACTCTGCAAAAAAGCAAGGTTACAGTGCCCTGCTTCCCATATGTTTTAACAAGCTCAGCGACCTTGGAGGAGAGAAGTAACAAGTTAGAGACACTGACCATTGTAATTGGGACTAGAAGGGGGGCAACCAGGTGCTGGGCCCAGACCAGAGTCCCGATTGGGTAGCCATATCAGTACCGGGACCAATAGATGGGTGAGAGGGGTACTGGGACCAATGAAAAGTTTGCCTATGCTTAGAATGGACAAGAAAGCTATAAAAGTTGTTGTTTTACTAGAAGCCATTGCTCAGCCATTTTGAAATTGCTTATTGCTTGAGCCATGTGCACATTAAACTGGCTTGGATCCTTGAAAAGACTCCTGGATTTATTTATTGCATGCTTATCTGCTGCTACAGGGGGAGAGAGAAGAGCCCCAAGGAGAGAGAGATTGAGCCAAAGGAAGGATTCTCCAGCTACCGCACTGCCCCTGCAAAATAAAGAGAAATAACAGACTCACAAATCAAACCAAAACACCCCTTATATTTAAAGGGACCTAGTAATTTTAGCTGCTAATTTGTTTGAACTGAGCCCAGTCCCAGGCTCAGAATCTCCTTCAGCTGCTTGGAGACTGAAAGTACTGGATGAAGGGGGCGGTCCTTGCCTACTTATACTGGTGCCAGCAAAGCGATGTCTTTCAGTCTCCAAGGCTGCTGGAGGAGATTCTAAACTCTATGGTTCCGGGACTGGACTAGAGGGACGCAAAGGAAGGAGCAGATTTGCTTGAAATAATGAGAATATGAAAAGAAAGAAAATCTGCTTATCAGCAATTTGAGCCTAAAAATGAATATAAATATAGAGGAGAAATTCTGATATCAGCTAATGTCTGTCTGCCTCTCACTGGAATGATGCTGTCTGTCCCTAGGACCCTTTACACTTAAGTCAGGTGCTTTGTTATAGATGTATTGATATTGAAATCTGTACCTTATAAGTTAAAAGCAAAGATTGTGATGTTACAGACCTGGCAAAACAAAACAAACAATTTCCATGCTCTTATGGTGGCACGAGCAATTTGTTTAAAGTGGGTTATCTATATATCACAAGCAGCCAAACAAAAATAGAACATTCCCCAAATAATCGGAGGAGAAGCCCAGAAAACCCCCCCAACAAAACAGGATGGAGTCAGTACAGAGGGTGGCTACTAAAATGGTTAGTGGTCTTCAATATAAAGCATGAGGACAGACTTAAGGATCTTAATATGTACACCTTAGAGGAAAGGCGGGATAGAGGCGATATGATTGAGACGTTTAAATACCTCCGTGGCATAAATGCACAGGGGGAGAGCCTCTTTCGATTGAAAGCAAGTTCTGCTACGAGAGGACATGGGATGAGGGTGAAAGGGGATAGATTCAGGAGTGATATGCGGAAATATTTCTTTACGGAAAGAGTGGTGGATCCGTGGAATAGTCTCCCAGTTGAGGTGGTAGAGATGAGGACAGTATCTGAATTCAAAAAAGCATGGGACAAACAGAGGATCTCTAAAGGGAAAAAAGGGGACTGTTGTAGTTATTGATATGGAAGGACAGACTAGACAGAAAAATGACAACAGAAAAAGACCACATGGCCTATGTTTCTATTTGAAGGTAATTATGCATTTGCTAGCAAACGCATGAGGCTAAGTGTGCCTTTTCAAAAAAGAAATATACAGATAATTTCAGGCTGTTTAAAAGGCCAGATGTTATCTGTATATTTGCAAGACATGTTAGGGAAGGAGCAAGGGCAGGCCAGAAAATTATCCAGATAGTACAAATATTCAGCCACTAATTTAGTTAAATTATATATACGTATAGTTTAGGCCTGCCAAATAGAAAGCCTAGCTTAAGCAAATAGTTTGTCTATCAATGCTATAAACAAAAAGTATGCAAAAAACTTCCAGCCCTGGCCCTGCCCACATTTCCACTTCTTTTTTTTCCTCTACAAATTAAGCCCTGTTTGTATGTGATATTGCACAAAGTCTGTCAGACAAGGTTTTGCCGTTTTGAGGGAGACACCAAAATCAGCAATAAGGTAGACACCCAGGAAGATGTTGATAACAGGAGGGTGGCTCCAAAGAAGCTTTAAGAACTGTCAAGAATTTGGCAGCTAAGATTGAATGCTAAAAAACATTTAAGGTCATGCATTTGGGCTTCAAAATTCCAAGGGAGTTACACAATATAGGGGGAGAAGTACTTCTGTCCATAAAACAGTGGGACCTGGAGGTGATTATTTCCGATGATCTTAATGTGGCAAGACAGGTAGAAAAGGTAACAGCAAAAACCCAGAAGGAAGGCATGGGCTCCACCTTAACAGGGATGGTACCAGGCTAACAAACATTAACCTTTAAAAAGGAGAGAGAACTGCTTTTAATCTAGGATTGTTCCTTCAGCGAGTCCTAACCTAGGGAGTCACATCTCTCCAGCTGCTTGGAGACTTAGGTACTGGAGGCTGGGGAAGGAGCCAGTTGTCTTTCTAGGGGGAAGTCATGAAAATCATGACATGCTCAGTCTCCAAGCTGCTGGAGGGGCATGAATACACACAAAGGTGCTGGGACTGGACTGGACTGGAGGGAACGAAATGGAATAGGGGAAAGCTGACAATTGCCCAACAGTATATGGTTTGGAAGGATGTATCCTTGAAGGATACTAGCAAAAGAGGGACGTTAGGACATCCCAGTAGAGGGGTTCCAATTAAGATAAATGTAACCCAGATTCCCTCAAGTACAGAGCTGAAAGATTCCAAAATTACCCCTATCAACTGATAACCAGATTATAAAATACAGCCTCTAAAATAGTTGTATGCGAATGCTAGATGTCTAAAAAAGAAAGATGGGAGAGCTGGAATATATAGCGCTAATTAAAAGGTTAGATATGATTGGCATCTCAGAGACCTGGTGGAAGGAGGACAACCAATGGGACACTGATACCTGGTACAAACTATATCGCAATGACAGGGTAGATCAAATTGGTGGAGGGGTTGCACTCTATTGGAGAGGGCATGGAGTCACATAGGATTAAAGTTTTGCAGGAAAAGAAATATGCTGTAGAATCTCCATAGATAGAAATCCCATGTAAAAAGGGGAAGGCGATGGCAGTGGGGGTGTACTACTGACCACCTGGCAAGAACGAACAGCTGGATGATGAAATGCTAAGAGAAATCAGGGAAGCTAACAAAAGTTACAGCACAGTAATAAAGGGTGATGTCAATTAACCCAGTATCGACGGGTCATGCTAGGAGATAAAGTTTCTAGATGAAATAAATGACTGCTTCTTGGAGCAGCTGGTTCATGAACCAACAAGAGGGGAAAACTATTCAGGACCTAGTCCTTAGTGGAACACAGGATCTAGTGCAAGAGATAAGGGGGTTGGGGCCACATTGCAATAGTTATCATAGCATGAGTGCATTTGATTTATTAAATGGAGGAAGGATGGTAAGAAAATCCACAGTACGACCTTTTAACTTTCAAATGGGAGACTATGATAAAATTAGGAAAATAGTTAAGAAAAAACTAAAAGGAGCAGTTGCAAAGGTTAAAAATTTACATCAAGCCTGTGTGTTTAAAAATACCATCTTGGAAGCTCAGACCAGCTGTATTCCATGCTTTAAGAAAAATGGAAGGAAGTCCAATAAACTGCCAACATGGTTTAAAGGTGAGATCAGAGAGGCTGTTACCAAATAAGCATCTTTCAGGAAATGGAAAAAGGAGCCAAATGACGAAAACTGGAAACGGCAGGCAAAGATAGAATTTGACAAGAAGCTTGCTGTGGAAGCAAAAACGCATAATAAAGATTTTTTCAAGTACATTCCTAGCAAAAAAAAACTGAGTCATTTTGACCATTAGATGATAGCGGGGTAACTGGACACTAATAGGGGACAAGGCCATAGTGGAAAGACTGAATGAATTCTTTGCTTCGGTCTTTACTAAGAAAGATGTAGGAATGTTACCCATGACTGAAATGGTACTTAAAGATGATGCCGCAGAAGAATTTAAAGAAATAAATCGATACACCGAGAAGATGTATTACAACTATTTGATAAACTGAAGAGAAGCAAGTCAACTGGACCGGATGGTATGCATTCAAGGGTGTTGAAAGAACTGAATTATGAGACTGCAGACTTACTATTAGTAATCTGTGAACTATCATTAAAATCATTTGTAATATCTGAAAATTGGAAGACTGCCAATGTAATGCCAGTTTAAAAAAAAAAAAAAAAAAAAAAAAAAAAGGGTTCCAGGGATTATCTGGAAAACTACAGATCGGTGAGCCTGACGTCAGTACATTTGTAGCAAAAAAACCTGTTAGAGTGTCAATTGGACCTTTAGATGATAGAGGGGTTAAAAGGGCGCTAAGGGAGGACAAGGCCATAGCGGAGAGATAGCAAATAATTCTTTGCTTCAGTCTTTATTGGAAAAAAGATGATGCAATGAAGTTACCCATGCCTGAATTGTATTTAAAGGTGATATATCAGAACAATTGAAAGAAATAGCAATAAACCGGGAAGACGTATTACAAGTATTTGATAAACTGAAAAGCAGTAAATCACCAGGACCAGACGGTAGATATCAGAGGGTGTTGTAAGAACTGGAAGATGAGATTGTAGACCTATTATTAGTAAATTGTGAACTATCATTAAAATCATCCGTCATACCTGAAGATTAGAGAATGGCCCATGTAGAGCCAATTTTTAAAAAGAGTTCCAGGGGGGGGGGGGGATCCAGAAAAACTATAGACCGGTGAGCCCCACATTAGTACTGGGCAAAATGGTAGAAACCATTATAAAGAATAAAATTACTAAACGTGTAGATAGGGTGTAATGGGAGAAAGCCAACATGGATTTAGCCAAGTTAAGTCTTGTTTTACTACTCTTATTTTTTTTGAAGGTGTGAATAAACAGGTAGACCAAGGTGAGCAAGTTGATATAGTGTACATGGATTTTCAGAAAACCTTTGACAAGGTCCCTCATGATAGATTCTTGGCCAAATTAAAAAAAGTCATGGGACTGGAGGCAGTGCAGTATTGTAGATCAGGAACAGATTATAACAGAAAGCAGGGAGTAGGACTAAATGGCCAATTTTCTCAATGGAGAAAGGTGAATAATGATGTACCACAGGGGTCTGTGCTAGGCCCACTGCTTTTTAACATCTTCATAAATGACCTAGAAACGGGAATAACGAGTGAGATAATCAAAATTTGCAGATGACACAAAATTATTCAAAATTGTTAAAAAATCCACAAGAAGATTGTGAAAAATTGCAAGAGGACCTTGATAAATTGGAAGACTGGACATTCAAACGGCAGATAAAATTTAATGTGGACAAATGCAAAGCTATGCACCTAGGAAAGAACAAATCAAACTATGGTTACAAGATGCAAGGTCCTACATTAGGTACCACCACCCAGGAAAAAGATTTAGGTGTCATTAATAATATGTCGAAACAGCAGCACCCAAGAAAGCAAAATATAATGTTAGAAATCATAAGGTAAAAATGGAGAATAAAACCAAAGATATTATAATGCCTCTGTATCGTTCTATGGTGCAACCCACTTTGAATAGTGTGTGCAATTCTGCCCTATCCTTTCTAACATATGGCGACCAGAATCAAAAAAAAGGTACAGAGAAGAGTCACCAAAATGGTAAAAGGATGGAAGGATATCCCTATAGCGAAAGGCTTAAAAGGTTAGTGCTTTTCAACTTGGAAAAGATGGCTGAGGGGAGATATGATAGAGGTCTATAAATTAATCAATGGAATGGAATGAGTAAATGTAGATCGGTTGTTTATGCCATCAAAAAGTAGAAAGACTAGGGGACATGCAATGAAGCTACAATGCAACCCATTTAAGACTAATAAGAGAAAATATTTTTTCACTCAACGCATAATCAAACTCTGGAATTCATTACTGGAGGATGTAATAAAAGTTGTTAATGTAGCTGGGTTTAAAACAAGGTTAGGACAAGTTCCTGGAGGAAAGGTCCATAAACCATTATTAAAGAGGACGGGGAAATCCACTGCTTGCCCTGGGACAAGCATTGTGGAATCTGTCAGGTACTTGTGACCTGTATTGGCCACTGTTGGAAACAGGATACTGGGCTTGATGGACTTTAGTTTGAATATAGCATTTCTTATGTTCTTAAGAGGCGAAAGTGCCTCCATATAAGTCTGGCAAGACTTCATGGGAAATACTGTGTTCAGTTCTGGAGACCACACTTTCAAAAAGGATATAAGCAGGATAGAATCAGTGCAGAGTGCGGCTATGAAAGTGATCAGTAGTCTTTGTCATAAAGCATATGAGGACAGACAATGATCTTAATGTGTATACCCTGGACGAAAGGAAGGAGATGGGAAACATGAGAGAGACATCTAAATACCTCTGTGGCATAAAAAGCTCTGGGATGAGGAGGCATAGGATGAAGGCGAAAGGGGATAGACTCAGGAGTAATCCGAGATATTATTTCTTTACTGAAAAGTGTGGCGAATGTGTCAATAGCCTCCCATAGCAGTGGTAGAGATGAGGACTGTATCTGAATTCAAGCAAGCATGGGATACACAAGGAGGATCGCTAGAGGAAAAGAATGGATTGCAGTTGGTTACATGGGCATTTTAGAGAGGCCCTAGAGTCTTCCACCTGTTACTTTTCTATGGGGTTGCAGTATTATAAATAACTCATCCTTCACTTCCTTAAGAACAGGGGCAAGAGTGAACATGATAATGGAAACATAAAACACAGATAAAGGAAACATGACCTAATGACACTGAAGTCTATGGAGCAGAAGGGTTATGACCACCAGTAGGCTACTCCTCTTCAGAAACCCGGTTGATTAAGACAGGTGACCAGGTATCATTCAGCAAGGTGATAAAGAGAAATGCAGCAAAGTAATGACATAGTAAGGTGGCATGCCACTGGATATCCACATTGGATGAGCAGGTTCTAGCTCCCCAGAAACTCTTGGTCTACGTGTTTTATGTTGCTATGGCACTGGCTCCCCTGCACTGCCTGCAGTATTAATGTTTGGAATAGAGACAGAGTGCAGAGCAGTAGCAAGGGGAGGAGATTAGGAGTAGGGTCTGCATGCACAACAGTGGACAGATGAATAGGAAAAGGTTTGTTTGGACCTACAACTGTCATGTTATTAAGGTAACAGAGTAATTATATACACCATTAGTGCCCTATGTTACATCTTACCACCAATCCCTTCCCCTATACACAGTCTAGAAGAGCAAACATGTCAAAAGCACAGGAAGCAAAATAAAACCATCTGAATGTATAAATAATGACAATTCGGAGTATCACATAATATGAACAAACTACACAATCTTAAAAAATACAGCATTAGTTTGATTGAATACAAAGCTGATTATTTTCCGGTAACTGTAGCAAGCTGAAAGTAAGTGACAGTCCACTGTGTCGAAAATCAAACTACGGAACTTCATTGATTCCGGCGGCAGTTTCATTAAGGGTACTTACTTCGGGGCCCCTGTTGTTACAGACAGAAAACTTAAAGTACTCATCGGGCCCGATGAGTAAAGCATACAGTTTATATACATTTCTTTTCAGTAATATTATCATGCACCGATCTTGTTATTCCGAAGCTTTAACAGAGCAGCAGGTTATCGGACGGAATTTCTAAGATATATAGAGCCTTCATACTGATGTTTCTTTTATCGTTTTAAAAATTTACCTGCAATCAGTCCCTCCCTCCTCACCTTTCAGGATTCCGGTCTCGGTTCCAACCCACACGTGGTTCCAGCGCGCAGACGACGCCATGCTTCCGTGTCGCTGAAATTCAGGACTGCACATGTCGATCACTTCCGGCGGCGCTCTAGCTACGGGATCCCTACTACTGGAAGAGTCTTTAAAAGATTTGAACCTTCGAACGCTAGACCAACAAGTATTAAGTCAAGACCAATAAATGACTACCACCTTATTTTCTTGTGTTTTCTTTTTATTTATCAGCCATTAGACTAACACAAAGTTCCGGCGCCACAGCACTTCCGGGTTGATAGTTCAGGCACCCCTACCAATGAGAAAGAAAACAGGGGCTGGTGTCTTCTTGTTCCGTTATGGCCATTTTGCGAGGGTAACTGACTAATAGTCATCCCTGGCGTTATCCAGGTCTGCTTTTCCCTCGTTATATCCATGAATTGTATTATTCCAATTTGTTAAGGACAGGCAGGAAACTACAAGTTCATAGATGTGATGCAACAAGAAATTAAAAGCCGAACAAAAGGTGTTTTGTGTTAACCCTCAGGTGCTCCTTGATAGATTATATATATCCTTGTCATTACTTTATGGGTAGAGCGTTATATGCCTCCCAGCCCAGGGCTGTGGATAGTTGGTTTAAATTGTATTCAAACGTCAGTCAGACAGCTAATTGTTGATAAGAGTAGCATTCATAGCTACCGTTATTGTATTGATCAATCCAATTGCCAGTCTTCCTCTTTTGTGTCAAACTTCAACCTTGCCAAGCTGATGGAATCATTCCTACCACTATAGCTGATGAATAGCGATATAATTTATTATTTCTCTGTCTCCAACAGATGGTGGATGCAGCTCTGTTGACAACCTTTTTAGCTGGTAACAGTTCTCTGGGGTGACTTCCTCACTGGAGCTCAACAGCGAAAGTCTCCAGGGGGGGCGCAACCTAATCTTGTCTGTGGGGCGATTCGACTATCGGAGCCTGGGACCATTTTGGTGTGATCCACTGGTTGAGTGCCGCCTCACATGCTGGATCCCGTCAAGTGCCTGCACTGTCTATGTGCAGCATTTGAGCTACACGTTAAGTACGTGTCATGTGCAAGTCTTGTGTATGGCACCTGTATGTGCTGGTTCTGCGTGCAGAGTCTGGGAGTGCTCACAGTGCATGACTGAGTGCCACATCTCCGGTGCTTATGTTGAGAGCGTGTCAGTGGTCAATGTACTTCTGCTGAGTGAAACGGGGAGGAGTTTCTGGTGGGCCGCGGAGGCCATCTTACTTGAGTCAAGCACATGTCAGCTCCGAAAACACGCTGCCTGGTCTGTGCCAAATGCCAGCTTACTTCATTGGACACCCTCTGGTCCATGCATGGAGGTTCCTGGTAGTCCCTTAGAGGTAGCCCCCTTTCCGGAATTGGCAAGCAAGACCGCTCCTTCATCACCCTGGTGGTGGGTCGCAGTGGGGGCAGCTAAGGAGAAAGACAGCATGCTAGTGTTCAAATTCCCTGCCACTTGTGTTCTTCAGAGAGGACCTGTAGCGGATAGCCTGCCCCCCCCCCCCCCTTTACTGGTGTGGTGGGGGGGGGGGAGTGCTGGCAGGGATCTTTTAGTCTGAGTTTGCCTTCTCTGCTATTCTTCTTCAGCAAGGTAACTTGGATTGAGAGATTTCTGATCCTCCTGATTGTTACCTCCTCTAACTGAGTGGAAAGCAAAGGGTAGCCAGAGCCCTGTGAGAGCTCCTCCACAAAAGCGTTTTATCGGCGGTGATTGGAATCAGAGGATTTGGTTTATCTCCCTTCTCCTCAGGATCCTGGATTGGGATCCTGGAGTTCTGATGAAGATCCCAGATTTGAGGAAGGCAGCTTTCACCACCGGAGGACCAAGAAGATTTCTTCATCATCCATCTGTTTAAGAGGGATGAGTTGGCAGCACAGATCATTCAAGTGTCTTCCTCCTCGCAGCTAGCTGATGCTCTGGCTGCAGATTTGAAGCCACAATCTCCTGCATGCACCCTGGCAGGGAGTTCGGAAGTCGTATAAGGCCTTCCCTTCCCAGAGACTCTTAAAGCATGGTCCGCATAGAATGGGACCTGCCCGATTCCCTGTTGAAGGTAGTCAGATCTATGAGCAAGCTTTATGCCCTTACCTCAAGAGGAATTTAATGCATGGCTAAGCTTGACTCAGGTGGCTGCAGTCACCAGGCGTACCACCATCCTTGTAGAGGATGGAGCCACTCTCAAGGAACATTTGGATCACAAAGTGGAGGCTCCCATTAAGAACCATTTCTTGGCCTCCCATCCTTCAGGTGGTGGCTGTGGTGGACTCATGGCTTGTCCTGAGGTAGCAGCTGTATCCACTGGAGGACGGTACAAGACCTTGGACCTTCTGGAATCAGTAGTAGTCTTCCTGTTGGATACTATGAAATGATCTGAAATACTTAGTGAACATGGATATTGCATTCACGATGGTTGCATGACACTGCCTTTGGCTTTGTCATTGGGTAGCGAATAAAGCCTCCAAGTCCCAGTTGTCTAAGCTTGTCTTCAGGGGGAACCTATTGTTTGGGGAAGATCTAGAGAAGCTGGTTAAGGAGTTGGGAGAATCCAAGCCTCATTTCCTTCCGAGGGATAAGCTGATCAGGCCCGGGAAGCGGTCAGTCCTGTCTTCTGCCTCTGCATCCTTCCGTTATCCTTGTTCCCAATACCAGGATTACCTAGATTTCCAGAACTTCCAGCAGTATCACCTGGGGAAGCCCTCCTATCCTTTTCTGCCTCTCACTCATGCACTCATTCCTTTTTTGGGGCCTGCAGGGCCCAAGATGCCACCTTCTCCAGAAATAACCCCTCCCATTCAGCACAAGGACAGGTTGAGGGCCCATTCCAAAGTGCCTTCTGTGGGTGGCAGGCTCCACCTCCTTCATCTGGAATTGGCCCAAGTTATTTCAGACCGCTGAGTGCTAACTACTATTCAACATGGCTACATTTTGGAATGTAGAAGACCTATTCCAGAAACCTTTGTGGTCTCTCCAAGCAATTCTGAAACCAGGAAAGCTGCTGCCAGGCTGCCCTAGGAGGACTGCTTGGTCTCCAAGCCATTGTTCTTGCGACTCCCGCTGAATGGCACAAGGGCTAGTATTCCATCTACCTTATAGTGCAGTTGATTCTCCATCTCAAGGGCATTAAAGCTCACCTGAAGACCTTTCACTTTCGCATGGAGATTAAGTCATTAAGGTGGTTCAGCGTGGAGAGTTTCTCATTTCCCTAGTTCTGGCCAAAACCTAAAAGGCTCACAATCTATGTGTACCTGAGGCAAAGGAGGGTTAAGTGGCTTGCCCAAGGCCACAATGAGTGCCTATAGGACTAGAAACCCCATCCCTCCTGCCTAAGATTGCTGTCCCCAGGTGGGATTTGAAACCCCAGCCCTCCGGTCTGAGGTACTGTGTCCTAACCACTAGGACACTCCTCCCTTCCATGTTCCCTTGTCTGATGGATATTAAAAGATGACACATCTTTGGTGAAGAAGGAAGGGAGAGGCCGAAGGTACCCAGCTTCCTCTGACAGCAACAGATACAGGGCTTGCAGTTCCAAGATATGCCGCTCTGAGCAGACCATGACCAAGAAGGTGGTCTTGAGGGACAATCTTTAAGTGTCGCCCACTTCAAGTGCTTGAGGCTCTGACATCAAGGCCCAAAGAACTAGGCTACCTTCCTTTTCTAAGAAACATTGCCAGAAGAAGGCTGAGAACCTTTGTTTGGTGGTCATCAGGAAGTTGATTCTTCAGTATCCTTTGGTCATTAATTCCTTCTGGAAATCAGACCAGCTTCTTGTCAGATCCATGTAATGGTGACACAGCCACTACGTCTATCCTGGGCTTCTGGTTAAAGGAGACAATAGCCTCAGCTTATCCATTATGGAACTGGCTGGTTCCAGAAGGCTTATATTCACATTTCACTCAGGCGCAGGCTTCCTCCTGGGCAGAGTGGCACTGTGGCACATTGGCATTTGTTGGGCAGCAATGTGGTCATCATTTGCTGTTGCCAAGCATTACCGTGTGGATGTTCATGCTTGGGCAGACATGGCTTCTGATGCAGAGATTCAAAGGCGGTTGTGTCTTCTTCCTGCCTATTGGAGTCATAGCTTCGGTACATCCCACTGGTGTGGACTGGTCTAGCGGGACTTTAGGAACAGACATTATCTGGTAAGTAATTGTTACCTTCTTTTCCATTAAGGATGAAATTATTGATTATGCCTGTTGTCAGGATCTTTTTCTTCTTCACATTAAGGTGCAGGCCCATTTTAAGACTATGGGACCTGTTTACTAAAGGATTTTCTCGTTTTCTGTCTATGGGGAAAATGCTTAGTAAACAGGGTCATAAGTTCTTTGATCTTGATAAGTAGATTTTTCAGATTGTCTTCACTTTCAGACAGTAACATGGTAGCATCAGCATAGCAAAAGTTGTTGATGAGTCTTCCACCTGTCGTCACACCTCGGTTTTCTTCATACAGTCCTGCATATAAGTTGAACAGATATAGGGAAAGTATTCTGCCTTGTACACTTTTGCGGATTTTATTTTTATTTTTAATCAAAACTTTACAATATCCATAATCACAATACTTTTGGAAAAGAAAAAAAAACATAGTACACAAAAATAAAAATAAAAGTATGCCAGAAACTTAGACCACAATATAACAGGAACCAAGGGAAATAAAAACAATATATCAACTCAAAGAAATAAAAATCATAGAGCAAAATTAGTATTCATGGTCGCCAGTCTGGGACATATTGTAAAACTAAAATTAAGTTAATTGACTCTCTGATACATTCTGTCTAATAGAACATTTTGGAGCTGCTTGAGATTGATGAAAATAAATTGCTGGGACTGAAAAATCACATAACATTTACAAGGAAACTTTAAGTGAAACACAGCTGCCAGAGCCAAAACCCTTAGACAGAAGACCAAAAAGTCTTTTCCCCCTCTGAGTGTCACAAAACAAATCAGAAAAAATGTGGATTTTAGATGTCCAAAACTTCTTATTTGTATGCTTGAAATAAATCTTTCCCAATTTTAAACCATTTTTTCTCCTTGTTGCATTCAAACTGTTGCCTCTTGGTCAATATAAATGTTGTACATGAGATTTATCAGGTTCTGATATACCTATGTTTTTAATGTGGCCCAGAGCTTTTCTTGATTTATAGAAACAAGATGGCAGAAAAAGACCATAATATGGCATATCCAGTCTACTCTTCCATACCAACAACTACAGTCCCTTTTTTTCCCTTTTCTTGAATTCAGATACAGTCCTCTTCTCTACTACCATTCCATTGGGAAACCATTCCACACATCTACTACTCTTTCCGTAAAGACATATTTCCTCATATTACTCTTGAATCTATCCCCTTTCAACTTCATCCTATGCCCCCTAATTGCAGAGCTTTCTTTCAATTGAAAGAGGCTCTCCCCCTGTACATTTATGCCATGGAGATATTTAAAAGTCTCCATCATATCTCCTCTCTCCCACCTTTCCTCCAAAGTATACATACTGAGATCTTTAAATCTGTCCTCATACTTATGACAAAGTTCATTGACCATTTTGTGTCACATCGCCCCCCCCTGGTGGCAATGGCGGGTCACAGCAGAAAGGGGGTGGACATGCAAAGTTTGTTTGTGGAGGAGTTTAGCTTAATTACAGGGCCCAGGTTTTTATAGTCCTGGTAGCCTTCTGTGTAACTAAAAGCTCCCAAGAATATCACAGTCCGAGGGTAGGGAAAAATTAAGGCTTTTATTTCCCGTGTTGCAAATAGGTTCAAATAGCACAGATTACATCAACACAAAAGAATGTCCTTGCTCCAGGTTAAAAGAAAACATGAACTGAAGAAAACCTGTTAACTTCACAGCAATACCAAACGGAATACCGAATCAAACGTTTACCCCAGACCACAGCTATTCCTCCGCTAAGGGCTCAATTCTTTCGGCCAGGCAATAGCTACAATCCATCGGGAGGTCCGAGGGATCATCTGGGAATTCCACCTGCATTGGCTCGCAATCTGGAATGTCTAGGGGCTCTCCTTCAGGCTTTATGTATAATGCTTGTATGATGCCCCAATGTTCAGCATCTAAAGGTAAGCCTTTGCTTTGTACACTTTTAGCATGTGGACAGTCTCTCCTGCACACTGTTCCTTCTCTAGAAAATCTCCTGTTTGGTACAGGTTTGTATTTTGTATCATGAATGCATCTAGAAGGACAGCATTCTCCAGTGCCTTGCTCCTTCTGCTTCACAGCATTCGTAAAATCATAGTCAGTAAAATAGTAATTACTTTTTCTTCTAAGGTTATCACAGTGAGGTGAGGGCTGAGGCCTGTTCCTGCTGGGGCTTGGCTTCTCCGGCACCCAGGTAGGCCTCCGGTTCTCAGGTCGGCCTTCAGCTGGGATTAAGCCGCACGTACACCACAGCTTCTTTCTCCCAGGGCCTTGAAAGTTGCCTTTCAAAATTCCTCTTTCACCCCTTTCCTGGTTATTCCTTGTTGCGCCTTTCAACAGTTGCGGGCCCTTGCCAAACTCAGGCCTTGGACTCTCTGGTACAGTCCTTCTCCTTCCAGGGTTAGCTTCCACACGGTATCTTTCCCTCCTGGAAAGTGTGTCCTCTCCCCTTTTGAGATATCTAAAGCAAGTTTCTTCACCTGGCTCTGCTGAGTCTGCTAGGCCGGTTCCATCTGTTAGGACTCCTATTCCTGGGTCCTCCTCTCCTTCCAGGAAAGCTCTCCTTTCTCCTTCCAAAGTTAGCTTCCTTCCTGGATCTGGATCTCCATGCGAATCTGGAACTGGAACTCCTTGCACAACTCCCTGCCAGTCTGACTTTCTCCAGTCATCTGGGCTTTTAAAAGGAATCCTTCCCTTTCTGGATTGGGTGCAGGCCGCTATTGCATCATTGGCTCTAGGGCGTGGTTCTTCAGTCCTCCAGAGGTCCCTCTTGCTCCCCCTATATGGCTCCTCGTGATGCTACAGCCGGTGCCTGCCTCTTTTTTCTGAGTTTAAAACATTTTCTTCTGCCTGCAGAGGGTCTGCAGTGCCACATATCCCCCCTCTTAAAATATGACGGGCTGGTGAAGTCTCTTCCACACAGCACGGAATACGCAATATTGCATCCGCCTTAAAGTGTAGTTGATTGGTACTATACTTCTTCCGCCTGATATCCGTCGGTATCTCTTCAAGGTAGGATACGTTGGTCGCTGATGCTAGCAGAACAGATCGGTCATGCCATGGCCGAAGAGTGTTAATGTGATAAATTTGCGTGTGCCCTTTGTCATCCTTGACCTCGTAGGAAGTCGGTCCCATTGACTTGACTATCGTATGCGGTCCTCTCCATCGGGCCTCAAACTTCGGGGTTGCACCTGCTACCAGGATCATTACTTTTTCTCCTGCTTGCAATTGTCTGTGCTTTACCCGCTGGTCATAATAATGCTTTTGTCTTTGTTGACTCTTCTTCAAATTTTCACCCGCAACCTGGGAAGTTCGTTCTAGATGAGTCCTGAGGTTCTGCAGAAATAGGGGCACCCCTATTTCGGCCTCAACGGGTTCGATCCACTGTTCCTTTAGGACGTCTAATAAACCTCGCAGGGACCGTCCATACAGGAGTTCATACGGGGACGTGCCCAGGGAAGTCTGTCTCCGTTCCCTGCAAGCGTACATAATGAATGGTAACATGGTGTCCCATTCTGACATTTGTCCACCTAGCGCTCGTCGGAGCATTTGCTTTATGCTCTGGTTAAGGCGTTCTACCAGACCGTTACACTGGGGATGGTATGCAGCGGTCTTCTTATGGTGGATGCCAAAAGCGTCCCACACCTGCGCGAGGTATTTTGACAGAAAATTGCTGCCCCTATCTGTCAGTATTTCCTGCGGAAATCCAATTTCACAGAATAGTTTAACCAGTTCACTGGCAATAGGCTTAGCCGAAATACTTCTTAATGGGATGGCCCACGGGAACCGGGTGGCCTGATCGATGATCACCAGGATGTATTGGTATCCCCTGGGTGTTTTAACCAGGGGCCCTACAATGTCCATGGCCAATCTTCTCACTGGGTCTGAAATCACAGGCATAGGTACTAATGGCACGGCAGGAGGTTTTCGGGCGGTCACTCTTTGGCACGTTGCGCAGGATTCGCAGAATCGAGTTGTCTCCCGAAATACCCCTGGCCAATAGAATCTGGCCAGAATCTGGTCTAGCGTACCCTGTGCTCCCTTATGACCCCCTACGGGATGGTCATGGGCCAGGCGTAGAATCAATGATTTAAATGTGTTCGGTATCACCAGTTGTTTCCGTAGTACCCCTGTTCGTGGATCTTTACTCTCTCGATAGAGCAGGTCATCCTCCATACAGAATCTGGGGTAGGAATCCCTTTTGTCTTGTGCCTGCTCAAAGGCATGAGCTAGTACTGGGTCCGCTTTTTGCTCTCTCTTGAAGGAGGGAAACTTCTCCATCAATTCGGCCGGTACCCAGGGCATTCCTCCTCCGGCTTCCAATTCGGCCCGTCCCTGAGAGCGACATCTTCGTTCCCGCCTTCGTTCAGCCTTCGGCTTTCGCTCTCTCCGCAAGGGATCTCCTATTAGGTCCTCATGCGAGGGGAGAGTTCCTAAAGAATTATCTCTGGAGCATGAGGGCTGTTCATCATCCTGGGTATGGGATCTCGTGGAAACTAGAGCCTTTTTGGGAGGCTCACTCTTCTTTGCACTGTTTTGCTGTACATGGGAGTGATCGGCCGGCTTAGACCGTGACTCCGGGTTATCCATAGACTCATGCCAACTACAGGTGGAATTTGGGATTTTAGTTGGAGTCAAGCCCTCTTTAAGGCTCCTCCGGAACTGCGGCCAGTCGCGGCCCAACACTAATTCTTGGGGCAATTTTGGCACGACTGCTACCAGCATTTCCTTCTTTATTCCCAAGCCTTTGACCCATAGCCTATAGAGAGGATAGCTTGTGGCTGCCCCGTGAATACATTTGATCTTAACACGGCCTTCTGGATATTCAGGAACTGATCCTCCCTGGCCTCTGATCACTGACCATAACTTTTGGGACATCATTGATCAGCGCCTGAATCCAGAAGCGCCCTTACATCCACTCCATGTATTTGTACAGTCAACACAAACCCTTCTCGGACTGTCTTTGGGGCCTCCCCCACAAGAGCAGTTCGAGCATAACAATCATTTTTTAAATGTCCCATTTTACCACAGGAAAAACAGCGTTTAACATTTTCCTTATCTGGAAGGTTATTTCTCTTTATATTACCATATACTGGTTGGGAAGGGCTCCCTACTTTCCTGGCTTCCATACCTATTGCTGCCTTGGGGTTACCCATCCTATGTTGGGTGACTTTCTCAGCCTCTAGGTACCGCTCAGTAAGGGTTATTGCCTCTGTAGTGGTACAGCAATTTTGTAACATTAGGTAGTTCTGTACCCTACTGGGCACCGCTGTCATGTATTGTTCTAATACTACGGCGTCCATTAGTGTCTCTATATTCTTCCTCTCCGGCTGTAGCCACTTGTACGCTAAGCTCCTGATTCTGTAACCCAGGGCTTTTGGCGTTTCGTCAGCCTTAAGGGTAGTAGCCCTGAAAATTTTATTGTAAGTCAATGGGGTAAGCCCTAGGCGATCCCTAATTGCTAACACTACCTCTTCATAGGTGTTGGCTAAGGCAGGCGGCATTGACCGGTAAGCAGCCAGTGCCTCGCCCGTAAGGGACGCTGCGAGACATATTGACCATTGTTCAGGTGGCCAGTTAGCTGAACTAGCTATTCTAGTAAAAGATTCCAGAAAATCGTCCACATTATCTTCAGGACTCAATTTTCCTACCACTAAATCATGACATGTCCATTGTCCAACCGCTTGCTTGTTTAGACTAGTCGCGCTCGACTTCTCTGCATTGATCCTTGCCATCTCTTCCTTTTGTTGCGCCAACCAGCTTTCCATAGTTTGTAACACTGGTGCCTGCTGGGCTTGCATGGCCTGCAACGCTTGAGCCTGATTCTTCAGCGCCACCTCTGCTTGTTTGTCAAATTGGTGGGCCATCCACGCGCATAGCTCTCTTGGCTCCATGATGCACCTGCAAGGATAGAAAAAAGAGACACAACCAAGTGCGGTTCCCTAAACTTTTTTTTTTTTTTTTTTTTTTTTTTTTTTTAAACTTCCTCCGGTGTCCCACACTAGACAGGCTCAATTACATTTTACCTGATTCTGGTGTGTAATCAGCATTGGAATGGAAGTTGCTGTTGCTCGCCACCGCTCTCTGCTTGAGGAATCGGCAACAGGATTTTCTCTGTTCAGGATTTCCCCCAATCCGTTCCGGGTTCTCAGCTACTCCGCTCCGGGTCTTTCTCCTCCGGTCCAGTTTTTAGCTGATCCACTCCGGGTTTTAGGGATTTTTTTTTTTTTCCAGCAGCACAACCAGACTTTTCCCTTTTTCACTCTCTGGAATTTTAAGCCTTTTCTTTTCAGTGCTGAGGTAGGTTCTGGGCAAAATCCAATAACTACGCCATTTTTACATGTCACACCGCCCCCCCTGGTGGCAATGGCGGGTCACAGCAGAAAGGGGGTGGACATGCAAAGTTTGTTTGTGGAGGAGTTTAGCTCAATTACAGGGCCCAGGTTTTTATAGTCCTGGTAGCCTTCTGTGTAACTAAAAGCTCCCAAGAATATCACAGTCCGAGGATAGGGAAAAATTAAGGCTTTTATTTCCCGTGTTGCAAATAGGTTCAAATAGCACAGATTACATCAACACAAAAGAATGTCCTTGCTCCAGGTTAAACGAAAACATGAACTGAAGAAAACCTGTTAACTTCACAGCAATACCAAACGGAATACCGAATCAAACTTTTACCCCAGACCACAGCTATTCCTCCGCTAAGGGCTCAATTCTTTCGGCCAGGCAATAGCTACAATCCATCGGGAGGTCCGAGGGATCATCTGGGAATTCCACCTGCATTGGCTCGCAGTCTGGAATGTCTAGGGGCTCTCCTTCAGGCTTTTTGTATAATGCTTGTATGATGCCCCAATGTTCAGCATCTAAAGGTAAGCCTTTGCTTTGTACACTTTTAGCATGTGGACAGTCTCTCCTGCACACTGTTCCTTCTCTAGAAAGTCTCCTGTTTGGTACAGGTTTGTATTTTGTATCATGAATGCATCTAGAAGGACAACATTCTCCAGTGCCTTGCTCCTTCTGCTTCACAGCATTCGTAAAATCATAGTCAGTAAAATAGTAATTACCTTTTCTTCTAAGGTTATCACAGTGAGGTGAGGGCTGAGGCCTGTTCCTGCTGGGGCTTGGCTTCTCCGGCACCCAGGTAGGCCTCCGGTTCTCAGGTCGGCCTTCAGCTGGGATTAAGCCGCACGTACACCACAGCTTCTTTCTCCCAGGGCCTTGAAAGTTGCCTTTCAAAATTCCTCTTTCACCCCTTTCCTGGTTACTCCTTGTTGCGCCTTTCAACAGTTGCGGGCCCTTGCCAAACTCAGGCCTTGGACTCTCTGGTACAGTCCTTCTCCTTCCAGGGTTAGCTTCCACACGGTATCTTTCCCTCCTGGAAAGTGTGTCCTCTCCCCTTTTGAGATATCTAAAGCAAGTTTCTTCACCTGGCTCTGCTGAGTCTGCTAGGCCGGTTCCATCTGTTAGGACTCCTATTCCTGGGTCCTCCTCTCCTTCCAGGAAAGCTCTCCTTCCAAAGTTAGCTTCCTTCCTGGATCTGGATCTCCATGCGAATCTGGAACTGGAACTCCTTGCACAACTCCCTGCCAGTCTGACTTTCTCCAGTCATCTGGGCTTTTAAAAGGAATCCTTCCCTTTCTGGATTGGGTGCAGGCCGGTATTGCATCATTGGCTCTAGGGCGTGGTTCCTCAGTCCTCCAGAGGTCCCTCTTGCTCCCCCTATATGGCTCCTCGTGATGCTGCAGCTGGTGTCTGCCTCTTTTTTCTGAGTTTAAAACATTTTCTTCTGCCTGCAGAGGGTCTGCAGTGCCACATTTGGTAGCCACCCTCTGCACCAATTCCATCTTGTTTATGTTCTTTTGAAGGTGTGGTCTCCAGACTTGCATGTAATACTCTAAATCAGGTCTCACCAGAGACTTACACAGAGGCACTATCACCTCCTTCCTGCTGGCCATTCATCTCCCTATGTATCCAAGCACCCTTCTGGCTTTCACCATTGACTTTTCTACCTGTTTAGCCACCTTAAGATCATCAGAAACAATGCCATCTGGGTCACACTCTTCTTTCATGGACAGAAGTACTTCAAACTATATATTGTACCATTCCCTTGGATTTTTGCAGCTGTAGGGAAAAATGAATCCCCTTCAGGTATCTTTGTTACAGATTGAATCGATCTTGTGCTAACGTCTATAGCTCAGGCCTAAGAAACAGCTTGCTCTGACTTTTTCACACTGAAACTGCAAAATCAGCAAAGATTGAGCTATGAAATGAGCTAACATCCTGTCCCAGAGAGCTTACACAATGAGAGTCTCTGAACGCTATACAGCTAATGAAAAGGCCTCTTGAATGAACAAAGGAGAACGTAAACAAGGAAGACGAACATCAGTATCTACAGTTTATCTGCAGGAAACATTACTCGCAGAAGGCGAGTGAGAATGGTGAGACAGGATGCTACAGAGAAAAGGGTTAAAGGTTAAGAAGCAGATTTGCTTAAGATAATGGAGAATAGGAAACAGAAAGGAAATCTATGTATCAGCAATTTGAGCCTGAAAATGAATATAAATATGGAGAAGAAATTTTGATAAATAGATAGACGGTAGCTGATCTCACTGGAGTAAGGCTCTCTCTGTCCCAGGACCTTTTTTCACTTAAATCAGGTGCTCTGCTTGATATAAATGTATTGATGCTATGGATTGATATTGAAATTTGTACTTTATAAATCAAAATTAGAGCTTGTGATGTTACAGACCTGATAAGATAAATAAAACGTTTTACATGCTTTTATGGTGGCACGAGCAATTTGTTTAAGTCCTGTATATACAATTTTTGGATGTTGGGGCGGACACAAGTAGCCAAACAAAATTAGAAAATTCCCCAAATAATTGTAGGGGAAGTCCAGAAAACCCCCAACACAGCTCAAACAAATGACTCTGCATTTTTTAGCATTAAATCTTAGCTGCCAAATTCTCAACCATTCTTCAAGCTTAGTTAGATCCCTCCTCATGTTATCTTCATCTGCAAAAAGACAAACCTTACTCCATAGCCCTTCCGCAATATCACTAACAAAAATGTTAAAGAGAATAGGGCCAAGGACACATTCCCGCGGCACACCACTGGTAACATCCTTCTCATTAGAGTGATCTCCACCTGTACCCTTTGTCACCTCCCACTCAACCAATTTCTAACCCAGTGAGTCACTTTAGGGTCCATCTCTAGGGTGCTCAATTTATTTATAAGTCGCCTGTATGGAAGTTTCTCCTAAAGTGTCAGATACTTGTGGGATGCCCTGCCTATACAGGAATGATATTCTAGCAGAATCCTTCACCTTGGTCACATGCAAAGAACACAGACAGATCCTCACTCAATACACAATAAGGAACCAAAAATTAGAAAATGTAGTTACTCACCTGTAGCAGGTGTTCTTTGTGAACAGCAGGAAAAGTCCTCACGAATTGGTGATGTCATCTGATAGAGCCACGCGTGGAAGTATTCCCAGCTCCTTCTAGAAAACTCTGGAAGCACCAATGCGCATGTGTGTCTTCCCACCTGCCACCATGGTGCCGCCTTGAACTCAGCCCAATACAACAGCTGAGGAGAATAGAATCCCAGAAGATAAACCCCAAATGCTTCAAATGACCACTTGTATTGCCAAATTTTACGCTTTTCCTTTAACCCTGTCACTCACTAGCTCACTGACTAGGCACAGACACTTTGGCAAATACAATATGAGTTAACCCTGTCACTCACTAGCTCACAGACTAGGCATAGACACTTTGGTAAATACAATATGCTTTTATTAAATTAAGTCCTTTTAGAATAATAAGTAAAAGTTAAGCATTAATACTTCACCGGATATTATAGCTCACTCCAGGCCTTGGGACTTTTCAGCGATCACTTAGAGGAAATCTGGGAGAGCACAAGAACTACGTCTGTCTCGTATATCAGTTGAAGTCCCATCTTTCCTGCTGAGAGTCCCCCTAAAGTACCTAACTAAGATCGTGCCTGCTGCATGCCATTACAATTCATTGGTTAGCCTGCAGCATGCTCAGATCAGGATTGGCTAGGGTTAATGCTGTACCCGTGGTCTTGTATAATAGGGTGTCAGCTATCTTTGAGTCATTCATTCAGTTCTGACCAGCCAAAACTGCCTGCCTGCTCAGAGATTTTGACCTAAAGTAACCCCAGGCTCAGCTCCATTATCACTCCTCGACCTAAAGTAACCCCCAAGCTCAGCTCCCTGGGCTAGCAGGCTAATTCAGCAGCATGACCTCTCAGTTGACTCTCACATACAGAATGGCTCAAGAGTTCAAATTTCTTTGCAATTTCTTTGCAAAGTACAATATTCTTTGCTGATCCAAAAATCTTTAATTAGTAATACATTCCACCCGTGGATCAACAAGGATATTGTACGTAAGCAATGGCTGAATCGCCTTTATAATTCATTTAGAAATAAAACATAGTGGATAGCATTGAGGTAAATGCTTGAGGGGACAAGAAGTCTCAGTGTAAATTAGGTGATATTTTCCCATTCCCACCGGCATTACAATTGCCAAAGCCAAATGGCTTGTAGGTCTCAGCTACCTTTATCAGTTCCCCATGCAGTGGGGGACTCATTTCACCTGCACATTCAGAACTTTTTCCACTGTACATCTGCCCCATGGACTTCGATCTACCAGTTATATATTGAGGGTAGTGGAGCAAGTGGTGAGGGACTAACAACCTCAATCATATTACAACTACTTCTCCCTCCACCAGCTATGAATCTGGTCTTTACATTATTGACCACCCGTGGGTTCAAAGAGCAGTATGAGCAGGAGAAAGAGAAACCACAGCAATAACTAAGATCTGGGGAACAAGTGACATAAGCAATTGGACACATGATGTTCAGCAAAAGAAATCTGAGATACTAGAATTACAGTTACTTTCCAAGGAAACAATAACAATACATAAGACAAAAAAAAAATCATTCACAAAAGTTCACAAAAGTCCCCAATCAGTCCACTTTCAGATAATTTGGGCCTGCTTCTCAGCAGTTCTTCAGGACTTCGTAGTGTATTTCACCTTTCTCTGAAGTTCAAGCTTTGCCTCTCTCAAAAGTTGAACCTCTCATTCTCATAGGTGGACATCTTGGCCTTTCTTTCAATGTGACACACTGATGCAGATAGGGACTCCCTCACACATTTCTGCGGTGTGTAGTTCGGATTTCTCAGGATGGTCTGCTCCATCTGGACTCTGGCCAATTTCCTCTGTTGGACTCTCTGGATTGCAATTGGTGACATGGCTCCAGGCCTCATTCAGAAGAGCAACACCAATATTAAATGAAAAGACTAAAAATTCTAGATTAGATTTCACAATAAGATAAACTTAATTTCATCTATATTTACTAAGATCATATCCTATAAATAATAAATATTGCTTTATAAACTTTCAGTGGTCTACCAATAACTATCTCGTATGGTGTCAATCTTATCTCGCAGTTTGATTAACTCCTTGTCTTTCTATCACTGGAAATTCATTTGCTTGTAGGAAATATTCCATTATGCCCTTGACTGACCTTTACATGTTTACAGATCAGACAAGTTGCATACACGTGTTCTGCAATTTTGGCAAGTTTTAGAATTATACCCAATTGTGCGAGAATTTGTCATCAAATCATCCCCCTTTGCCTCTGCATGCCTGGCCAGGACATACAGAGGAAAAGTGAGGCAAAAAGCATCCGTAAGTACCACATGGCCAGTGTGGGTTTTCCAAAGCTCATCAGGGTGCAAGGTGCACCTAGCCTGTCTCCAAGTATCTATTTCCAATTGTTGAGTATGACTTCCTGAATTGAAGATTCTGGAGACGGCATAGTTTATTTTATTTATTTATTTATTTAACAGTATTTCTAAACCGCCTTATCTTAATAATCAAGGTGGTATCACAGCAAGCAATCAGGTAAAGTGTGTGTGTTGTACATGCAGTGAGGATGAAACTTGGTTGTGTGATGGCGGTGTTGGGTGCTTGATTTGTTTGAGCTATGTACAAGGTGGGCTATTTACAGTGGTGCTAAAAACACATTTTATATACATACAGTTGTTTAGGAGGATTGGAATGCTGTTATCCATTCTCTTAGGTTATGTGATGTGACCATAGTGCTCTATGAACAGCATGGTTTTCAGTTGTTTTCTGAAGTCTTTGAGGTCTGGAGTTGCCCTTAGATCGTCCGGTAGATTGTTCCATATTGTTGGAGCAGCCATGGAGAGAGCTCTGTTTGTTGTATCCTTGCGTGTGTGCTTGTATTCATTTGGGGTACTGACTCGGTTGCGTGTTTGACTTCTTCTAGGACGTGCGCTGATTTCCGGTTGTATGAGCGTGTGGAGGCTGTTGGCTGATGTGTGCTCTTTAATCTTAAATAGGTTTATGATAGTCTTGTATCTGATGCGAGCACTGATTGGGAGCCAGTGTAAGTCCTTTAATGTAGGTGTGATGTGCTCCTGCCTTGCGGTTCCGGCTATGATTCGAGCTGCAGTGTTTTGTGCCAGCTGGAGTGGTTTGAGAGCTTGTTTTGGTAGTCCAAGGTATATCGGATTGCAGAAGTCCAGTATTGGGGTTATCAGTGCTTGACAGACGGTACGGAAGTGTTCTGGGGCGAGGAGTGGTTTCAGTCTCCTGATGATTCGCATCCTGTAGTAGGCTTTTTGGATTGTTTTGTCTATGTGTGGTTTGAGGTTGAGTTTACTGTCCAGAGTAACCCCAAGGTATCTCACCTCTGATCTTATCGGTATCGTAGTGCTTTGTATCTTTATGTTTGGTGGGTGTATGAAGCTCTGGTTCCGAGTGATGATTAAAGCTTCGGTCTTGTTGTAGTTTATTGCGAGGTTGTTGTTTTGGCACCACTTCGTCATTTGGGTAAGGCAGTCTGTTATCTTAGAGAAGTCCGGGTTGTCGATTGATATCGGGGAGTATACCATGATGTCGTCTGCGTATATTGTGTATTGGATGTTGTTCTCTTTCATAATGTTGCATATTGGTTGGATGTAGATGTTAAAAAGGAGTGCTGAGAGTGCGGATCCTTGCGGTACTCCTTGTTGGACGTTTATGGGTCGGGAGGTGTCATGTCCCACCTTGACCTGTAGCTGTCTTTCGGTTAGGTACGAGTGGAACCATTTCAGAGTGGTACCGTGTATACCAGTGTTCTTTAGTCTCTCCAGGAGCATATTGTGGTCAACTGTGTCGAAAGCTGAGGAGATGTCGATGAAGATCATTATAATTCCATTCCTGGTGTTGTCAATAAAGTGCTCATAATTTTTTGTTTACATATTCATTGGGCAGATATGTCACTTCAAATTACCTTCATCAGTTTATTGTCTATCACAGTTTCTCCTTTAATATTCCACTTCATCCCTCACAACACTTTTTCATCACCTGCATCATTCCACCAACTACGTACATAGGTCCTTTGCATGTTTTTTATACCATACTTATGTATCCTTATTTGGCAAAGCTGCTAAGAATATCAAACAATTGTTAATAACTTAATATTGGTGTAAACAAATGGTAGGCAGAGAATATAAATTTAGATTCTTCTCAATAAGATAACAGTATGAGTAAACAGTGTCCCTTTCCCATCAACTTAATTGGTCCAATGCTAAGTGGACATATGCTCATTCTAAATAGGAACAATTTGGGTAAAGTCCTTATAATATAAAACTATTATTTTGCAGCATTTTCATAACATGTGTCAGGCCTCATAACTACGTCCCCCTAGGCGGGTGCCTGAGAGGGCTAGTGCCTCACACTTTCTTTATGCCAACTCCTAGAATACAGACTTCTGGGAGTTGAAGTACCTTGAATGTTCTCATGTAGTTGTGATATAATAAATATACCGAGAGGCAAGGCTTGAAAGCAAACAGGATTTTTAATCGCTTCCCTAAAGACAGGAACTTCAAATGGAAGCTTTGGTAGTTCACATGTTATTACTTTACTCATACAAAAAAATCAAAATGGTGCTTAACGTTCAGCTCAAACATTTGCTTCCTTCAGCATGTCATGATTCTTCAATATAAGTTTCCAGCACATAAACTTTATAGCAAAATGAAAACAGTCTTTTGCAGAACTTTGCAAACAATCAAAAACAGGTAAGAAAATCTTCTTCTTTGGTTTAAGACAAAATAGGAGCTTTACTCTGGTCTGCACTAGAGAATCTGGGCATTTCTTTCATTCAGCCTTCTAGGTAAAAATCACAGCAGCCATACTAGATAAAACTTCCTATGTTTCTTCAAAACATTCATGCACAAGAATAAGATATATTTTCTTCAAGCTTGACCCTTATAACTTTTACTTCACCTTCATGGAAAGGCTACAGTCCATCTCTTGGTCACTCTCACTTGAGAAACTTTGGTTATCAGTTATATCCATTGCATTAGAATCAGAACAGTCACTGTTTGCTGCGTCATCAGCTAACAGCTGTTCTCTGTGGAAACTCTCCCGGGACTCAGGGCTGCACTTCAAACCTGCCACTCCCTGATCCTGTATCAAACGTTTTAAGGGATTTAAAACATTAAGAGATTGCTTGTTCAAGGGTTTCCTTATCAGCTCTTCCTGAGATAAGAAATAAGGATTCAAACCCTCCTGGTAAGCTCTTATATTCTGAACTCTTTCTGTAATTCTTTCAGCTTTGCTTCTCTGGGCTCTTGAACCTTTAGCCGGCTTCTTATAGCCTTGGAACTGATTCAAGTCCTGCACAAATGGTTCAGTGGGAATTCTCTGGTCAAACTGCTTTTGACAACGAGGAGGCTTTCTCTCTCTTACCCTCATGTATGGAAGCAGCTTCTGTCCCTGCAGAGGCTCATGCTCAGAGTCTGTCTCTGAGTCAGAATCAACTGTCTCTGGAACTTCCTGGAGATCTCTGCCACGTGCACTCTTGCTTCCCCAAACACTGCTCTGAGCCTTACCAATGCTCCTGCGACTGTATCTGGTACTTCTTGCTGAATCTCTCAGGTTTGACCCATCTCCCACATCTGGTCTGTCCGTAGCAATGGGACTTCCTGCAATGCACTCCTCACCATTGCGCTCCTCCCTATGGCACACCTCCTTAAACACTGCCCTCTGGGGTTTATATAAGTGGTTCTGCCTAATACCATTCCACCCCGCCCCCAACTGCTTTTGGTTACCACCCTCAGTTTCCCTAGAGCTGGGGCGTGGCTTTGACTCAGCAGTTCTTGAGAGGTTTTTTTCTTTCTCAGTTGGATTCTTAAAGATACATTTTTCAACCTTGTTTTCCTGATTAGGAAAAACTGTCAGCATTTTCTCTGTTTCAAGGGGCTCTCTACTGGCTGCAGCACCACACATGACAGTCACATTTCTCTCACGTATAACTAGAATCTATCGTGTATACTGTTCTCAGTGAGAGAGCTGTTGGACTGATTTTAAAATTGCAGTGTTCACAAGGATTTGTGTAAGCTACTCATTAATTATGGTATCACAAAGAGATCCTTTTGAGGTGAGAGATCTAAGAGGGTACAAGGCATTGGTGGTTGGGCCTCATGGCGATACGTCTTCAGGTTCTTCTTGGATTGCAAGGCATTTGTGGCTGGGCCTCATGACGATCCTCGGGTTCTTCTCGGCCTATTCCCCCCTGCCTATTCATGTCTCTTCAGAGGCATAAATATGCAAGGTTCCTGTTCTTCAGGCCTTGTGGGTCCTCGAGGAGTCTTAGAGCAGTCAGAATTCTGGTAGCCCAGATCATCACACCGGAAGCAACACATTTTTTGTCTTTTCTTAGCCTAGGCCGTGGCCTCACCTTTCTGCCTCTCTCTCTCTCTCTTATTCTTTTTCTCAAACCTCTCCTGGATCATTGCTGACAAGCAAGATTTGGTTTTATCCAATCAACTCAAGTTCTCATTATTTTCTGGGAACTCAGTTCCATCTTTAATCTATATTTGCTCTATATGCTTGGGAACAAAGCAATTTCATATCAGCCTCTGTCCAAAATTTCATCAAACTTATTAATATTTTACTCATCTTGTAATTGCTGTGTGTGTACTGGACCTCTGCATAATGTACTACTACAACAAGTGTATTTGGTAACATAAGTGCAAGTGTATAAACTAAAGAAAATTTGTATCTCACAGTGCTGCCACATATATCTGTTTTCTCTGCAACATATATCTATTTTCTCAGGAACTGTACTGAAACTGAAATAAAAACTTTTAGAACAAAGTACACTTTTCCTCTGGACACTAACACGTAAAATTCAAATACAGGAAAACAGGTGAATTTATCCTAAAATCCAATATTGTAACAAATAAAACTGTGATGTTACTATCCTGTTCATCAGTCATCAGCACAAAGCTTAACAAGGCAAAGTAATTATCTTGACTCTTACAGTTCAGGAAACAGGCATTCTCAAATGACATGAAACTGCAAAGAGGTGAATTCAAAATCATGCTTTGTCACATTTAAATTAACCTGAAACTGGTATGTTTATGTTTATGTTTATTACATTTGATATACCGTATCAAACTGATCTGAGATGTTATCTTCAACACAGACAGTAGAACAAACAATAGGTCTTGTGTCCTTCAGGCAAATGCAGATTACTATGTAGCTGAACAATTAGCCTATAGTTATAGCTGTTTATGGTTAACTATGCCCTCTGAGGTGCTTGCCACAATATATAAAATCCTCCTTTAACTTTTAAGTTTGCTTGGTAGCATATACAGTCAAAGACAAAGAATAGATGCATAACATATTAATGATAAAGATTACCTTCTTATTTATTCAGGATTTAAATCATTTGCAAACTGGCTCAGGATGCCCCATTGTCCTGTCAGGGCTGTCAAGCTCTACTTTGGAGGTCAAAGAAAAACAAAAACAGTTTCCTTAGTTTCATGCCTTGTTTGTTTGATCTAGTCACTTCAGCATTCAGGGACCATAAAATCTACTGGAGTAGCCAGTAATGAAAGAAAAACAGTTTTTACTACAAACAAACATTTGAACACAAAACAAATCATATCACCATATTGAATCAGGGCGATGGATTCAATATGGCGATATTTCCACTTGATACAGGGCCTTTGAGAGGCCCGAAACATGCATGTTGTGCAAGCTGTATTCCCTCACGGAAGTCACACATCACCAGCTTTTTGAGATAAGTGATGTTTCACTATTTCGATTGTTTGGTGCACATGAATTTTTTCTTTTAATAAAAGGGACTTCCCGGAGTGGAGGGGAAGGGCTTCCTCCTTCTCTCTCTTGCCGGGGGGGCCCGACATAAAAGAATGAATTAAAAGGATTCGAGAAAAAGCAAACAGGTGGAGGTCTGTAGGTTCAGGGCTCAACGCTATATTTTCAATGACTCTTTTTGATTGAGGAGAATAGAATGCCTAAAGGAGGTGGATGGGCTGTGAGGGCTTTTCCTGCTGTCCACGGAGAACACCTGCTACAGGTGAGTAACTACATTTTCTCCGTGGACAAGTAGGAAAAAAGTCCTCACCAATGGGATAGGCTACAGGCCACAGGCTACCTTGAACAAAAAAAAAAATAGAGGATAAACAGAGCCTAACAAGCAAACTATTTTGTTGGCAACAGGTCTTTTAAAGTTTTATACTTAAAACATTTAATGTAGCCTGAACTAAAATAAATGGACCTAGGGGGGAAGGAGTTGGATTCTACTCCCCAAACAAATTCCTAAGTACTGATTGGCCGAAACTGCTGTCACGTCAGGAATCCCCCTTTAAACAGTAGTGAGATGTGAATGTGTGAACAGAAGTCCACATTGCAGTCTTCTATGGAGATCGTGGGCACTGACACAGCCATGCCTCTGACATTATGAGCCATGACATGATTCTCAAAGGTTGAAGCCTGCCTGGACATAAGTGCAAGAGATGCAATCTGTGAGCCAAATTGACAAGGTGCATTTGGAGATGTCAACCCCCAGCTTGTTGGGATCAAAAGAAACATTAAGCTGGATGGATTTTCCAAGGGCTTTTGTCCCCTCCAAATAGAATGCTAAGGCTTGCTTGCAGTTCAACGGGTAGAGCAGCTTCCCCTGTGAGCATGAGGTTTTGGGAAAAATGCTGCAAGGACGATTGATTGGTTAAGATGAAATTCTATAATCACTTTCAGAAGAAATTTGAGATGAGTACAAAGGGCTACTCTGTTGTGATGAAACTTTGTATAAGGTGAATGAATTACTAGTGCTTGGAACTCGCTCACTCTGTGTGCTGAAGTGACCATCACCAGAAATAAAACCTTCCAAGTCAAGACTTTCAGAGGACAGGAATTGAGCAGCTTGAAAAGAGCTTTAATCAGTGCACAAGAACCACATTAAGGTGCCAAGACACTGCAGGTGGCTTGTAGGGAGGTTTTAACAGTAGTAAGCCCCACATGAAGTGAACAACTAAGGGCTGTACAGAGATGGGTGTACCTTCTACTCCTTGGTGATATGCTCCAATTGCACTGAGGTGAACCCTTACGCAGTTGGACTTGAGTCTAGACTCTGAGAGGTGTAGAAGATACTCAAGCAGTATTTGTGTGGGACATGCAAAATGATCTAGGGAGCATTCCTCACACCAAACAGCAAACATCTTCCATTTGCATGAATAGGACTTTCTCATTGAGGGCCTCCTGGAGACCAAAAGACATTAGTGACACCAGTCAGCAGTTTGAGTGCAGATAACATTAGCCTTTCAACATCCAAGTTGTGAAGGCTAGGGACTTGATGTTGGGATGCAACATCATTCCATTCTCCTGTGATATCAGATCCAGTGCCTGTCCAAGCTGAATTGGTTCCCAAATGGAAAGTTCCAGAAAAAGAGGGAACCGCAGCTGCCTGGGCCAATAAGAGGCAGTGAGAATCATTGTACCTCTGTTTGTTTGGAGCTTCAGGAGGGTCTTGGCAATGAGAGGTATTGGAAGATATGCATATAGAAGACCTTCCCCCCAATCTAGGAAGAAGGCCAGTTTGCTGTGTGACCTCACTCTGAAGCAGAACTGATCCACCTGGACATTCTGAGGAGTTGCAAAAAGGTCTGTCAAGTGGTGCCCCACTCTCAAAAGATGTGTCTTGCTACCTCTTTGTCTAGGGTCCATTTGTGAGGCTGAAGGACTCGACTCAGTCTGCCTGCCAGAGTGTTCTGTTCACCAGGCAGGTAAATGGCTCTCAAGTCCATCCCATGAGAGAGGCAAATTTGCACAACTTGACCATTTCCCAAGACAGTAGGTATGACCCCATTCCTCCCTGCTTGTTAATGTAAAACATGGCCACTTGATTGTCGGTCTGAATTAGTACAATTTGATTGGACAACCAATCTTTGAAAGTCTTTAGAGCATTTGGAATAGTTCTTATTTTCAAGAAGTTGATGGACACGTTCCTGGAGGGATCAAGTTCCCTGAGTGTGAAACCCACCGAGTTGAGCTCCCCAACCTAGCATGGACGCATCTGTCATCAATAATTTTGTGGCAAAAGAATTTGGAAGGGAAGTTACTTAGCCAGATTGGAATATTCCACAAGTCAGAGACAGAATGAGCGGATCAATGATGTGCAAAGGTCTCTGAGATTCCCAATGCTTGTGGCCACTGAGTACTCACATGGGTGTAGTTTGACAGCTTCATTTGGGGGGGGGGGGCAAAGGGTGTGTGACATATTTGCATATTCATTATGGTTATCTTAAAAAAATACTAGATGGATAGGAAGCCAATATATCAAACAGGTGAGGGTAGAGCTGGCATCCCCAAGATATTCAGAGAGGGAGCAGAGGTTCTCATTCAGTGACTTTGCCCCAAAAAAAGAAAGGGACATATTCCCAGGCTATATAATTAATATACAGCAAATATTGTAGCTATTTAATTATTTAGCCTGGCATTCTAACATTAAAAAAAAAACGGACACCTGTAAATATATATTCCCTAAAAGGAGATGTAAGGTGCTCACACTCCAAGGAACAAAAAGAAAAAGAACCACAGCACAGTTTCTAGCACCAAAATAAATTATAACTACTGTAATTTTATTCTGGTGTTAGAAACTGTGCTATGGTTCTCTCTTTTTCTTTTTTAACATCTATTTTGCGTCCAGCGAAACCCCTCCTTCAACAGCAGGTGCAGAGCAGAACTAGGACATTTCACTATAGAACCCAACATACAAGGAAAAACAAAATCTGATTCCAGTGTCATCTCATTAACAGCATCTCCAGTATCAGGCTGATTGTAAACCAACACAAAACTCTACAGAAGTCACTGAAGACCTATAGTATAATGCAAATCTACCATATAATGACACCAGTTTCTAAAGTTAACACAATAAGGAGCTCACCCAAAAAAGAGCTGCACCATAAATATTGCAGTGGGCATCTTAGGAGCCAGTGCTTGTGAACTCCTCAGTCTGACACCCCCCCACACACCCATTTCTCTTGCACTGATCTTATGTTCTCGTCTCACGAGACCAGCACCAGATTTCCTATACCATGTGGTATTGTTAGACAAGAATTCAGATAACAACAGTTATAGCTTCAGATATTAAGTATCTATATGTGTGTGAGGTGCAAAGGTGGTGTGCCTGTTTGGGCATGGGATGTGGATGTGTGTGCCTTTGTGGTGGAAGGTTGTGGAGCTGCAGTGCATGTGTGTGTTTGCTGCAGAGCTGGGGAAGCGCTGTGTGTGGTGTGCAGGTGTCTTCCTTCTTTCCTTTAAAGTATAGATATTAAGATCTTTAAGTCTGTCCTCATATGCTTCATAACGAAGACCTCTAACCATTTTAGTAGCCACCCTCTGCACCGACTCCAACCTCATTATATCCTTTTGAAGGTGCGGTCTCCAGAATTGCACACAATACTCCAAATGAGGTCACCCCAGAAACTTATACAGAAGCATTATCACCTCCTTTTTTCTTCTGGCCATTCCTCTCCCTATACACCCAAGCATCCTTCTGGCTTTTGCAGTCGCCTTTTCTACCTGTTTAGCTACTTTAAGATCGCCAGACAAAATTACGCCAAGGTCCCACTCTTCTTTTGTAGACAGAAGTACCTACCCCCTAGGATTTTTGCAGCCTAAATACATGACACTGCATTTTATATCATTAAATTTCAGTTGCCAAATTCTAGACCATTCTAAAAGCTTAGCTAGATTCCTCCTCATGTTATCGACTCCTTCCTGGGTGTGTATTGCAGATTGTGGTATCATCCACAAATCCTTACCCAACAGTCCTTCTGCAATATCACTAACAAAGATGTTAAACAGAATTGGACCAAGGACAGATCCCTGTGGCACACCACTGGTAACCTTCTCCTCAAAGAGAGCTCCATTGGTTGAGTGGGAGGGAACCCTTTGTTCCCTCCCACTTAACCAATTTCTAACCTAATCAGTAACTTTAGAGTCCATCCCTAGAGTGCTCAGTTTACTTATAAGTTGCCTGTGTGGAATGGTGTCAAAAGCTTTACTGAAATCTAAATACACTAGAGCTCCCCCTCGGTCCAACTCCCTGGTCACCCAGTCAAAGAAATCTATCAGATTTGTCTGACAAGACCTGTCTTTGGTGAATCCATGCTGCCTTGGATCCTGCAATCCACTGGACTCCCTAAACCTCATTATTCTCTCCTTTAGTAGCCTTTCCAATAATTTACTAACCATAGAAGTTAAACTAACTGGCCTGTAGTTCTCAATGCCCTCCTTGAAACCAGTTGTTAAAACCCAAGAGGATCGTGGAAAACTGCAAGAGGATCTTGATAAATTGGAAGACTGGGCATCAAAATGGCAGATGAAATTTAATGTGGACAAGTGCAAAGTTATGCACCTAGGGAAGAACAACCCAAACTATGGTTACACGATGCAAGGTTCCACATTAGGAACCACCACCCAGGAAAACGATTTAGGCGTCATTGTGGATAACATGTTAAAACCCTCCGCCCAGTGTGCAGCGGCGGCCAAGAGAGCAAATAGAATGCTAGGTATCATAAGGAAAGGAATGGAAAATAAAAAAAGATATTATAATGCCTCTATATCGTTCCATGGTGAGACCGCACCTTGAATATTGTGTGCAATTCTGGTCGCCGTATCTTAAAAAGGATATAGCGATATTAGAAAAGGTTCAGAGAAGAGCCACCAAAATGGTAAAGGGGATGGAAGGATACTCCTATGCAGAAAGGCTAAAAAGATTAGGGCTCTTTAACCTGGAAAAGAGACGGCTGAGGGGAGATATGATAGAAGTCTATAAATTAATGAATGGAGTGGAACGGGTAAACGTAGATCGATTGTTTACATTATCAGAATATAGAAAGACTAGGGGACATGCAATGAAGCTACAAGGTAAACTATTTAAGACTAATAAAAGAAAATATTTTTTCACTCAACGTGTAATCAAACTCTGGAATTTGTTACCAGAGGATGTAGTAAAGGCTGTTAGTGTAGCTGGGTTTAAAAAAGGTTTGGACAAGTTCCTGGAGGAAAGGTCCATAGACCATTATTAAGAAGGGACCCAGGATATCAGTGCTTGACCCAGTACAAGCATTGTGGAATCTGTGTCTTTTAGGGATACTGCTAGGTACGTATGACCTAGATTGGCCACTGTTGGAAACAGGATACTGGGCTTGATGGACCTTGGTCTGACCCAGTATGGCATATCTTATGTTCTTACTTCTGCTTTTGTGTAAAGGGATCACATGTGCCTTTCTCCAGTCCTCTGGCACCACTTCCGACTCCAAAGAGGCATTGAAAAGGTCAGACTATGGAGTCGCTATAATGTCCCCAAGTTCCCTCAGTATTCTTGGATGTATCCCATCCGGACTCATGGCTTTGTCTACTTTTAGTTTAGCTAGTTCCTCATGAACACAGTCTTCTGAAAATCGTTCGAGATCCCCGTCGGTTTGGTTCCTATTTGTGGGTGTTTTCTGAGATCCTGCTCCTGGCCCTTCATCTGGGAACACAGAACAGAAATATTTGGAGACATGCCAAGGGTGTTAACGTGTACCGTTAACACCATGTGGTCCAGTAACGTTAACTTGTTGCGAGATGACACCTGCTGACTTATCTGTGTCTCCCACACAATCGCAGTCAGTTGTGATAGTCTATTGTGTGGAAGGAAAGCTCCTACCTGAGTCATGTTGAGCAGAGCTCCGATAAATTTCAGTTATTAAGTGGGATAGAAGTGGGATTTTGGATAATTTATTATAAACCCTAGTAGTTTCAGTACCCAAATGATCAGTTGTGTAGATTTGCGAACTCCTTCCTGAGTGACACTCTTGATCAATCAATTGCCCAAGTAGGGAAAAATATGCACCCCCAGTATGTGTAGAAATGCTGCTACTACAAAAAAGCATTTTGTAAATACATGAGGAGCTAACGCGAGGCCAAAAGGCAAAACGCAGTGCTGGAAGGGCTGCTGCCCTTTTACAAATCTGAGATACTTCCGATGAATGGGATGTATCTGTATGTGGGTATATGCATCCTTTAGATCAGGGTGGCCAGCTCCAGTCCTGGTGCACCATGATCTAGCCTGTTTTTTAGGATGTCCCTAATGAATATTCATGAGGTGCATTTGCATTTACTGCCTCCCGTTGTATGCAAATATACCTCATGAATATTCATTAAGGGCATTCTGAAAACCAGGCTGGATTGTGGTGCACTAGGAGTGGAGTTGGCCACCTCTGGCTATGTTCTCTGGATCTAAAGCAATCTCCTTTATGAAGATGGGAAAGTAGGGTACCTAGAGAAATCATTCTGAACTTTTCTCTGATCAGATATTTGTTCGGATCTCTTTGTTGTAGGAAAGGGGCGGGACAGGACCCTCCCCTCCCTGTTTTTTTGGTGATCAGGAAATGCCTTGAGTAATCCTTGCCCCTCTTGCTTGGTGGTACGAGCTCGATAACTAGATCCTTTTGAAAGGCAGTGACTTCTTGGAGAAGTAGTTCCTGATGCTGAGGGTTTAAGGGACCCTTGGAGGGCAATTTGGAAGAAGGTCGAATAGATGTAAATTGTAGCTGTTTTGGATAATTTGTAAGACCCAAGTGTCTGAGATTACAAGGGGCCACCTTTGGGGAAAAAGAGTGAGCCTCCCTCTGACAGGAGAATCCTCCACGGTGGCTATAGGTAGAGTGGCTGTGTTCTATTGGAATCAGTCAAAGCCCTGCCCCAGGTTTTGGCTGAGGAGTTGACTGGCCTTCTCTCGCTTTGAGTTCAAGGAGTCTGTTTTGTTTGGGAATAGTGAGTGTAGGGTTTTTTTATTCTGTTGAGTTTTAGCCTTACTCTCTTTTGATTGGGTTTTTGATTTGAGAATAGTGAGACCCAGGAAAATACCTACGTCTTTGAGAGTAATAAGTCTTCTTCTGACTGCTACCCTGATACCTCCTGTGGTAGGAGACTGTCTCAGATGTGTGCCTTGAGAGGTTTCAAGGGTGATGTGTTGATTTTCCATAAAGCCAGCCTTCTTTTCGACCTTATTTCTGAAGAGATTCTCACCATGGCATGGTACTCAACAAGCTTGTCCTGCACAGATAGTTGGAGGTCTGAATCCCAGAGCCAGGTGAGTCTTCAGGTGCTAGTACCTGCAGCAGATGTTCTTGATACCGTATCAAAGATATCATATGTCATTCGGATCATGAATTTCAAGCAGTCTTTGCCTTGTTGCACCAGGGAGCAATACTGCTCTAATTTCTCTAGAGGAAGAACTTGGGACATAACATCTAGGCCACACATGATGTCCTTCAAGAACATGCCATTGTAGAGCTGGTAAAAGGCCATGCAGGCTGTAAGCATGGAACTCTGAAAAACCTTCCTACCAGAAGAGTCTAGTGTCTGAGCCTCTCTCCCTGGGGTGTGCTGGGGAGTGCGTCTTGGAGATTTTTGATCTTTTAAGGGTGGATTTGACCACCACTGAGTGGTGAGGAAGCTGGGGCTTCTCAAATCCAGGAGCCTTTTGAACTCTGTACATAGAATCAAGTTTTCTATTCACTGAAGGAACAGAGAGGGGGGTCTCCCACATTTTTATCTGTCACCGCTTTCTTGGGGCAGAGGCATTTTAGAGGATCTCCAATTCTTCTGCCTTGATCTCATCCTATCTCCAAAGAAAATAATATAGCCTTAGCCAGATTCCATACAAAATCCTGGAACGTCATGTAACTTCTCTTTCTCATGAGGAGAGGGATCAGAAGGGAATTCTGGGGACCTGTCCTCTGACAGGCCCTCACTCTTCATCTGTATCCCAGCCTGCGCTAGAAGACATATGAGAAGAGACTTGAAGACCTAAATATGTATTTATTTAACCAGGTTTCTATACTGCCTTATCTTTTAATCAAAGTGGTTTACATTATGTAATTACTACAAACGGGAACTGGATATATTCCCTTGTCCCCAAAGGGCTCACAATCTATGTGTACCTGAGGCAATGGAGGGTTAAGTGGCTTACCCAAGGCCACAAGGAATGCCTATAGGACTAGAAACCCAGTCCCTCTGGACTGAAATTGCTGTCCCCAGGTGGGACTTGAACCCCTGGCCTTCCAGCCTAAGGTACTGTGTCCTAACCACTAGGCCACTCCTCCTAGTTGCCTAATGTATACTCTAGAGGAGAGGAGGGACAGGGGAGATATGATACAGACCTTTAAATACTAAAGGAGTATTAATAAACAAACATATCTTTTTCAAAGATGGGAAAGCTATAAAACTAGAGTGCATAACATGAAGTTGCAAGAGGGAAAACTGAAAGGCAACATCAGGAAATACTTTTTCACTGAAAGGATGGTGGATGCTTGGAATGCCCTGCCGATGGAAGTGGTGGGAGCAAATACAGTGACAGAATTCAAAATGGCATGGGATAGACACAGTGGATCCCTTTATAGCAACAGGATCAAACCAAAATAAACTTAACTATCTTTTATATCTCACAAATAGGAGTGACCTGCACAGAGCAGTGGGACACCCCTAAACAAAGGCATGAGGGTAGGGGTGACCTGCACGGAGCAGCAGGTGTACCTACTCTTGCCACCTTGTTGAACAGACTAGATGGACCATTCTAGTCTTTATCTGCCATCATATACTATGTTACCATGTTGTTGCACCATGTGTGAAACCTTTCCCACTTCACAGTATAGGAGTGCTGTGTTGCAGGATGCCTGGCTGCTAAGAGCACTTCCATGACATCTTGCGACAGGTGGTGCAGTCTCAGGGTTGCCCGTTCAACACCCATGCAGTCAATGCCAGGGTTTTCAGGTTGGGGTGGAGCGTGCGTCCGCCGTCCTGCATGAAGAGGTCAGAGCAGATTGGCAGGCACAGGTGTCTGCTGGATAGTTGTTGCAGGATGGAACCATGCCTGTCTCAGCTAGTAGGGCGCTATGAAGATCACCATTGCCCTGTTGAGTGCCACCTTCTGGATCACCTTGGCTATGAGTGGGGTCGGCGGATAGGTGTAGCAGTGTTGCAAGCCCCAGTCGATTGAGAATGCATCCGTGGCTATCCTGAGGAAGGAAGGTTGTCTGGAGCAGAAGGCGTGACACCTCACATTGTCTTCACTGGCAAAGAGGTCCATAGAGGGTTTTCCCCATCGCCAAAACAGGTGGGAGGTGACAGAGGGTTTTAGTGACCACTCGTATGGTACAAGCTGCTGGCTCAGGCTGTCTGCTAGTGTGTTGTCATCCCTGGATAGGTATGCGGCCTGGAGATGGGATCTCATGGAGATGGCAAAGATCAGGATTCAGTGAGCGTGAGCCCATGCCTCCGTGCTTGTTGATGTAAAACATGGCCACTTGGTTGTCCATCTGAATGAAGATGGCTTTTTCCCAGATCCATGGTTGGAAGGCCCATAATGCATTTCCGATGGCTATGAGTTCGAGGAGGTTGATGTGGAAGTGTGTCTTGGCTGCCGAGCAGATGCGCCACCCATTTGCACGTTGATCTGTGTTTGGGGGGGCTGTAGAGGCCTGCCTTTGTTTAAATTTCTTCTTGCTCTCCACCAGCTGAGGGTTTTTCAGATGGTGTGGTCTACATGGATCTTGTGTTGCAGGGGTTGCCTGTGTTGGTCCCAGGACCTTCTCAAGTGCCATTGGAGTTGGCACATGTGGTATCTGGCATGTGGGATGATGTGAACTGCTGCCACCAGGTGATCCAGAAGGCATAGAAACATCCATGCTGAGGTCGTACTTGCTGATGAAATCTGACCGGCCAGTGTGATGATCTTGTCTGCCCTCTGGGGTGGGAGGAACACCTTGGCCTGTGTGGTGTGGATCTGGGCCCTATGAATTCCAACACTTGTGTGGGAGCCATCTGTGATTTTTAGTTGTTGATTAGGAAGCCCAGGGAACGAAGGAGAGAGGGCATGGTTTGGATCACTTCCCGTGCTTCCCTTTGCGAATGTGCAGCAATTAGCCAGTTGTCGAGATAGGGGGAGACGCAGATTCCCACCTTGAGGAGGTGAGCTGCTGCTACCGCAACACATTACATGAAGACTAGCGGTGCTGATGAGAGGCCAAATGGGAGTGCCCTGTATTGGTAGTGCCGGTCACTCACCTGGAATCATAGGTACTTCTTTTGTGATGGGTGTAGGGGTATGTGGGTGTATGCATCCTGTAGATCAAATGATGCAAGCCATACATTCTTTTGGATGAGGGGAAGGATGGTTCCAAGGGAATGCATGCAGAACTGCTCTTGAGGACGTGTTTATTGAGCTGTTGGAGGTCAAGAATTGGTCACCATCCCACTGATCTCTTCGGGATGAGAAAGTAGCGAGAGTAAAAGCCTTGATTGATCCATGTGTCGGGGACCGGTTGTATGGCTTTTATCTGAAGGAGGGTCCAACTAAGAGCAACCAGTCACGTCAGAGACAATACACAGTAGAAGAACGTGATGTGTCCAAGGATAGAACAAAATAATCATATAATGTTGAAAAGAGGCATTTTATTCACAAACCAATAGTTGATTGATCCATGTGTCGGGGACCGGTTGTATGGCTTTTATCTGAAGGAGGCCATGTACCTCCCCGAGAAGATGAAGGGTTCCTTCCTTTGCTATCACATTGGTGTGGGTGGGGGAGGGGCTAGGTGGAGATTTGTCTCGGAATCTGATGCGGAACTCTCATCGGATGTTCTTGAGGACCCAGCAATCGGTCAAGATGTCTGACCAGGCCTTCATGACATGAGAAAGGCAGCCCCCCACTGGCACCATCCACAGGGCCAGATAGTGAAAACTCCAGTGATGCTTTTGTTGATGAGAAGGTTTGGGACTTCTGCCGTTTTCTCTCCCTCTGGCACAGCTTGTGTTGGTAGGAATTCTGATATCGCTGTGGTTTTTAGCAGTTGGCTTGACTGCAGTTGTACTTGCATGACGAGTAATATGGCTTTTGGATGCTGTGCTGTTTCTCCTGACGCTGGTGATTTAGTTCTTCAATGGACAGGGTTTGAAGGGTCGTGCAGTCCTCTTTGATGCCTTCTACCGTTTCCTGTACTTTTCTGCCAAAGAGATTGTCCCATGTGCAGGGGGCATTAGCTAGATATTCCTGGATGTCTTCATGTAGTCCAGTTGTCCAGAGCCATGCCATCCGTCTGGTGGCGTTCGCCGATCCCACTGTGCAGGAGGCAGTCCCGAAGGCAATGAATGACAATCAGATTGTGGGTGGGATGGCGTGGCTGACTCATACTGCTGTCCACAGAGAACCCCAGTTTAAGTAACATCACTTTCTCCATGGACAAACAGTCTGTTAGCCATGCCCAGGTGACTCCTGAGTATTGATAAGGTGGGGGCAGATGGGGTTATCATCTTGAGTAGGGGGCCCTTCCTAACACATACATGATTGCTCTGGTCAGGAGAGCCTGCAAAAGGAGTGTACTTGGTGTAAAAATAAGAACCCCTGTAGGAGCTGTGTATGATGCTAGGTGTTTTATTGAGGCGTGCAACAAAAAGGCAAAAAGCAGCATACCAGGTGAGGTAGTAACCATCAAACAACAAAAACAATGAACAACTGAAAAAGGTCAACAATGATATCAGAACATTGCAGGATATCAGAACACTGCACGGGCCAGGGTGGCATTTGGTTCAGCAGGGGATGGTGGGCAAGCATGGTCCCCCAGACTTGCTGTTCTGACACTCTGCCGTGTGTAGGACCGCCTGGCCAAAAGATGTGGAGGAGTCCAGGGGTCGGTCAAGGCAGTAGTGTTTGGTGAAGGTGTGGATGGAGGCCCAGCTGGCCGTGTTGCAAATGTCTGTAGGGGAGGCATTGTGCAGATGTGCCAGGGTGGCTGCCATCGCCTGCAGTTGGTGGGCATGTGCCCTTTCTCCTTGGGTGGCGTCTGTCCTTATGTGGCAGTACGCTATGCAGTCAGAGAGCCATCTGGACAGCATGTGTTTTGTCACTAGTGTGCCTGGTCTGTTCGGTTTGTAGAGCAGGAACAGTTGAGATGCCTTGCGAGTGGTTTTTGTTCTGTTTATATAGATCTGGAGGGTGCGGATGCAGTCCAGCATGTGAAGGCATCATTCCTCCTGTGTCGCATGTGGCTCCAGGTGAAAGATGGGTAGCATGATGGCTTGGTTGATTTGGAACACTGAGGCCACATTAGGGAGGAACTTAGGGCACGTCCTGAGGATGGTCTGGTCATGCTGGATCTGTGTGTAAGGTGGGTAGTCGACCAGGGCTTGCAGCCTCTGATGCGCCATGCTGAGGTGAAACTTCAGGTGTGCCTGTTCAAAGGGTTTGAATGGGTGCCCAGTAAGCTGCTGCAGGACAATGTTGAGGTTCCACCCCAGTGTAGGGTGGCTTCACTGGGGAGTGTAGATGGCTGAGTCTGTGCATGAAGTGGGCCACCAGGGAGGAGTCCTGAGACAGGCTTGTCATTGACTGTCATGGTATGCCACTATGGCACTCAAGTGCATCCTGATTGAAGAGAGCTTCAACTCTCCCCCTGGGAGAGAATTACTGCAGAAGTGCTGGGATGGGGCAGGCAAAAGGATTTTGTTGTTTGGTCTTTCACCAAATGCGGAATCTCTCCCATTTCGGGAGTAGGATCACTAGGTTGTGGGGCATCTGGCTGCCAGGAGGACCTCCATGACATCTTATGACAGTTGATGCAGTCTAAAGGTTGTTTCAGGTTGAGATGGAGCATTCGTTCGTCGTCCTAGGTGATGAGGTTTGGGTGAGTCGGTAGGTGCAGGTGCCTGCTGGATAGTTGTAGTAGCTGCGGGAACCATGGCTGTCTGGGCCAGAAGGATGCTATAAAGATGACTGTTGCCCGGTCTTGTGAGATCCTTAGGAGGGCCTTGGCGATGAGGAGGGTTGGTGAGTAGGTGTAGCAGGTGTATGAGCCCCAGTTGATCAAGAACGCATCCGCCAATGTCCTGCAGTTGGAAGGCCACCTGGAGCAGAAGGCTTGACATTTGGAATTGTCCTCGCTGGCAAAAAAGCCCATTGATGGGTGTCCCTAGAGCCAGAAGATATGGGACGTGGCAGATGGTTTTAGAGACCACTTGTAGAGTGCAAGTTGTTGGCTGAGGTTGTCCGCTGGCGTGTTGTTGTCCCCAAGCAGATATGCAGCCTGGAGGTGGGCCCCTATGGAGATGGCGAAGGTCCAAATCCTGTAGACCTCCCTGCACAGAGGTCATGAGCCCGTGCCCCCTTGTTTGTTGATGTAGAACATGGCCACCTAGTTGTCTGTTTGAATCAGGATGGCCCTGTTCTGAATCCATGGTTGAAAATCATGCAGGGTATTTCCGATGGCCCGGAGTTCCAGGAGGTTGATATGGAGTCGCGCTTCAGCTGGGGTCCAGGTCCCCCTGGTACGGAGGGTCGAGAAGGTGCACACCATCCCCTGTTTGATGCATCGGTGGTGAGGGTGATGTGTGTGTGCGGTGGTCGTAGGAGCCTTCCCCTGGTTAGGGTCCGTCTCATCTGCCACCAGCTGAAGGTTCTCCTGGTGTGGGTGTCTACAGGGATTTTGTGTTGCAGGGGTTGTCTGTACTGGTCCCAGTATCTTTGGAGTTGCCATTGGAGTTGATGCATGTGGAGCTTGGTGTACATGACAACGTGGACTGCTGCCGCCAGGTGCTGAGGAGATGTAGGAAGCAGCGCACCGAAGTGATGTTTGCCTCCATGATCTGGTTAGCCAGGGCAATGATCTTGTCCGCCCTCTGAGGTGGCAGGAAGGCCGTGGATTGGGTGGTGTGGATTTGGGCCCCTATGAATTCCAGCATTTGCATGGGGTCCATTTGTGATTTGTTGAAGTTAATGAGGAAGCCCAGAGATTGGAGAAGGGATGCCATGGACTGGAGGGCTTCCTGCGCTTCTCTTTATGAACATGCAGCAATCAGCTAGTCATCAAGGTATGAGAAGACGTGGATGCCATCTTGCGCAGGTGCACTGTGCCCACTGCTACACACTTCATGAAGATTCTGGGCACAGATGAGAGGCCGAATGGGAGTACCCTGTATTGGTAGTGTCAGTCGCCCACCTTGAAACGCAGGAACATTTTCTGAGATGGGTGCAGAGGGATGTGGGTATAGGCATCCTGAAGGTCCAGAGATGCGAGCCAGTCATTGTCTTGGATGAGGGAGAGAATGATTCTGAGGGAGTGCATGCGAAACTTCTCCTTGAGGACCTGCTTGTTGAGTAATCTGAGGTTGAAGATGGAGTGCCAGACCTCCGACTTCTTTGGCACAAGGAAGTAGCATGAGTAGAAACCTTGGTTGACCTGGTTGTCCAGGACTGGTTCTGGGTTTCCCTGAGAAGGTGGGAGAGAGCTTTGTCCTGTTGCCTTGCTGGCAGGTGGTGCGGCAGGTGGGTTTTTCAGGAAGTGGATGCGAAGTCCCTTGCGGATAATCTTGAGGACCCAACAGTCGGTTGAGATGTCCGCCCAGGCCTTCACAAAGTGGAAGAGCCGTCCCTCCGCTGCAACAGTCTTCCTTCCTGAATGGTCAAAAACCCGGGGTTGCCTTTGGGGAAAAGGAGGGCTGGGACTTCTGCTGTTTTCTCTCCCTCTGTTGTGGTTTGCTCTGGTAGGAGGGTTGATATCATTGGAGTTTTTGATAGCCGGTGTTGTGATTGCGATATGAGCTGTATTTTCGTGATGGGTAGTACGGCCTCTGTGAGTTGAGTCATTTAGAAGGTTGCTGGCAAATGAGTCCCTCGTTGGACAGGGTCTGCAGGGCCTCTTCAAGGCCGTCCACCGTTTCCTTGAACTTGCTGCCGAAGAGGCTGTCCCGCATGCAGTGGGCATTCGCAATGTGATCACGAGTGTCCTCGTGAAGGTCTGATGCTCTTAAGCACGTCTGGTGGCAATCACTGTCCCTGCAGTTCGAGAGGCAGTTTTGAAGGCATCAGAGGACGATTGGATGAGATGTTTTCCGCAGTCCTTCAGATCTTGTAGGATGGGGGTGAAGCTGTTGCGAGCATCCGGCATCAGGGAGGACAATGTCTCCCTGGCTTTGGTCAGCACTACATCACCATTTGGAATTGGTGAGTGGCAATTCAGACGCGGAGGGTGGCACCCTGGTAGACCCTCATTCCCACCCTGTCCAGGGTGTGAAGGTCCTTTCCCAGTGGTACGTTGGATTGAGCATGTGAATTCTTGGTGCGCTTCATTGTGGACTCCACCACGATGGACTGGTGCGAGAGCTGGGGCTTGTCAAAGTCAGAATTTGGTTGGACCTGGTACTTCAGGTCAAGCCGCTTGGTGGTAGCCAGGGTTGTCACGGGGGTCTGCTAGAGTCTGTCTCTGCAGTCTAGTAGCACTTGGTGGATGGGAACTGCCATCACGGTCTTGGGAGTGTCTAGGTACTTGAGGATCCCCAAGACCTCATTCCTGGGGTCTGGAGTGTCCTTCAGTGACAGTCCCAGATGAATTGAGATGTTCTGTAGGAATTTGGGATATATCAGGTCCTCTGGGGGAGGTCAGACATAGCAGGGGATGGGATCGCATCCAGGAGCAGGCCCAGAAGTGATAGTGCGGTGGGCATGTGCGGGGGGACGTTGCCTTTGGACTCCCAGGCAGGGTCTGTGGGGGCCAGGATCTCGCCCTCCTCTCCCAAGTATGAGTCCTCTGGCGGTAACATAATATATGATGGTAGATAAAGACCAACATGGTCCATCTAGTCTGCCCAGCAAGGTGGCAAGAGTAGGTGCACTCGCTGCTCTGTGCAGGTTACCCGTCCCCATGCCTTCCTTTGTTTAGGGGTATACTCACCACTCCATGGAGGTCACCTCGACTTGTTAAGATATCAGAGACAATTAAGTTTATTTAGATTTTTATCTTGTTTCTATAAAGGGATCCACTGTGTCTGACCCATGGCATTTTGAATTCTGTCACTGTATTTGCCCCCACACTTCCATTGAGAGGGCATTCCAAGCATCCACCACCCTTTCAGTGAAAAAGTATTTCCTGACGTTGCCTTTCAGTTTACCCCCTTGCAGCTTCATGTTATGCCTTCTAGTATTACAGCTTCCCCATTTTTAAAAAAGGTTTGTTTGTTCATTAATGCTTTTTAAGTATTATAGGTCTGTATCATATCTCCCCTGTTCCTCCTCTCCTCTAAAGTATACATATTTAGGTCTTGGAGTCTCTTTTCATACGTCTCCTGGTTCAGGCTCCAAATCATTTCGGTCACCTTCCTCTGAACCGTTTCCAGTCTTTTTATATCCTTTGTGAGATATGGTCTCCAAAACTGAACACCATATTCCAAGTGAGGTCTCACCAGTGACTTGTACAGTGGCATTAATACCTCCTCCTTTCTGCTGGTAATTTCTCTCTGTATGCAACCCAGCTTCTGGCTTTGACCACCGCCTTGTCACACTGTTTTGCCACTTTGAGATCCTCAGAAACAATCACTCTGAGGTCCTTCTCCTGGTCCATGCACACTAACTTATTGCCCCCTATCTTATACAATGCCCTTGGAGTTCTGCATCCTTGTGCATGATATTACACTTCTTCACATTAAATCTTAACTGCCAAGCATTAGACCATTCTTCCAACTTTTGCAGATCTTTCCTCATGTTATCCACTCCCTCAAAGGAGTCCACACTGTTGCAAATTTTCATGTCATCTGCAAAAAGATAGGATTTTTCATTCAGTCCTTCAGCAGTATTACTCACAAATACATTGAACAGTACCGGCCCCAGGACCGATCCCTGGGCACACCACTAATCACCTTCCTTTCATCCAAGTGAGTTCCTTTTATCATTACTTTCTGCCATCTATCAACCAATTTCTGATCCAGTTCACCATCCCCAGGTTGGTCAGTTTATTGATAAGCCTCCTATGAGAAACAGTTCAAAGGCTTTGCTGAAATCACATCCATCGCATGCCCTTGATCTACTTCTATGGTCACCCAGTCAATCAGATTTGTTTGGAATGGTCATCCTTTGGTAAAACCATGTTGCCTCAGATCATGCAACCTATTGGTTTCGAGAAAGTCCACTATTCTCTCTTTCAGGAGTGCCTCCATTACTTTTCCTACCACCGAGGTAAGGCTTACTGGCCTGTAGTTTGTCACTTCTTCACTACTACCACTTTCATGAAGAGGTACCACATTGGCCCTTTTCCAGTCTTGCGGAACTTGTCCTGTCTCCAATGATCTATTAAAAACATCCTTTAAAGGCTCTGCAAGAACCTCTATGAACTCTTTCAGCATCCTGGAATGTATCCCATCTGGTCCCATGGCTTTGACCGGTGGTGTCCTGTCAGGTGTTGCAGTCCTCATGACTCTGTTTGCCACTAGGCTGAGATCGAGTGGAGAGGTGCTGTGCGGAGGGTGGGGGAAGGTCCCCGGGGCCCTGAGGTGCAAGAAATTGCTGGGTCATGAATCTCCACCAAAGTTCCATCAGTTCCAGGTGATGCATGGCAGCCTTCGGTTTGCTGATGCTGTTCTTTTTTTCTTATTGTTCTGGGGAAGGAGGAGTACGTGATGTGGCCTGCAGTTGGCGTGCTGGAGCAGTCTTAGCAATGTCAGGGCTGAGGTGTTTCAAGGGAGACTCCTGTTCAGAAGAGGAAGAGGTGGAAGAGTGTCTGCTATGCCTGCAACACAGGTCACGTTAACGATGACGGCAGTGGAGGGAGGAGGAGCGTCATCATCCCCGTGAGTGATGGCACAGGTGAGAGGACCTACTCTGGCGATGGTGGCTTGAAAGGTGTGCATTCTGTCCGTTCCGACTGCTCCCTCGGTGGCGGCATGCTTCCAGTTCTCCATGGCTGTTCCCACAGTGGTGGTCTGAGTGGCGGCGGCTCTCTCTTTCTTCCGGAAAGGAGGAGGCCGCAGCGGAGGCAGAAGCAGGGTCTGGCCAGCAAGAAGGAGGACCGCAGGCATTGGGAGGGCCATCAGGAGCTTCCAGGTCTGCTAGGGAATGAGAGATGGAGCCAGAGGAGGGCGCGAGGAGAAGATGAGTCTGGGCCGAGGAGGCAGTGGCATGCGGGGAAGCTAGAAGGTGGTCGGGCCTGGTAGGAGGGGTGCCAGTTAGCAAGTTGACCTCCGAGGCTGTCGAGCACGTGGTTGAGATCATGGGGGTTCTGTCTGTCCCCCATGCGTGCGATTGCAGGGCTCGCTCCTCTTGAGGTCTGTGGGAGTGGCGGCTGCCCAAATGTCTTTCTGCCTTACCTGCTTCTTATGCACATGCGTTTGGGGCACTGGTCCTGATCGCCGCAGATCTTCCACTTGCAGCTGGAGCATTTCCTAGTGGTCTTCTCCATGTTTCTTTTTGATTGATGTTTTCAGTTTTTTGCTTTTCCTTTTCTTTAGTAAATTGTAGTTTATCTAGGAGAGCTGTGAGTGTCCATCTGTCCTAAATGGTGGATGAAAAAACTGAAGCAGGAAGAGCAGGAACCAGAAACAGGAAGTGGAAAAAGGAAGCTCAGGGGAATTTAAAAAAAAAGAATTCCCCTGAGCAATGGGAGAGCTACTCTGGTCCCAGAGGGAGACATACTTAGTCGTGGCTGACTCAGACTGCTTGTCCATGGAGAACTCTGTGATTCTCAGTCTTGAAGGACTACAAAAAGGGACTGCTGCTGCTGGAAATAAATCTGCACTTGTAAGTATTTCTTTACTTTTCAGAAATTCTCTAAATCTTGGGGAAAGGGAATTCTTTGTGTTAAAGTTGATAAATCTGTGTATTAGAATCAAGTGTATTTGCTAACTCACTTAGGGCTCAGTAGCCCCAGAGAGCTTTTAATTTAAATATAAACCTCAGTCAGTAGCCCTAGAGAGATTTTAGCTTAAATTTAAATCATAGTCAGTAGCACTAAAAAGCTTTTAATTTAAATCAAATTAGAGTATAGCTTAGCATAGAAGGAAAGATAGGGTAAATATTCTTTGAGTAGAAATAAATAAATTGTTTCTAGAGACCTTTACAAAGAGGCCTTCCAGTTAGGAGGCAAAAGACCTATGAAACTGTTTTAGATAGATGTTAAAGCCAAGTGACAGGTCAAAGGGGCAATTTGAAAGACTCCTTCCATCAAACCAAGGGCTGTGCGAATCACCCAGGAAATTATTAAGCGATTACCTTAGAAACACAGGTCAGGCCACAGTGTAGCAAGTCAGCTTTTACTAGGTGTTCTTTCCCTCCTACTTACCCCAGCTCCCACCCACCCTAGACATAATCTCAGCTTTATAGGCTCTCAAACATATTAAAGGGGAAGATGTGGTGAAAGTCACTTCAGGTTCAACTGGTTTTCCTTACCAGGAATAGCTTGATTAATCTTGAGGCGAACTAAGTCCCTTAAACTTATTAGGTACAGTTGTATTAATACAACTATCCCTAGCAAGTTTTAAGTAAGTAGAGAACTTAAATAGCTAAACAAAACCTTAAAACTAAGATGCAGACAACAGTCCAGCAGCGAGAGGGGGGCTATCCAGTCTTTTTCATTGAGCGTCACATTTATGATGTTCTCCCAGTTGGTGAGGGGTCTTACATGTGCATTAGGTGCAAGGAGCCCTTTGCCCTCAAGGAATGAATCCGTTCTCTGGAGGCTAGAGTGGCAGACTTGGAAGACATAAGGAAGACAGAGAGCTATATAGACGAGACCCACAGTCTGGCAGCCTCTCAGTTGCCATGGAGGAGAGAGGTCAAGTGAAAGGAGATCATTACCTTGGTATGACATGAAGCGATCATGTACCTAGGACCTATCCTCTGGAGAGGTAAAGCTTTCTCATATCAAGGAGGTTTCTTCAGGACCATGAGGAAAGGGTTAGGATGGCCATTATAGTTGACGATTGATTATTAGACATGTAGATAGCTGGGTGGCTGGTGGACATGAGGATCGCTTGGTAACATGCTTGCCTGGTGCGAAGGTAGTGGACCTTACGTGCCACCTAGACAAAGTTTTAGATAGTTCTGGGGAGGAGTCTGCTGTCTTGGTACATGTTGGTACCAATGGCATAGGGAAAGTATGGGAGGGAGGTTCTAGAGGCCAAATTTAGGCTTTTAGGTAGGAAGCTGAAATCCAGAACTTCCAGGGTAGCATTCTCTGACATGCTTCCCATTCCACGCGCAGGACCCAAAAAGAAGGTAGAGCTCCGGAGTCTCAATGCGTAGATGAGATGATGGTGCAAAGAAGAGGGTTTTGGATTCATTAGTAACTGGGCAACATTCTGGGGAAGGGAGGGGCTTTTCCAAAGGGATGGGCTCCACCTTAACCAGAATGGTACCAGGATGCTGGCATTAACCTTTATAAAGGAGATAGAGTAGTTTGTAAACTAGATAAAAGGGGAAAGCCGATAGTCGCCCAAGAGTGCATGGTTCGGAAGAATGTATCCTTGAAGAATACTAGCAAAGGAGGGAAGTTAGGACATCCCAACAGAGAGGTTTCAATAAAGATAAAAGTAACCCAGATGCCCTTAAATACAGAGCTGAAAGATTCCAAATTACTTGTACAACCTCTAAAATGCCTGTATACAAATGCTAGAAGTCTAAAAAAATAAGATGGGAGAGCTAAAATATATAGCACTAAATGAAAGGTTAGATATGATTAGCATCTCAGAGACCTGGTGGAAGGAAGACAATCACTGGGACACTGTATTACTTGGGTATAAACTATATCGCAGTCTCGTTCAGCAATGACCTCCATAGTGTATCTGTATTTTCAAAAAGTCTTTGACAAGGTCCCTCATGGGCAAATTAAAAAGTCATGGGATTGGAGGCAGTGTAGAACTGGTTTAAAAATAGAAAGCAGCAGGGCTAAATGGCCAATTTTCTCAATGAAGAAAGGTAAATAGTGGAGTACCCCAGGGATCTGTACTGGGCCTACTGCTTTTTAACATCTTCATAAATGACCTGGAAATGGGAATAATGAGTGAGGTGATCAAAATTTACAGATGACACAAAATTATTCAAAATTGTTAAAACACAAGAGGATTGTGAAAGGTTGCAAGAGGAATTTGATAAATTGGAAGACTGGACGTTCAAATGGTAGATGAAATTTAATGTGGACAAGTGCAAAGTTATGCAACTAGGAAAGAACAAATCAAACTATAGTTACACAATGCAAGGTTCCACATTAGGAACCATCACCCAGGAAAAAGATGTATATGTCATTGTGGATAATATGTTGAAATCCTCCGCCAAGTGTGTAGCAGCAGCCAAGAAGTCAAATAGAATGCTAGGAATCATAAGCAAATGAATGAAGAATAAAAACAAGGATATTATAATGCCTCTGTATTGTTCCTTAGTGCAACCACATCTTGAATATTGTGTGCAATTCTGGTCGCCATATATTATAGCAGAATTAGAGGCAGGAAGGGTAGGGCAGGAAACAGGAAGGGGAAGGAAGATGCTAAAAGGAATTTTTAAAAAAGGGGGAATTCCTTTGAGCTATGCCTTGTTGGAGTGGTGCCAGAGGACTGGAGAGAGGCCCATCTTGTCTCTTTACACAAAAACGGAAGTAAGGATGTAGTTGAAAACTACAGGCTGGTTAGTTTAACCTCGGTGGTGAGAACATTATTGGAAGCGCTGCTGAAAGAGAAAATAGTGAGGTTTCTGGAGTCCAGCGGATTACAGGATCCGAGGCAGCATGGATTCATCAGAGGCAGGTCTTGTCAGACAAATCTGATTGATTTCTTTGGCTGGGTGAGCAGGGAGTTGGATCGAGGGAGAGCTCTAGATGTGGTGTATTTAGATTTCAGTAAAGCCTTTGACACTGTTCCTCACAAGCGACTTATAAACAAACTGAGCACTCTAGGGATGGATCCTAAAGTTACTGTTTGAGTTAGAAATTGGTTGGGTGGGAGGCGACAAAGAGTACAGGTAAATGGGGCTCACTCTGAGGAGAAGGATGTTACCAGTGGTGTGCCCCAGGGATCTGTCCTTGGTCCGATTCTTTTTAACATTTTTATTAGTGATATTGTGGAAGGACTATCAGGTAAGGTTTGCCTCTTTGTGGATGATACCAAAATCTGCAATAGAGTAGACACCCAGGAAGGTGTAGATAACATGAGGAGGGATCTAGCTAAGCTTGAAGAATGGTCAAGAATCTGGCAGCTGAGATTTAATGTTAAAAAAATAAGGTCATGAATTTGGGCTGCAACAATCCAAGGGAGCAATATATGAAGTACTTCTGTCCACAAAAGAAGAGTGGGACCTAGGTGTGATTGTGTCTGATAATCTTAAAGTAGCTAAACAGGTAGAAAAGATGATGGTGAAAGCTAGAAGGATGCTTGGATGCATAGGAAGAGGAATGGCGAGCAGAAGAAAAGAGGTGATGGTGCCTCTAGATATGTCTTTGGTGCGACCTCATTTGGAGTACTGTCTGCAGTTCTGGAGACTGCAACTTCAAAAGGATATAAACAGGTTGGAGTCGGTATAGAGGGTGGCTTCTAAAATGGTTCTTGGCCTTCATTATAAAGCATATGAGGACAGAATTAAGGATCTTAATATGTATACTTTAGAGGACAGATGGGACAGAGGTGATATGATTGAGATGTTTAAATACCTCCATGGCATAAATGCACAGGAGAAGAGCCTCTTTCGATTGAAAGCAAGCTCTGCTACGAGGGGATATAGGATGAGGGTGAAAGGGGATAGACTCAGGAGTAATATGCAGAAATATTTTTTTATGGAAAGAGTGGTAGATCCGTGTAATAGTCTCCCAGTCGAGGTGGTAGAGATGAGGACAGTGTCTGAATTCAAAAAGGCATGGGACAAACACAGAGGATCTCTAAAAGAAAAAAGGGGACTGTTGTAGTGGTTGATATGGAAGGGCAGACTAGATAGACCATGTGGTCTTTTTCTGCTGTCATGTTTCTATGTTTCTACTCCAGTCCCTATGGATAACACACCTAGGCGTGGCTGACTCAGACTGCTTGTCAATGGAGAAAAGAAAGGAGACTTTAAATTGCATGAAAACTCTAAACTACAGAAACTAAGAGGGAAAACTGGTCAAACCATTATGGCAGGGCAGGAAATGAAAGAAAGTTATTTTGTCACAACGAAAATGTAGTTACTCACATGACTTCTGAAAATGCGTCTGGGGGCTCTGTGGAAAAAAATGGACTGAGTTCAAGATGGCGCCGCAGCGAGCAGATAGGAAGCGTCATGCACGCGCAATGGAGTTTCTAAAAGCTTTTAAGAGCTTGGAATACTATTTAAGACTAATAAAAGAAAATATTTTTTCACTCAGCATGTAATCAAACTCTGGAATTTGTTACCGTAGGATGTAGTAAAGGCTGTTAGTGTAGCTGGGTTTAAAAAAGGTTTGGACAAGTTCCAGGAGGAAAGGTCCATAAACCATTATTAAGTAGGGACCAAGGATATCACTGCTTGACCCAGTACAAGCATTGCGGAATCTGTGTCTTTTGGGGAAACTGCTAGGTACGTATGACCTAGATTGGCCACTGTTGGAAACAGGATACTGGGCTTGATGGACCTTGGTCTGACCCAGTATGGCATATCTTATGTTCTTATGTTCTTACTCCCACACAGAGCTCCATCGGATGACGTCACCCATACGTGAGGTCTTTTTTCCTGTTTGTCCATGGAGAAACAGAAATATGCAGTCAAACGCTGAAACAGAAACCCCCAAATGCCAGGCTGAGACCTACCATACTTGAAAACAAAGAACAAAAGAGTTTTTCTTTTGCTGTGCTTTGCAAAATACAAAACAGTAAAGAAGCACAGTTCCCAAAATTTGCATAGTCCAGTCCATAGAAAGTCAAATAAAGGGGGATATATTCAGCAGCAGTGGCCAGCGCAGTTAAAGCAGCTGGCCATCATCATTTTAAATTATCCCCAGATATTCAGGACAGTGGCACTGAATGCCCAGCTATTCCGTCAGGGGCGATATTCAGTCACTGGCCAGATTACTAAACTGGCTAAAGTTAGACCAACGTTTTTTCTAAGTTTAGTCAGTTTAGATTAGCTGGCTAGCAGCCTTAATATCACCGCTGATCGACTACGCTGTAGAAGGGCCCTATATCACGTTTTTAAATAAACCATAACCATAACCTGTGGTGCTACCCTCACTCCACCTCAACTCTAAGTGATTAGTGTCAGGGCATTTTACTAGGCTATGTGGGGATATTCAGCGGCATATCTGCTGCTTTTGAATATGCCCCCAAAGGTTTGTTATTTTCTGGACTTGGTCGTCTGAGCATTTTGGGCCCGATATTTGAAAGGCATATACCCATTTTACAGCCTAGTAAGCCATGTTAATGTCTTAAATTGGGATATTCGACAGCATCCACACGGTTAGTGCCACTGAATATCCCCAACTATGTCCCCTACACGCTCTGATGCTATCAGGTTGGCATTGGGGCGTGTTGGGGGCATTCTGGGGTGGAGGGGAGGCGGAGGGTCAGTGCCGCAGAGCCTAATCGTGTAGCAGCAATATTAGACCGCTACAGTTAGTGGTCCGCGGCTAAAACTAGGTCAGCTTTTGGCTCACCTAGTTCTAGCCACGGACCACTAACTGTGTAGCAGTCCAATATTACCGCTACACGGTTAGGCTCTGCGGCACTCACCCCTTGGCAAACAACCTGGATATTCACTGCCATCGGCGTGACATTGAATATCCGGAGTGAACGGTGAGCAGGCAGAGCTATGCGCTGTAGTGCCGCATAGCCTGTCCAGAAGAAAATCGGGCCCTTTATTTTTATAATTATGTTGGCCTTAGTCTCTCTTTAGCACTTTCTTTTATCTGTCTTCTCCAAAAAATTTTTTCAGGGCCTTTTCCCTTACATCTCTCTCTGACATTGATCTTTCTTTTTTCATCTAGTTTTCCTCCATTTCTCTCTTCTCTGGTTCTCTATCTGCTTTTATCTTGATTTTATCACCATTCTCTCACCCTTTATTTCTCACCTACCTACCAGCTCTCCATCTCCCACTTTAACATTCTCTCCTCACTGTGCAGAAGAAAGGCCTGGCAATCTGCTTTTGGGTGCATCTTGCCAAGAAAACCCAGGGTCTGGTCACCAGGAGTCAGCATTGACTTAACAGCACACATTGCCCACTTCCACTGCCCTCTTTGTTCCTCTCCTTCCCCAGCCTCCTATACCTCCTCTAGCTTTCCCCACTCCCTAGTCCCTCATTTCTACCCTCTGACCTCAGGGCTGGCCTCAGAGTTGATTCAGTGTGCTGGCACCCTAGGCAAATGTTAAGCTATATACCTCACTGGCTGTTAGAATTTATTAGTTAGCTTTGAATGCTCTGCTCTCTGCTGCCCCCAGAAACTGCCACCCTAGGTGACCACCTAGTGTGCCTAACGGTTGGACTGGTCCTGTCTGTACTATCTCCTTAACCCTAATCTACCTTATTCTGTGTCTCTTCTCCTTACCAGTCCCAGATCTTCCTGTCACTCATTCTCTTCCTACCTCCAGACATTCTTCTGCTGCTTTTCTTACACCCTACACCTTGTCTCTTATTACCCCTTTTTCACCATTTCCCCAAACACATTTCCACCCGCTCTCACTCCCTTCAAAGATCTATCCTTTTTTACTGCCTTTCATTCTCTCTCCAGTCCTATTCATTCACATGTCTCAACCTCTCCCCACTCTTTCCCCTTCTCTTATTTCCATTTCATACCTTCAATCATGTTTATCCAATTGTAAGGTCTCTATTGTCTCCCACAAAAGGATACTCCTATGAGAAAAAGCTTAAAAGTTACAACTCTAATTCTTCAGCTTGAAGAAAAGGCGGCTGAGGGGAGATATGATAGAGGTTTTATAAAATAATGAGCAAAGTAGAGAGTAAACATGAATTGATTGTTTACTCCTTCCAAAAGTACAAAGACTAGGTGACATGCAATGAAGGTATAAAGTAGTACATTTACTAATCAGAGAAAATGGTTTTTTTTCATTCAATGTGTAATTAAGTTCTGGAATTCTTTGCTAGAGGGTGTAGTAAAAGTGTAGCTGGTTTAAAAAAGGTTTGCAAAAGTCCCTGGAAGAAAAGTCCATAAATCTTTATTAATGTGGACTAGGAGAAATCCACTTCTCATGCCTGGGATTATCAGCATGGAACCTTTTGGGTTCCTGAGAGATATTTATGGCCAGTATTGGCCACTGTTGGAAATAGGATACTGACCTTGATAGATTATTGGTCTGAGCCAATATGGCAAATCTTATGTTACGTCTTGCTCAGTCTCCTGCCCTCTTTCATCCCCAATTCCTTGCTCTGTATTCTACTCCCCCACCTCTTTACATTAAAGGCCCCAATCACCGTCCCTGTTCTTCCTTTACTCTCCACCTCAGTCCCTAAGACCCCCATTCTTCCTTCGCTCTCCCTCAGTTCCCACTCCCTGCTATTCCTCCTCCCAGTCTCTGTCCTCTGCTCTCCCTGCCACCAGTCCCAAAGTCCCATGTTTCCTCTGCCCGTCCCGAAGACCCTGAGTTCCATCATTCCTGTGCTCTACTGCCAAACCCCGAGTCCCCACTTTTAGTTTAGTTTATTGAAAAATTTGCTATACTGCCTTCCAGTATTGAACAACATAATGCTTAACAATATTCGAAGTAAAATCTGTAATAAATAAACAAAGGAGTCCCATTCTTCCTCTGCTTTCCCCTTCCCCTAGGCCCTGCTTTTCCACCAAATTCCTAAACTCTTTTTCTCATTCCATCAACTCAGCATCTGCTTTTAAGTTTAGATATACCCCATGCCTTTTAACTCCTGCAGCTGCACATATTTGCTGCCTAAAACATGGGTCTTTTTATCTACAGAGCCCTGTGCGGTTCATACAGCTGATGTTTGAATCAGCAAGGCTCTGGGGTGCTTTTCATTACTTTGCTATTTATTGTAAAATGTTTATTGTTATTTATGTGCTATTATATTCATTGGGGGGGGGGAGCAATATTCAGCAGCAGCGGTGGCTAGCTGCCACCACTGAACATTGAACCTGGATATCATCCTCTCCGTTTGGCATAGCTGTTATATGCCCCGCAAGGGTACTGAAAATAGTATTATATTTCACCCAGAAGCCCAAGAACAGCTCTATTCTTCTAGATGCCCACACCCACCTCCACCTCAGTACTGTGCACGGACTACAGCTACCCTCTTATACACCTCATTGCTTTAGCTCTGGTCCTGCTGAGGAACCTTAAAGGAAGAACATGTAAAGACCAGCAGTCAAACAAGCCCAAAATGCTTTAAAGTATTTAATTTTATATTACAAAATATATAAGCAGAATTCTTCAGAGCATTAATTGTATAAATGTAATCCAAACGTGGGAGAAGAAAAAAAAAGGGGGGGAGGGGGGTCAGAATACTCCAGCCAATAAAATGATCATTATACACATGATCATTACAAAAGGAACAACAACAAAACATATTCAACAAAAATGATCTTTAGGTAAGAGCCACTGTTTCACCTTTACTACACAGGGATGCGAACCTGGTGCATAATAGTTCATGGGCCTTTCATTACTGGGGGTTGTACACTCATTCTCACTAGAAAGGGTACAGTAATTAAATAAGGAACAGGTTATAGAGAACAAGCTGCCAAGCTGCAGTACAGGTAAACCCCTTACCCCCTTTCTTCCAGAGTAAGGTGAGGGCTGCATGCAACAGGAGGAGAAATGAAAACTGAGGAGTGTGGTCCATCACTGCTGCTCATAGAGTCTTCTCCAGGATCCAGACCAAAAGCATGAAAACATTTTCCCTACTACTAACCATTGCCACTACATGGCAATAGGAGCAGGCAGGCTGGCTACTATGCAGAAGTATCTCTGTAGAAGGGAAAGCCCCTCTAAAGGCTAGCTGAGGGTGTTGCTTAGAGCTTACAACTCTTAGCTATGCCACAAAGCTCACCATTCCTATGGTTACAAAGTGTGCAGGCACAGATCTAACAGATGAAGTCTGCCTGATTATCAGCTTTGCATATAGGCCCCACAAGTCAATAGTTCCTTGATGTAGTGAGAACTCTGTGGTTACCCATGTGCCTGGGATGGGCTGCGCCAGCGTGTCACCAGAAAAGGTGGGCACTTCAGCAGTGTTCTAACAGAGTCACACATGGGCTGATCACTGCAGACCGTCTTCACACAGAACTCAGCTGGGCTCTCCACAGCCAGAAAGAGTTTTGTCACTTCAAACCTGGTCCCACATCCTTGGCTCAAGAGCTTGGAATCTCCCTCCAGTGGTCTCAATCGCCGCTTCCTAACAGGAGGCAAAGTGACACGAAGTTGAAAGGGGACTAGATGACCCTCAGGAGGCAGAGCTACTTCAAGGACCACAAAGGCCTTAGTTAGCCTCTCCCCCTTCTGACAGCGCAGATGGCGGAACCAACAGAATTGATCTCCTGGACCTGCAAATAAAAAGACAGAAGTCATTACACAGGCATGAAGCAACTCCAGTCATGACAACCACTTCAAGAGAACTCAGTGTTGTTTTCTGAAAGTGGATTATAAAGTGAGATGTTGCTTACTGATAATCTCCTTTCCTGGAGTCCTGCTACACCATTCCTGACAAGTGGGTTGTGTTCTCCTACCAGCAGTTGTGGAGACAGAGAAAGAACTAGAAACTTTCAGTGACATCACTGCTACTACTGCTGATGCAGCTTGGAGCACAGTTCAGTATTTGTACCTAAGCATATGGTTGAGAACACCTGACCACACACAACCTCATTAAAGATGACGAGTAAGGAACATAGAGAACTATGTACATGTACAGAACTGTCACCGGACAGAACCTCTTCCAAGGACATAGAAGGTCGTAGGCCATATAAGGCCAAATGGAACTTTTGTTAAACTGAACTCTCTCCAAGAAGACATGGAAGGATATAAATCATACAAGGCCCAAAGGGCTTAGCAGCAAACAGTCATAAATCATGCAAAACCAATCATAGAAACAGCTGAGTACCAGAGTGGGTCCTAGACTGGTCTAGCAGGACTCCAGGAAAGGAGATTATCAGTAAGCAAAATCTCACCTTCCATATCATCCTGCTAGACCAGTCCAGATAAGTAGGATGTACCCAAGCTAATACTACATTGGACAGGATTAAGACACAGTTGCCTTCAAAATCTCTGCACTGAAGGCCGCGCCCACCCTAGTGTGTGCATCCAAGTGGTAATGCTCGACAAAGGTAGAGAGGGACAACTACATTGTCATTCTACAGATATCAGTGGGCACCACAGAACTGCGCTCTGTCCAGGACAATGCCTGAATCCTGGTTAAGTGCACCTGCAATCCAATCAGAACTGAGCATTTCTGCAAAAAATACACCAAGGCCACCTTCTCCTTTATCCAGCAGCCCAAATTAGCCTTAGAAGCTGCTTCACCCTTATGTGTTCCCACAAAGAGCACAAACTGCCTGTCTAACCTACGGAAGGAGTTAGTGACCTTCAGGTATCTGAGTAGCCCTCTTCTGACATCAACCAAGTGAAGATCTCTATCCTTCCCTTGGCACTGCTCTGCCAAAAAAGAAGGAAGACAAATGGCCTGATTGAGATGAAAGGTGGTATCAACTTAGGTAAGAAGGAAAAAAGCGGACAAATGGAGATGAGCTCCTTTGAGAAAGAAAGGTATGGGGTCTCTGCAGGAGAGAGCCTGCAACTCTGAAATATGATGTGCTGAGCAAATTGCCATAAAAGAGGTGGCTTTGAGAGATCCTTAAGTGTAGCCTATTTCAAGGGCTTGAATGGTGCCAACATCAAGGCCCAAAGAAGGAGCCCCAAGTTCCAAGGGGGAATGACCAAATGCAGGGTAGGACGCAAATGCTGCACAGCTCAAAGAAAACAAACATCTGGGTGTGAACCCAGGAAGCAACCGGCTACTTGTCCCTGAAAACAAGTCAAAGCTGCAACCTGGACCCTCAAGGAATTAAGGGAAAGCCACTTCTCAAAACTGTCCTGGAGGAAGGCGAGCAAGGAGGGTAAGTCATCTTTTCTGGACACTATATGGCGATCACAGCACCAGTCACCAGACGCATGCATAGGTGAGGCAGGTAGAAGCATTTTTTGCTTTTAGAAGCATAGAAACTGTGCTAAGTGGGGTGGCAAGACTCAAATTACAGAGGGTTAAGTTTATGTCCCTGGTTTCTGGGCCTCCCTCCGACACTGCACTCACTGTTACCCTTCTTTCTTACTTTTGTTTTCTTCTGCTCCCCTTCAAAATTGTGTTACCATAGCAAAGGGGAGGGAGAAGGGAGAATGGAGTTTCTTGGGTCTGGGAGGGAGTTTAGTATTGTTGCTAATGAGTTTCTTTAGGAACTGTATCCTTTGAAAGCCATGATATAAGCTCATTGTTCATTAAACTGTTCACTCATGCAAGTTACTGTTATCTTGTTTTTGGTTGTTTTGAGATGTATGGCTCTCTTTTAGACCAATAAAAAGATTTACAAAAAAAAAAAGAAGCATAAAATCTACGGCTGATGAATATCCCTTATGCACTAGACGCCACATCTCAAGGGCCAAGCCATAACCGAGAAGGGAGCCAGATTGTCTAAAAGTAATGGACCCTGACTCAACAGGCCCTGATGCTGCAGGAGGTGCAGGGGCAGCCCATTCAGGAACCAGATCAGGTCTGGAAATTAAGGCTTCCATGGGCAACCTGGCGTCACCAGAATGATTAGGCCCAGATGGTGCTCTATTATTATTATTATTATTATTTTAGTTTCTTATATACCGCACTATTTAGTATCAGCGCGGTTTACATGGAACAGTGAAACATAATGAACAAACGTTAGTTTTACAGAGAACAAGGAAATACAACTTGGATAACTTAGGGAAACATGCACATCAACTATTTACATATGTAGCAGTAATCTTTGCATAGTGGGTTATGAACCTACAGAAAGATATTAAGTATAGGGACTAATATGCAGAGGTTTCTGGAAGGAAGATGTGGCTATGGTGGAGTATGGTTGATCTGGTAATGTTGTATAAATAAGTAATGTTTTAGTGCTTTCCTGAATTGTGTGAGATCGGTGATGGCTCGGATTGCTGGTGGTAATATGTTCCAACACTTGGGAGCATAAAGACTGAAAGCCCTGTTTGACGTTGTTAGTGTGCATTTTGTTGATGCACTTGGGATAGTTAGAGTGTTTGCTGATGTGGATCTTCTGGATCTGTTAGGTGGGGTGGGCTGAATTAGATCCACTAGTTGTGAAGCGGTTATGCCGTTGATGGCTTTAAAGGTAAGCGTCAGAGTCTTGAATAGTATTCTTCCGTGTGTTGGGAGCCAGTGGAGTTGAATTAAGATGGGTGTGATGTGGTCAAATCTCGATGCTCCAGAAAGAACTCTAGCAGCGGCGTTCATGGCTAGCTGAAGGGGGTTCAGAGTAGACTGTGGGAGGCCTTGGAAAATGGCGTTGGCGAAATCAAAGTGGGGTAGGATAAGAGCTTGGTATACAGTCCGGAAGTCACTTGGGTCCAATAAAGATCTGAGGTGTTTGAGTGTCCGGATCTTGAAATATACGGCTTTGACAATGTAGGATATGTGAAGCTTCATGTCCAAGTGTTGATCTAGAGTAATTCCTAAGTATCGAATTGTAGACTTTGTTTGGAGTTCAGCTTCTCTCACTTTTATATGAGGTGGTGGGGTAAAATTCGGATTTCTTGTGATGAAGAGTACCTCCGTTTTCTTATGTTGAATACGGAGGTTTTGAGATAGAAACCATTCTGATACTGCATCAAAACATTCAATGAGAGGTGAGAGGTCCATTTGCTTTGTGGAGAATGGCATGTAAAGAAGGATATCATCAGCGTATATCTGACATTGGACATTGAAAGATCTGATGATGTTGCAGACAGGTTGTACGTAAATGTTAAACATGAGAGATGATAATGATGAGCCTTGAGGAACACCCTGATCTTGGTGGAAGGGCTCCGATTTTGTTGATCTTGATCTTACTTGTTGCCATCTTCCTTCAAGGTATGATTTGCACCAATCAAGGGCGAGGCCATTAATGCCTTTTTCTTTTAGGCGTTCTATGAGCAGGCCGTGAAGTGCACGGCCTATGAGAGGCCACGGAAGAAATGCATGCAGCAGCAGCTTCCAAGGTCTAGGCTGAATGAGGGCATTGATCCCTAGGGAGTCACCCTCCCGGCAATGACTGAAGACTCTTCATACCTTGGCATTGGTTCCATCCATGGAATACCCAGATCCATCCATGGAATACCCTATCTGTCCAGAATCTTCTAAAACTTGATGATGCTAGTTTCATTCTCTGGGATCAAGGGAATAGCGACTGAAATAATCTGCCTTGACATTGTCAATTCCTGCTGTGCTGAAAGTGCCAGCAAATTCCTCTTGGCCTACAGAAACAAGAGAGCTATCTCCTTGGCAACTCCGGGGCTCTTGGTACCCCCCGCCCCTGCAAGTTGACATATGCCACCACCATGACATTGTCTGAAAAGATCTGGATCGCTCTGCCATGTGTCCGATGGCAAAATTGCAGGAGCACTAATTGAATGGTTCATGTTTTGAAGTGATTTATAGGCTACGTTGACTCCCGACTGCTCCATTGTCCCTGAGCTGCTTGCCTTTCGCAGTGAGCTCCCCAGCCAAATAGACTGGCATTTGTCAACAGAAGGAGCCATGGGGGATCATCCAGGGTCATGACCTTCCTGAGATTGGTTGGCTGACTCCACCACAACAGGATGGTTGCTTCTGAGCTTAGAAAGGGAAGCCGGACTTTGGAGTTCTGTCAGCAAGGCAACCAACAGGACAGCAACGACCGTTAGAATGGTCGCATATGAGCCAGAGCCCAAGGGACTAGTTCTGTCATTGCTGATGTTGATCCCAGGAGTTGAAGATAATCCCAAACCTTAGGAGAATCCACTGCTTCTAGAAGGCTGAGCTAACAGAGCAATCGCTCTCTTGGTGGTTAAGAAGATTGTACCTGCATGTATATTGAAAAGGTCTCTAAGATACTCCTACAACTGAGAGGGAACAAGTTGACTCTTGCTGTGATTGACCACCCAGCTGAGTCTCTCCAGGAACTGAACCACTCTTGTTATCACCCTGACTGCCTTCAACTTGACTTGGCCGGAATAAGCCAATTGTCAAGATAAGAGTGCCCTTGCATCTCAGAGCCTCAGCCATGACAACCATAATCTTGGAAAAGATCCTCGGAGCCATGGGGAGACAGAAGGAAAGAACTGAGAACCGACAGTGTGCACCCAGTGTGGCAAATCGCAGGAAGCACTGTTGATCCTCCCAAATGATGATGTGAAAGTAAGTTTCTGTTAGATCTAGTGACATGAGAAACTCCCCACACTGGACTACCTGAATTACAGACCTCAGTGTCTCCACTCAAAAGCGTAACACCTTCAGGGAAGCACTGATGCCCCTCAAATCAAGAATTGGTCTGAAGGAGCCATCCTTCTTTGGCACGACAAAGTAGATGGATTAACAGCCTTTTCCTCTTTGGTCAGGGGGAACAGGAACCGTGGCCTGGAGATGCAGCAATCTTTCCAGGGTGGCCTGCTCAGCAACCTTCTTGGTTTTGGAACCAAAACAGAGAGGCCACAAAAGCATCCAAAATGGGCTCCCTGTACTCTAGGATATTATTCAACATGATTGTGTCTGCCACCCAGTGATCAGCGGTCACACAGGCACATCTGGTGAATGAGGTGAAGACGGCCACCCATTGGAAGCAATCTGGAATGGGCCTCTTCCCATCACTGCGCCAAATGGAAAGGAGTGTCCATACAGGAGAAGAGTCATGGGCTACCTGAAAAGACTGATACTTGGCCTGAGAACTAGGATAGGAAGAGTATGACCTCTCTGGCTGATACCACCAGGAGTCCCGGAAGTCTCTTATTGAGGGTGCAGAGGATGAGCCGCAGCAGAGGATGACAAAGTCTTCCGTTGCCAGAACCTATCCTCCGGAAGGTGATGAGGTTTGGACTTCCGAAGTCCTTAACCTGTTTCTCTAGGTCCTCTCCACACAAGAGATTCTCTCTAAAGGCAAGCTTGGATAACAGTATTTTTGAGGTCATGTCTGCTGACCAATGTCGTTACCAAGGCCAATGCCGCACAACTGAAATATCCTTAGCTGCAAGTCAGATCAGACCATACATTGTATCTACTAAAAAAGCTGCTGCAAACTCCTGAAGAACTGAAAATTTGTCCTTTAGGGGTGACTGAATCCATTGAAGTAGGGCACAGGTTATCATACCTTCAACAAATGGCTGCCTCAAGAATCAGAGAGGAGTCCAGAAAACTGACTTAAGCAGCATTTCCACCTTGTGATCCAACTGGTTCCTGAAGACGGCTCCACCTTTTATTGGTGTGGAAGTTCACTGGGAGACCCTGCCATGTGTGCGTTCACCTTGGGAAAGCATAGCAACTGATCTAGATCTGCCTGTGGCAAAATATAAAGCTTGTTCATAACCTTGACGCCCTTCAAGGGGGATTCCAGAAATCTCACTCTTCAAGCACCATGCTCTTAAGGATCTGCAGAAAAGGAAAGGTCCTAGTAGTCTTAGGAACCCTGTGTAGAAGGAGGTGCATCTTTGGCTTCTCTTCCTCATCTGAGTCATCCGACAGCCCTGGGGAGCAAGATACCTGAGCAATTAAGGCTGCTAACTCATCCTTCTGCAAGAAGCAGACAATGAGGGTCTTCTCCTGATCCTGTTCTCGTGGAATGATTTTGCCCTCTTCCAGCCTAGATTGTTTTTCAGAGCTGGAGTAGTCTGTAGCAGGTTCATCAGAATCACTAGATCTCTCTTGCTGATGCGCTCACTTTCTCAGTGAAGCTATGGATGTGCCATGACTCTTCTTTGCTAGAGATCCCTCGGCCAGCTGCAAGGAGGAAAATCTATCCTAGTTCAGATGATCTCTCCAGAAAGACCATGCTTGCTGGAGAAAAGAGAAGAATTCTGCTGAACCTGGACTGGAATTCGAGGAGCCCTTGTGATTTCTTTCTGCTTCATCCGTAGAGAGTGTCCTCTCAATCATAGTGCCCATCTGCAATAGTAGGAGAGGCAGGGGGTCAGTCCAGGACTGTGAGCAGAGACATCTGATGTCATAGAAGCTCCCTTCTGAGTGTCTGACTCGGCAACCATCGGAGATCCTTTGCTGGCAGGGCCCGAGGTTTCTATCCCTGATGGCCCCCCCTGAATCCTTTGCACAGTGCACACACAGGGATTCCATCAAGCTAACACTACACTTGCCACAGGCCAAGCAGCATTTCTTAAGGACTGACATTTGTGCTCTAATGCTGTAAGCAGGTAAAGTGCTTGTCCAACTGTGCCACTCACCCACGTGGCAGAACATGTCCAACAGTTCCGCTCACACACGAAGCTAACCCACGTAGTCTGCATGCAGAAATAAAGGAAGATAAACCATGCAGCTTTGGTATGCACTGCGTATGCTTGTCAACACATGCATAATCACCACCATGCCACTTCAATGCTTGCCGGGTATGCATGCAGCATATGCACACCACCGACAAATACACAAATGACCTCACAGTCCAGTTTACCTGCATAGATAGCACATGCACATGATGGCAGGAAGAAGTAACGGTAGAAAAAAATGGTGAGCTGCCAGAACTGACAATCGACCTGTGCCTCAGACGATGTTGGTTACCCCTATGACAGAAACTGAAGCAATAGAAACAATACTCACCCCCAGGGAGCCTAAGTCAATCTTAGTAAACTGAGCTTCAGGCCGCCCCTTACGATCAGGCCTGGCACAAATCTTCTCTGTTTGGAAAATCTTCTCTCTTCGATCAAGCTGTCTTGGGGGGCTAGGGTTATAAGAGGGAGCTTGAATCACTTGAGGCTGTGTGAAGACAAGGGTCTTGATCCAACTGAGTCCTTACTGATCAACCAATCTACAATCCTAACTGGGAACATATCATTTTCCCCCTTCCACGCGGAAAAAGCCAATAGGGTATCCAAGGTACCCCCTGGAGACACCCATTGTCGAACTCTACCAGGAAAGAACCTCTAAATTGGATGCCCTGGAGGTAGTATAATTTGAAACTGAGCTACATCAGAAACAGCATCCACCATCTGCTGGAGACAGAGAAATAGTGAAGTGTATCCCAAGCTCCATCATTATTAATAACAGTGATGATGTGACTGAAAGTTTCTAGTTCTTTCTCTGTCTCCACATCTGCTGGTAGGGAAACATAACCCATTTGTCTGGACGGGCTAGCAAGACAATCTGGAAATGATGTTATTAAATTAACTATTAGGAGAAGAAAAGGGGTGGGGAAAGAGAGCACAAACATATAACATTTCTATAATGAGCCCCTGTAATGGAGTGGCATCCACATAGCACTGCTCTAGGCCTCTGTAGGCTATCATCTCTTCACCTGGGGCTTTTCCAGGCCTCTCTAGACTAGCATGTCCCCATGCGGTGCTGCTCTGAGCTTCTGTAGGCTAGCCTTTCCTCACATCTAGTACTGCTCAGAGACTCTTTAAGTTAGTATCTCCTTGCTCCATGCTGTTTCAGACTCTTTTCTCCAGGCACTGATCTGGGACTTTCTCAGCTAGTTCTCTTCATCTAGCACTGCTCCAGGACTCTTACCTTGCAAGGCCTCACTAAACAGGACACTGACTCTCCTCTTGCTTCTTAGTAGCCTGTGGTATGTTTGTGCTGCACAGCGAATTGCACAAGAGCTCATCGGTGGAAGACTGGGAGTGTCTCTAGCAAACAGAGGGCCCTCTTCTTCCCCTTCTGAGCATACAACTTCCAGGGCTATGGTGCCAAGAAAGCAGACAGCTGCTAACACACTGTACACTACCCAGAGCCAGCCCACAGTCATCTCAAGAGAGACGAGACCAGTGTGCTGTGCTCTGGAAGCAGGTGGCAAATATGGGACCCCACTGCATGGAGTGGGTCCTCCAGGTATCCAGCTCTCTTCCAGTTTGCTGCGTGCTGCGGCCTTGCCTTGCAGTCAGTGCTCGAGCTGGATGTGATCCTCAAGGGCCCAGTGCCAGGCTGCTGTCAGCAGTAGGATTTGGAAGAGGTGCCCAGTGCTGGGATTGGGGAAGAGCAGAAGGGGCGGGGAGATTAGAGTGAGTAACCCTTTTCTCCTGTCAAGGACACAAATGCTTCCTTCTCAGAGTTTGCTGCATTTAGCTAACCCTTTAATCTTTACAGCAAACCCAATCCCACATCTTCACTCCCCCCCCCCCCCCACCTGCATGCAAATAAGTTTACAATTTTAACAGAGGCATGTAAAAATAAAATCAAACCCTTCCATTCTGCTTCCCTTCACCACTGGGCACCTCCAGCTAGCCTTTCAGTCTTCTCTGCTTCATTCTTCGTCTGACAGGGAAAACCAGGCCAGTATCCTCACTCTCCCCTCACTATCAGCTGCATGCAAGTAAGCTCACTCTATCTAGGCTTAGTTCTTCACAGATTCAGGATTGACAGCACTATACACCATAAGAAAGACCAGGTGAGCAGTCTCCTGTACAAAGTACTCCATTCTTTTCATAACTGGTACCAGTCTAGCCTTATTTTGAGCTAGTGATTTATATATTAAGCAGAATGTACATTATAACAAGTGGAAAAAGCATGCAGAACATGGCTAATGGAATTCTTTCATTCCCCTCTGTATATCTGCGTGTCTTTTGAAAAGGGTAGTTTTTGGGGGTGAGGGTAGTTTGCAGGGTGGTGGAGCAGTTTCAAGGGGGCAGCAGTTGGGGGGGGGGCAGTCATGGAGGGTAGGTTTTTGGGGGCGAGGGGTGGAGGTAGTTTGGGGGTTGGAGAAAGTTGAGAACAGGCAGGAGGGAATTTGAAAGGAGCAATTCCCTGATTGCTATTTTTCACTCCAAATGGGGTATTTTTGTGCATATTATAATAGTCAATGTGTGTAAATTTCTATGCTGCACGGAGCGTGAACGGCTTCTCCCATAGACATACATTGGGGCAGTTTCTTTTTGGGAGGGGGAGGTGAGGCTTATTTCTCTGAAATTCCCAGTCTGATTTAACCTCACTATGGCTTTTCACCAGTTTTTTCCTCATGCCAACTCATCCTGTCCACACTGTGCCCACATAGTACCCAGGGCTAAAATTACATAAGCTGTCCATGCTAGAGTACTTGCAGCACTCTGGTAAAACTTCTGATGTGTCCTTCATCAACCCTGCTGTCTTATTTCACAATCCAGATGATTATTCAAAGCAGCGCTCAACATGAGGTGCCATGATCAACCACTAAAAAGCGAATGCAGAGTTCCTGTTGGTCCATCACATTCATGGTTTTGCCACAATTGGGGCAGGGTTTGAACTTGATTTGTCCAACATAGTGAGCAAGACAGGAAAATACAGTATGAATGAGTGGAATCACTACATGTCCCTTAGGCACAAACAGATGAGTGAAACTGAAGTGTGATCAAACTGTGGGGAGCAAGGGAACAGCCGCACATGCCCAAAAAAGCCTTCTAGGATTATCTGGACTCTAGAGAGCTATTTATTTATTTATTTATTTATTTATACATCTTTTCTATACCACTACTTCCAGAGATCAGTGGCGGTTTACAGGTAACATAAACTTTAATAGTAAAAATACTATTATTTTACATAGAACAGATTTAGAACAAAGAACATTCAACTATTAAATGTAACTCGAATACAATAAGATAACAGGAGAAGCAGGAAAGTTTGAAACTGGGTAAGCATTAGTTAATGTTTCAAAACATAGTATGTCAACATTAAAGGGATTAATTACAATAGTTACAATTATTTACATTAACGACAAGCAATTGCATTCAAGAGTAAGATTAATCTAGGTGAGCAATGTGGATGTGAGGGGAAGCTTTCAATCTTTGGTGCTATTTGGGTGATGTCATCCCCCATATGGCTCCATCCACTCTACTTGTCAACAGAGAATATGACTTTTAAACCTAGTGATCTGAGTGATCAATTACCAAGCCTCTCTGAAATGGTGCAGCCTGCCTTCCATTGGCAAGTAGTTGAAACCTAGAGCTGGCCTCACTGGGAGGAACCTGGGTAGCTATCTGAACTTTACATTGCCAAGACCTTTCGCACAGGGTGTAAAGTTTGGTAGTAGGAGAATGAATGCCTGCTCTTGCATAAGGCTGATAATAGCGCTGTGGGTAGAATTACTGAAATAATTATTGGTGGTGTACCTTTTACATGTATTTATTTTCCTAACAAAAAGAGACTCTTGGCGAAATTAAAAAGTCATGGAATAGGAGGCAGTGTACTATTGTGGATCAGGAACTGGTTAAAAGATAGAAAGCAGAGGGTATGGCTAAATGGCCAATTTTCCCAATAGTGAATAGCGGTGTACCCCAGGGATCTGTGCTGGGTCCGTTGCTTTTTGATATCTTCATAAATGACCTGGAAAAGGGAATAACGATGAGGTTATCAAATTTGCAGATGACACAAAACTATTTAAAGTTGTTAAAACCCATGAAGATTGTGGAAAATTGCAAGAGGATCATGATAAATTGGAAGACTGGGCATCCAAATGGCAGATGAAATTTAATGTGGACAAGTGCAAAATTATGCACCTAGGAAAGAACAACCCAAACTATGGTTACACGATGCAAGGTTCCACATTAGGAACCACCACCCAGGAAAAGGATTTAGGCGTCATCGTGGATAACATGCTAAAACCCTTCGCCCAGTGTGCAGCGGTGGCCAAGAGAGCAAATAGAATGCTAGGTATAGAAACATAGAAACATAGAAACATGATGACAGAAAAAGACCACATGGCCTATCTAGTCTATCCTTCCATATCAACAACTACAACAGTCCACTTTTTACCTTTAGAGATCCTCTGTGTTGGTCCCATGCTTGTTTGAATTCAGTTACTGTCCTCATCTCTACCACCTCCACTGGGAGACTATTCCACGGATCCACTACTCTTTCTGTAAAGAAATATTTCCGTATATCACTCCTGAATCTATCTCCCTTCACCTTCATCCCATGTCCCCTCGTAGCAGAACTTGCTTTCAATTGAAAGAGGCTCTCTCCCTGAACATATATGCCACGGAGGGATTTAAACATCTCAATCATATCACCTCTATCCCATCTTTCCTCTAAGGTGTACATATTAAGATCCTTAAGTCTGTCCTCATATGCTTTATAATGAAGCCCACTAATCATTTTAGTAGCCACCCTCTGCACCGACTCCATCCTGTTCACATCCTTTTGAAGGTGCAGTCTCCAGAATTGCACACTATACTCCAAATGAGGTCGCACCAAAGACTTATATAGAGGCATTATCACCTCCTTTTTTCTGCTAGCCATTCCTCTCCATATGCACCCAAGCATCCTTCTAGCTTTTGCCGTCGCCTTTTCTACCTGTTTAGCTACTTTAAGATCATCAGACACAACCACACCTAGGTCCCGCTCTTCTTTAGTGGACAAAAGTACTTCATCTCCTATACTGTATTGCTCCCTTGGATTGCTGCAGCCCAAATGCATGACCTTACATTTTTTAACATTAAATCCCAGCTGCCAAATTCTAGACCATTCTTCAAGCTTAGCTAGATCCCTCCTCATGTTATCTACACCTTCCTGGGTGTCTTACTCTATTGCAGATTTTGGTATCATCTGCAAAGAGGCAAACCTTACCCGACAGCCCTTCCGCTCTATCACTAACAAAGATGTTAAAAAGAATCGGACCAAGGACAGATGCCTGGGGTATACCACTGGTAACATCCTTCTCCTCAGAGTGAGCTCCATTTACTTGTACTCTTTGTCGCCTCCCACCCAACCAATTTCTAACCCAAGCAGTAACTTTAGGGTCCATCCCTAGGGTGCTCAGTTTGTTTATAAGTCGCCTGTGAGGAACAGTGTCAAAGGCTTTACTGAAATCTAAATACACCACATCTAGAGCTCTCCCTCGGTCCAACTCCCTGGTCACCCAGTCAAAGAAATCCATCAGATTTGTCTGACAAGACCTGCCTTTGGTGAATCCATGCTGCCTCGGATCCTGTAATCCGCTGGACTCCAGAAACCTCACTATTTTCTCTTTCAGTAGCGTTTCCAATAATTTACTCACCACCGAAGTTAAACTAACCGGCCTATAGTTTTCAACCACATCTTTACTTCCGCTTTTGTGTAAAGGCACCACATGAGCCTCTCTCCAGTCCTTTGGCCCCACTCCCGACTCCAACGAGGCATTGAAAAGGTCAATCAGTGGAGTTGCTAGAACGTCCCCAAGTTCCCTCAGTATTCTAGGGTGTATCCCATCCGGTCCCATTGCTTTGTCTACTTTAAGTTGAGCTAGTTTCTCACGAACACAGTCTTCTGAAAATTGTTCAAGATGTCCCTCACTTCTGTTCCTATTTGTGGGTGTTTTCTGAGGTCCTGCTCCTGGTTCTTCATCTGTGAATACAGAACAAAAGTATTTGTTAAGCAATTCCGCTTTATCCTTATCAGCTTCTACATATTCCCCCCCTACACTCTTGAGTCTGACAATACCACTTTTGCCCTTCCTCTTCTCATTAATATATCTGAAAAATGTCTTATCCCCCCATTTTATTGCATTGGCTATTTCCTCCTTTTGAATCTTTGCCTTCTTGACTACTTTGCTAGCTTCTCTAAGTTTTTCCAAATACAGATGCCTGTCTTCCTCTCTCTGTGATCTCTTGTATTTCATGAAGGCCTCCCTCTTTTTCTTCACTTTTTCAGCTACTTCCTTAGAAAACCATAGCAGTCTCCTTTTCCTTTTGCCTTTATTTACCGTTTTAACAAAAAGGTTGGTTGCCCTTAAAATATCCCCTTTCAGTTTTGCCCACTGTTTTTCTACATCCCCCAGCTGTTCCTATCCCACTAACGACTCCCTGAGGTATTGGCCCATCTTCGCAAAGTTAGTCTTCCTAAAGTCTAAGATCCTCACCTTGGAATGGATTCTAACAGCCCTAGTCCTAATACTGAACCACACCATCTGGTGATCACTGGATGCAAAATGATCTCCCACTACAACATCAGAAACACTTTCACCATTGGTAAGCACCAAGTCCAGTATGGTCCCTTGACGTGTGGGGTCTGTTACCAATTGCCTGAATAGTTCTCCCTGTAGAGAATCCAGGATCTCCTTACTTCTAGATGATACTGCAGCAGGAATGTGCCAATCAACATCTGGTATATTGAAATCTCCTATCAGTAGCACTTCCCCTTTCCTAGCAATGCTGCGTATGTCTTCAATTAACTCTCTGTCCACCTCTTCCTCTTGTGAGGGAGGTCTGTATATCACACCAATGCAAATAGATTTCTCTTTCCCTCTTTCTAGTTTAACCCACTATGCCTCCTCTCTCCCTTTTAAGCTCTGTAATTCCAAAGCTTTAATAGTAGTTTTTACATATAGTGCCACTCCTCCTCCCCTTCTTCCTACCCTGTCCTTTCTGAATAAAGTATAGCCAGGTATAGTTACATCCCAGTCATGGTTTTCTGTGAACCATGTTTCTGTAACTGCCACTAAATCCAAGTCAACCACTCCCACCAAAGCTTCAACATCAGGGATCTTATTTCCCATGCTACAGGCATTTATACACACTGCTTTCCATATGTTACCCCTGTTACATTAAATACCTTTATGGAAATGGGTATCACCTACCTGGGGGCTTTCATTTACCTGGGGGATTTCTTCACCTATCCCCAACGAATCTAGTTTAAAGCCCTCTTCAGTAGATTATCCAGTCTACTACCGAAGATGCGTTGACCTTTCTTGGACAGATGGATGCCATCTCTGCTCTGCAACCCTTGGAACAGCATCCCATGGTCTAGGAAACCAAAACGCTCTCGATGACACCATCCACGCAGCCATGCATTCATCTCCAGGATGCGAGCCTCTCTGCCTTGACCTTTACCCTCAACAGGGAGGATTGAAGAGAACACCACCTGTGCACCTTACTGCTTCACCCTCTGTCCCAGAGCCATGAAGTCACTTTTGATACATTCCGAGGTATACCTGGCAGTATCATTTGTTCCAACATGGATTAGCAACATTGGGTAATAGTCAGTGGGCTTGATGAGTCTCGGCAAACTCTCCGTAACATCTTGGATTTTGGCACCAGGCAGACAGGTATCATAAGGAAAGGAATGGAAAATAAAAAAAGGATATTATAATGCCTCTGTATCATTGCATGATGCGACCACACCTTGAATATTGTGTGCAATTCTGGTTGCCGTATCTTAAAAAGGATATAGCGTTATTAGAAAAGGTACAGAGAAGAGCCACCAAAATGGTAAAGGGGATGGAAGGATACTCCTATGAAGAGAGGCTAAAAAGGTTAGGGCTCTTGAACTTGGAAAAGAGACGATTGAGGGGAGATATAATAGAGGTCTATAAATTAAGGAATGAGTGGAACAGGTGAACGTAGATCGATTATTTTCGCCATCAAAATATAGAAAGACTAGGGGACATGCAATGACGCTACAGGGTAACTTATTTAAGACTAATAAGAGAAAATATTTTTTCACTCAACATGTAATCAAACTCTGGAATTTGTTACCGGAGGATGTAGTAAAGGCTGTTAGTGTAGCTGGGTTTCAAAAAGGTTTGGACAAGTTCCTGGAGGAAAGGTCCATAAACCATTATTAAAAGGGACCCAGGATATCACTGACCCTATACAAGCATTGTGGAACCTGTGTCTTTTGGGGAAATTGCTAAGTACTTATGACCTAGATTGGCCACTGTTGGAAACAGGATACTGGGCTTAATGGACCTTGGTCTGACCCAGTATGGCTTATCTTATATTCTTAGTTGAAGTACTGCAGAGGTGCTGTCTGGACTGACCTCGTTGTGCCTCCTGCAATGCCGGGTGGGAGAAGAGGGGGGGGGGGTCGAGGAGCTGGAGACCCTATGTTTTCTTTTGCAGTGGTGTCTCCTCCTTCTTCAACTTGTGCTCCCGCACTGCTGCCTTCAGAAGGGGTCCTCGTCCCATCTCTTCCGTGGCGATTTGATGACTGGCACAGGGAGTGGTAGTGTGTCTGCACTGTAGAGGGCCTTCTGCTTGAGTTGCCGTGCTGCCGGGGAGTGTTGGCATCAGCATAGTGATGTTTTCCTGCGCTCCCCTTGTTGGCACGGTGACATTTTCATGGGCTTCCCTTGTTGGCATGGTGACATTTTCATGGGCCCCCCCTGCTGCTGTGACACCTGTGAATGAGGTTGGAGGAGGTGGAGCCAGCCCCCTAGTGTGTTCCTCATGGTTGCTCCATGATACTGGGATACGGGGGATCAGCAGGCTTTGGCCTTCTGGGGCGGCAGAGGAGAGACTGCATGAGTAAAGGAGGCATCTGGAGAATCAGTTCTTACCGCGGTGGCAGTTTAGGTGGTGTGATGGCCATGGACGAAGACCCGGGTGGGCGCATCCTTTACTTTTGTCCCAGAGGCAAGCAGCACATGTCAGTTGCTGGGTTCTGTTCGGGACATGTGGAGCAAGTGAGGTGGTGAGCAGGGTGGCTGCCAGGTATTCTTTTACAGTATGGCTCCTTGATTTTTGTGCTCTGGGAGACATTCTAGAGCAATGTGGACAGTCCTTCACCCAATGGCTGGCTTCCAAGCACTGAACACACTGGTCATGTGTGTCGGTGCTGTTCATCTTTCTTCCACAGTGTGGGCATTTTTTGAAGTCCAGCTTGGTGAGTCTCCTTAAGTCTTCTGATCTTCTGTGTTGTAGATTTTTTTTTTTGGAGAGCTGCGCAGTCAGTCTTGCTGGCAAAGTGGAAGAATGAAGACTGGGATGGGTAGGATGGGCCGGTGGGTAGGGCTACCTGTACATTCTCAGAAAGGCTTATCCTTTCTGAGCTCTGGAGAGCACTTCCATGTATGGTCCGTTGCATGACGTCACCAGGTGTGGCTGACACAATCCTGCTTGTTCATGGAGAAAGATAATTGAGATCTCTCTCTGGTTCAGCTGCAGATATTTAGATGCATGGCATGCCAATCTGCAGTTTTATTTAATGGTATTTCTATCCCGCCTTATCCTTCAATCAAGGCGGTTACACAGCAAACAATCAGTGGGAGTGGTGCTTGGGTTCAGTGTGTGTATCATGTACAATGAAAGTGTGTGTGTGGGGGTGGGTTGATTAGTGTGCGCTATTTACAGCATGAGCTATATACAGGGTAAGTGTAGGGAGCGTGCAGGTAAGATTGGTCCATGGTTGTAGCACTCATTGTGTGTTCGGTCCGTAGTGCTCCAGGAAAAGCAGAGTCTTTAGTTGTTTCCTGAAGTCCTTGGTGTCTTCCGTGGCTTGCAATTCGTCCAGGAGTGAGTTCCACATGCTAGGTGCTGCCAGTGACAGTGCTCTTTGTGTGGTGGATTTACATGCTCTTGTGTAGTCTTTAGGCGTGTCGATTGTGTCTGATGTGGCTTTTCTTCTGGGTCTTGTACTGGTGTCAGGTTTTAGGAGGAGTTGAAGGCTGTGGGCAGAGTTCCTGTGTTTGATCCTGAATATGTTTAGGATTGTCTTGTATTTTATGCGTGAGTTGATTGGGAGCCAGTGTAGGTCTTTTAGTATGGGAGTGATGTGATCTTGTTTGGATGCACCGGCTATTATTCGTGCTGCCATGTTTTGGACCATTTGTAGTGGTCTGAGTGCCTGTTTTGACATGCCTGTGTAGATCGGGTTGCAGAAGTATGGGTGTTTTGAGAGCTTGACAGACTGTGTGGAAGTGCTCGTGTGTAAGGAGTGGTTTGAGGCATCTGATTATTCTCAATTTGAAGTATGCGTTTTTGGTGGTCTTGCTGATGTGTGATTGAAAGTCTAGCCTCTTATCGAGTGTTACACCGAGATATTTCACCTCGTTTTTGAGAGGTATGGATGCGTTGTTGACCTTGCTGGAGGGTGGCAGGCTGAAGTTGTTGTTTCGTGTGATGAACAGTGCTTCTGTCTTGTTGTAATTTATGGTCAGGTTGTTGTCGTGTAGCCAGTTGGACATGTTGTTGAGGCAGTCTGTTATTGTGGTGTAGTCTGGGTTGTCGAGGTTAACTGGGGTGTAGATCATGATGTCTACACCCCAGTTGCCTGAAGAAGTATGGACAAAAGAGAGATCATTTGTTTACCCTACTATCTGTGTTTTCAAAAGATAACATCAAGGGTGGGTGTAACTCTTGGGAATTTAAAATAACTTCATTGTCTTCAAATCAGTTTGATACCAGTCTCCGGTATAAAGATAAAATATTTTAATTTAAATGTGACAAAGTACTGGCATTTTGGTTAAAAAATATAAAAAAGGGAAGTATTTGCATTCCAGGCATCCACCACCATTTCCATGATAAAATAACTCCGTATGTTGCTTTTAAATTCACCTCCTTACAGCTTCATTTCACATCTTCTAGTACTACAATTGTAAGGTTTTAGTTAATTACTTTGCTTTGTTTGTTAAGCTCAGTGCTGATAAAATATGTTGTGACTGGTGAGCAGGACAGCAACACCACAGGAGTTAACTACACTGATTTGTCCAGTTTTGTCTGTTACCATATTGGGTCTTAGGATAAATTCACCCGTTCTATGTTTGAATTTTACATTTTGATGTCCAGAGAAAAAGTGTACTTTGTTTTGAAAGCCTTTCTGATTTCAGTTTCAGGAGTACAATTACTGAGAAAACAGATATATGTTGCAGCCCTGTGAGATACTAATTTTATTTAGTTAATACACTTGCAATTATATTACCAAATGTGATCCTTGTAGTATGACATTACGTAGAGGTCCAGTATATATGCAGCAATTACAAGAAGAGTAAACGTTACCGTTTCTATTGAACTTGCATTGCCTTTACGTTTGCTGAAATTTGAAAAGAGGCTGCTCTGGAATTACTTTGTTCTCAAGCATACAAACTACATTCAGCAGAAAGACTGAACAGAGTTCCCAGAAATAAGAGAATCTCTCTTCTTTTTCTAGCTTATTTGTATACTTTCATAATGTTATTTACTCAACACTACCAAAGCCTTCCATCCAAAGATTACCTCTAAGTATCTGAAAAATAAAACAAACACAACTTAAATTGATTGGACAAAACAAAATCTTGCTTGTCAGCAACAATCCTGGAGAGTTTTGGGAAAGAGCACAAGTAAAGAGAAAAAAGCTATAGTCATTTAAAGCGCTTGAAAAAGAAAGAGAGAGAGAGGCAGATGGTAAGGCCACAATCATGGATTACTCTCCACTTACCACTGGGCTTTTTAATAGGGAACAGAGGTGTATTAAATTGAGATGTGCTGGGTTCTATAATACCATTTTGCAATAACATATCAGTCTCCTCACTTGCTCCTACTACAGCTTCTGGCTGTAGTGGATGCAATTTTTGGACCCTGACAATTTTCTTTTAATGTAATTCAGACAGGTGATGCAGACCTTATTAGGCCAAAAGGGTTTTCTGGGGTAGCCCAAACTTCAGGTGGGATATTAGCAAAATTTGGGTGACTCTCTGTCTGCAGGAGCAAAACAGATAGTGTACTGATAAAGGTCATCTGTACCTCAAAGGCGGATAGTAGATCCCGTCCCATCAAATTAACTGGACAGTGTGGGGCATACAATAGGGGTTTACAGATATGTTGCCCCATGAGTTCTACCTCAATGGGTTCTGTCATTTTGGTAGTAATTGGGTCTCCATTAAACCCTGTTGTCACAGTAGTTTGATGAGAGAGTCTTACGCCTAGGGGTAGGGAATTTAGTACTGATGTTGTTGCTCCGGAATCCAACATTTACACTTTATACCCATTTAGACAGACTTCAATTATCAGCTCACGCTCATTGAGCATGGCCCGCATCACCATAGAGAGCCATTGTGGTCCCCCTTGAGGAGGCTGCCACTGGGGAAACCTGCTCTGAGGACAGATAGGCATTGGGTGGCCTTTGTGGTTTTGCTGATCCTCGAGCTGGGGGGCTTTGGCATTCACGCTGAAGATGTCCCCTTCTGCCACAGTTACAGCAACTAAGGGTGCTTCTTTGAAAACGCTGTGACTGAGGTGGTCCTGCCTGTCCCCTTTTCCAAATACCCCCACTGTTTGGTCCTGTCTGGTTCCAAGCCTAAGCATATAAACCAAAATTCTCCCAGGGGTCGTCTTCTTCAATATCATACTGTTCTAAATCTCTAATAATTTCATTTTTCTGTTTTATAATGGCCCTAAGTTTTTGCTTTTCTGTCTCATGCTGCTTTTCTGTTTTATTTAAACCTTCTCTTTCTTTTTCCTTCTCATCGTCCTTTTCCTTCTCTTTAATCTTACTTTTATCAAAATCCTCCTGCAATTCTCTCAGTTGTAATGCCATTAATTTTGTCTGCAAACTTTTCATATCTTTCTCAGGTTTTATCTGTTCTTCTTCAGCTAATTTAAAAAAAATGGTGTATATGTTGGGTTGATGCTCATTAAATTCAGACCCATCATATTGTGTTTCTGCTACAGTAACTTGGGGTAAATTAGCTCTGGCAAAAACTTGATTTGTTGCATGAGTTCCCAGGAGTTTTGCTAACAGTGCTTTAACATCCCCTAGCCCTAAAGTATACCCTGCCGTAACCCGCTCAAACCTTTGAATCCAGGAAGCCCCCCCCCCCCCTACTAAGAGGAGTTAAGGCACTAGCTATATTATCCATATCAGTAAAATTCCAAGGGACATATCGAATAGTTCCTCCTCTTGAATGCAAGAGGGACAAGCACAGTTTTTCTTCATATTTTTTCCATATTTCTAATCCTGTCTTCATGTAATGTAAATCCCATTGTGGGTCTCCCGCTCCCCCATTAATGCAAAGTCTAGCAGTATTCAAATGTGCAGTGTCAAGTGCTCCCTCGGGGGGCCATTGAAACATTTGCGGCTGGTTCTTTAACGTCCAGCCATACATATTGCCACTCCATCGGTCAACGAAGTAACGATTTCCCTCACTCTCAGCTACTGTTTCCTTAGGCATTAGTGAGGCTCCAGCCTGTTATTTCTTGCAATCCCAATGTGCTTTGTATTGCTTTCCTTGGTTTTACAGCGGGATCTCAAAGAGTTCAGTCTGTCCTGAGCTGCGTTTAATTTATCCCATTCTTCCTTTGTCCTATCTGCTTCCTTGCTGTTATGTTCTGCCCACTTTTCCAGTGCTGACTTCCACTCTTCCCATTCTTTAATTCATGACTCTTCTAATTTCTTTTGTTCTGTCCTGTTTTGTCCTTCTCTATTTTAGTTTGCAAGTCATGTAGCGAACGTGGGTCTAGAGTACCGCTTGCTGGCCAGGCAAAAGCGGAGTCTCATAGTGCCCAATTACGCCACTTCTTGCAGAACTGTTCTAAAGTTTTAGCAGCAAGTGGATATCTCTTACTAACTTTTTGTAATGCAGTCTGCTCTTGTACATCCACTTTTCTAGTGTCAGAACCAGTTTATTTTATCTTTTTCTTAAACATCCTAACTAGTATACAATATCCTACTTATACAAAATTTCCTACTAATTACATAAGAACATAAGATATGCCATACTGGGTCAGACCAAGGTCCATCAAGCCCAGTATCCTGTTTCCAACAGTGGCCAATCTAGGTCATACGTACCTAGCAGTTTCCCCAAAAGACACAGGTTCCACAATGCTTGTACTGGATCAAGCATTGATATCCTGGGTCCCTTCTTAATAATGGTTTATGGACCTTTCCTCCAGGAACTTGTCCAAACCTTTTTTAAACCCAGCTACACTAACCGCCTTTACTACACCCTCCGGTAACAAATTCCAGAGTTTGATTACACGTTGAGTGAAAAACTCTATTTTTTTATTAGTCTTAAATAGTTTACCCTGTAGCTTCATTGAATGTCCCCTAGTCTTTCTATATTCTGATAACGTAAACAAACAATCGATCTATGTTTACCCGTTCCACTCCGTTCATTAATTTATAGACTTCTATCATATCTCCCCTCAGCCGTCTCTTTTCCAGGTTAAAGAGCCCTAACCTTTTTAGCCTTTCTTCATAGGAGTATCCTTCCAAGCCCTTTACCATTTTGGTGGCTCTTCTCTGAACCTTTTCTAATAACGCGATATCCTTTTTAAGATACGGCGACCAGAATTACACACAATTTTCAAGATGCGGTCTCACCATGGAACGATGTAGAGGCATTATAATATCTTTTGTTTTATTTTCCATTCCTTTCCTTATGATACCTAGCATTCTATTTGCTCTCTTGGCTGCCGCTGCACACTGGGCCAAGGGTTTTAACATGTTATCCACAATGACGCCTAAATCTTTTTCCTGGATGGTGGTTCCTAATGTGGAACCTTGCATTGTGTAACCATAGTTTGAGTTGTTCTTCCCTAGGTGCATAACTTTGCACTTGTCCACATTAAATTTCATCTGCCATTTTGATGCCCAGTCTTCCAATTTATCAAGATCCTCTTGCAAGTTTCCACAATCCTCTTGGGTTATAACAACTTTAAATAGTTTTGTCATCTGCAAATTTGATAACCTCACTCGTTATTCCACTTTCCAGGTCATTTATGAATATGTCAAAAAGCAGCGGACCCAGCACAGATCCCTGGGGTACACCACTATTCACCTTTCTCCATTGGGAAAATTGGCCATTTAGCCCTACCCTCTGCTTTCTATCTTTTAACCAGTTCCTGATCCACAATAGTACACTGCCTCCTATCCCATGACTCTTTAGTTTTGCCAAAAGTCTCTCATGAGGGACCTTGTCAAAGGTGTATCTGGACTTTCAGAAAGCAATATCAACCGACTCACCTTTGTCCACCTGATTATTCACTCCTTCAAAAAAACATAACAGATTAGTAAGACAAGATCTTCCTTGCCTAAAGCCATGTTGGCTGTCTCTCATTAGTTCATGACTATCTACATGCTGAGTAATTTTATTCTTTATGATGGTTTCTATCATTTTTCCCAGTATTGACGTCAGGCTCACCGGTCTGTAGTTTTCCCGGATCACCCCTGGAACCCTTTTTAAAAATTGGTGTTACATTGGCGATCCTCCAATCTTCAGGTATTAGAGATGATTTTAATGATAGTTCACAGATTACTAATAGCAGGTCTGCAATCTCATATTTCAGTTCTTTCAATACCCTTGGATGTATACCATCCGGCCCAGGTGATTTGCTACTCTTCAGCTTATCTAATAGTTGTAATACATCTTCTCGATGTATCGATATTTCCTTCAATTCTTCCGCACCTTTAAATACCACTTCAGTCATGGGTAACATCCCTACATCTTCCTCAGTAAAGACCGAAGCAAAGAATTCGTTCAGTCTCTCCGCTGTCGCCTCTTAGTGCTCCTTTAACCCCTTTATCATCTAATGGACCAACTGACTCACAGGTTTTTTGCTACGAATGTACTTGAAAAGGTCTTTACTTCGCGTTTTTGCTTCTGCAGCAAGCTTCTTCTCAAATTCTCTCTTTGCCTGCCTTATCAATGCCTTGCATTTGACTTGCCAGTGCTTGTGCTGTTTCCAGGTTTCGTCGTTTGGCTCTTTTTTTCCATTTCCTGAAAGATGCTTTTTTGGCAACAGCCTCTCTGACCTCAACTTTAAACCATGCTGGCAGTTTTTTGGACTTCTTTCCACTTTTCTTAAAGCGTGGAATACAGCTGGTCTGGGCTTCCAAGATAGTATTTTTCAACAACAGCCAAGACTGATGTACGTCTTTAACCTTTGCAACTGCTCCTGTTAGTTTTTTCTTGACTGTTTTCCTCATTTTATCATAGTCTCTCCCTTTCGAAAGTTAAAAGGTAGTACTGTGGATTTCCTTACTATCCCTCCTCCACTAATTAAATCAAAGGCGATCATGCTATGATCACTATTGCCAAGTGGCCCCAACAACCTTATCTCTTGCACTAGATCTGGTGTTCCACTAAGGATTAGGTCTAATATGGCTTCCCCTCTGGTCGGTTCATGAACCAGCTGCTCCAAGAAGCAGTCATTTATTTCATCTAGGAACTTTATCTCCCTAGCATGTCCTGACGTGACACTGACCCAGTCGATACCGGGGTAGTTGAAATCACCCATTATTATTACTGTGCTGTAACTTGTGTTAGCTTCCTTGATTTCTTTGAGCATTTCATCATCCATTTGGTCATTCTGGCCAGGCGCTCGATAGTACACCCCCACTGCCATTGCCTTCCCCCTTTTACATGGAATTTCAATCCATATAGATTCTACAGATTTTGTTTCCTGCAAAACTTTAATCCTATACCTATGCAAATTAATTACTTTACCTATGCAAAATGAAAAAAAACTATATATAAAGAACATCTCTTACCCTCTTGCCGTTTCTTCTGCAGGAATTCAAACTCACGCTTACCTTCTTCTCGACCTATGCTTCGTCCAGAGAACACTTCCCAGTGACGTTACTGTGCTGTGAGTCACCAAAATCACGTGGGGTCACCAAAATGTTGGAGCTTTTCTGGGCTTCCCCTAATTAGGGATTTTCTATTTTTGTTTTTGGCTGTTTGTGTTCGACCCCAACATACATATACAGGACCTTAAACAAATTGCTCATGCCACTATAAAAGCATGTAAAAAGGTTTATTTATCTTATGAGGTCTGTAACATCACAAGCTTTACTTTTGTACCAATTTCAATATCAATCCACATCATTTACAAGCAAGTAAAGCACCTGATAAAAAAAAAAAAAAAAAAAAAAAAAAAAAAAAAGAGGTCCTGGGACAGAGAGAGCCTTACTCTAGTAAGATCAGCTACCATCTGTCTATCTGTTAAGATTCCTTATTCATATTTATATCTAAAAATTGCTGATAGATTTCCTCTCATTATTATTTAAAAGAAAATTTGCTTTCCTATATGTCTCTCTGTAGCATCCTATCTCCACTCTCACTTGCCTTGTCTCTGTATGCTGGCTTTTGGATCCTGTTTTTTTCCACTTGCCTTTTGCGAGTCGTGTTGCCTGTTAGATAAACTGTAAATAATGATGTTGGTCTTTGTTGTTTACGTTTTCCTTTGTGCATTCGAGAGACCCATGTAGGCCCATGTGACAGTCTTTCATTATATGTATAGTGTCCACAGATTCTCATTGTGTAAGCTCTCTGGGATAGGATATGAGGTCATTTCATTGTTCAATCTTCGCTGAATTTGCAGTTTCAGTGTGAAGAAACCAGAACAAGCTGTTTTTTTAGCAAGCTGTTTCTTAGGCCTAAGTTATAGACGTTAGCACAAGATGGATTCAACCTATAATAAAGGTACCTGAAGGGGATTCACCTTTTCCCCCCAGTCTGCTACAGTGTAAGCTGGTTATTCCGCAGCTTCTGATGAATGGGCAAGGCCATGGCTGACTTAGGGCCTTGGAGGAAGTATCCCAGGACAGTGATGGCTAACCTTTTTGAGCCCAAGTGCCCAAACTGCCGCACAAAACCAAAGAATTTCCTCAAAGTGCCAGCACGTCAATTAAAGCCTCATTTGCATAAGGTGCCTCATTTGCATAATGTTACCATACACTAACTTTTAGTAAACATGCCTCTTAATGAGTATATGGATAAAGAAAGACTAAAAGGTTTCTACATTACTATAATCCAGTACCAACCGCCAGGCACATTAGGAACTACTACAAACGCTGCCCATTTAGAACCCATAGCAAACCCGCCGTATCCTAACAGCACTACCAGGACTCACAAAGCACCATACCCTAACTATCAAAAGGCAACACTGCAAATATTAAACCAATACATTTCAGAGAACAACAATACATGACCTACTGGGGAAAGAACAAGTGGCAATGTCAAATAGGAATTATATAAACAGAATACCTCAGCTCAGTTACACATGCAGAACAGACCATCACCAAACAAGGAATCACAATTTAGAAACAGGAAGACAATAATTAAACTGGGAACCCCAAAAGCCAAACTTGGAATATACAACACTGTAGAAATAAAACTATAAATTAATTTCCTCTTGTACTAAACAAAGCGCAAAAATTAATGATGCACATTTCCCAGAGCTGACATATTCCAGTTAATAAATTCAAAATAAAGAGATATTTTTCTACCTTTTGTGCATTTTTTTTCAGTTGCAATTGTTCCAGCCACTTTCTTCTGGTTTCTTCGTGTCTTCTGCTAACTCTCCATCTGCTGTCCATTTGTCCTTTCTTCTGTCTTCTTGGTTTTTTTTTTCCATTCTCTCTCTACATCTGCTTTAACATACTAATCTTTCTCCTTTTGCTCTTTCCTCATTCCTATTTCATCTACTCAAAATTTACCCCTCCATCCTCAATCCACACTTATTCTCCCAATACCCGGCCAATTGTAGATTTTTTATCCCTCCCACACAAAATATTTTTCCCCTCTCCATTTTACTCTCCCAGCCCCATCCCATTCTAATCCTCCCCCAACACCAGCTCCCTTCTAGTTCCAGCCTCACCCAGCATCCATTCCCTTCTAGTCCCTGCATCAGCCCATTTCCAGTCCTAGCAGCCCCCCAACCCATTTCCAGTCCTAGCAACCCCCCAACCCAATACCAGTCCTAGCCCCCCCTCATCAACCCACTTCCAGTCCTAACCCCCATCAGCCTACTTCCAGTCAGCCCCCCATAGCCCATTGCCAGTCCTAACCCCATCAGCCCACAATCCATTACCAGTCCTAACCCCATCAGCCCACCTCAAGTCCTAACCCCTCCCCATCAGCCCATTTCCTGTCCTAGCCCCCCCATAGTCCATTATCAGTCCTAACCCCCCATAGCCCATTACCAGACAGCCCCCATCAGCCAACAGCCCATTAGCAGTCTTAACCCCCACATAGCCGTTTGTCATTCCTAACCCCCCCATCAGCCCATTACCAGTCCTAACCCCTCCCCATCAGCCCATTTCTTGTCCCAGCCCCCCATAGCCCATTATCAGTCCTAAACCCCCCCCATAGCCCATTACCAGTCCTAACCCCATCAGACCACCTCCAGTGTTAACCCATTAGCCCATTTCCAGTCCTAACCCCACCCAACAGCCCACCTCGTCCTAACCCCTCCCCATCAGCCCATTTCCTGTCCTAGCCCCCCATAGCCCATTACCAGTCCTAACCCCACCCAACAGCCCACCTCGTCCTAACCCCTCCCCATCAGCCCATTTCCTGTCCTAGCCCCCCATAGCCCATTACCAGTCCTAAGCCCCCATCAACCCACTTCCAGTCCTAATCCCATCAGCCCATATAGACTTAGCTCCCCCATAGCCCATCACCACTCCTAACCTCCCCCAGCCCATCACCACTCCTAACCCCCCCATCAGCCCATTTCCTGTCCTAGCCCCCCCAACAGCCCACAGCCATTACCACTCCTAACCCCCCCAGCCCATCACCAGTCCTAACCCCCCAACAGCCCACAGCCATTACCACTCCTAACCCCCCAACAGCCCATCACCACTCCTAACCCCCCCAGCCCATCACCACTCCTAACCCCATCAGCCCATTTCCTGTCCTAGCCCCCCCAGCCCATCACCAGTCCTAACCCAACTGCCCACAGCCATTACCACGCCTACCCCCCCCAGCCCATCACCACTCCTAACCCCCCCCCCCAGCGAAATTTTTTTTACAAAGAAAGCTGCTGGGGCCGGGGACGCCGCGGCAGAATCGAGTGTGCCGCGGGTCCCCCCCGCCCAGCAGAGCCTGCCCTCCGTCCCCGGTATCACCTCTCTCAGCTGCCTCCAGTCACACGCGCCGGCTTTCAGAGCGCGAGGGGAGTTTCTCCCTCGCTGCTCTGTTAAGCCCCCACGGGCTTAACAGAGCAGCGAGGGAGAAACTCTTCCCTCGCGCTCTGAAAGCCGGCGCGTGTGACTGGAGGCAGCTGAGAGAGGTGATACCGGGGACGGAGGGCAGGCTCTGCTGGGCGGGGGGGCCCCGCGGCACACTCGATTCTGCCGCGGCAGCCCCGGCAGCTTTTTTTTTTTTAAATGCCGCATATCTTGATTGCGGACCTTCCCACATGCCAGCTGCAAGGCCTTCGCGTGCCACAGCTGGCACGCGTGCCATAGGTTCGCCATCACTGTCCTAGGACATCCAGCACTTGTTCATCTTTGGCCTCCATTAGGCTTAGGGCTGACGCCACCTTCCTGAAGAATTTCAGATAGGTGAGGTCCTCTGGAAGGTTTATAGTAATTGAGTCCTCTCCATCATTGGATGGCAGATCTGAGCCGGGGGATTCTTTGGAGGCTGTGGACCTTATGGGAAATGGGTCCACGATTTCCCCATCGCTGACCTTGACAGGGGATCTTTGGTAAGAGATGGAGATCTAGATGGAGTCCGGGGTAAACTAGTGGAGGCCGCCAGAGGAGCCCAGGTTGACACTGGCAGGTCTGCGCTCAACCACTGGGGGGGCAGTCTGCTTGACCAGGCGTGAGAGTTGTTCAATAACGGTGGCAGAGTTGTCCCTGGAGGAAGATGCTTTGCTATACCTGCAGGGGAAGCTGTTGCCAGAGCCACCTTTTTCCCCAGCGATTCCAGCCATCTTCACTAGAGCTGGTGGGAGATCTGCTGCGATGAGAAGTGAGCTTGTCCCTTGTTCTGTGCCTGCTGTGCTTGGAGCTGCGCTACCTGTTCCCCCCCCCCCCCCCAAGCGATGCCTGCATGAATGGCAATCTTCGGGGCTGCTGTCTCCCTCACGCCGACAGGGATTCCCTTTCTCGGCAGTGGGGGGTCCGGCTTTTAGCACAGTGGTCTGTGCGCTGTGGGGAAGCCTCCTGGCGTTGTGAGGTGTCGGCACGATGCAGACTCACCGATTGGCTGTTCCTGCCACCAATGAACCGGGGGTGGAGCTAGATCACACATTGCCAGCACCATTTTGAAAAGGCTGTGGCTGCCCTGCCAGACTCCTGTTGGCTCTGGAGGGCAGAAAGTCATGCAGGCTGTTTGCCGGGGGCAGTGGCTAAGTGAGGCACATCCCGGGAAGGCGAACTCAACTGCAGAGGGTACCAGAGGCAGCCGAAGGCACTGTGGAGGACAAACTCCTGGAGAGCATGGCCCCTGCTCTTGCATGCTCTTGGCAACATGCAGGAGCACTTAGAGCAGTCCTGCACCTGGTGATCCAGATCCAGACATCTGATGCAGCAGTCATGTGTGTCCGTAGCATTCATCTTCCCACATTGTGGGCACTTCTTGAAGCCAGGTTTGGGGATCTTCTGGTAAGATTCTTAAGGAGACAAGGAGAGGCAAGGCAGAAGAAATCAAACTGGCTGGGCTAGGGGCAGGCCACGGAAGTGGGGTCATCTACCTGCTCAGAAATCTGAGCTCTGGAGAGCACTTCCGTAGATGGCACCTCCTAAAGGACGGCACCTGGTGTGGCTGACGCTTCCTGCTTGTCCATAGAGAACCCGGTACAGATAAGTAACATCACTATTTAGAGAATGTAGAAAATTCATCCATCTTCTGGAGACAAAAATACTGAAGAGACCTCTGGTAACAGAGGTGGATAGATGCATGGAACTGATGTCACAAAGAGTAAATTAGACTTACCTGCTAATTGTTGTTCCTTGCGGAACTCTAGTCCAGGCCCGGAACCATAGAGTTGTGAACCTCTACCAGCAGCTTTGGAGACTGAACATCTTCATCTCTTTGATCATCCAGCTATATGCAGCCCCAAGGACCGCCCACACATCAGTACCTATTAACAAAGCATACTAAGCAGAGCAACAAATAAGTAGATATAACACAGTGGAAAAAAGGATCCTGACCCTAAAAGTTCCCACTACTAGCAAATTGTTTTTTTTTTCCAAATTGCGTAAGAACAACCTCCCGCCTACGGGAAGGCGGACAAGAACGGCTGTGGCGACCCTTGTGCAAAACGCATGCAACAAGAGACGCCACCGCTCACCCCCAAGATTTGACCCCGAAAGGAAACTAAGGCGTGCTGCAAGCAGAGGAGCTCGGACCGAAAGTATAGAGAACAAAAACCCTGGCAGACTCCTATAATGAATGTACCTTCTTGGCTGGCAGCGAGAACAGATAGACAGGGAGGGATCCGGGACTGGACTAGAGTTCCGCAAGGAACAACAATTAGCAGGTAAGTCTAATTTACTCTTCCTTAACGTCCCTCTAGTCCAGTCCCAGACCCATAGAGTATGTAACAGAGCAGTAAATCTCAACGGGAGGGCCGCGCTAGTCCAGGCAGAAGCACCCAAGACCCAAACCGCGCATCCGCCACCGCCTGCACATCCAGACGATAGTGCTTAGCAAAGGTGTGCAAGGACAACCACGTGGCCGCCCAACAAATATCCACCGCCGGTACCAAGCTAACTTCTGCCCAAGACGCCGCCTGCACTCTAGTCGAGTGAGCCCAAAGCTCGGCAGGAACCATCCTGCCGTGTAAAAGGTATGCCGACGAAATCGCCTCTTTCAACCAGCGGGAAATGGAAGACTTAGACGCCGCTTCCCCCTTGCGCGGACCGCCAAATGCGACAAATAGGCGATCGGACTTAAAAAAGGCCACCGTTTCCCTCAAATACCGACGAAGAGCTCGACGGACATTTAACACGTGCAAGGAGTTATCCGCGTGCTTGCCCCGTTCCTTGGCAAACACCGGGAGAGACACCACCTGATTCATGTGAAACACCGAAACTACCTTAGGCAAAAACACGGGAACCGGTCGCAATACCACCTTGGCGGCAGAGAAAGACAGATAGGGTTCCCTATACGAAAGAGCCTGCAACTCCGAGATCCTGCGAGCTGACGAGATCGCTACCAGAAACACCGTTTTCATCATCAAGTCCTTCAATGAAGCTTGCGCCAAGGGTTCAAACGGCGAAGCCACCAGAGACCTCAACACCAAAATCAAGTCCCACGAGGACACATAAGCAACACCGCTCGCAAGAAGCGCTTCACGTCCGCATGGGACCCCAATAACTGGCCCTGAACCTTGCCTTGAAAACACGCAAGAGCTGCAAGTTGTACCCTCAACGAACTGGCCGCCAGGCCCTTGTCCACCCCTGCTTGCAAGGAGTGGATCTGAGGAACGGAGGTCCGCAAAGGCCGCAACTCACGAGCCGCACACCAGCTCTCAAAAATACACCAGACCTGGACATACGCTAGCGACGTAGACCGATGCCGCGCCCACAACAAGGTAGCAATGACCTCCAGAGAATAACCTTTGGCTCTCATTCGCGCCCTCTCAATAGCCATGCCGTAAGCAAGAATCGAGCCACCTGAGGCATGTGCAGCGGCCCCTGCACAAGGAGATCCAGCCGAGGAGGAAGGAGCCATGGATCGGCCACACTCAACCGCACCAGGGCAATCAGAACCACGGGACCCGGATGCCGCTCGATCCGCTGTACCAGGCGACCCAGCAGAGCCCACGGAGAAAAGACAGAGCAGCCCGTACCTTGGCCACCTTTGTGCCAATGCATCAAGGCCTTCCGACATGCGTTCCCGACGCCTGCCTGGCGATTTATGTAGGCTACCATGGAGGCATTGTCGGATAGCACCCTGACCGCCGCTCCCTGCAGCCAAGGCTGAAACGCTGTCAGAGCCAACCACACGGCTCATTTCCAGTCGGTTGATGGACCACTGGCCCTGAGCAATCTGGCCCTCACAATGAGCCCCCCAGCCGCTCAAACTGGCATCCATCATCAGCAGACGCCAGATGGGAGACTCCAAGGGCACACTGTTCGCCAGAGAATGCCAACGCAACCACCAGCGAAAGCTGCGCCGAACCTCCAAGGGGCAAACTAACTGACGAGCTAGCGAGTCAGACTGATGACACCATCGACACAGCAGCGCTTGCTGCAGCGGCCGCATGTGCACCCTTGCCCACAGAACTACCTCGATGGTTGATGCCATCGTGCCGAGAAGCTGAAGGTATTGCCAAGCCGAGGACGCCCCTCTTGCTAGAAACTGCTCCACCAGCCGCCTCAGGGCCCGCGCTCTGTGCACTGGGAGGAAAACCTTCCCGTTGCCGGTCTCGAAACGCACCCCCAAATACTCCAAGGTCTGCGAGGGAAGGCGGCTGCTCTTCGCCCGATTGACCACCCAACCTAACGACTGCAAAACCTGTACGACCCACGCCGTTGCCCGGAGACTCTCCTCCCTCGACTTCGCCTGGGATCAACCAGTCGTCGAGATAAGGTATGCACGAGGACACCCTCCTTCCGCAGGAACGCCGCTACCACCACCATGATCTTCGTGAAGACCCGTGGCGCAGTCGCTAGGCCGAAGGGCATGGCTTGAAACTGAAAATGGCCCATTGGCAGCGCAAACCACAGAAATCTTTAATGTTCCCGGCGAATGGGAATGTGCAAATAGGCCTCCGTAAGGTCTAGGGACGTTAGGAATTCCCCCTCGTGGACCGCCGCTATGACCGAGCGCAGCGTTTCCATGCAAAAAATGCGACACCCGGAGGCACCGATTCACTCTTTAAATCCAGGATTGGTCGAAAGGTGCCCTCCTTTTTCGGCACGACGAAGTAGATGGAGTATCGACCGGACCCTAACTGCCCCTCCAGCACGGGGACGACCGCCCGGAACCGAAGCAGCCGGGAAAGTGTATCAGATACGACTCGTCGTTTCCAGGGAGCGCTGCACGGGGACATAACAAAGGAATCGAGCACCAGTCGATGTAGCTCGAGCGCATATCCCTCTCGTATCACTTCTAACACCCACCGATCGGATGTGATAGCGGCCCAGGCAGGGTAGAAATCCCACAGTCTGCCCCCTACGGGAATCACCGCCACCGGAGCCGGCCTCGCTTCATTGCGACTTTTTGGGGACCTGCACCTGGAAGGAGCCAAAACTTCTACCTGCCCCCGAAATCCGCAGAAACTCTGTCCGCGCCCCAGATATCTGGAACGCTGGGACTGACCAAAGCGGGAGGCACGAAACCTCCGAAAGGACTGCTGAGACCCCTGGAAGGTGAAGGTCGGCTTCCCCTGCTTGGGCTTATCCTCCGGAAGCCGACCCCCCTTAGAATCCCCGAGATCTTTTACCAACCTATCCAAGTCCTCTCCAAATAAACTGCCTGCCCTTAAACGGCAGCTTACTAAGGCGAGCTTTAGAAGAGCCATCAGCCGCCCAATTGCGTAACCAAAGAGAACGACGCGCCGTTAGCTAACCCCCTAATGAGGTCATAGTGGATATCCGCCAAATAAGCAGTACCCGACTCCAATCTGGACGCCACGGCCTCTTGTTCCGCCGACTGGGGCCCCTGGAACTGTTGAGACCAGCGGAGGCAGCCGCACGCCACCCAGGCCCCAGCCACCACCGCCTGCATTGACAGGGCAGCAACATCAAACGCCTGTCTCAACAAGCTATCAACTTTCCGATCCTGCGGGTCCTTCAACGCCACAGCACCTTCCACCGGGATAGTAGTCCATTTAGTAACCACGGAAACTGCCACGTCCACCTTCGGCGAACAAAAGAGCTCTCTATCAGCCTCCGACAGAGGATACAACTTAGGCAACAGTCTAGCCCCACGCAAAGCGGACTCTGGACTGTTCCACTCCTCCTGGATCATAGCTTTAAAAACCCTATGGAGCGGAAAGACTCTGTGGGAAGTGCACACCGCCTGCATGAAGGGATCCTCCAACTTGTCCTCCGCAGTGGCATCTTCCACGGGTATGTTCAATACCTTGAGGGTTTCGGCAATCAGTGCCGGAAGTTCCTCTTTACGAAATACACACACTATTCTACTACTCTGCTCGTCGTCCAACAACTCGCCGTCTTCTAAATCCTCCACAGACTCCAGCTCGAGCGCCTCCCCCAGCCCCTCGTCCCCAGGAGGCGCAGAATCCGCAATACTCGGGGGCCGGCTCTTCTTTTGTGGACCAGTGTCTCCCTCCACTGAAAGTGGACACTTTAGCCCACGGCGGGGCAGGACCGAGCCTCCCCCCGCCGGCTGCAAGAGAGCCAGAGCCTCCTGCATGAGAGAGAAAAAGGCGGGTGGAACTCCCTGGGATCCCTCCTGGACGCCCCCCGCCAACAGGCGCTCCGGCACCGCAGAAATCCCCGGACCAAGGACCGTCTCTGCCTGCTCTGATGTCCCTTCTGTAGATACAGGTGGGAGATCTGCACTGGAGCCCTCCAGAGGATCCTCCATGCCAGCACCCACAGCAGAACAAGTGGCACAGACTCGGGCTTCCAAATTACTACTTCTACGAATGCCACAGACCAGACACCGAGGACTAGGAGGCATGGCTATGCACACAGCCCTTTGCCAGCAAAGCAGGAACACCTTGCTGAAGCAAACAGAGCAGAAAAAAAATCGTGAGTTTAAAAGTGCTCAAAAACGCTCCAAATTGCAGGATTAGATAGAGCTGGAGTCAATTAGCTGATATCTGACCAAGAAATGCAAAAACGAAGCTCCTATCCCTAAAAAAGAACACGAAGAAAAACAACTTTGAAAAAAATCCAAAATGGCCACCAGACCAGATCCCGCCAAAAAAAGGACCAGAAAAAATACCCAAAAGGTCTAAAACACTCCCCAGAGCTGATTCCAGGCCACCCCAAGGCCTCCACCACTGCCTTTAGAAAGAAAAAGCTTCAAACTCTACTCACCCACACACAGGAGTGGAGGGGGGGGGGGGGTGTCAAAACACTGAGAGTGCTGTCCAGCGTGCCTGTCACAAGCTCCGAGTAGCAGTTATCAGAGTCAATAACAGAGTAATAACCGCTCAGGGCAACTCGGGGAACCCCTAAATCAGTCAGGGGACCCTCAGAGCCTACTGCTGTATTCAATTGCTGCCTGTAATTGTCTTCAACCTTCTCCTCACCCACCAAGGGGGTTCGGTAGAAAGGAAACCTGTGTCCTGTGCAGCTCCCCTGCTTGTTTGATCTATGGGGAGACTGACAGAGAGAGACAGAGAAAAAAAAACAGATTAGAGAAAGACAGAAGGGACACAGTCAAAGATTTCCTCCACAGCAGCAGCCCAGCACCTAAATCTAGAAAATAATAAAACACTAAAGCTCTGCTTATTTGTTCCTAAGGAGCCCAGTTCTGGGCTCTGACTTCCAAGCTGCTTGGAGACTGAGATACTGATGTGTGGGCGGTCCTTGGGGCTGCATATAGCTGGATGATCAAAGAGATGAAGATGTTCAGTCTCCAAAGCTGCTGGTGGAGGTTCATAACTCTATGGTTCCGGGACTGGACTAGAGGGACGCTAAGGAACCTGGGCTTTTCATTTGTTCTTTGTCTCCAATCTGCTGAACACAAACCACTTGTCTGGACTGGTCTAACAGGACAATATGGAAACTATGTTACTGAATATAATTTCTCTCAAAACACAAGGCCAGGTTTCATATGTTCAAAGTATATTTGTGGCATTGAAAACATACATAACAGAATAATCAATGGCACTACTACTTAAAACGATTTTATGTGGTTATATTTGTATACCGCTTCTGTTTACATCACATTAAAATTTTGTCACAGTAAACATTTTCTTACAATGATTAAAGAATCTACATCTGGCTTTTGGTGATTAGAAATTAAACAGTTTAGGGTATTTACAGTTGCATTTATGCATTTGGTTTGTACAGCTTGAATCATTTAGAGATTAATTTATACATTGTGCACTATTTACAGTGATTTATTTAGTTTCATTTAAACTAATTACTGTTTGTTTAGTCAAGTTCTTTGTGGCATTTTTGTGGTACACTGAGCAAATGGTTTCTTTCTGTTTTAAGTTATGTTTTAGTATTCTTGGAAAAGGTAGGTTTCTAGTTTTTTTTTTCTGAAATCTTGCAGGTCGTTTGCTTAGTGTAGCTTATTCCATTGCATGGGCACTATGTAGGTGAAAGCTGTTACTCGTAGAGGTCTTAGCTGGGCGGATGGAGGGTGGAACATGTAGGGTGTTTAGGTTGTGTGTTCTTCTGCTTCTGTTAAGTGGTTGCGTTGTGATAAGCATGGAGATGAAGGATGGTGCTATGTTGTGTATCAGTTTGAAAGTGGTTACTATTATTTTGTATCTTATAGGGGCAGCAATAGGAAGCCAGTTAATTCTATTAGTATTGGTGTGATGTGGTCAAATAGTTGTTTCTTCATTATGATCCTGGCTGTGACATTTTGCACCAGTTGAAGTACGTTGAAGAATTTTTTTGGTAGTCCTTAGAGCAGCGGTTCTCAACCTGTGGGTCGCCACAGGATTTAGCGGGGGTCGCTTAGCCTCCACCAAGTTTTTAAAAAAAAATTAAGATGTGCACAAGTTGCTGCCGAGTCCGCTTCTCGGCGGCAGCAGCAAACTCTGGCAAACTCACCGCCTTCTTCTGCAGCCACGGCTCCCTGCCTCTTAGGGAACCACGGCTGTACTTGTAAAATCGTTGCGGAGCCCTTCCTGTCTCGACGGGCTCCGTGCAGCATTGTCCCGCCTCCAAAGGAAGTGGTAAACAACTTCCTTTGGAGGCGGGACAATGCTGCATGGAGCCCATCGAGACAGGAATGGCTCCGCAATGATTTTACAGGTACAGCCGCGGTTCCCTAAGAGGCAGAGAGCCGCGGCTGCATTAGAAGGGAGGCAGACAACCTGCAACACGGCTGACATCGACAGAGGGGGGCTGACATCGACCGATGGAAGGATTGGGCTGACAGGGAGGGAGGGAGGGGGCTGACATGGACAGATGGAAGGATGGGGGCTGACATGGAGGGAGGGGGCTGATATGGATGGATGGAGGGAGGGGGCTGACATGGACAGATGGAAGGATGGGGCTGACATGGAGGGAGGGGGGCTGACATGGACAGATGGAAGGATGGGGCTGACATGGAGGGAGGGGGCTGATATGGATGGATGGATGGAGGGAGGGGGCTGACATGGACAGATGGAAGGATGGGGGCTGACAGGGAGGGATGGGGGCTGACAGGGAGGGATGGAGGGAGGGGGCTGACATGGACGGATGGAGGGAGGGGGCTGACATGGACGGATGGAAGGATGGGGGCTGACATGGAGGGATGGATGGAGGGGGCTGACATGGACGGGGGGGCTGACATGGAGGGATGGATGGAGGGAGGGGGGCTGACATGGACGGACGGAAGGATGGGGGCTGACATGGAGGGATGGATGGAGGGAGGGGGGCTGACATGGACGGATGGGGGCTGACGGAGGGAGGGGACTGACAGGGAGGGAGGGATGGGGGCTGATATGGATGGATGGAGGGAGGGGGCTTACAGGGAGGGAGGGAGGGATGGGGGCTGATATGGATGGATGGAGGCTGATATGGATGGAGGGAGGGGGGCTGACATGGACGGATGGATGGAGGGAGGGGGGCTGACATGGACAGATGGAAGGATGGTGGCTGACAGGGAGGGAGGGATGGGGGCTGACAGGGAGGGAGGGGGGCTGACATGGAGGGAGGGATGGAGGGAGGGGGGCTGACATGGAGGGAGGGGGGCTGACATGGAAGGATGGGGGCTGACATGGAGGGAGGGGGCTGATATGGATGGATGGAGGGAGGGGGGCTGACATGGAGGGAGTAGGCTGGCATGGACAAAGGGGAGAGACATGGGGACATACTGGACAGACGGGATAAATGCTGGACAGAGGCGAGAGACAGTGCGGGTTAGGATTATAATGGGCTGATGGGGGTGCTAGCACTGGTAATGGGCAGATGGGGGGGCTACGAATGGTAATGGGTTGATTAGGGAAGGCTAGGACTGGGAATGGACTTATCAAGGGGGGTAGGATTGGTAATGGACTGATGGGGGTCTAGCATTGGAAATGAGCTGATCAGTGAGGTTAGGACTGGAAATGGGCTGATTAGGGGAGCCTAGCACTGGTAATGGGGTTGAGGGGGATTAGCACTAGAAGTGAGCTGATGGGGGGTAGGACTGGTATTGGGCTGATTAGGGGGGGGGGGGTAGGACTGGTAATGGGGTTGAGGGGGATTAGCACTAGAAGTGAGCTGATTAGGGGGCTTTGACTGGGAATGGGCTGATTGTGGGGAGGGGAGGATAGAGCTGCTGACCCTGGAAGAAAACTGGGGGCTAAGGCTACAAGTGGGCTGATACAAGGGGATGGGAGCATGGAACTGAAAGGGAGTGGATCTGAGAGGGGCTGCCATGGTATTTGTACTAGAAGGGACTGATCAGTGGGGAAGGAGGGGGACTGGAAGGGAATGGACACCAGTGGCAGTCATGGGAATGCAAGTTGACATTGGAAAGTACTGGGAGTGAGGACTGGAAAGGGGCTGATACTGGGGAGGGTTACTGGGACTGGAAATAGGCTGATGGAAAGAAGTGAAGAAAACAAAAGAGATAAGAACTGGCAGATGGACCATAGACCACAGAAAGAGAGCTAAGAGAAGACAGGAAAGCAGAAGCCTCAGATCGGGACCAGCATGATCAGAGAATAAATTGGTCAGACAACAAAGGTAGAAAAAATAATTTTATTTCATATTAGTGATTTGACTACAAAATCATCATAATTTTGAAATCAAATATTGTTACTTGTTGTTTTGATTATTTAAATAAGTATTTTATAAATAAAAACATATTGCAAAGGCCTATAATATATTAATAATTCAACAAATGATTACAGCGACAATGCGTTAACGGTAAAGGAAGAGAGACGCATTTGATTTTATCATTGGGGGTCACCACAAGTTGACCAACGGTAAAAGGGGTCACGGTACAAAAAAGGTTGAGAACCACTGCCTTAGAGGATGGCGTTGCAGTAGTCTAAGTGAGGTGTGATTAGCACTTGACCTACTGTTCTGAAGTCAGATTGCTCAAATGGCGTTGCAGTAGTCTAAGTGAGGTGTGATTAGCACTTGACCTACTGTTCTGAAGTCAGATTGCTCAATGATATTGCATAGAAGTTGGAGGATTCTTAGTTTGTGGAATATTACCTGATTCAGTAGTCTTAGAAGTAACATTCAACAAAAACATCAAAATGGAAAAACACCTAGGTATTTTCTCTCATCCTTGATGTGATATGAGTTATTGTTCATGGTGAGAGTTGAGAGGGGGGGGGTTTGAAATCTTGGTTTTTAGAGATAAACATTACTTCAGTTTTCTTACTGTTTATGGACATGTTTTGTTGAAACCATGTTTGCGCATCCTTGAGGCATTCTTCCAGATAGTCATAGTTCAGGTTGTCCGAGTCCAATCAAGAATATAGCATTATGTCATCTGCATAAATGTGGTAATTGATCTTGTTTCTGAAAAATCTTACAGATGGGTTTCATGTAAATGCTGAACAACAGGTAGAACAATGCAGAGCCTTGTGATATTCCCTGTTTGTGGGAAAGCCTCTGAAATTTCTTGATTGAAGAGAACTTGTTGCATTCAGTTGGAGATGTAGGATCTGAACCATTTTAGGGGGGTTCCTTTTATTCCTATGGTCTCCAGTCTGTTGATGAGGGTCTTATTGAATGCCACAGATATATCTACAAATACTTTTATGCCTTCTATGCCTTTATAAATTTTATCAAGAAGCACTAGCAGTAGGGTTTCCACCCCATGATATTGGCGGAAACCATATTGATGGTCGTCAAGTGCATTACTGGCATCGATGTGATCTTGTAGTTGCTGCTGGGCTGCTTTTTTGATGGTCTTGGCCAGGAATGATATGCTTGAGATGGGCCAGTATGAGGATGAGTCATCCTTCTTGAGCATTTTGTTTTTTAGAATTGGTCTTATGAGGGATCTTTTGAGCTCCATAGGCATGGTTCCCTTTTGTAGCGATTGGTTCACTATGTGATTTATGTGGTGTGCTAATTCTTTTGTGGCCTTGATCCAAGCTGCTGGACAACGGTCTAATGGGGATGTAGTGGAGTTCAGGCTTGTGATTATGCTTATTTGTTTGGACTCAATGGTATGGAAGTAGTCCCATTCCTCGTTGTTGTCCACTGTAGTTGTAATTGGGTGTGGGGTGTAGATCATGGTCTGATATTGGTTGGGGTTTCTTGTTGGTGGTGGGTTGAGTTTGCTGGCATAGTGGTCAGCTAATGTTTGTGCATTTATAGCATTGTTGGGGGCCATCATCCTGGGTAGTATTGGTCAGGGATTTGACAAGTTCAAATAGTTCCCTTGGTCTGTTTAGCGCTTTGAGTATTTTGGTATGATGTTGCTTTGCAGTATTGATTTCTTCTTTGTATTTAGTAAGACAAAACATATTCAAGTTTTGCATTCTGGGTTTTTGATTTTCTCCATTCCTTTTCAATTTTCCTGAGGTCTTTCTTCATTTTATGTAATGTTGTTGACCAGGTACCCTGATCTGCTGCAGGTAGTAGAGTAAGGTTAGCTGGTCCCATACTGTACACTGGCACCTGTGGGAGGAAAGCACAAGCATTAGACCTTCAAATACCTCAGACTTACATTTCCAGGGTGCCATGCAACTGTTGGTTTCAAAGAGTATCAGACAGTAACAGTATCAGACCAGTGTTGGTTACTCTTATCCTTAGTTTCACAGCAGTGCCTCATCCCCACCCCCCAGTCAGGAAAATCATACCTCGACAGCTCCACATGGCTCATCTCTAGGTGCTAAAAGAGAAGAAAATAGCTAGAATATATCAGAGCAACAACTACAGTTTCCAGAATCCCCAAGCAAACAGTCCCATCAGACAGTCCTTTCTAGACCAAGTTCTCCTCCTCTCCCACAGCCAGTACCAGTGGGTTCACCTTTTCAGGTTCTGGTATTGGACAGTTAGTAAGACATGTACTATTTTCATCCTCAGGACTGCTAAGATTGCTTCTTAGACAGGATTATGGTTTATACAAGGACTAAGGTAAATAAGCTAGAATTTACCAAGTCACAAAACTCCAAAATAGAAGTAAAACACAAATGCAATTTCTTACCCACAGCGCTGGCAGTATAGCTGAAACGCATCACATTCATCTGCAAACAAGGGACATCAGCTAAGACATTCCAGGCTATTTAAAGCATTACACAAAGTGCCCAGGCAGTAGGCACTCAATATGAGTAAAACAGCACAGCTCCCCTTCTCTGCTTTAAAGCAGTACCAGAGGCTCAGATATGTACCATTCAGTCATGAGACATCAGACTGGGGCGGTAATCAACTCATCACTGCATAGGTGTGCTTGCATAGACCCTAATCTGAACCCCCAAGACTAACCATGATCACATCTTATCCAACCTACTCACTTAAGCAGCTACACACAACTCCCATTTCATTAGAAAGATAATTTGGGGACAGTTTGGTGTCAAGTATTATGCCCTGCTATTCAAGAGCTGTATTGAACAGTGCATCCAATATCCCCAGTCTTAGCATCTGCTAGGGGAGGGTTTTCAGCTATGTAAAACAGTAACACCCAGTGACCTCAATGCTGTAATGTGATAAAGCTCTGTCTTTCCAATTATCATAAACCAAGGACAACCCAACACAGGCCATGTAAAAAGCAAGATGATATGTCAGATCATGATCCCAGTCTAAGATGTGATATTTGGAAAGACAGCTTTATTTATCATAAACCAGGGACAACCCAACACAGGCCGTGTATCGATAACCTTCGTCAGAGGTTAATCTGGCAAAACTCTGCTTTATGTTGGAGTTTACAAGACCTATATATGAGCTAACAAAGCAGAGTTTTGCCAGATTAACCTCTGACGAAGGTTATCGATACACGGCCTGTGTTGGGTTGTCCCTGGTTTATGATAAATAAAGCTGTCTTTCCAAATATCACATCTTAGACTGGGATCATGATCTGACATGACATCTTGCTTTTTGTGGTGGACTCAATGCTGCAATGTGCACTGTTGAAAGGGTCTTCAGATTTGACACAGCAGACTAGGCTAAATTGAAAGGATATAAAATTAAGAAAGCAAACCCTGGCTAGTTTAAATGCATGCCCATGGTGCTATAGTCCAACATTTGGGATAAGCTGGAAAGCAAGGTTACTTAGCTGTAATGGGGGTTCTCCATGGACAGCAGGCTCAGTCACACCTGATGTCATCTGATGGTGCTAAGAACATTAGTGTTTTCCAGAGTCCAGAAAGAAAGACCTTTGAGCATGTGCCAATTGGTCCTACCACCTGGCCCACCCCTACCTAGCCCAGAGTATCCCTAGCTGTAGTCTTGCTACTAGGAAGGTGGGTGGGTGCCTTGTTCACGAGTTGTGAGACAGACCTCATCTAGGAACAGCCATTACAAGTAACCTTGGACAAGCTGGATGCATCAGCCACACCTGGTATCTCCCAAGCTGTGCTGCTGGCACCTGCTGTGGTAGACAGAAGGACAGACATTGGATGTACACCATGATAAGTGTCAGAGGAGGCAGTTTATTAATATAAAACTTTCAACACGGATCAGAACTGTGGACAATGTGCTTATAACTTCAGAACTGGAAGTGCAACAAATGAGTAGAACTCAGCAAATATGCTCCTGAAGCTAAGTTGCACAATTGTGTAGACAAGGTACACAGCAACTCAAAATTGCATGAAGACTCTGCGGCACAGGAGTGTGACTGATCAACAAATGGGTCTCAGTCATTGGGTGCACAAAGTGCGACAGGCAGTTGTGGCTTGGCAGAGTCCAGCACTGTCCGCCTGCTCTTTCAGGACTAGAAAATACTGTCTCTGGAAGGTGTGAATGGTAGACCAGGTGGCAGCTCTGCAGATGTCTGGTACCATTATAGGAGCATAGGTTGGTAATGGTGGCTATCGCCTGAAGCTGATGGGGGCCTTGATCTTGTCCCAGATCTGCACCCCTGCCCAATTGGCCTATGTGATTATGTCGAGGTCCCAGGGCAGCAGCCGGGGGCACACTGGTGTCATGGGTTATTCAGGCCTTTCATTAATCAGGCAATCAGCGAGAGGGTGGCAATGGAGTTTTGCACTTGTGGAAAGCAACGATGGCAGAGAGGTGGACTAATGGACTGCATCTTGAGGCCACTGTTGAAGAGGGTGCTTAGGTATTGTACTTGAGGAACTGGGGCAGGAAACCAGGTCTAGGTCATTTGCGAGGTGCTAGGTGCTGTAGCGTTTCCACTTCAAACCTTAGGATTTTGATGAAGTGCTCTACTTCTGTGGACAGGCAGAACGATGCTAGGGTGTGCCTCTCAACCTCCAGGCTGTCAAGGTGAGGGCCTGTAGATTGGGGTATAGGACAGCCCCTTGATCATGTGTGACGAGGGCCAGCTTGAGGGGAAGGCATACCAGTGGCTCCAGGGCGAGGCAGTGGAGATAACAGAACAGCAAAAACTGATTCATATCGTCCAATTTCAAGTATACCCCTTCTAGCCAAAATCATCGAGAAGGTGGTACAAATCCAATTGCAACAGCATATAGATACCTCAGCTCCTCTCGATCCCTGCCAACACGGATTCCGTGAATCACATGGCATAGAAACCCTTCTCACACTACTCATCAACACCTTATCAAGAGGGATTGACAAAATTGAAAATGGATTCCTCCTCATCTTCCTTGACATCTCAGCAGCTTTTGACTCGGTTAACCATGTACAACTTCTTCACCGTCTTAAAGAAAAGGGAGTCCAGGAATCAGCTTGGGAATGGTGTAGATCCTACCTAAACAACCGCTGGCAACAGGTGTGGATAGGAGCTTCAACCTCTGATCCTTTCCAGCAACAGGGTGTACCCCAGGGATCCTCTTTATCAGCTCTTCTATTTAACATATATATTCAACCAATCTGTGAAATCATCAAATCATTTAACACCTCCAGCTTGATCTACGCAGATGACATACTGATATTCACGCCAATAAAAATTAATGCCCCCGACTTCTCCCCAATTATCGCCTGTTTCAACGCGATTACAGATTGGCTCCTATCCCAGAACCTGCGAATAAACTTCAAGAAAACGGAAGTCCTATTCGTAACTAGGAATAAGAAATTCTCCCCACCCGCAACTTTGAAGGTGAGAGATGCGGAATTACCATGTAAATCATCAATTCGCTACCTGGGAGTAACCATCGACCAAGAACTGACCTTCAAAGATCACATAAAGCAGACCGTTAAATCCATTTACTATAAATTGAGAACACTGAAACCCTTAAGACCACTACTCGCCTCCAATGACTTCCGAACAATCTTCCAAGCCCTTATAACACCTCATTTCGACTATGCCAATGTCATCCTGCATGGTCTACCCAAGAGCATCCTCAACCCACTCCAATTGGCGATGAACTCAGCAGCCCGCATCCTCTGCGGTACTTCCAGTAGAGACCACATCACCCCCATACTAACAGAGCTTCACTGGTTACCCCTAGCACTTCTGCTATCCTTTAAAGCAATTAATCAAATAGCCCCACCTTCCCTCTCATCACTTATCATCAACACCCCCACGAACAGACTGAGAAGATCCGCAGCCGCCAATACTCTTGTCATACCAAAGGAGTACACTAAATGTAACCAAACAACCAGAGACAGGGCCTTCACCTTATTCGCTCCAACTTGCTGGAATAATCTCCCTCCTCATATCCGATCAATAAAAGACCTCTCTCAATTTAGAAAGGCCCTCAAACACTACCTATTCTGTCATCATCTTTTAGGCCCTAACCCTACACCTCCTCCCCCCATCTCACAAATCACTCACACAGCCTCTGACATTCCAACAACATAGTCATAACAGAACACGACCTAGACGCTCTGCACACCCAAAGTTACGACCCAATTTAACTGTAAATTTCCAGAGGTAATATATCTTTCTGTATATAGCTTGTATATAGTTTACCATGTTGTCTCCAAGTTACTGACCCTGTTATAATGTAAGCAAAAGACCCTGTTATAATGTAAGCAAAGGACTGTTCTAATGCGAAATTTGTTATCTGTAAACCGCGCTGATACCAAAGAGCGCGGTATATAAAAACTGTAAAATAAATAAATAAATAAACAAACTACATCTACCTCAGCCAGTGTGGCACAAAGAAGATGGCATGGGCCCTATCCTGAACTATCTACTAGAGGTATTTGAGATAAGCAGGGTTTTGTTGGGGGGGGGGGGGGAGAGAAGGGGGTGAAGTAGAGTATACTAATGATGAGTCCCCCCCCCCCATAACATATCAAAGGCATCCATTGCTAGGCTCTTGTCTGAGGATTGCTTTGTGCAAGAAGGCATTTTGTGTTCTCGGTGACTAGGTCCACCTGAGGCTGGCTCCAGTGCTGGAATAGGGACTCTGTCCAGGGTCCACTCATGCAGGTCCAGCAGGTGGCTCAGCCTGTCTGCCAGGTTGTTCAGAGCACCTGGGAGGTAGGAGGCCTTTAGGAGGCAGTACTTGGAGAGGGCGAAGGACCAGGCTCTGATAGCATCCCTGTGAAGTGGATAGGAGCCCATCTCCTTGTTTCTTGAAGAAGAACATGGCTACTTGGTTGTCTGGATGAGTACAGTCTTGCTCACTATGAGCTGCTGATAAGCTTGCAGTGCAAAGTGTATGTATTGCACAAAGCTCCAGTAAGCTGATGTGCTGTGATCATCCCTTTGGACTCCAGAGGCCTTGGGTATGTAGCTGGCCCATGTGCATGCCCCAGTCCAATGGTAGGGCATCAGTTGCAATGATTTGGTGCAGCTGCTGCTGGAGAGACCTGCCACCCTCTAGGTTCTCTGGACATGTCCACCAGAGGAGGGACTATTGAATACCCTTGTCTAATTGAATGTGCACAGATAGCGGTTGGGAGCACCGGTTCCAATGGGAGCTGAGGTGCCATTGAAGGTGGCACATATGCAGTCTCACAAGAGGTAATGCTTACATTGTTGCTGCCATGTGCCCCAGGAGATGGAAGAGACCAAGCAATTGGCCGCTCTGCGGAGGTGATGGTGCTCATTCGGCAGGCCTTGGAGGCTGCAGTGTACACATCTGCTCCGATGAACTCCAGGCGCTGGGTAGGGTGGAAGTGGGATTTCTGGCAATTAAGAACCCCAGGTGGGTCAGTAGAACAACCTGTTGAACTGCCACCTGGGCCTCTTACTCTGGGACAGAGATGAGCCAGTTAAGATATGGGAAAATGCAGATGCTTTGCTTGCAGAGGTCGGCTGCTGCAATTGCAACGCTTTGTGAATACCCATGGGGCTGGAGATAGGCTGAAGGGAAGCACCCTGTATTGGTAGTGCTTTGAAATATCCGTTTTGCAGGTAGGGCAGAAGAGAGCATTCTGGGCTAGGTAGGGCCAGGCCAGGGGGTGGGCCACTCAACACAGGACCAGAGATCTTCCTTCTTGGAATCTAGAAAGCACTTTTGTGGCTAACATCCTGCTTTTTCAATGAGGAAACCCAAAAATGAAATGAAAAGCAAAAATGAAACTACCAACTTAAAGGCATTCCTGCCATAAAAAAAAAAAAAACTTACCAAGGCAGCAGCTCTTAATTAAGGAGCTGAGGAGAGAAAGGGAGACATTTAGGAGGAGTTATCCACAGAGACCTTAAACCCAAACTTCCAGGTCCCAGTTTCAGTATAGCGACGATCCTGGTCACAGCCAACCCTGCAGGCCAGCTCAGGGTATAGTGGTTAAAATCATCACAATAAGTGGGACCAACTTCCCACAAAGTACAGACCCAATTATGGGAAGCTTCCTGAATAGAAAATTCTAAATTCCACTCTGGGTTGTCTCCCCTCTTCATAAACTTACTCACCCCATCAAATAGCAAGGTGGACACCAACTACAGCTGCTGGGGTTTTTACCTGAAACAAAAAACATTTAAACTATTTTACAAGGACAGCAAATGTGTGAGGGGGAAATCGGCAGCTTTACAAGACTCCTGGCTGATCCTCAGTCATTAAGTCTCATCAGGGCTCTTCAGCCGAACGAGATTCCAGAAATTAGATCATCATATCAGCAGGAACATGGATGCCAGTGACAAGACTGAACAATCCTAGAAGCAGCTCAGTCCCTCCCTTCCAGGACAGCAAAGTACCAGGGCAGCCACTTGTCCCTGGGGTCTCTTTGTATGAAGGTGAAATTAGACTTACCTGCTAATTGTTGTTCCTGGAGTGGAACCAGTCTAGTCCCGAAACCTATGGGTTCCCAATCTTATCTAGCAGCTTGGAGACTGAGAAACTCCACCTTTTTTGTGATATTCGTATAACTCTCCGGTGCCTGCCTCATGCCACCAGTAACCTATTAAAGTAGACTCACCGGAGAAACAAGACAGACAATATGCAAACTACATTAAACGAAACCCATGATAGGAATATACTAAAGGAAACTAAGAGCCCCCCCTTCATTACTGTGCTCAAAAGAAAGCCGGAGCATTCCAAACCCTTGCCCCAAGGAAGGAGATCCAACCCCAACAGCAATAGAGAAAACACAGCTTACCCGTGAAACTGAAAGTCCAGACAGCCGTTTGCCAAGATACTCCGGGAGGGATACGGGACTAGACTGGTTCCACTCCAGGAACAACAATTAGCAGGTAAGTCTAATTTCACCTTCCTGATCGTGTCCCCAGTCTAGTCCTGAAACCTGTGTCTATACCAGAGCAGTGAAACACACTTAACCACGGGAGGGACCTGGCAAACCAGCCTGAAGAACCGCTGATCCGAATGAGGTCTCCTCTGCCATTTGTACATTCAGACAGTAGTGCTTAACAAAGGTATTGAGGGACGACCAAGTCGCCGCCCTACAGATCTCCACCGGCGAGACCAAACGAGCCTCCGCCCAAGAAGTAGCCTGAGCCCTCATGGAATGTGCTCACACCGTCCGGCACTACTCTGCCCTTTAACACATAAGCCAACTCAATGGCCTCCCGAATCCAACATGCAATAGATGCCTTGGAGGCCGCTTCGCCTTTTTTCCGCCCTGCGAAAAGCACAAAAAGCCTGTCAGACTTCCGAAAGGACTCCGTCCGTCAGAGATATTTCTTTAAAGCCTGCCGGACATCCAAAAGATGCAGCATGTCTGATGAAGAATCACTCCTATCTCTGGGCAACACCGGCAAGGAAATTTCTTGGTTGACATGAAACACCGAAACCACCTTCGGTAAAAAAGCCAGAACCGGTCGCAACACGACCTTAGACGCAAAGGAAAGAGGGCTCTCTGCAGGAAAGTGCTTGCAATTCGGAAACTCGTCTAGCCGAACAGACTGCCACCAGAAACACCACCTTCAGAGTAAGATCCCTGAGCGACGCCTGAGCCAGCGGCTCAAAAGGCTCTCCCTCTAACGCCTCCAAAACAAAGGGAAGACTCCATTTGGGAGACTGGCCGCGCCAGAGGCCTCACCAGCGACACTGCTCTCAAAAACAATTTCACATCATGCTGGACACCCAGCGACTGACCCGCCAGCCTGCCTCTGAAACAAGCTAAAGCAGCCACTTTGTACCCACAACGAGGCCGCCGCCAATCCTCTCTCAAAACCATTCTGCAAAAATTCCAGAATCTGCGGGAGAGAAGCCCGCAGCGCTTGGTACTGCCGATCACACCACCAGGCCTCAAAGATTCTCCAGATGCGGACATACGATAACGAAGTCGAACGCCTTCTGGACTTCAGTAAGGTAGAGATAACCGCCGAAGAATACCCTCGGGAGGTCAACTGCACCCTCTCAAGAGCCAGGCCGTAAGAGAGAATCAACCCACGTGAGGCATGAACAGCGGCCCCTGAGACAACAGATCCGGTCTGTCGGGGAGACGCCAGGACTTTGCCACCACCAACCTCACCAGGTCCCCGTACTAGGGTCGCCGTGGCCAGTCCGGCACAATCAAGATTACGTGACCTCTGAAACCCTCTCTTTGCAGGACCCGGCTGATCAGCACCCACGGCGGGAGCACATACAGAAGCTGCTCCGCCGGCCATACTTGCAGGAGAGCATCCAAGCCTTCGGACATCCTTTCCCTGCGTCTGCTGAAGAAACGACTGCACTTCGCCGACTCGAAGGTCGCCATGAGATCCATCACTGGCCGGTCCCACCTGCGGACCACCATCTCGAACACCTCGGGATGCAGGACCCATTCTCCGGGATCCACTTTCACCCGGCTGAGGAAAATCAGCCTCCACATTGTCTACCCCCGCTATATGGGCTGCCAACAGGTCCAGAAGGTTGGCCTCTGCCCAGGCACAAAGAGCCTTGGCCTCTAAAGACACGCTGCTGGTGCCGCCTTGCTTGTTGATGTAGGCCACCGCCGTCGCGTTGTCCGACAACACCTGGACTGCCTTTCTGCCGAGAAACTGTCAAAACTCCTGCAACGCTAGCGACACTGCTCGTAGCTCCAACCGGTTGATCGCCCAGGCGCTTTGAGTGTCCCAGCGCCCCTGCGTGAAGTTGCCCTGACAATGGGCTCCCCAGCCCAGGAGACTGGCATCTCATCACGGCTACCCATGCCGGCGCTTCTAGGAGCTTCCCTCTCTCCAGGGATTCGGGAAGCAACCACCAGAGCAAGGCATGACGGACCTCCTCCGGGTAGACCAGTTTCCGGGAGAGTCTTGCTGATGCGACCACTGGCGTAGCAATGCTCTCTGCGGAGAGCAAGGGTCTCCTGTGAGCTCTTGCCCACAGCACCGTCTCTAACGCTGCCGCCATGGTGCCCAACAACTGCAGGTAATGCCACACTGAGGGAGTCTTGAGCTTGAGGAACCTCTGCACCCGATTCCGCAAGTCTAGTGCCCTCTTGTTGGTAAGAAACACCTTCCCGAGCCGCGTATCGAACTGCGCCCCTAGGTATTCCAGATTCTGGGAAGGCTGTTAAGTGACTTTTGGACATATTGACTATCCAACCGAGACTCTCCAAAAAACTTACTACCCAGGCCGTGGCCCGCACACTCGTCCTGCGACTTCGCCTGCATCAACCAATCGTCCAGATAAGGATGCACGAGAATACCTTCCTTTCTCAGAGCCGCTGCCACCACTACCATGACCTTGGTAAAGACCCTTGGGGTGGTCGCCAGACCGAAGGGCAACGCTTGGAACTGAAAATGGCTGAAGGGGACTGCAAACCTAAGGAACCGGTGATGATCCGGCCGTATGGGAATATGAAGATAAGCTTCCGACAGATCCAGAGAGCTGATTTACTCTCCCTTCCGCACCACCACTATGACGGAGCGCAGGGTTTCTATGTGAAAATGTGAGACCCGGAGGCAGCGGTTGACGCCTTTGAGGTCCAGGATTGGTCGAACTCCCCCGTCCTTCTTTGGGACAATAAACGGAGTATCAACCACACCCGAACTGTTCTATGGGCACGGGCGCAATTGTCCTGAGGTCCAGCAACCTTTGTACCATCTCCTGCAGTGCCACCTGCTTTGCCACTGCCCTGCTGGGAGACAGTACGAAGGATTCCCGCACTGGTCATAAGAACTCCAGAGCGTAGCCTTCCCGAACAAACCGCTAACACACACTGATCCGATGTAATGCGGGCCCAGGCAGGAAAAAACTCCTGCAACTGCCCCCCCCCCCCCCCCACGGGAATGGTGGGCAACTGGGCCCCCCTCATCTCATTGTGACTTCTTAAGGCTAAGGGAGGAGAAGGAGGAATTAAAACCGAAACCTCTGCCCGCTCCCCGGTTTCTGTAGGGACCGAAAGCAGCAAGTCTCAAAACTGACTGCAGGCCCCCGGCACTCCCCGAGCAGCCTCGTGCTTATCCTCCAGCAACCTTCTGCCTTTGGACTCCGAGGTCCTTGACCAGTTTGTCCAAATTCTCGCCGAAGAGCAGTCGACCCTTAAAGGGCAACTTACTCAACCTAGACTTCGACGAACTATTGGCCGCCCAGTTAAGCAACCATATCATCTTGCAGCCACCGCCATGCTCTTAGACAGCCCCTGCATAAAATCATAATGGATATCCGACAGATAGGCTGCCTCTGACTCCAGCCGTGCCGCTTCCCCCGCCAAAGGAGACGGCTGGCCCTCCTGTACTTGCTGAGCCCAATGCAGGCAAGCCCTAGAAACCCAAGCTCCGCAAATGGCCGCCTGCAGAGAGATGGCATTGACATCAAAAACCTGGCTTAGCAAGACATCCAGCTTTCTATCCTGAATGTCCTTGAGGGCCGCACCACCCTCGACAGGGATGGTCGTCTTCTTGGTTACCGCCGAGACTGCTGCGTCCACCCTGGGAGGCTTGAACATCTCCTTGTCCCGGTCTAATAAGGGATACAAACGGCTCATCACCCTCGCACCTTTCAAAGGTGCTTCGGGGACCTTCCATTCCTCCTGAATCATCTCTTGAAATACCCTGTGCACAGGGAACGCTCTTTGGTTCTTCCTGAAAACCTGTAACAGATCCTCCAACGTCTCATCCTCCACTGCCCCAGGCTCCGGCATATTGAGCGCCTTAAGCGTCTCCAGAATGAGAGCCGGCAGCTCCTCTCTGGAACACTCACAACCCTAGCCTGATCCTTTTTTCTGAAATCTCACCCTCTTCTAACTAAACATACAGTACGGTTGTCCTCATCAGATAGAGGGCTCTCCGACAATCCCAAGATGTCTCCCAGGTCCCCATCCCCACGAGGCTTCTTGCTCCTACTTGGGGAATCCAGCATCTGGAGACGCCGGACGCTTCCTGGCACCGCTGGACTCGCCCAGCAGACCCTGCTGCAAAATAGTACTGAAGGTCGAGTGCTGAAGTAGTGCTACAAACTGTTGTGAGAAGATGGCGGAAAGTTCCTTGGGAAACATTGCAGGAGAAGAGGGGGCGCCTGAGCCTGAAGACGGCCCTGGCTCCTCTTGCGCTAGTTCCGGCATCAGGGGAGCCGAGGCTTCCGGCGAGGACCCTGGAGCCTTGACTGCCTGTGTGGGGGGTTTGTCCGCCTCCCGGGCCTCTCCCACACATTCCTTGCAGACCCCAGCATTCATGCCCTTATGCGCTCTGCACACGACACAAAGGGGTTTGAAGGGCATGGTACACACTGCCTACCTCAAGGCTAGGGCGGGTGCTTGCGCTGAGCGGCCCCAGGACGCTTGAAAAACAAAAAACTTAGCAGAGAACCCCGTAAACCTGAAGGTTTCACTGCCTTTAAGTCGGTCGGAACTGCCCCCTGTGCATTTAAAATCACTGCCCCCTTGCACCTTGCTGCTTAATTATAGCAATTTATTTTCTTGCCTTTGTAAAAAATTTCTAGGAGCTTAGCTGGGAAGGCAAGTTAAACCAAAATTCCATGACCCGTGATGCAGCCGCGCCACCGCCACGCGGCAGGCCGTGAGGGAAAAAAGGCACGAAAGCACACTGACAGAAGAAAAAACGGAGCCGCGGCCTCTGAAAACCTACTGCAAAAGCGGGCACGGGAAAAAGCCCTGTCCGGCCCGAGAACTCTTCCCAGCCCGAGTTCCCCAAACAGCAAACACTCACCCCCTGTAGTTCCGTTAGGTGGGAGAGAGCAGCCGGACGCGCTGGCAGGCAGAGACTTCTGCACGGCGCCGGCACGCTCTGTATGCAGCCTTGCACCCCCTGACCTGAACCAGGACCCTGCTGCATCTCAGGCAGAACTTCTGAAGCAGCCGGTCCCGGTTACATGTGCCGTTCGACAGAGGCCTAAAGAGAAAAAAGGTGGGGAGGAGAACCCAGAGCTAGAGAGCTCCAAGACTTAAAGCAACAGATCATAAAACCAAACAAAACCTCTAATGAAAAAGAACACTATACTAAGATGCCCCAATTGTTTCTCCTGTGAGCCCGGGACCCCCGGGCTCCCAACTAACCAGCTGCTTGGAGACTGAGGTAACTGGTGGCATGAGGCGGGCACCCGAGAGTTATACGGATGATGTCACAAAAAAGGTGGAGTTTCTCAGTCTCCAAGCTGCTAGATAAGATTGGGAACCCAGAGGTTTCGGGACTAGACTGGGGACATGATCAGGAAGTCACTATTTCAATGCTTCATACCATAAACAAATACTGTAGGCTTGGTTCAGAATTCAGTGGGCTTTAGAAAGGTTTCTTTCAGAGTAACAATCCAGTGACAAGTTAAGAACCTTGGGTCAAAAACTAGTTTTGAGAGAACTATTTTGGTGGCTTTTATAGCTCAAGTATGCTGAACAAAAAAGCACACCACAAGCTGTCTGCTGGCCATGCAGTACCCTCCTTCCAAACCATCTAAGACAGTGGTTCTCAATCTGTGGGTCACAACCCCCACTGGGGTCGCCTTCTTTAACAGCACCCGGCAGAGGCTCAGCACACCTCGTTACAGCCGCCGAAGTGAAGAGCGTTGTTCCCTTCACTTTGGTAGCTGAATTGTAATGAAGACTGCAGGCACGCCAGAGGTCAAAGGACACTTCCTGTGTCCCATCTCAGCACATCCTGCGATGTTCCATTCACTTTGGCAGCTGTATTGTAATGAGGATCGCAGGGCGTGCTGAGAGCCGGGACACAGGAAGTGTCCTTTGACCTCCGGTGCGCCTGCGATCTTCATTACAATTCAGCTGCTGAAGTGAAGGGAACAACGCTCTTCACTTTGGCAGCTGTAACAAGCTGTGCTGAGCCTGCTGGGAGCTGCTGAAGCCTACCGCGGGGCTCTTTGGGGAGGAAAGCTTGGGCTTGAAATGGGCTGCGGAGGGGTCTAAAATTGGAAATGGGCTGGGGGGCTATAATTGGAAATTGCCTAAATGGGGGGGGGGGGGGGGGGGGGGAGGCTGGGATTGGAAGCGGGCTGGTGTGGCTATAATTGGAAATGGGCTGAATGGGTGGGGCTAGGAATGGAAATGGGTCGAGGGGGGTGCAAATGAGCTGATGGGGAGGACTAGGACAGCAAATGGGCTTGGGGGGTAGGACTGGAAATGGACAGATGTAGTTCTGGAATAGGATTGGAAATGTCTGATAGGGGCAGCTTGGACTGGAAATGAGTTGAAGGGGGGGACTCGGACTAGATATGAGCTGATGGGGAGGCTCGGACTGGAAATGGATTGAGTTGAGTGGGGGGGGGGAGTTTGGACTGGAAATGGGCTGAAACTCCTCCACACTGGGCCCAATTTCCAGTCCCCCCCCCCCCCCCCCATCAGCTCACTGGAATAGGATTGGAATTGGTTTATGGGGGTCTAGTATTGGAAATGACTGATGGGGGGCCTAGGATTGCAAATGAGCTGATGGGGGAGCTTGGACTGGAAATGGGCTGATGCGGGGGGGGGGGGGAGAATGCAATTAGAAGGGAGCGGATGCTAAGTGGGGCTGGAACTAGAAGAGACGATTTTGGGGGAGGAATAGAAGGGGATAGGGCTTGGGTAATGAGGGTGGAGGGGGAAAAGATTGTGTGGTAGGGAAAAAAAATCTACAAATTGCTGGGTATTGGCAAAATGGGGATTGAGAATGGAAGGGTGAAATTTGAGTGGATAAAGGAATAAGAAAGAAATTGGGGAAAGAGCAAAAAGGTGAAAGATCAGTATGTTAAAGCAGATGAGGACAGAATGGAAAAAATCTAGGAGAGAGAAGGACGGACAAATGGACAGCAGATAATTGAGAATTAGCAGGAGACAGAAGAGACCCAAAGAAAGTGACTGGAACAATTGCAATTGAAAAATAAAATGCCCAAACAAAAAGGTAGAAAAATAAGTAAACTTTATAAACATATTGCAAAGGCCTATATTATTAATTCAACAAATGATTACAGTGACAATGCATTAAAATCAAATGCATCTCTCTTCCTTTACCATTATCATTGGGGGTCATCACAAGTTAACCAATGGTAAAAGGGGTCACAGTACAAAAAAGGTTGAGAACCACTGATCTAAGGGGACATGATCATGTGTACCCTGGAGCTATGGGCTGGAGAAGTCCTTCAAAAATCTAACTACTCAGGGAGAAGCAGAAACATGCAACCATCATCTGCTGGAGACAGAAATACTGAAGGAGACACCTAGGGGTAAGGCTACAGAGTACAGGGTTGAGTCAGTCAATCTTCTGGCACTTTCTGTCTCCAACATCTGCTGGCAGGGGGACACTACCCACTTGTCTGGACTGGTCTAGCAGGATGATCTGGAAATGCAATTTAGAAAACATGTGATTGAAGACGCAGGGCCATCAGCAAAGACAAGTCTCTCCTTTCGCTCCATGTTTCACTCACCAAGATTGTCAAATGACCTGCAGAAGGAAATAAGTACTAATCAGTGTTCTTCCATTGTATGACACTCTGCACATAGCATAGCCTGCTGCAGATACTCAGCTGTTCTACTAGTTTCATTTTCTGTCAAAGTGAGCTAGTACTACTCATCCTAGAACCTGCAGCATACCAACATTATTACCCACTTCAGTGTGCTACACACTATTTAGCCTTTTATAACGCTTTATCTGGAAGTCAAAGCTGTTTACTGTGAACATGAACATTAAAGAATGTGTTAACTTAAGGTGTTGTGTTATAAGTAAATAGCTAATTGGTGGCTTATGTAAATTATGTACGCCACGGGTAGAGTGTTGTGAGGCATACTAGATTGTTTTTTGTAAACAGTTTTAATGTGTATGGAAAACAAATGCAAATAGTCAACCCTTAGTGCTTAACTTTTCAACAGCAGTTCCAGAACACTTAGGACTGGGTCTGCTTTTGACACTTGCAGAAATAAAGCTGTGCCAGGAAGGTCAGACCGACAGCAAAAACTAATCTTGCTGAAAACTAGTTTCACCAGCTAGCAGGAAATCTGCTAGTAAAATGTGTCCAGCCTGCAGAGGACCCACTTCACACCTCAAATCTAGCAAAAAAACGTTTTAACGTCTCTTATATACCGCGCTATTCACATCAGTGCAGTGTACATACAACAAGACAGTATACTATGCAGCCTAGCTACATTGTACTTACAGCGAACAGGAGATAAAAACTTGTTCAAAACTGAGGTAACTATTTACAGAACTTTACACTAAAGGTATGTTTTCCATTAACGCTTATTTAGGATTGGCCATGAGGGGATGGCTGTCCGCCTTCAAGTTGTGTGGGTTAGTGGGATGGAGCTTTTACATGTTTGGACAACCTACTTTTTCATCCCTCAGGTACATCACCCTCCTTCACACTTAGCAACAGTGGCATCTTAATTTCTTCACTAAGGGCCATAGAAAATGAACCTACCCAAAGAAGCCAACATTATACTGGAAAATCCTCACCTACAAAAGAGATGCAAATTAGTACTATACATACAGTGCCACAAAAATCAGGACACCTTTACAGCAGTCAGATCAGGGCTTTGGTGACTTAATGCCATGAGACAAAGGTCGTCCAGTGAATTATGGGTTTTCCCCGTGTCATCTTTTCAGACTGCAGGGCCATGCACATCTTGTGCACAAACTTTTTGCCCAGGGAGAAAATAAGCCAGAATAAGCTATATTCACCTGTGGGAGAATCGGGTCAGTTGGTTTTCAGCTTTGCCCTTAAGGGAAAGACACCAAGTTATATACACCATGTATGGACCTATAAGATTTATCCACACAGTAGTTTCCCCATCAGAACTCCACCATGCTATAAAACTTCTTCAAAGAAAATCAGACGAACGAGACTGATCAACATCACTTGGAAAACTGTATGAACTCATGCAAAGACAGCCACATCATGGATACTCACCTGAGCTGCCAGGCATATAAGGTGCCCAAGCTCTTTGCTGATTTAACCTATAACAAAATTAAGTATATCAATTAATTGTTGTAGAAAGCTAAAAACTCCATCATGCTTTTATGCTATAAGCTCTCAGAACAAACCTAGCATCACTGTAGTCAGACATATGCTTGTCAGTTATGCTCATCACAGATAAAAGTACAGCACAAGATATGCTAGCTGCACCTTCTCCCCACAATAAGTCTTCTGTAACTGCATTCTTAAACACGGTAACAGTTCAGCAGCATTCAAAGCTGTATAGATACCTACCTCCAGCATACAAACGTGTCAAGGAGCCTCCAGACAGACAAGTATATTTCTGGCAAAGAGACACCAACAGATTATTAAGTGGCCTTCAGTAGAACCGCTTTGAACTAATTTAACATTATATTTACAAACGTGCAACCACCCAATCCATGATCTTCACTAGGAAAAGCAGACAAAGCTACTCAGGATTTGGTAAAGATTGTCTCCACTGAAAACTCAGAAAGAGAGAGTTCACATTATCATCTTCGTAGTCGTCCTGTTTCTTCAAGTGAAGCACACCACGGCCTACTAGTATAAAATCAAACCAGGCCAACTGAGACCTAGAAGCAGAAGCCCAGCTCGCTGAGGTTTTGGAGCAGACAGTCACGTGCTCAAAAGCAATAAAAATGACTTTATAAAGCTACAAGCCTACGTCTAATCACTAACAGCATGCACTTTCCCTACCTACAACCCACCACGTGGCACCCCACTAAGCGAGCTTCTCACTCACCCGGCATCGTATCGCAGTTCCTACAAACCTCCATTCCGACAAAACCTACAAAATTTGTAAAGAAAAAAAAGAGAAAAGACATGAGACAAATAATAGTGAGATGAAGTGTGATTGAACGGGAACACCACACATCTCCTCAGATTATCACTATCCGCAAAAAAATCTTCTCAGAACAGGTCTGTGAGAGACTCATCATGGGGGAGCGCGAAAGTTCAGCGACGACGCGCCATCATTACTACACACTCACCCATATTACTTCGCATGGCCAAAATGGCTGCTCCGTGCACCGCCACTCTTTTATATAGTCAGTTGTACAAGGCAAGGCATGCTGGGAGCTCGAGCTCCTGCTACTCCTCCTCCAGAACGGGCGTGGTGTCTAGTCTATGCCTAACAAAAGGCGCGCTGCGGACATGTTATGCATGTGGAGATTTCATTCTGACTATGTTATTAAACAATATTAACATTTTTTTATTAGTGTACGTAACGTAACTAGTAGATTAGTTCTACAGAGAAAGAAATCGGTCTGCGTTTTACCGGATAAAAAAAGTGTTGTGTTGGCTTTAATCCATTCGCTCCTTGTAGCAAACAAGCGTGTCTTTGTCGAGGAGGAAATGGAGGCGGCGCCAGGCTGAATAGGCGAGTCTTTTTTGTAGCTGGTAGCAAGAGGCTGTGGTAGTATTTGCCTGGTTCTTGTTTCAAAGACCTGTTTCGTGAACCTACCGCGTCAGCATTTACTTCGGGCGATCAGCGGGTTATATTAAACGCTAGCTGTGACAACTTACAAAAAAAAAAAAAATCTGGCCGATATGCTGAACACCAATCGGCGGATAGTGCTACTAAATACCACCACTAAATACCACCACAGACCGTCTTGCCTTAGCTGTTAGTGCACAGGCGGCCCTCGGGTAGTAAGGATGAGTGCCATCTTTTTTCTGGGTATTCATCGGGAATTTCGGGAGAGCTTGGGCCACACGAAAGTGCTAGTGGGGGAAAAACTGGTATTATCCACATAAAGTTGGCTCTTATCCATCTAGTAGTGGCTGTTTGGTCAGGGTGTTCATTTTATCTGGATACTGCAGTGGGATATCTAGACTATATTTAAGGGTTGTGGCTGTATATCTAAGGGGCATGACGGTAGTATGGGGCTAATACAAGGGTGGGCAATTGTTTTGTCTCGGGGGCCACTTTGAGAGGGCCATGGTTAGCGGAGGGCTGCACCTCCTAAAACTTTAACTGAGAATAAGAGAGCGCGTTTGAGAAATAGAAAGGGATGGTGCGGGCACACGTGCTCAGTGGTAGCCCTGCCTCCTCCTCCCTCCCCAGACAAGGAGTTTTACGTCATATCCCCTTTTCCCCTCCCTCCCAAAACGCCCTGCCCCCCTTCCAAGGGCACCACAGCCACACAGGCATTTCATCCCTCCTTGCCTCCCAGCCCTCTCCGGTTTCTGCTCTGGCTATGCGTGGCGTCACTCCCCGGCGCAATAATGGGCCATGTGTGGGAGGGGGACGAGAAGAGAGGAGCAAGGAGGCAGCACACATGGTGCCTAGGAGCGATTCTGCGGGCCGCAGAAAACTGTGGCAGGCCATAAATTGCCCACCCCTGGGCTAATATATATTTTAATTGTGCAGTAGCATTAAACACGAGACCCAGAGGTAACTGCTAAAATTGCCATGCCACCAGAACAGCACATGAATAGGTGGGGGTGTGAGTGGAGATGTGGCTGGGGTTGGCAAGCACACCCGCTAGCAATGTGTTTGTGTAGCTAGTGCACAACTAGCAATTAACACCTGCCTTGCTAGCATATCATGAATGTACGGTTCATACACAAGTGTTAAGAAATAGGAAGTGCAGAAATAGGTCAACTACAATGGAAGAAAAAAAGAGGCAATGATAGGCTATCTAGGGCACCAGGGAGGAAGGACAGCATAGTGCAGCTGCCATGGCAGTACACCACAGCAACCTGAAAGCCCCAAAACCAGGGCCTGCAGCTCAGGAATGGCCCTGTTAGGACAGCGGCAAACATCCACATAACATCAATAGCTGTCCTGAAGGACTGCTGTTCATGTTTGAATATGCAATGGATAAATTTCAGCATAGGTATTAAAGCGGTGGGCTCTCGCCCCACCAAAACATCACTGCTACAATTGTGTAGGGGAAGGCAACAAATTAGCAGGCTGCCTGTGGGAACTGTGAGCAGCGGAACAATGAAGAAAGGAGAAAAAAAAGAAATTTTCTCCTGTGGAGAACAAATATAAGAAATCCAGATTTTCAAAGTTGTTATACTCTCTAGAAAAACTGACAAGGGAGTGGATGAGTAGCCTAGGTGTTACAGCACAAGAGACCAGGATTCAATTCCCATGAGCACTCTGTGATCTTGGGCAAGTCACTTAACCGTCCATTGCCTTGGAAGATAGGTCTGGCAATCTATTTCTGCCAAGAAAACCCAGGAGTCAGCATTGACTTGAAGGCACGCATTGCGTTTTGTAGGCCCATTCTGTTTCTTAGTTGGTCTCGTCCTGGTCTCTTTCTATTACTTCCATTTGTTGATGTTCTAAGTCTTTTCCCAGGATATCATTTCTGGTTTGTTTCTTCACGGTCACTTCTATTCCTCCCTTATTCTATCTCTGACATTGATACTTCATTCATCTTTGTTGTCCATTTCTCTCATCTGCCTTTTTTATCTACATGTAGCTAGATTTCATTCTTCATCTCCTTTCCCCCACCCTATCTTCCCACCTCTTATCTATTTACCAGATTTCCTCTTCCTGAACTTATCTCCATAGTCTTCCCATGCCTCTTATTTGTCTTGTAGCCTGCTTTTTCTTAGGACAAGCAGGATGAGTCGGCCACAGTTGGTGATGTCATCTGACAGCGCAATAGACAGAAGTACTCCCCATAGCTCAGAAGGCAAAGCCTTCTGAGCATGAGCCATTAGCCCAACCCCTTGGCCCGCCCCTAGCTAGGCAGTTTGTCTTTCCGCCTTGCCTGCAAGACAGGTCTCTCCACTCTCCGATTGATTCTAGCACAAAAAAAAAAGGGGAAACAAAACCCATTTAAAAAGCTCTGAAGACAAGAAGAACGGGACATACCTGAAATGCTGAAGCCCAAGTTTAAAAAGTGTCCCGAGTGCTCCAAGAAGATGAGCAACTCGGACTCGCATGAACTCTGCCTGGGTAAGGATCATCCTGTAGAGGACTGTATACTCTGCACTCGGATGTCCCCAAAGGCCAGGAAGTCCCGCAGACATGTGCTCCGGGACTTCCTTGGGCAAGCTGTCCCTCCAGCATAGTGGTGTTCTCTGTGATAGAGAGCCTCCAGAGTTCTCCAAGATAGAGAGACTCCAGTTCCAGCCCGGAATGCGCCTTCTGAGGCCCCCAGCCGCATACCTCTGACTCCGCCAGTTGCTGCTTCTGTGCTCCCCGAGACTGCTCTGGAACCTGCAGCCTTGTAGAACCCCAGCCATGCTGCTAGTGTGCTCCTCATTGTCTATTCTGGCTTCTCTGGCAGTGCTTCTGGGTCTGTCCCCGCCCTGCAGACACTTACTAGACAGCACCTTCAATGCTGAGGCCCTTGGAGTTGCATCAGGATTTTCGCTCTTCCCTGACGGCATGGGAATAGAGATCAGCATGGGAGCAGAACCAGTCATAGCACTCATCGCCATGCCAGAGAGCCTGCCCACTCTGCGCCATCACAGCACCGCAAGAACAGCTCATCCAGCCCCATACTACACCAGCGCAACAGAAGAAGCCCCTCATCACTGGTGCAGGAGCAGGCAGAAGAGTAGATGCTGCTCAAGCCGTGATCCTCCAGATCACAGCAGAGGATGCCGTGGCAAACACCAGTACAACATCAGTTTCATTCCAGCAAAGTGCCCATGTCAGCAGCAGCTCTACCAAGCACAGCAGCCCTTTCACCTTACCCTCACCTCAGGGCATGACACAATAGCATGGGGGGGTTGGGCAGCCACCTCCTTCAAGGGCAGGATGGGCAACTGTAGTGAAAATGAATTAAAGTTGACTACTGATTATGCATCAGCAGTGAGTTAGGGGTTAATTAAACCTCAGTTTTATAGGAGAGAGAGAGATTCCTGTACAATTTTGTGAAAAACATCTTGCATAACTACATCATGTGAAGCTTATGAGAGGGAGTCCTGATACAAGGGTGTAGATAAGGAAAAGCTTCTTCCCATAGCAACTATGCTTTTTCTCATAAAATGAAGGTCGTCTAAATAAATAAATAAAACTATCAGAGTTTTGAGCTTCTGAACCATGGGATGGGAGATGCGCCTCCTTGAGCATTCTCAGGTGTCTTTGTCAGTGTCTTGATTATGTTTAATGGACAGCTGATCCTATTCTGTGTATATGTCACCTGATGGAAAATTGCTGGTTGCTCTTGCAACAGGATAAAATGGGTGCCCTTTTCAGCCAGAGCAAAGAGAAAAAAGGATCCCATCCATGGAGTGAACACGTGCACTGCCTGGAAGTCTCCCGCTTGAGAAGTCTCGCCTGGCTGAATCCGGGATCCATTTAGTCAAAGTGTGACAGATGAAGTTTATGGCTCTGTCGGTGATGTATCATTTTCCTTTATCTTATTGTTTGTAGATAACTTGAAAGCAAGTGATTCACTTATCTTTTCTAACTAATTATAGGTGAATAAGTGAATTACTTGCTTTTAAGTTACATTTTCTTTATTTTATAAATAAACTGCTTATCTTTATTCCAAAGTGTGTTGGCCTTTATTTTCGTACCCCGTTCCTTATCGTTCCTCCAGCTTAGTCCTCAACGAATGGGTTGTGCACCTCCTCCTGCAGCATGAAGACTGGACCAATCAAATTTCAGCACCACTGGAATCAGCATACCAGCCATCTCTGGAACTCCAGTGTGTCCAGTCTTCATGCAGCAGGAAGACGTTAGTGAGCCTAGCTGGGCTCACTAGTTAGTCAGTTTTAGTTATTTTGCACTAGCTAACCTTTTGAATCATTTTTTTTTTTGTGTCCTCTTAGGACTTATTTGCTTTCTTAATTTCAGGGGTTACTGTACCTTTAAATTTCCCTTCTCATTTCGGCACTCCGTGGGGGGGGGGGCCTGAGGAAGGTCTCTCTTCTGCCCAGCCTAAGCCGCTTGTGTTTTCTTTCCTGTTGGTTTTTCTAAATTAGGATCTCTGCCCCAGGGCTGTTCGGGGCAGAGCTCCTGCGGCGGCTATGTAGCAGCTCCTCTCCGGGGGGTAGAGAGCGTGCTCGTTGAGTGCCGGTAAGTACGGGCGGCTGGCGGGGGTCGGAGCCTGTCCTGTCTCAGATCTCTGCGCCTCTGCTCAGCTCGTCGGGGGTTCTCTGCTGATTTGATTTTTTCGGGGGGGCCGCCGGGTCGTTAGCGTTCCCGGAGTGCGGTGGTCAGTCGGCAGCAGGGATTTTTGGTTCTCTGGCGGTTTCGCCGGCGCGGAGCAAAAGCGCGCCAAAATTTTCCTGGCTGCCGCGGCCATTTTCAGCTTCCCGGTTCTTTTCAGCGTGTGGATCATGCGGCGGTTTTCCTTTAATTTTATTTCGTTTTCTTTCATTTGCTTGTCTTTATTTCATTCTTTTCAGTTGTTTTTGGTTATTTTTGGTTTCCCTTGCCTTCGGAGAGCTTAGCTCCCTCAGCTAAGGGAGGGGGGGGGGGGATAGGGCTTCTCCTTTCCTCATCCTTGTTCTTTCCAGGGCTGTCGGTCCCTCTTCAGCTATTTGAGCATTTCCCAAACCCCGGGCACAGCCCTTGGGGGGCTTTCAAAAAAGAAAAAAAAAAGAAAAAGTAAGAAGAGGGCAAAAGGGAACAGCAGAATTTCTTTCATTACATCAGTTGGCTGGTAGCTGCCCAGTTCCCAGTTTGTGTGCTGGTTCTTCTGGGTCAGTGAAACCTTTTTGCCTTTCAGTTTTGTGGGGCAGTTTATGCCGCTTCCAAATCTGACTCAAGGTGCTTCCATGCCCGTGTGGTCCCTTTGTGTGATTTGTGGATCTCGGAGGGGCGCAGCTTCTGAGACAGGCGTCTGCCAACACTGTACGTCAGTGTCTCTCAGTATGGAGCAGCACCTGGAGAGTTCCTTGGCTGCAGGGACGCGACCCGGTTCCGCAGCGGGGGAGTTGGAGTCGCCCCTGGAGGGTACATCGGGGATGCCTTCTGCGGTTTCTTTAGCCTCTGGGGGGCAGTCTGACCTAGGGGGAGTCTTGCCCTTGGAGGATTTTTCTCCCGAGTTTGTTTTGCTGATGCATCAGGCGTTCTGCCGTAGGCGCCAGAGCATGGGCGCTGCTTCCCTTTCGACGCCAGGGGTGACGGCGGAGAGCCCGTTGGCCGGCGTCAAGGCTCCTAAACGACAGCGTCTGCACGAGTCCTTCCAGTCGGAGGCGGATTGGCCTGAAGGAGAGGATACGGACTTCGACCAAGAAGCGGATGGGGAGGCCTTGGAAGAGGGCGAACTCCCTGAGCCGGAGGATCAAGCGAAGATTATTCGTGTGTTCAGGCGCGAGGAATTGCCCGTTCTGGTTTCGGAGGCACTTCAGACTCTTGGTTTGGCACCAACGCCTCCGGTGGAGGAGGCGGACGGTGCGGACCCCATTATTCAGGCGGTACGTCAATCTAACGTGGTTTTTCCCATTCACCGAGTGATTGATCAGATGATTCAGTCTGAGTGGGATACTCCTGAATCCGGTCTCAAGGGGGTAAAGGTCATGCGTAGGCTCTACCCTATGTCGGACAACGATCGGCGGTGACTAAGAAAACCACCATTCCGGTGGAAGGTAGTGCGGCTTTGAGAGAGCCACAGGACCGGAAAATGGACGGTCTGTTGAAACAGTCATTTGAGGCGGACGCGATTGCGTTGCAGGCCTCTGTTTGTGGGGCCTGGGTTGCCCGGGCCTGTCTGCGCTGGGTTCAGCGGCTTCAACAAACACACTCCTTGGAGGCCGAGATGTTAGGTGACCTCCACCGCTTGGAATCTGGTTCGGCGTATTTGGCGGATGTCCATTATGATCTCATCAGAGCTCTCTCCAATAGCATGGCATCCATGGTAGCATCACGCAGAGCTCTTTGGTTGAAGAATTGGGCGGCCGATGGTTCGTCCAAGTTGCGGTTAGGCAAATTGCCTTTTAAAGGTAGGCTGCTGTTTGGTGAGGATTTGGATAAGTTGGTCAAAGATTTGGGTGAGTCCGAGGGCGGTCGCCTGCCGGAGGATAGGCCGAAGCGAGGACGGTCGCTTCCGGCCGCTCGGGGGCAGTTTCGGGACTTTCGTAGGTTTCGGTCACCCCGTTCTGGTGGGTTCCAGCGGGGCATATATATCTCGAGGACTTCGAGCTTTCGGGGAGCCAGTAGAGGATTCGCGGCTGCCACCCCTACGTCCGCTCGCAAGCCCCAATGAAGGGCTGCGGGTCCGGGTGGAGATTCCAGTGATCGGAGGCCGGCTTCGACGCTTTCTCTCCGCTTGGGCCCAGATTACTTCCGACCAGTGGGTCTTGGACATCATCCGGGACGGGTATGTTCTGGACTTGGCCAGACCCGTGCTCAATTCCTTTGTGGCGTCTCCCTGCCGGGGAGATCGCAAGACAGCTCAGGTTCGGCAGACTCTCGATCGTCTTGTCCAGCTGGGGGCGGTAGTTCCCGTTCCGCAGGCGGAATATGGTCTCGGAAGATATTCCATTTATTTCGTGGTGCCAAAGAAGGATGGTGCTCTCCGCCCCATTCTGGATCTCAAAGGCGTGAACCGCTGTCTGCGGGTGCCACACTTTCGGATGGAATCCCTACGGTCTGTGCTGGTCGCCGTCCGCAGGGGCGAGTTCCTCACTTCCCTCGACCTCACAGAGGCCTATCTCCATATCCCTATTCGGGAGGACCAACAAAAGTATCTCCGCTTCGCTCTGCCGTGGGGTCACTTCCAGTTCCAAGCATTGCCCTTCAGCCTCGCGACCGCGCCGCGTGTGTTCACCAAAATCATGGTGGTAGTGGCGGCAGCCTTGCGCAAGGAAGGGGTGCTGGTCCATCCCTATCTGGACGATTGGTTGATTCGTGGAAAGTCTCGCGCAGAGAGCATGGCGGCAACTTCCAAAGTCGTAGCGCTATTGCAGTTTCTCGGCTGGGTGGTCAACCCGCGCAAGAGCCATTTGGTCCGACGCAGGCTCTCGAATATTTGGGGGTTCGGTTTGATACTTGCGTGGGATCGGTCTTTCTTCCCGACCGCAGGGTGTTGACACTTCGGTCTCTCGTGCGGCGGTTTCGACAGAGCCCCGCTCCGTCGGCTTGGCACTACCTTCAGTTGCTGGGGACGATGGCGGCTTCCCTGGAGGTAGTACCTTGGGCTCGCTTTCACATGCGTTCGCTTCAGAGAGCATTGCTCCGTCGCTGGTCCAACCAGTCCGATTCCCTGAACAAACGCCTCCCTTGCCCACTGGCGGTTCGGAGGGATCTGCGATGGTGGCTTCGACCGTCATCGCTCCAGGCGGGAATGCCCTTGGAACAGCCGGTCTGGGTTCCGCTCTTGACGGATGCTTGTCTGACGGGCTGGGGCACTCATTGCGGCGAGAAGTTCGCTCAAGGTCTCTGGTTTCCGGAGGAGAGCACTTGGTCGATCAACCGCTTGGAGCTTCGTGCCGTGTGGTTGGCGTTACAACGCTTCGAGACCCTGATATCAACTCGGGCAGTACGGGTGCTCTCCGACAATGCTGCGACCGTGGCGTACATAAACCGGCAGGGCGGTACCGGAAGTGTAGGATTGGAAACGGAGGCTCGGATGTTGTTCGAGTGGATCGAGCCCCGACTGCAGGCCATATCGGCAGCGCATATAGCCGGGAAAGACAACGTGACGGCAGATTTTCTCAGCAGAGTTCAGGTGGATCCCGGCGAATGGGAACTCAACCCAAGGGTATTCGCGCAGCTGGTTCAGCGTTGGGGCCAGCCGGTCATGGACCTGATGGCCACGTTGCGCTCAGCGAAGGCAGCTCGGTTCTACAGTCGCCGAAGGGAACCGATGTCAGAAGGCATAGATGCTCTATTGCAGATTTGGCACTCCCGGGGCCTTCTTTACGTGTTTCCCCCGTGGCCCCTGCTGGGGCGCATGATTCAGCGCATCGAGGCTCACCGGGGTCGGGTGCTGTTGATAGCGCTGGATTGGCCTCGACGTCCTTGGTATGCCGATCTGATGAGGTTAGTGGATGGATCCCCGTGGCGGCTTCCCCTGGATCCGGATCTGTTGTGTCAGGGTCCGCTTCGCATGCCGCAAGTGGGGAGATTCTCTCTTACGGCCTGGCTATTGAAAGGGCACGGCTAAGAAAACGGGGTTATTCCAAGTCTGTCGTGGCAACTTTGCTACAAGCGCGCAAACGATCCACTTCGCTGGCCTATGTGCTGGTTTGGCGTATTTTTGAGGATTGGTGCTCTCGACGTCAGGTTCGGGCTGCTACGGCATCTCTTCCGGTGGTACTCGATTTTTTGCAGGACGGTTTTGCTAAAGGATTGGCCGCCAGTTCCTTGCGCGTGCAGTTGGCGGCGCTTTCGTGCTACCGAGGTAAGATTCACGGCGTTTCGCTGGGTGCCCATGCTGATGTGGTTCGTTTCTTGAGGGCCGTTTCTAGACTTCGCCCGGCCCGCCGGATTTCTGTGCCTTCGTGGGATCTCAACTTGGTCTTGCGGACTCTCAGTGCGGCGCCCTTTGAGCCTCTTTCTCGGAGTTCGGTAAAGGATTTGACCCTTAAGACGGTGTTCTTAATGGCAGTTTGTTCGGCGCGGTGTATTTCCGAGCTCCAGGCTCTTTCTTGCAGGGAGCCTTTCCTGTCTTTCTCGGCTCAGAAAGTGGTTCTGCGGCCAGTGCCTTCCTTTTTGCCCAAGGTGTCTTCGCCTTTTCACTTGAATCAGGTGGTATCGCTCCCGGTGTTTCCCGCTTCGGAGGAGCAGGCGTCAGATCGCGGTCTTAGTCGTTTGGATCTCAAGAGGGTTTTACGTCGCTATTTGAAGGTTACCAGCGAATTTCGTAAATCTGATCGTTTGTTTGTGCTCTTTGGAGGTCCTCGGAAAGGTGAGGCGGCGGCGAAAGCCTCCATTGCTCGGTGGATTAAGGAGGCGATTGGCTCGGCTTATCTTTTGCACGGTCGGGTGCCGCCTGTTGGATTGCGCGCTCACCCTACCAGGGCGCAGGCGGCGTCCTGGGCGGAGTTTAGTTTGGTCTCGCCAGTGGAAATCTGTAAGGCGGCAACGTGGTCTTCGCTACACACTTTCAATAAGCACTATAGACTTGATGTCTTGGCGGCGGACGATGCCAGTTTTGGTTCCGTGGTTTTGCGTGCCGGCTGGAAGAATCCCGCCCGTTAGGCTGCTCTGTTACATCCCATTCGTTGAGGACTAAGCTGGAGGAACGATAAGGAAATAGTAATTACACTTACCTGGTAATTGTAGTTCCTTGAGAGACGACAGCTTAGTCCTCCTTCCCTCCCTATATCTTTTTTAGTTCGGCACGCCTTGGGTTCAGAAGTCCGTATTCCCAGGTGAGTGTGTCTCTTGGTTTTTTCCTTTCGCTCCACTGTTTTCCTTTTTTTCTTTCGCTCTCTGCTTAAGCTGTGGCAGGCGCGGGACATTCTGTGTCTGTTGGTTTTGCGCCATTGGCTACAGTGTATATAAAACAAAAACAAAAAAACATAACACAAACAATTTGTTTAAAGGTTAGCTATTTCTTTGAGTTTGCTTTGACAGTAGTTCACTGGAGTTCCAGAGATGGCTGGTATGCTGATTCCAGTGGTGCTGAAATTTGATTGGTCCAGTCTTCATGCTGCAGGAGGAGGTGCACAACCCATTCGTTGAGGACTAAGCTGTCGTCTCTCAAGGAACTACAATTACCAGGTAAGTGTAATTACTATTTCAATTAGCAAAACAGCAACCCCATGGTTCTCCTGGGCTCCCAGATGGCCATGCTGGGATCCTCAAATTCCTTTCCAGCCTGATGCAGCAATGGGGCGTAGTGCACAGCCACCCCGACAGTTTGCCCCTCTGTGTCAGGGGACTTTTCTCCTGGACCTTTGCTTACACATTCCCCCGAACGGTCAGTGGCTCCCAGCAGCGGTGAAGAGGCAGTACTCAGGCTCCAAGATACCGGGGACACCCTTACCGCTACACTGGGGCTCTCCTCCCACCCCCGGAGGACCTGACCTACCCGAAATTTCTGCGCAAGATCACTGATCACCCAATTCATCAAGACTTGCAACAACATAGACTGGCGGAGCGAAGTATAGGGAGCCCTCAAATTCTTGGACGCTCCAAAGATGCTGACCTCCCTGCTGATGCACCAGCTTCTCCGCGCCAACATGGTGAAACTGTGACAGAGCCCCACCTCCAACTCATCTTGTCCCCGCAAGCTAGATGCAAAATACCTAGTACAGCCTGCGCCAGGCTTTGAAAATATGCAACTTCCCCACCACTCCATCATTGTGGAGTCTGCTGACAAGCGGACAAAGTCTTCTCGCAACACTGCGAACAACCCACCCAGGAAGGACCACAAGTTCCTCAATGACATCGGTAAGCGGGTGTAGCAAGGGCCCATGCTGAGCGCCAGGGTGGTGGCCCACCAATTCCAGCACGCATTGTACCAGGGCGTCCTTGTGGGAAACCTTAAAGCCTCCATCTCTGCCCAGCTCCCAGAAGCACAGCCAGTGGCCCTGACAGATCTTGAAGACTGCACTAAACACCAGGTTTGAGCAGCCTATGATGCCTTTGAGGCAGCCATCCAGACCGTAGGGACAGCCATCTCAGCCCGCAGACTAGCCTGGCTATGTGTTTCAGGACTGCAAGATGACACACATGACCGCATCACAGATGCCCCCTGTGCAGGCAATTTTCTCTTTGGAGACAAAATCAAAGACACCGTAAATGACATGAGGGAGCATTGCACCACCCTATAGCCTCTCGTTGAGGAGGGCTTGAATACCCAACCTCTAACCGCAAGGAGACTCACCACCATAAGACTTACTCAACTTCCAGACATTACAACTGCAGCAAGTGGCAACCACCATGGTATAAGCAAGAATTCTACCAGGCACCTTACCAATCGAGCGTAGTGGGAGCGTAAGCAGCAGAAGTCCACACCTTCCATTGCGGGAAAGACCAACCGGACTGTTTGACAGGAAGCCTCGGGTCAGCACCCCCCACAGGTGGCTAGCTTTCGGCATTCCTAGGAAGCCATCACGACGGACCAGTGGGTCCTCAAGATCATCAAAGAAGGGTACCACATCAGATTCTCTTTGACGCCGGTGCAGCGCACCCCTCCCTTCAGCAATACTCTGCCACACCTGATCCTCACTGCCCGGTCACCAAACTGACTCTTTCCTTGTGGATCTCCGCCTGCATTGCCTTCTGCCAGGACCAGGCCAGAGCACAAGCTATGCCGAGGGTCAATGCACACCAACTCCGGGTGCTGGTGGCCACCGTCGCCAACTTGCGCTCTGTACTGATGCCTGACATATGTAAGGCTGCCACCTGGTCTTCTGTGCACACCTTCCAGAGACGGTACTGCCTCAACCTTGTGACATGGAGCACATCCTTCAGCCAAACGGTCCTATACACAGCAGAGTCTCCAATGATGATGAACCACGAGTTTCCAGCTGGCTCATGCTTGGACATCCCTGATTAACAAGGAGCCTTGCACTTTCGTGCCCCAACAGCCTTTGGCCGTGGCTGAAGAATCATGTTAAAACTACCTCCTGGATATGCACTCTAGTCGCCATTGTTGCACATTTGTTACCAGTTCTTTTGCATGGCGGTTAATGCTACTGTTGCACATTTCTTGCTGATGTCAATTGCACAACTGTTGTTACTGCACATTCACATTTGTCACTGCAGTTTGCACCTGTCCACTGTTACGGCGCTAGGTATCTCTACTCTGGAGTTGCCCTGCTGTGTGTGTTCTATGTAACTCAATAAATGTTCCTCCCTGATACCCTGGGAAGTTTCATCTTTGAACTTGGCCTCCCCCCATATACCTTAGTGCATGTCAGTTTGGGAGCCACCAATTGTGTCTGATTCATCCTGCTTGTCCTAAGAGAAAGTGAGGTTACTTACCTGTAACGGGTTCTCCGTGGGCAGCAGGATAAGTCAGCCACATGTTCCCACCCACCTCCTTTAGAGGGGGTCAGCCTCCAGCTCTGGCACCCGCCTACCTAGTTACAAGGCAAAGTATGAGCTGGGGAGATATTGGCTAGCTAGGGACGGACCAGGGGATTGGGCTTGTGGCTCATGCTCAGAAGGCAAAACCTTCTGAGCTATGGAAAGTACTTCTACAGAGCCATTGGGTGACATCACCAATTCTGGCTGACTTATCCTGCTGTCCATGGAAATCCCGTTACAGGTAAGTAATCTCGGTATTCCTTCTGTCTTTCAGCTACTTTCTAGCCACCCATTTCTACCTTCTCTTTGCCCTTCCAGCCTCATGTGTCTCTTCCTCTCATCACCTCACCAACCCCAGCTCCTTCCTGTCACTCATCCCCTCTCCACTTCCAATCATAGGTGCCAAATTTTCAGAATGATTGGAAGTGCTAAACATAATGCAATTTACCCCTCCCAGTTCCTAATGAAGGAACTTGCTCAATATTGGGGGTGCTCAACGCCCATTTCACCCACTGAGCTGGTACCCTTGCCGCTAATCCCTTTGTTATAGAAACATGATGACAGAAAAAGACCACATAGCCTATCTAGTCTGTCCTTCCATAACAACAACTACAACAGTCCACTTTTTACCTTTAGAGATCCTCTGTGTTGGTCCCATGCTTTTTTGAATTCAGTTACTGTCCTCATCTCTACCACCTCCACTGGGAGACTATTCCACGGATCCACTACTCTTTCTGTAAAGAAATATTTCCGCATATCACTCCTGAATCTATCTCTCTTCACCCTCATCCCATGTCCCCTCGTAGCAGAACTTGCTTTCAATTGAAAGAGGCTCTCTCCCTGAACATTTATGCCACGGAGGTATTTAAACATCTCAATCATATCACCTCTATCCCGCCTTTCCTCTAAGGCAGGGGTCACCAACCTGCGGCCCACGAGGTCCCTTCGTGCGGCCCGCGAGGCTCTACCCCGGTTAACATTACGTGCGGCCCGCCAAGGATTCCCGCCATTGTATCCACGCGCTCGCAGCTCACCGACGACCACCTGCAAGCGTCCCTTCTCCTGTCAGTGTCATCTGTGAAGCCGGACTTTAAGCGTTTGTCTGCTAGCATGAATCATCAGCCATCTCATTAAATTCAATAAAGGTGATCAGCCATTGTTTTCATAATTTTGCGTTTGTTGTTTTTTTTCGCGGGGGCGGGGAGAAGGGGGGTGCGGCCCGTGAGGCTCCCGGTAGTCGGCTGTGCGGCCCGCGGCCCTCTGGAGGATGGTGACCCCAGCTCTAAGGTGTACATATTAAGATCCTTAAGTCTGTCCTAATATGTTTTATAATGAAGCCCATTAATCATTTTAGTAGCAACTCTCTGCACCGACTCCATCCTGTTCACATCCTTTTGAAGGTGCGGTCTCCAGAATTGCACACCATACTCCAAATAAGGTCGCACCAAAGACTTATACAGAGGCATTATCACCTCCTCTTTTCTGCTAGCCATTCCTCTCCTTATGCACCCAAGCATCCTTCTAGCTTTTGCCGTCGCCTTTTCTACCTGTTTAGCTACTTTAAGATCATCAGACACAACCACGCCTAGGTCCCGCTCTTCTTTAGTGGACAAAAGTACTTCACCTCCTATACTGTATTGCTCCCTTGGATTGCTGCAGCCCAAATGCATGACCTTACATTTTTTAACATTAAATCCCAGCTGCCAAATTCCAGACCATTCTTCAAGCTTAGCTAGATCCCTCCTCATGTTATCTACACCTTCCTGGGTGTCTATTGCAGATTTTGGTATCACCTGCAAAGAGGCAAACCTTACCCGACAGCCCTTCCGCTATATCACTAACAAAGATGTTAAAAAGAATCGGACCACGGACAGATCCCTGGGGCACACCACTGGTAACATCCTTCTCCTCAGAGTGAGGTCCATTTACTTGTACTGTTTGTCGCCTTCCACCCAACCAATTTCTAACCCAAGCAGTAACTTTAGGGTCCATCCCTAGGGTGGTCAGTTTGTTTATAAGTCACCTGTGAGGTACAGTGTCAAAGGCTTTACTGAAATCTAAATTCACCACATCTAGAGCTCTCCCTCGGTCCAATTCCCTGGTCACCTAGTCAAAGAAATCAATCAGATGTGTCTGACAAGACCTGCCTCTGATGAATCCATGCTGCCTCGGATCCTGTAATCCGCTGGACTCCAGAAACCTCACTATTTTCTCTTTCAGCAGCGTTTCCAATAATTTACTCACCACCAAAGTTAAACTAACCGGCCTGTAGTTTTCAACCACATCCTTACTTCCGCTTTTGTGTAAAGGCACCACATGAGCCTCTCTCCAGTCCTTTGGCCCCACTCCCGACTCCAACGAGGCATTGAAAAGGTCAGTCAGTGGAGTTGCTAGAACGTCCGCAAGTTCCTTCAGTATTCTAGGGTGTATCCCATCCGGTCCCATCGCTTTGTCTACTTTAAATTGAGCTAGTTTCTCACGAACACAGTCTTCTGAAAATTGTTCAAGATGTCCCTCGCTTCTGTTCTTATTTGTGGGTGTTTTCTGAGGTCCTGCTCCTGGTTCTTCATCTGTGAACACAGAACAAAAATATTTGTTAAGCAATTCTGCTTTATCCTTATCAGCTTCTACATATTTCCCCCCTGCACCCTTGAGTCTGACAATACCACTTTTGCCCTTCCTCTTCTCACTAATATATCTGAAAAATGTCTTATCCCCCCATTTTATTGCATTGGCTATTTCCTCCTCCTTTTGAATCTTTGCCTTCTTGACTACTTTGCTAGCTTCTCTAAGTTTTTCCAAATACAGATGCCTGTCTTCCTTTCTCTGTGATCTCTTTTATTTCATGCCGTTATGTTTTTGTTCATTATTTAGTCTCACATTCTGTTTTTAAGCTCTCCTGTTTCCACCTTCTCTCTCATCTCCTTCAAAGACATGTTTCTGTCCTTTGTCTCTCACCCTCTTCATAGTCTTCTGCCTCTTTTCCTAGTAGCCAATGCCCCACCTTACCTATCACCAGCATCAATTCCTCTGCCTCTTCCCCCATACTTCCTTCTCCTCTCACCAGTATCCACCCACCCACCTCATCCTCCAGTATTCATTTACTCCACTTTTTATCCACCTTAACATCGGCATCCATTCCTCTGTCCCTCCACCTACACCTTTCCTTGCATATACCCTTGCTTCTTTCTCCCCTACCATATGTCCTCACTTCCCTAGTATCCCCCTTCTGCTGTCTCCAGTCCCCACATCAGCCACCTTCTAGCCTCAGCCTGTGTTAGATCCCACTGCTGGCTTCTCCCAGCCCTAGCATCAACTCCTTATATCCCCACCCCTTAGCATCTTCCCTCTTCTCCCATGTCCAGCCCCTGTGTTATATCCTAGCCCCCTTCCTCTCAGCTCTTGCATTAGCCTCCAGCTCCTTTCTTCCAACCCCCTAGTTAGCCCTCAGCTCCCTATCCCCAGCTCCCACAGTGGCCCCAAGTTCCAGCCCTTGTGTTGGTCCTTTAGCATCTACCCTTTTCTCCCAGCCCAAGCTCCCATGTCAGTGTCTCAGCCCTTTTCCAAGCATTAGCTTCCCTCTCCTACCTTCACAGAACATCTAAATTCCCTGCAGAGCTTCTGGAGTTTTGTTTTGTTTTCATTCCCAATGCCCTGCCTGTTCTCTTCAGCTCTGGTTGCTAGCACCACCGAAATCAGAGGAAAACTACTTCCTGTTTTTTGAGCAAAACTAGAAGTAGTTTCCCTTTGATTTCGGTGGTGTCGATGTCCAAAACTGATAGTGGAGAACAGGCAGAGTGGTAGGAGAAAAAACAACACCCGAAAACAACTTCTACTTTGCAGAAAATTTAGATGTGCTGGCAGGGGCGGGGAGGAAGAAGACAGAGTACCAAAGGGCCTGCCTACCCACTTGAAAACCTGGCAGCACTAGCTTTTGAGGTATGGCTCGGCTGGGTGTGAGGAGCCAGAGGCAGGACCCTGGATGCAATTTAAAAGAGACAGGAGCATGCCTGCAGCTATTCTGGCCAGCACCAAGACTCGGATGTGAGCAGGATGGAAGAGCCAGAGCAATCTGAGGCCTCCTGCTGACCTGGAAGGAACAAGAGAGCAGATGCGAAGGGAGGCAGTCAAACGGACTTTATTAAAAACCCCAATGTGTTTCGGCCATGTTGGCCACCTTCAGGGGGTGCAAACCTCAAATACACACATACAGAACAATAAATAATTAAACGAGAACAAACAAAACGTTAAAATACTATAACACATGTATAGAGTATGTATTACTAATCAATCAATCAAGAAATTAAAAAATGTTAAAAACAGCTGATGTGTAAAAAGAAAGAATATGGAAAAAACAGCAATTTCCAGAAATGAAAACTGACATCAATAAATGAACATCATAAAAAATACAGTGAAGAGGACCCATTGTAGGGCAACATACTTAAAATAGATATTGTACCCGTGTATACCTAAAAGGGATGAGGAGGGCAGAGGTGGGTAAAGTGTTGAAACTAATCAGAGCAGATACTAAAGAATGAGAGTGTGTAAGGAGATTCCTGTACTATAGAAGCCGTTATCAAGAACCACTAGCAAGGAAGCTTGAAGCAAGTTGAGTGAAATAATTCTGACCATAAAACATAAAAAAAACATCAATAACATGATATGTTGTCGATGATGTGATGTACTAGGGGAGAGAAAGTGAAGTAACTTGCTTGTAAACCAGTGCAAAATCACAAGGCAGCAATTCGCTAGGAAAGAGCCACAAGGACTAACAGACCTTTTAAAGCAATGCTGATTTTCGTGCCACAAAGGGAGGTCAGAGTTCAAAGTGAAACCTCTGTTTAACATAAAAAGATGTGGTCCCAAAACTCCCTATATGTCATGAAATTGGCACCAATGAGTCAACCAGTAAAGATATTATGTAAATGATCCTAAAAACTGTAATCTGGTTAAAAAACGAATTGTGTGCTGATCCCTAACATGAAGCGCTGGGGGAGCTTTAAACACCAACAGGATCAATGCTAGTATCTTGCTAACGTGATGTCAATATTTAAAATAAACAGAGTAGCTCAAATAAATGGAAGAGTGTGTTCTAAAAACTATGCAATGAAGTGGAAAACAGATCATAGCAAAACCAAAAACCAGCTAATTACAAACCCCCAGGGGGACCATATGTACCAAAAAAACAGGTAAGGATGCTACAAGAAGTGCTTCTGCAGTCAAAAAGTATATGCACAGAGATGATGTAGATCCCTCCCAATCAACATCAGAACAGCAAAGAATTGCGTATATTAACTGTAAAAACTGTACCCAGAGTAAAGATAAAACCATGTGTGCATAAAAAAACATAAAAAGCTACAAAAAAACAAACAGGCACCAGGGCCATCCCAGAGCAAAACCATGTAAAAGATAATAAAAAATTAAAAATAGAAAGCGGGACACTTAAAGAAACTAAAACCTTCACGTAAATGCATAAAAGCAAGTAATAAATAAATCAACATTACTATGCTTAAAATGTGAACACATGACATGCCCTGCGAACGAGCAGGCAACCAAAACAGGACCACATAGAAGATAAGAAAAAGTAAGCAATAAAAGACCAAGGGGTTGCCATGAGACCCAGCTCCGTAAAAAGGGGGTATTGTAGTAAGTGTTGCCATAAAAATCCTGGGTGCCATAAGAAGGATAATGCAGGGCATAAGGCAGGCAGCTAAAAAACAAAAAATCACCAGGTTGTCATGAAAACAGGGTTTTTAAAAGCGGAAACCAGTGGGCAACATGATGGTGCCAAGATGAGCTGATAAAAACCATAAGAGCACATACTTGTATTGATGTGTATTGCTGTAAATAGTTAAAAAAACTGTACTGTACTGATGAGACCATAAAAACAGTTGCTGAAGATGCCAAAAAAGATAAGTAAAATGTTATCGATTTATATTACCATAAACTAGTAAAAACTGCATAGAGGAACTGATAAACAGATAAAATCAGATAAGAAAGCCCTAAAAATGGGCATGCCATAAAATAAACTGTAGGGGCATAAAAGCAAAATAAATAAATAAATAAATGAACAAATGAATTAAACCACCAGCTAACTACGAAAAAGTCTAAAGGGAAAGGAGGGGAGGGGAGGAGGGAAAGAGGGAGGACTAAGAGAGAGGAGAGAGGGAGGGGGAGGAAAGGGGTCAGGGGAGGAACAAGAATCAAAGAAAAACAGGTCAAAATCTTGATTCAACCCCAAGGGCTGAACCATATTAAAGATCATAAATATATCTCCGTTCCAATTGGAGGAGAGGTTTATCCACGTCTGCCCCTTTCCAATGGTTACGAAAAACTTTCAGCACAACAAAATGCAGGTCTGAAACATGATGATTTTCTTTTAACCAGTGATCCACAAGAGGTTTATCGGGATCCTTCCTCTTAATGCAGCTCTTGTGCTCGCTGATCTGTGTTTTAATGCTTCTTTTTGTTTTCCCAATGTAACAAAGGTTGCATGGACACATAATAAGGTAAATTACTTGTTTAGTTTCACAATTAGAAAAATCATGTTAAAAAAAAACCTTGTGAGCTGTAGTAGGATGGATAAAAACTTCTCTAGTAACGATGGAATTTTCACATACGGCACATCACCCACACCGAAAAAGGCCATGTACTTTCAGGACAAACCGCGGTTTTGAGAGGGCCGAAGGCACTAAAATATTAGCAAGATTTGGGTTCCTTTTGTAATGCAATAGTAGCTGCTTATCTTTCAACGTGGGTACAGAATCTAGGAGATGCCACTCATCCTTAATGATGCGTGCAATATCACGAGTGATCAGAGAAGGTTAAAGTACAAACAATGTGGTCATTGTCATGTCGGGGATGACCGTGGAATAAAGCAGTACGGTCCGTCTGCTTGGCTCCTTTTTAAGCATCCTGGATGCACCATTGTGGGCATCCCCGATCGTTAAACCGGCATTTCATGTCCTCTGCGTAGAGTTCATAATCTTCACTGGTAGTACAAAGTCTCCTGATCCTTAAAAATCGGCCCATTGGCAAATTATTCTTGAGTGCATGGTTGTAAAAGCTGGAGAAGCGTAACAGGGAATTCCTATTGGTAGGCTTCCTATACAGGGTTGACACAAAATCCTGTGCGCTGTTTTTTATTGAAATGTCAAGATATGCGTTCTGTTGTGTGCTGTATTGATATTCAAATTGTACTGTAGATTTGCATCAAGTGAGTTAACCAAGTGAAAAGTGAGAAAAGTTCTGCCTCCAATCCCTTCCAAATGAAGAACACGGGAACATCATCAGACATATTATTCGCAGAGGAGGGTGGGGGAGGTACGACAGGTTCCAGAATACAATGGACCAGAAGAGAAAGAGGTCATTTTTAACCTATCAGATTATATTCTCCAACAAGATATCAGAATTTTGAGAAAAGGTTTATCCTTTGTGCCTACCAAAAAATATGACCCCTTTACCACTCAGGTAGAACGTTACAAATTTTTTCGTAAATTGCAGATTAGGGATTTCTTTGATAGTAGATTGGACAATGTAGCTGACCTGTCGGTGATTAAGAATTCCTCCTCTTGGATACCTCCCAAAACAAATAACGCTATGATACAGGCTTTTCAACAAGTGGTCTCCCATAGAGTTGTTTCATTGTCTGAGAAAAAAACACACCTTTAACAACTTGTCCAAAGAAAAGAAAAGAGCTCTATTTAATTTGAGTAATAATCGTGACTTTATTAAACCTGCCGACAAAGGAGGGGCCTTGGTTATTCAGAACTGGTCCGATTACATACAAGAAATGCTTTGTCAAGTTAAAAGATACCATCTTTTACATTAGATTGTATGATGAACCCACTATTTGTCTTAAAAGTAAGGTGGACATTCTTATTTATGTAGGACATTGTTACATTGGGAAAACAAAAAGAAGCATTAAAACGGATCAGTGGAACGGAGATATATTTATGATCTTGAGACAGTTCACTCCTTGGGGTTGAATCGAGATTTTGACCTTTCATTTTTCTTTGATTCTCGTTCCTTTTCTGGCCCCTTCCCCCTCCCCCTTCCCCTCCCCTCGCACTCTCTCCCCTCTCCTTCCCCCTCCCCTTTCCATCCCCTCCCTCTCTCTCTCTTACTCCCCCTTCCCCTTCCTTCCCTCCTTTTTCCCCCTACCCCTTCCTCTTTTCCCTTTCCCCCTCCTTCCTAACCTCCCCCCCTTTTCTTCCCCCTTTCCCTCCTTCCCTTTAGACTTTTTTGTAGTTACCTAGTGGTTTTAATTTAGTTAGTTAGTTATTTTGTTTTTATGCCCCTATGAATCCCAGGGAGTGCATCCTGAACTTCTCTGTAATGATGAATTTGTTGAGTTTCCTGAGGTCAAGGATGGGGACAAGGAAGTATCTGGAGTAAAAAAAACAGTATTGAGTTCATCAGCTGGAACTGGCTCTATCGCCTGTGATGCCAGAAGGGATAGTAGTTCCGCCGTCATGGCAAGGAACAAGTGTGGCGGAGTGTTGCTGAAGGGAGGGGTGCACTGCACTGGTGTGGAAGAGAATCTGATGTGGTACCATTCCTTGATGATATTGAGGACCCACTGGTTCATTGTGATGGCTTCCTAGGAATGCAGGAAGGCCGAACGTTGGCCACCTGTGGGTGGGACTGACCCAAGGCTTCCTGTCAAAAGGTTGGGTGGAGTCTTTCCCGTAAGAGAAGGTGTGGACTTCTGCTGCTTATGCTCCCACTGGCGGGGCTTCGAGTGGGAAGGTGCCTGGTAGGATTGTTGCTGGTACCATGATGGTTGCCACTTGTGGTAGGAGTTGTAATGTCTGGAAGATGAGTAAGTCTTATGGTGGTGAGTCCCCTTGCGGTTAGAGATTGGACGTCAAGGCCCACCACAACGAGAGGCTGTAGGGTGGTGCAATGCTCCCTCATGTCATTTATGGTGGCTTTGATTTTGTCCCCAAAGAGAGAATTGCCTGCACAGGGGGCATCTGTGATGCAGTCATGTGTGTCATCTCACGTAACCAGGCTAATCTGTGGGCCAAGATGGCTGTCCCTGCAGTCTGGGTGGCTGCCCCGAATGCATCATAAGTTGCTCGGACCTGATGTTTAGTGCAGTCTTCAAGGTCTGTCAGGGCCGCTGGCTGCGCTTCTGGCAGAGATTGAGGCTTTAAGGTTTCCCATGAGGACGTCCTGGTACAAAGTATGCTGGAATTGGTGGGCCACCACCCTGGTGCTCAGCATGGCCCCTTGCCACACCTGTTTACTGACATCGTTGAGGAGCTTGTGGTCCTTCCTGGGTGGGTTGTTTGCAGTGTTGCGAGAAGACTTTGTCTGCTTGACAGCAGACTCCACAACGATGGAGTGGTGGGGGAGTTGCAAAATACCTAGTACAACCCGCGCCAGGCTTTGAAAATATGCATCTAGCTTGCGGGGACAAAATGGGTTGGAGGTGGAACTCTGCCACAGTTTCACCATGTTGTTGCAGAGGAGCTGGTGCACCAGCAGGGAGGTCAGTGTCTTTGGAGCTTCCAAGAATTTGAGGGCTCCCTATACTTCACTCCGCCAGTCCATGTTGTTGCATTTAGGGTGATGGTGATCTTGCGCAGATATTTTGGGTAGGTCAAGTCCTTGGGGGGGGGGGGGGGTGGATAGGTTGTGTGTCGGAGGAGAGCCCCAGCGTAGCCAATGTCATGGTAAGGGCGTGAGCACTGCCTCTACCGCTGCTGGGAGCCACCGACTGTTCAGGGGAGTGCATAAGCAAAGTACCAGGAGAAGAGTCCCCCAACATTTTTCTTGATTGATTGATTGATTAGTAATACATACTGTATATGTGGATTAGTTATAATATTTTAAAGTTTTGTTTGTTCTCATTTAATTATTTATTGTTTTATATATGTTTGTATTTGAGGTTTGCACCCCCTGAAGAGGGCCGGCATGGTCAAAATGTGTTGGGGTTTTTAAAATAAAGTTTGTTTGACTACTTCCTTTTGCACCCGCTCTTTTGTTCCATCTAGTATCCTGCAGGTGTGGTTTGCTGTTTGTTGGACTCCTGCTGAGCTGGGCCTTGTGCAAAAAGCTTGCTGGCACATGACTAGGCCTGGCCCTGATTGCTGCCACAAGGGGTAGAAATTGAGGAGGGAAAGGACAGGTTGTACTGCAGTGCAGGGGGTAAGTCAAGCCAAACAGTACTGGGGATGGGGAAAGGTGGGACAGGAAATCAGATTAGGATGTGTATTTGTATGTGTCTTGACTAGATTGTAAGCTCCATGGATCAAGAACTGTGGCATATGTTGTATAGTGTTATATACATGATTAATAGTGTTATAGCAAACGCTGTGCAAAGCTCTTATTCAATCACTCATCCACAGAAGGAAAACTCTCAGACAGGCTGGAATGCAAACAGGATCTTTAATGTGCACACAGGATCAGACAGAGAGCCGGTACCCTCCAACAAAAAGGTCTGAACCCCGAGGGACGTCCTTCAATGCCTTATATACAGTACAGTTTTAAACTCATTCTACAATCCCATTTGCCACAGGTATTTCCTGCCCACCAATCAGCAGCCCCTGGGGAGGTACCTGGGTGACCTGTCCAAACCGGTATGCTCTGGTCTGTTGGTTTCTGGGCTAGGGGATACTGTGCTCAGACCTGGAGTGGGGGGAAGGGTGCCTACTGAAATCTCAATGCCTTTTTCTTAGCAGGCTGATTACCTCATGGCTTGCGGGGGAAGGGTCAGGCTGATCAGAGCCTCATGGCTTGCCGCATGGCTTGGGGGAAGGGCTACCTACAGCTATACCTCATGGCTGCCTCAATAGTAGTACCTAGTAAGAAGAGGCTGGTGAGACTCCCCACTGCTAGCTATTCAACAGGAAAAGAGATTGGTGAGAGTCGTGACACACCTCTCCCTCACCCACTGCCCAATAAGAGAAAAAGCAGCCATTGTGCCCTCAACCCCATCCTCCCCAAGCAAACAAAAGAGGAGGCTGATGAGACTCACCTCTCCCTAATGGCTGGCAAACAAGAAAAGGATCTGGAGTGGCTCTTTCTCTCCCTATTCTCCAACTACTGATGAAACCCACCTCCCCCTGCAGGTCATTGAGAGCAAAGGCCAGTTTGGTCATCTTCCCTAACGCACTAGCTAGCAAGAGAAGCTGAGTAACTTTATATCTACTGATAATAGATGAAAAATCACGTGGGACCCTTTGCTAACCAAAAGGAAATAAGATGTAGCAATGTTTTGCAGCTGCCAGCCATCTAAGGAATAAAGTACCAGCTAGGCCTCCCAGACTCAGCAAGCTGCTGCTGAGGCAGCCAAGAGGTTTAGCTGTAGGTAGCCCTTCCCCCGAGCCATGCGGCAAGCCAAGAGGTTTAGCTGTAGGTAGCCCTTCCCCCGAGCCATGCAGCAAGCCAAGAGGTTTAGCTGTAGGTAGCCCTTACAAGTGATCAGCCTGCTATTTCAGTAGACACCCTTCCCCCACTTCAGGTCTGAGCACAATAGCCCCTAGCCCAGAAATCAACAGACCAGAGCACACCGGTTTGGACAGGTCACCCAGGTACCTTCCCCAGGGGCTACTGATTGGTGGGCAGGAAATACCTGTGGCAAATGGGATTGCAGAATGAGTTTAAAACTATACTGTATATAAAGCTTTGTAGGACGTCCCTCGGGGCTCAGACTCTTATGGAGGTTGCTGGTATCTCTGTCTGGCCTGTGTGCACATTAAAGATCCTGATTGCATTCCAGCCTGTCTGTGAGTCTTCCTTCTGCGGGTGAGTGATAGAATAAGAGCTTATCTTTTTGTTTCCTGCCACATTTTTGGTGCATTGGCCAGGAAATCATTAAAAGAAAAGCCTCTCTCATCACACCCACGGTGGGAAGACTTCTGCTTTTGCAGCATCTGGGCCTCCACCAGTCAGGGACCGGCCCCTCCAGGTGATTAACGGTCCTTGGCGCCCCCGGGCCACTTTGTGCTCGGAAGGACACCTTGATTTGTCTGGACAGTCGGTCCCTGCGGTTGAATCCCCGATTGAAAAACCAGCTGGATAGACTGGCATCCAAACTTCCTGTCTGATCAGAGTTCTGGTGAGTACTGCTACCTTACTGTTTGGGGCTAGTTCTGTACTCTATCTGTGAGTCCTGGTAATTTCTGGGAACCTGTAGCAGCCTGATCAACTGCACGAGCAGTCCTATTAGGGGCCTTAGTGGCCCTGAAGCCATTGCTCGTCCTGTATCTGAATACCGGTAAAATCTGAATAACTGCAGTAATATCTGAACTGCAGTAATCTGAGATCTTTTAAAAGCGCTGCCGAAAGAAAAAAAGTAACCAAACTATAGCACTTGATAAGCTAAGAATTAGATCGCTGCTTCTCTTCTTTCCTTTCTGCTTGTGGGAAGTTATCTGAAGCGTGACTGCAAGGAGAGAGTTCTCTAATGTGCTGCCGCTGTTTTAATTTCTGCTCCCCCATGCTGTTGTTGTGTTCCCCGCGGTTAATTTGTGCTGTTCTGTTCCCAATGTTAAATTTCAGTTTCCCCCACGTGCTGTTCTGTTCCCAATGTTAAATTTCTATTCCCCTGCGTCCCGGTACTGCTCCGGTGCCCCCCTGAGCCCCCGCCGAATTTTTCCGCCTTTCCCTGCTGTCCCGATGCACCGCTGAGCCCCTTTAAAGGGTATTAAGAGTGCAGCGCTGCCAAAAGCTATTAAATTATTTTTGCCCCAAGCAAAAAAAATCGTACTGACCGTAATTTGTGTGCCGCGGGCCGGCGGGCCCCTTTTTAAACTGCTCCGTCCTTGTTCTGTGTGCCGCGGGCCGGCTGGCTCCCCGATTTTAAAAGTGTATTTTTCTCCTCCTCTCCCGCATGTTTGAGGTCCGGCTGGCTCCCCGATTTTAAAAGTGCATTTTTCTCCTCCTCCTCCCGCATGTTTGAGGCCCGGCTGACCCGATTCTGAAGTTTGGGAACAGCTGAGTCTGTCCGGAGGTATCCAGAGCTGAATCGGGCAGTGGAACACACGTGGAGGCGGCCATCTTGAAAAGACCACGTGTAAGCTACACTCCAATATACTTGAAGCGACTCTGGAGCTCCATCTAGTGGACATTAGCTGTAATTACTACTATTCCTCATGTTTTAAGTGATCCTGGAGCTCCATCTGGTGGACATTTTAAGAATAGCTAGCATATATATATTTTAACTCTTATCTAAACCATATCTGAGTATATATATTTTGTAAATTACCAATATCTATATTGTAAGTTGTATTAATTGTCCTGAGTTAAGACTAGATAGGGTCTGTATTATAAATTGTATATTTTTCCTGGATTAAGTCTAGATAGGATCTGTATTGTAAATTGCATATTTTTCTCTTATTGTAAATTGCATTTTCCCCCGAATTGAGATTAGGTTGGAAGATCTGGTCCACATTGTATACTGTACTTAGTTATTGAACTAGGATTAGAGCATGGGGTCGGGAAAGTCTAAAGTGAAAACGCCCCTACAGTGCATGCTTCACAATTTTAAATCTGGGTTTAGAGAGGATTACGGGGTACCTCTCTCCGCCTCCAGATTAACCTTTTTGTGTGAGAGGGAATGGCCAGCCTTAGTTAAGTTATGGCCTCCTCAGGGGTCTATTGATTTGGCCACTGTGTCCTTGGTCCATCAAATTGTAGCAAAAGAGCACCCTGACCAGTTCCCATATATTGACTCGTGGCTGACCATATGCCAACTCAGACCAAGGTGGCTCCAGCACTGTCACGAGGATCAGTGTAGAGTAATGGTGGCGGCCATCTGTCGCCAAAAGGGATGGACACCCGCCCCTATCTACCAGGGACGGGACTCTCCTGATATTCCTCCACGTCCCCTCCCTCTACTTCAACCCCGTGTCCTGTCCGCACCACAACAGGATCCTCCCATAGCTGAAAGGTCAGGACTTCCTGGGGTGGGTGATGCCAGATTTAGGGAAAGTTCTACAGACTCTGGCCCCTCATCTTCAGATTCCCCTCTCACATCTGGTGCCACCCCCAGTGACACCATCTCCTCCCCTGAGAGCACAGGGGCTGGGCCAGAATCGTCACCCCCGTTAGCCCACCGCCTGCGGTCGCAACATCTCCAATTACCACTACGACAAGTACAGGGGCTCCCGTATATTGATGCTACTGGAAAGGTGGCAGTGGGACCATCAAGCCTGATTTATGTCCCTTTCTCCACTACGGACCTGCTCAACTGGAAAACCCACTATGCCTCATATACTGAAAAGCCCCAAGAACTGACAGATCTTATGACCAGTATTATGCAAACACACCAGCCTACCTGGTCGGACATTAAACAATTGCTTTCCACCTTATTCAATACAGAAGAACGGGCGCGCATTGTACGGGCCGCCCTCAAGTGGCTGGAGAAACATCATGCCCATCAGGGAGAAGTAAATCCACGGCAGCGGGCAGAGGCAGATTTTCCCGAATAAAGACCCCTGCTGGGACCCGAATGACCCTGATGGAGCAGCGGCTCTCACTCGCTTCCGGACTGCACTCCTTGAAGGCCTTAAGAAGGGGGGGCAACGAGCTATGAACCTCAGTAAAACCGCAGAAGTTCTCCAGCTTCCTGATGAGAGTCCGGCGGTATTTTATGAGCGTCTGGCTGAAGCATACCGATTATACACCCCCTACGATCCAGCGGACCCTGAGAATCTTAAGATGATGAATAATGCCTTTGTGGCTCAGGCACAAGGTGATATACGGCGGAAGCTGCAGAAACTGGAAGGGTTTGCGGGCATGAATACAACACAATTGATGGAAGTGGCACAAAAAGTATATGTAAATCGTGACCAGGAGCAGAAGCGAGAGTCGGAGCGCCGGATGAAGAAAAAGGCAGACTTCCTAGCAGCCGCCTTAGCCGAGCGACCACCAGCTCCAGCCTGGGCCAGAGGAGGAAATAGGGGACAAGGACGTGGATATGGGAGGCCGAGGTTTCCCCTAAGCCCCACTCAATGTGCCTACTGCAAAGAGGAGGGACACTGGAAGAATGACTGTCCAAATCGTAACACAAGGCGAGGGAGATATCCATCCACGAGCTGTGTAAGAGCACCCGTACGAACTACACGGGAGCAAGATCAGCATAATGCTTTCCCGCCTCCACCGGTTCCAGCTCTCGAAGGCCTTGCAGCTATGGAACATTATGACCTGGATGACTACTAGGCCAGACCAGGCTCCAAGTTTCTGTTAGGTCCCCAGGAGCCTATGGTCAACATGAATTTAGGGGACCGGAAAATGCAATTCATGGTCGATACCGGAGCAACACACTCAGTGGTCACCCAACAAGTAGCCCCGATCTCCTCCCAGTCAGTAACTGTTGTGGGAGCTACGGGGGAGAGGGCCGAGACCTTTCCTGCAAAACCGCACGTGCCAGTTGGGGGGACGGACCATCACTCACCAGTTCCTGTATATGCCTGAATGTCCCATACCCTTGCTGGGTCGGGATGTTCTGGCAAAACTCCAGGCCCAAATCTCATTCGGGTCTGATGGCCAGGCTGAGCTCCAAATACCCAGCCTGGATCCAACAGTTTTGGTACTGTCCGTCCCCCGAGAAGAAGAATGGCGGTTATATGAGAACAGGCCCAAATCTGATGTGGCTACCCTGGTTACGTGGGAATCAGTGCCCCCTGGAGTATGGGCAGAAGGAAACCCCCCCGGAATGGCCATTAACATCCCTCCCGTATGTGTTGAAATGAAGCCGGGAGCCTCCCCGGTGCATGTGCGACAATACCCGCTGCCGCGGGCAGCTGTAGAAGGAATCCATCATCATCTGGTGCAGCTACTACAGCATGGTATCCTGCGGCCCTGCCAATCGGCATGGAACACTCCTTTGCTGCCAGTTCGAAAACCTGGAACCACTGACTATCGACCTGTTCAGGACCTCCGTCATGTCAATGAGGCCACTGTGACTCTGCATCCAGTAGTACCAAACCCTTATACACTGTTGGGCCTCATCCCAGCGACTGCTTCTCACTTCTCAGTACTGGATCTAAAAGATGCCTTCTTTTGTATACGCCTGGCTACTGCAAGCCAGCACCTGTTTGCTTTCGAGAAAGAGGACCCTGCTACTGGCAGAAAGTCCCAAGTTACCTGGACTCGTTTACCACAGGGATTCAAGAACTCTCCTACCATCTTCAGCACAGCATTGGCCCAAGATCTCGCTAGTTTCCCTCCAGGGGAGCCCGGCAGACGAGTACTTCTGCAGTACGTTGATGACCTACTAATCGCTGCTGACTCTGAGGCTGAATGTGTATTGGCAACCACAGAACTTCTCCAACTCCTGTACAATGCGGGATACCGAGTCTCCAGAAAAAAGGCTCAGTTATGTCAGTCGGAAGTGAAGTATCTGGGATTCCATCTGTCAAAAGGAAGCCGACGGTTGGGGAGCGAGAGGAAGGAAGCAGTGTGCCGGATCCCAGTGCCAACAACCCGCAAGCAAGTACGTTCTTTTCTCGGGGCAGATGGGTACTGTCGTATCTGGATTCCCAACCGCAAAGATCGCAAAGCCCCTCTATGAGTCTACAAAGGGCCCAGAGAAGAGCCCCCTTGAATGGGGTCGTGACCAACAGGAGGCCTTCAAACATTTGAAAAGGGCATTACTGTCATCACCAGCCCTAGGCCTTCCGGATGTCACCAAGCCTTTCACCCTCTATGTGCACGAAGCAGCAGGAACAGCTTTGGGAGTCTTGACCCAACAACTGGGGTCTTGGCCACGACCAGTCGCCTACCTGTCAAAACTGCTGGATCCAGTGGCCAAGGGATGGCCACCTTGCCTGAGAGCAGTAGCAGCAACAGCCTTGTTGGTGGAAGAATCTGATAAACTGTCCATGGGCCAAGGCCTTCTAGTCACCGTCCCACATTCAGTCCAAACATTGCTAGAGCATAAAGGAAGTTACTGGTTCACCAGCTCCCGAATGTTGAAATACCAGAGCATGTTATGGGGAAATCCCAGGGTGCAGATAACTACCAGCCAAGCCTTGAACCCTGCTACTTTCCTGCCTGTTGGCCCGGGACCACCTGATCACGACTGCCTGGAAGTGATGGAAACAGTCTTCTCCAGTCGCCCTGATCTGATGGATGTGCCGTTAAGCAATCCGGATGAGACCTACTACGTAGATGGGAGCAGTCTGATGCTGGAGGGCCGCAGGTGTGCGGGGTATGCGGTGGTGACGATGGAAGAAATAGTTGAAGCACAGCCTTTGCCCCCTGGAACCTCCGCACAGAAGGCGGAACTCATTGCCCTTACCCGTGCCTTAACCCTTGGGACTAACAGTCGTGTAAATATATACACAGATTCCAGATATGCCTTTTCCACTCTCCATGCCCACGGGGCCCTGTACAAAGAAAGAGGGTTAGTTACTGCAGCTGGCTCTGAGATAAAGAATGGCCCCCAGATATTGGCCCTGTTAGAAGCAGTCTGGCGTCCGAAAACAGTAGCCGTAATGCATTGCAGAGGCCATCAGAAAGGGAACGGTGAAATAGCTAAGGGAAATAGACAGGCTGATGCAGAAGCCCGGCGAGTAGCAACCACATCCTTGTCCCAGTTTTTCCCGCAGAGCTCCCAGGATCTACAAGCCCCCCTGTTTCCAGTCCCACTAAGCCAATGGGCCAAGAGGTACACTACACGAGAGCTAGATTTTTTCTGTCAGGAGGAGGGTGGGGTGTTACACACAGATGGTTGGATAAGGTTACCTAGAACAGGGACAGCTCCAGTGATAGTCATCCCAGACAGCCTTGCCCCAGCATTCCTATCATCCTTTCATCAGGCCACTCATATGGGCAAGACAGCAATGGAAACTACCCTCCGCCCATATTTCTTCATTTCCTGCTTATCCTCGTTGACAGCTGCAATTGCTAGACAATGCACCACATGTGCTAAAAACAATGCCCGTCAAGGCCCAAGCCAACCCCCAGGGGTCCAGTCTTATGGGGTCACCCCTATGGGAAACATCCAGGTTGACTTTTCAGAAATGCCCCGAGCAAATGGGTACTGGTATCTGCTGGTATTGGTCTGTACTTTCACGGGGTGGGTGGAGGCCTTCCCAGTCCGCACAGAAAAAGCCAGAGAAGTGACTAAGGTGTTGCTGCATGAAATCATCCCCCAATTTGGACTTCCAGTAGTAGTGGGATCTGATAATGGACCTGCATTTGTGGCCCAAGTGATACAGCAGGTAGTAAAAGCCTTACAGATCGATTGGAAGCTACACACAGCTTACCGACCGCAGAGCTCAGGGAAAGTAGAACGCATGAATCGCACCATAAAGAGCCAGTTAGCAAAATTGTGTCAGGAAACCTCACTGAAGTGGCCCCAATTGCTCCCTATAGCTCTGCTCCGCATACGGTCAGCCCCACAAAAGGGTATCGGTGTTTCCCCCTTTGAAGCTGTGTATGGACACCCTGCACCCCTCATACAGGGCGTCCATGGAGATTTAGTGCAGATAGGTTCAGAAATAACCCGGCAGGAACTGTCAGCTCTCAGTTCTGTATTGCAGAAATTGCACCAGTGGATCCAGGAGCGACTCCCCATCAACCTGACTGAAGCGCTCCATACGCACCAGCCTGGTTCCCAAGTGTGGGTCAAGGAGTGGAAGAAAGATCCATTGACCCCCCAGTGGCGAGGCCCGTATACTGTTCTGCTGACCACCCCCACGGCTGTTAAAGTGGCTGAAGTCGCTCCGTGGATCCATCACTCTCGTGTCAAGGCCGCTGCACCAGAAGTTGTTCCAGCCTGGACCGCAGTCCCGATTCCAGATCAACCCCTGCATTTGAAACTGAAGAGGGACCTTTCTGCCCAGTAAAGGGCTCTAACAGACTGCCGACGAGACCCCCGGAGAGACTGATCTACGAGACCCCCTTTTCCAGAACCAGGAGCAGAATGAGAAGCGGTGCCCTAGCCTTACTCGTTTCCCTGACATGGGCCCGTTTTCCAACAAGTGCAGAGACTACTAACACAGCAGTATTACTCGCCCAAACTGCTCTGAACATGACAAACCTTTGTATACGAAACTCTCTACAAACCTCTCTTATTGCTGTACCGTCTAGTTTGTGTGAGATGCAGAACTTCACTATGCTTGCTAATTTAAACTGTAAACAACCTGGAATATATTTCTACCATATTGGGGTTACCCGACCGACTTCTACACTTTTCAACCAAGTGCCTTTTTCCTTACAGGTAGTTTCCACTCTAAATGCTACTGATTGTTTCTTTTTTGTCAATGCCAAGAGGGGAGGAAACAATGTATCACATACTGTGTTATCATGCAGCTCTGTTACAAATGTATCCTATTCACACTCAGAAATGTATCTTCCCTTAGGCTGGTTTTTAGTATGTGGCAAAATGACGTACACTTACGTCCCTGCAAATGCCACTGGTGGTCCGTGCACTTTTGCTAGGCTTACAACTGCTGCCTTCGTCCGGCCCCCCAGTTATCCCCGCTCTGCCCCCATGCCCTCGACCTGTAACTCAAACGTGGAGCCTTACAGTGATGAGACAGCTCTTTGGCTGTCAGTGTCAATCCTTGGGACACCTGGATTGGCCCTACACAACTCCCTGGAGGTAAGCCGACTCGCTTGCTCCCTAGCCAAGACCATTAACCTCACCTCAACCATACTAGCTTCCATAAATTATGAGCTGTCCAGCCTACGTACAGCGATTCTACAAAATAGAATGACCATAGATTTCCTGCTGTTACGCCTCAACCATGGGTGTGAGGAATTCGAAGGAATGTGTTGTTTTAACCTCACAGATGAAAGTGTGTCCATTGAGCGCTCAATCCAAGACCTACGTGACTTGGCGAAGCAAATCTCAGACCCGTCCATGGGACTGGGGACGGGGTGGTTCTCCAAATTGTTTGGTTGGTTGGGGGGCCTTAAAACCCTAGCTATAGGAGTTTTCCTTCTCTTCTTAGTATGTGCCCTCATACCATGTTGTATCCCCATCCTCCACCGCTCCATTACCACCACCCTCGACACCCTGGTAGAACACAAGGCGGCTACCACTGTTATGGCCCTGACCCAATACACCCCTCTGCGGCTTGCCTCCAGTAATACAGCCCTCTACCGCCTCTAGCGGTTGAGGTCCCACTTAAAAAGGGGGGAATGAGGCAGCCAAGAGGTTTAGCTGTAGGTAGCCCTTCCCCCAAGCCATGCGGCAGCCAAGAGGTTTAGCTGTAGGTAGCCCTTCCCCCGAGCCATGCGGCAAGCCAAGAGGTTTAGCTGTAGGTAGCCCTTACAAGTGATCAGCCTGCTATTTCAGTAGGCACCCTTCCCCCACTTCAGGTCTGAGCACAATAGCCCCTAGCCCAGAAATCAACAGACCAGAGCACACCGGTTTGGACAGGTCACCCAGGTACCTTCCCCAGGGGCTACTGATTGGTGGGCAGGAAATACCTGTGGCAAATGGGATTGCAGAATGAGTTTAAAACTATACTGTATATAAAGCTTTGTAGGACGTCCCTCGGGGCTCAGACTCTTATGGAGGTTGCTGGTATCTCTGTCTGGCCTGTGTGCACATTAAAGATCCTGATTGCATTCCAGCCTGTCTGTGAGTCTTCCTTCTGCGGGTGAGTGATAGAATAAGAGCTTATCTTTTTGTTTCCTGCCACACTGCCTGTAAGGTGATGGGTATGGAACCTCTTTGGGGGATGAAGAGGGGTTGAAGGAAAAGAAACTGAAGGTGAGAGGACGGAAGGAAATGGCAACAAAGAGAGAATTTAGTGAAATGATGAATGAGAAACAGACCTGGAGGAGGAGGGGGAATGCAGTGTAGGAGCAGGATGCCTGGAATGGCACAAGACACAGCTAGAGGATATGGACTGGGGATGGAGTCCTAGAAACAGAAGTTGGAAGCCTGGCTAGGGTAAGCAGCTCAGTTAGGTCAACTTGAAGAGGTTGATCCAAGTCCTAATTTGGCATCATTACATGCATGGAGATGTAATCCTAGATCTCTTAGGGGCATGAAAATGACAACTCCTTGCATGCAGTGAGGGAAAACCAGGACTGGCTAAGTTGCAGATAGTCCTAGGTGTGTTGGAAACCCTAAACATGGAAATGGCTGATAGAAAGAACCATGGGAAGGGAGAAGGTAGGGAGAGCCAGCAGTGGGAAGCACATCAATTCTTCCTACTTGTAAACCATAATAAGATCAGAGATGAGGAATCCTTTTCATACCTACCCTCCAGTCTTGCTTGTGCTTGATGTTCTTGTCTGAGTCTCAATAAATAAATATTTTCCTTTGTTATTTGTTCTTGTACAGTGCTATGTGCATCGGTGATATCATTTCTTTCAGTTAGGTTAATGGGAAAGTCGTATCATGTATTGCTTCTATGCATTAAGAATAAAGGTGGCAAGAATATTCAGCGGCAGTGGCATTTGTAAATCGACTAGCCGTCACCGCTGAATTCTAACCTCTGATATTCAATGTTGGGGCCATATCCGGCCACTGGCATTGAATATCTGGGTTGCCACAGAAGCTTCTTGAAACAATTACTAAAATTAATACCACCACTTCACACCTAGATCCATGCCCGGTTTCTTGGATAAAAGCAATTAAATCTGAACTCCCAATCACTCCCTCCTCCAAGGAACTATGTCAAATTATCTTAAACGCTCTGCCATTTGTCCAGTACTCAAGAACAGATCCTTAAAATAGCAATGACCCTTCCTCCTATAGGCCAATTGCAAGCATCCCTTTCTTAGCAAAAATAATTGAAAAGATAGTCTAATTGCAGTTACATGACTTCATTGACACAAACGCACCTCTAGACAAATACCAGTATGGTTTCTGCCCATATCATGGTGTAGAAACTTTACTAACAGTTTTATTTGACTCCCTCATCCGTGGTATGGATGATGTTAATCAAGCTTTCGTACTTGTCTTCAAAGACATTGCCTATGCCTTTGACAATGAAGATCACCCCACTCTCATCACTAGACTAGCATAATTAGGAATAACTGGTACTGTTTTACAATGGTCCTTTAAATCATACATTACCAACAGATACCAATTTGTACGAATCAACCAAGAATCCTCTCAATCTTTCCTCAGAAACAGGGAATCCCACAAGGTTCAGCATTATCTGCCCTCCTTTTCAACCTGTACATACAACCAATTTGCTCAATTTTCAAGAAGCATAAAATAGGATCTCTCATTTATGTCGATGATATTATGTTATTTACACTTGTAACTATTAAAAGCCCCATCTACAGCAACATGATGGAATGCATTCTAAAAGCACAATCCTGGCTCACCAAAAACAACCTCCAAATCAATTTAAAAAATGAAATTATGTTCACGACAAGAAATGTAGATTTTGTATGTTGAATTCAAGAGGGGGGGGGGGGGGGAGTAAAACACCACAATCCCAGTAAAGCAGGAGGTGAAATACCTGGGAATCATCCTGGGCAAGTCGGCTCATATAAAACAAACAGCCAGGACCATATTTTTCAAACTAAGAATCATCCAGAACCTCAGACCTCTCCTTGAACCTAGCGATTTCCAAAACATGGTCCAAGCGCTTATAACCCCACATTGGGACTATTGCAACATCTTACTACAGGGTCTCCCCCAAGAAGACCATCAACACCTTACAACTAGCCCAAAATATGACTGAACATAAGAACATAAGATATGCCATACTGGGTAAGACCAAGATCCATCAAGCCCAGTATCCTGTTTCCAACAGTGGCCAATCTAGGTCATAAGTACCTAGCAGATTCCCCAAAAGCCACAGGTTCCTCAATGCTTGTACTAGGTCAAGCATTGATATCCTGGGTACCTTTTAATAATAGTTTATGGACCTTTCCTCCAGGAACTTGTCCAAACCTTTTTTAAACCCAGCTACACTAACAGCTCTTACTACATCCTCCGGTAACAAATTCCAGAGTTTGATTACACGTTGCGTAAAGAAATATTTTCTCTTATTAGTTTTAAACAGGTTACCCTTTAGCTTCATTGCATGTCCCCTAGGTCTTTTTATATTCTGATGACGTAAACAATTAATCTACGTTTACCTGTTTCACTCCATTCATTAATTTATAGACCTCTCCCCTCAGCCATCTCTTTTCCAGGTTGAAGAGTCCTAACCTTTTTAGCCTCTCTTCATAGGGGTATCCTTCCATCCCCTTTACCATTTTGGTGGCTCTTCTCTGTACCTTTTCTAATAACGCTATATCCTTTTTAAGATACGGCGACCAGAATTGCACACAATATTCAAGGTTCGGTTGCACCATGGAACGATACAGAGGCATTATAATATCCTGCTAGAATTATTTCCAGAACTCACCTAACAGATCATATCACACCTGTACTTAATAATCTACATTGGCTTCTGATAACAAGCAGAGTAAAATATAAAACAATAATCAAACTAATTAATGACATCTCTCCCTCCTTTCTTAAATTTAGAGTTCAATCGCAAACAGACTCTAGGAACAGAAGGAAGAGTGAACAGAAGGAAGAGTAACCAGAACATAGTTGCCATACCTTCTTCAGTCCGTAAAACAAAAGAAATTAAGCAGCAACAGGGCCTTTACTTACACTGCACCGACATTACGGAATTCATTACCAGACTCCATCAAGTCAATCAAAGACCTGCAGACCTTTCGGAAAGAGCTAAAGCCGCTTCTGTTTACTGAATACTTTAACAACATTGACTGATGCATAATTATTACTCCTGCCCATCTGCAATCCACAAATAAAAGTATATTGTTAACGATCGCCATCTAATTTCCTGATTCAGGAAGTGGCTTTGTACATAGTTAACGGTTTTCATGTTCTCATGTAACTGTAAATAGTTAAACCATTTTGGTTTGTAATAACTGTTCTCTGTAACTGGTTTGTTTAAATGTAAACTGCTCCTGATCTCTGGAAGGGGCGTTATAGAAAAACTGCTTAAATAAATAAATAAAACCTAGAAGCTAACCGGGCAGCAGCAATATTGAGCCGCTGCCCGGTTAGCTTCCATGGATAAAGTTAGTGATGGTTACCGCCTCCGCTCCGCCCAGATGCTAACCAGATATCCAGTGGCACAAACCCGTTCAGTGGCATTTACATGGTTTCCAGATCTGTAAACTGTGTAAATGCTTTTGAATACCCCCCTCCCCCTCCCCAAATGCCTAAGAATTTGGAAACAATACAAGATTATCTTGGTTTCCAGATGTAAATTAAAGACTGAGGGTCCAATATTCAGTGATGGCGGCTAGTGCTGCTAAACTTTACACCTGGATGGTCAATGCCAGGCCCATATCCAGGCCACAGCATTGAATATCCGGATAGCCATGAAGCTAACTGGGCAGCAGTGATATTGAGCCACTGCCCAGTTAGCTTCGGTGGCAAATGTTAAGCCAGCTTTTCAAGTGCCTAACATTTGCTGGCTAGCATCAAGGCATGAAACGGTGGCACCCAGCGGCAGCATCACAGTTAGTGCTGCAGAATAGCCTGGCCAAGAGGATTAATATGGTTAGCAGGACTGCTAACCACATTAATCCCTTTCAGTATTGGGCCCTAACGTTTTATTTTAGCTCTTGGAGGGCACATTTTAACTGCATAAAGTACTAGAACACATCTCCCTGATATAGGGATTCCTATCTAAAAAGAGTTTCTTTTTGCCTTTTACTGTCTTTATCTTTAGGGTCGTCTTTGTTGGAGACTGTTGCTTCCTATTTTTACTTTTTTTGTCATTGTATTTGTGATGTTGGGTTCTGTTAGTCTGTTGTATTATTTGTTAGACATTTGTATTGAATTTATGTCATGTACCATACTTTGTTGGATTGGCTAGGCAAATGATAATATTTTATGTATATATTTATTCAATTTAACACATACACAGCTATGACTCAAGCAAACATTGTTCTCCATTCTTGCAATAAAAAACACATTGGGCTAATTTTTCAGAGCAAGTTATGTGTTCCCCAGTAGGAGGTGAGCACATAACTTGCTTATCTATTATTTTTAAAAGTTATATTGATAATTTGGGGCCTCTTTACTCACTAAATATGGCAATATTTGCACTTAACCAGGAGTTAGAAATATACAATAAGTGCAAAGGCTGTGCACTGTCAGAGATCTAGTCCAAAAATACTCTGCAGTTACTGCTTGGACCCATGTCATATGCCTTGGTAGACACCACGGCTGCACCTGCAGTATCTGCCAAAGCACTTAATGCAGACCCCAGTGCTAAAAAAAATTAAGCAGCTTGTACTTGCAATAACAAAATGTTATCCCCTCCTCTGAGGACATAACCCCCACAATGACCTTCTAATCAAACCCCCTGATGAGATTCTCCCAATGAGCCTTCACCCAATTACAGACAGAGACACCCTTGATCACAGACCCCTCCCCAAGAGAGCCTCCCCCAGGTGATGACAGCCCCCCTTACAAATCTGGCCATTGCCCTCTCCCACCCTGTGCCCCCCTCTGCACTTACCCATAGGTGTTCCTGGTATTCTAGTGGATGGGGCAGAAGTGATCCCCTCTGCTCCTGCACTGTTGCCACCTGGGTTCAAAATAGCATCTATGACCCATAGCAGTGGTCTCTTGATACTACTGCTAGGGGGTCAATCTGTCAAATAAGCATGGTTACTCACCTGTAGCAGGTGTTCTCCAGGAACAGTAGGAATCAGTCCTCACATATGTGTGATGTCACTGGCAAAGCCCGTGTGGGAAACACTCTCAGCTTTCAGAAAAAGCCGTTTGGAGATTGGTGCATGCGTGCCGTCTTCTCGCCCGAAGGAGCCATCTTATCTCAGTATGATCACATAGCTTAATAAAACTCAAAAAGGAAAAATAACTCCATGGGGAGGAGGGAGGGTAGCGAGGATTGATTCCTGCTGTTCCTGGAGAACACCTGCTACAGGTGAGTAACTATGCTTTCTCTGGGACCAAGCAGGAAGTCATTCCTCAAATATGGGACTCCCAAGCTACAGACTACTGAAAAAAAATTATAAACAGCCCAATGAGGCAACCAGAAAAAAACAAACTGGGAAGAACATTGGAAAAATGCTGAATAGTTCTGAGAGCATGGAGCAGAGGCATCTGCATCAGTTTGACTCTACAGTAGCCTGGATGGACAGAAGGGCTGGTGGAAAGGAGTTGTATCAATTTCTAAAGAGTTGCCAGGTGGCTGTAGGTGCTGTCACACCAGGAATCCGCATCCAGGGAGTAGTGTGCTGTGAACATGTGTATAGACGACCACGCAGTAGCCCTACAAATCTCTACTGCAGAGACTGAGTGGAGGTTAGCTACAGAAGCTGCCATAGCTCAGACACTGTGCGCCGTTACATGGCTGTCCAAATTGAGCTGTCTAGGCATAAGCACAGGAAATGCAGTCTGCCACCCAAATGGAGAGGTAGTGTTTGGAGACAGTGACACCCAGTCAGTTGGAGTCAAAATAGACGAAGAGCTGGGGGGATCCATGGTGGGCTTTAGTGCATTCCATATTGAAAGCCAGCACTCTCCTACAATCCAACGTGTGTAAAGAGGCCTCAGCCCTGTTGGTGTGAGGCTTAGGAAAAAAAGGTGGGCAGGAAACCCAACTGGTTGACATGAAAAGCAGAAACCACCTTAGGAAGAAACTTGGGCTGAGTGTGGAGGACCACTCTATTCTTGTGAAACCTGGTATATGGTGAATGCACTACCAGTGCTTGTAACTCACTGACTGCACGCCAAAGTGAGTGCTACCAAAAGGTAAGAAATTTCAGAGGGCAAGAGGTAAGCGGCTTGCAGGGTGGAACAAGCAATTGGCCAAGGACAACATTCAGGTTCCACGCAACCGGCAGGACCAGATTGGGGGATGGGACAACAAAAGTCCCCTCATGAACCATCCAACAAGAGGAAGGGCGGAAAGAGGCTTACCAGCTACTGCATGGTGGTAAGCTGCCAGGGCACTGAGGTGCACTCTGACCGAACTAGATTTCAATCCAGAGTTAGAAAGATGGAGCAAGTAAGAGAGTACCATCTTCACAGAGCAAGAGGAGTCATCTAAAGCCCTGTCCGCATGCCAGAGTGAGTAAGCAGAATATCTTCAACATCTGTTGGTAAGCTGAAGTTTGCAAGAGCTATCTGCTCAGCATCCAAGCCATGAGCAACAGGGATTTGAGGTTGGGATGGAGGAGGGTCCCCTCCTCCTGAGTTAGCAGATCCAGGGCATAGCCGAGAGGAATCGGCAGCCTCGGGGAGAGCTGAAGCAGCAGGGGAAACCAGGGCTGTCTGGGCCAATACGGTGCTATGAGTATCATGGTGGCTTTGTCCGCCTGAAGTTTAAAGGTGGTCTTGGTCACTAATGGAGTTGGTAGGTAGGCATAGAGAAGGCTATTGCTCCAATCCAGAAGGAAGTCCAAAAGGAACTATCCCAATCAGTGAAACCAATAAACAATCAATAATATAAGAATCACCGTAAAAAACTTGCTGAACTTATCTTTTTGTCGGAGCAAGCCGAAGGAGGGAAGGCATGGAGACCCGTCCCACACCAGATAGCAGGCTTCTTTTATTCTTTTTTAGTTGTGGCTCCCCATCAAAACTTTTTCGATATTCAAATAAACAGAAAATCTTCCATTAATTCAATCAATGTCATTGCTCCCATAAGAACAATTCAGTACGATGTGCACGTTTCGGGCTGAATTGTTCTTATGGGAGCAACGATATTGATTGAATTAATGGAAGATTTTCTGTTTATTTGAATATCAAATAAGTTTTGATGGGGAGCCACAACTAAAAAAGAATAAAAGAAGCCTGCCGTCTGGTGTGGAACGGGTCTCCATGCCTTCCCTCCTTCGGCTTGCTCCGACAAAAAGATAAGTTCAGCAAGTTTTTTTACGGTGATTCCAATCCAGAAAGAAGGCAATGGAAGCTGTTCGATTGCTATAGGGGACCATGGAGCAAAACTGAGGCAGCTTGGCATTGTGAGGAGTGGTGAAAAGGTCCATGGACAGGGTTTCCCACATCTGAAAGATGCAGTTAGCTACCTAGGTGATGAGAGACCACTCGTACAGTTGGAGAACTCTGCTGAGTTGATCCACCAACACATTGAACTCCCTAGTAGATAAATCACCCGGAGGAGCATGTTGTGAATGGAGGCAAACTTCCAGAGACGGACTGCTTCCCAGCAGAGGAGATATGAGTCTGTGCCGCCTTGTTTGTTGATGTAGAACATGGCCACCTGGTTGTCCTTTTGTATCAGAACAACCTGATTGGAGAGCTGTTGCCAGAACACTTTTAGGCATTGGCAACGGCCCGTATCTTGAGGAAATTGATTTGATGGAGGCTCTCTGCCATTGTCCATAGACCCTGTGTGCGCAGGCCATCCAAGTGTGCACCCCAGCCCAGCTTGGAGGCATTCGTCAGCATTCTCTGATGCGGCAGTGCCTGGAGGGGAAGGCCCGCAAGCAGGTGCTCTTGGTCCTGTCACCAGGAGAGGGATTCCTTGAGCGACGGAATTACTGTGATGCTGTCCGAGAGACAGCTGGTCGTCTGACACCACTGCATGCAGAGCGTCCACTGCACCTGACACATGTGAAGGTGGGCTGAAAGGGTGACATGGACAGTGGAGGCCAGGTGACCCAGGAAGTGCAGTATTTATTGAGCTGTGACCAATGAGCAATGTTGGACCTCATGCGCCAGGGTGGCTAGGCACTGAGCCTGGGCGGCTGGGAGAAAGGCTTGAGCCAGAGACATGTCTAGGAGAGCTCTAATGAACATGAGGCGCTGAGAGGGCTGAAGATGGGACTTTGGGTAGTTGTTGGAGAGAGTACTCCCCTGGAAAGAAGACAAAGTATACCAGCCTCCCCCCCACTTGAGGTGGAATGGAGTCTGGAAAGGGAAGAAGGACAATGGTCCTCATGCAGGAGTCAAAAAACCCCACCAGGCTGTGGCTACAGTGCTGGCTAAGGCTTAGGAGTCTTAGGCTTGTGGCACTGCTTCTAGCCATGACCCTTAGGCTGTTGCCCCTGTTGGAGTTGTTGTATGAATGGTATGGGGTGTACATACCATAGTACCTTCTCTTTTTTAGGTAAAAAGATTTTTTATCCGAGGGCTTTTTCTAGTGGGGTCAGTGGTCTTCCTCAAAAGGCAGGTCATGATGAGTTGCTCCATCTCCAACTCAGCAGCCTTCTCCATCATGGGTTTGCCAAAGAGATTCTTCCCTTGGCAAGGGACATTGGCCAACTTGTCCTGAACCTATTGCTCCAAGTCTGAGGATTGCAGTCACCCTGACCATGGACTCTAAGCCATCGTAGGTGGTCCTGGTGATGTATTTGGAGCACTCCTTAGTTTTCCCCACCAGCCTCTGAAGCACTCAAGGTGTTTTCCAGAAAGACCTGCAGAGAACCTGGCCAGCTCTTCTGCTAGGTCCCGCAGGTACATATCCATGTATAGCTGGTATACCTGATTCTGACCACAAACATAGAGCCCTGGTAGCACTTTCTGCCAAAGCTGTCCATGGTGCGTGCCTCCCAACCCGGAGGCACTGAGGAGTGTGTTTTGGAACTTTTAATCCGATGCATGGCTGATTCCACCATCATGGAGTTGTGAGGCAGTTGTGCCTTTTCAAACTCATGGCTCTTGTGCACCCAGTAGAGGGCGTCAAGGTGCCTGCTAACCTTTGCTACCATAAACAGCATCTCCCACATTCAAAAGAGAAGCCTTTCAAAAATGGGGTGCACTGGCACCATGATGGCCTCCTTCGGGGGAGTTGGATACTACTACTACTATTCAGCACTTATAAAGTGCCACGCACACAGCGCTGCACAGCTAACAATACAGGAGGATCTCCAGTTCCTCTGCTCGAGGCTCCTCCTCTGCCTCTATGGTGAAGGCAGAGCCTGTCCCATGGCTCAAATGAACTTGAGGAAGGAGAGGTCCTTGGGGGGAGATCTCTGGCACTCGAGTGGGGACAAGGGATCAGAGGGAAGGTCATGGTGGACTGTCTCCAGCGATTCTTCCTCAGTCTCCCACTCAGTGTCGGTGAGGAACTTGAAGTACCTCCCTGACTGACATCCCTTTCGGTATGAAGTGGAAGTGAGAGTGCTGACAGGAACAGCCCGAGATGGCAAATGTCTACAAAATGGGCTGCACCTCGCAGGTGAGGCATCAACCAATGGCAGGGCCATCATTGGCACCAAAGAACCGGAGGTGATTGGTTACTTGGGAGCCTGTTGAGCCATGAAGGCAGTGAGGCTACACAGATTAGTTGTTTATGCCATCAAAAAGTAGAAAGACTAGAGGACACACAATGAAGCTACAATGAAATCAATTTAAGACTAATAAGAGAAAATATTTTTTTACTCAATGTGTATTCAAACTTTGGAATTCATTACTGGAGGATGTAGTAAAAGCTGTTAGTGTAGCTGGATTTAAAAAAGGTTTGGACAAGTTCCTGGAGAAAAGGTCCATAAACCAGCTTTGTGGAACCTGTGTCGCTTTGGAAACCTGCCAGGTACTTGTGGCCTGGATGGGCCACTGTTGGAAACAGGATACTGGGCTTGATAAACATTGGTCTGACCCAGTAAGGCATTTCTTAGGTTTCTATGTTCAATGCCTGCAAGGACTCCGATGCCAGCGAAACCAGTGCTGCAGCCGTTGGCGCCAATGCCGTCTCCCTCAATGGAGACTCCTCAATGGTAACAGCTTCAGGAGTTCCACGCCAGCCATCAGGAGGCAACTCCTCCTGTTGTGGCAGCTTGGAGGGTCGCTCCTGGCTCTCACCCTCAGAATTGCATCAAGAGCTGCAATGGCAATGTCCATGGGATTTAGCCTTGGACTCAGCATCACCCTTCGATGCTGAAGGAGCCAAAGATCTTTCCTTCTTCAAAGGACAGCCACCATTCCATTGCCCCGCGACCTCTTGGTTCTGAGTAATCCCGACCCCCACAAGAAGCTGAAGCCTCAGTGGGGGTCTTCGAGGATGTTGAAGCCAGGGTTGATGCAGATACCTCAGAACCGAACAGCGATTCCCTCTGCCATTCCCGATTCCTCAATCCTTTGCATATCATCTGTAAACAGAGAGCGCAGGTCGAAGGTTCGTGGTAAGGCCTGAGACATTGAAGGAATCAGTTGGAATCAGGAATCAATCCCACCTCATATACGTGCAATTGTTGACCTCTCACAATTCAGAAAAGCCCTTAAACACCACTTATTCTGCCTTCACTTCACCCACCCTAACCTAACACAATCACTCCCAGCACCTCACCTCACCCACTCAGCCTCTGACATTCCAACAACTTAACCCCTAACTACACACATAACAGACCTGCCCTCAGATTTACTCATAGCAAGTATAGATTACAAGCCTCTTGCATTACGATTCCAATGTGCATTATAAACTGTAAATAGTTTTACAACCACCATTGTTGATTTGTATATAGTTACCCTTGTTTCAGTCCCAAGTTACAATCCCTGTTTCAATGTAAGCAAAAGATTCTCTGTTCTGATGCAAAATCTTTGTTATTTGTAAACCGCACTGATACTAAATAGCGCAGTATATAAGAACTGTAAATAAATAAATAAATAAACTGCAAATAAATGTTGTGGCAGTCCGTCATGGAGATGGTCCAATCACGCCTGGCACACTTAAAGCCAGTGGGTGGCATCGACATAATCAGGAAGATGGCTTCCACCACGTCAAAGGACGCTAAAGTCCTCATCAACCAGGAGGGCATGAGAGAAAAAACCCGCACACCAAAAATGAAAGAAAACATAATTCCCCAAAAAACATGATGCCGAGGCACCGATGCTTCCAGAGTCAGGCAGGAAGACACCGAAACAACATGCAACCTGAAAAAGAAAAAACCCAGAAAACCAATCACGAGAAATCAACTAGATTCTAGGACACAGACAGATGTCTGGAGTACTGTAAAGATAATTGCTATTGGCAGCCCGATTGCTGTCTACACCCTGCCTTTGCTTATAAACCACTCCGATCCTGCCCCAAACTGCACTAAGCAGATAGTATGCAATTTCTACCATGTGGCTGTCTTTAGTTTGTGATAGGTGTTGGTGCGAGCCTGCATGCTAAATCTTGCACAAACTTCTTACCGCATTTTAGTAAATGTGCCCCTACCCCTAAATGACCCGTTCCCAATCATCCCTCCAGTCTAGATGCGCAGGTTATGCTCATCCACCAGCAGATGGAGACTGAGAAACACTGAGCTAAAACACTCCTTAAGTAGCCTGTGCTCATATACCAAGCCATATTTTTCAGTCTCCAGCAGGTGGATGAGTATTGCCTGTTCTGTTCTGCTGGTTCTGCTTTGTGCTGAGCCGCATTGATGTGCAAAACCCAGTTGATCTGGGTCCCTCCCCCAGCTCTCTCCCTAGTCCCCCTTAGTCTTACCCTTTGAGTCAGTAGGTTGGGTGACTGCTCCCTCTTTCCCTCTCCCCAACTCTTGGGAGGGGGTCAGGGATTGAGCTTGCTTTATCTGGTTGACAGTAAAGTTAAAAAGAAAAGAACAGGAACTGGAGCACAGGGGAGAGACAGTGGCAGCTACAATTCCCCGCAGCTTTCTGGAGCCAGTAAAAGGGGTTCTTCAGCACACGAAGAGGCTCAAGGCCTTGGAGCCCATGGGGGGCACCAAGCACATTCAGTGTATAGTATGCATCAGTTATCGGGCCCTGCCATGGCTACATGAAAGAACACGGCTGCTATGGCCAGCTCTCTAACAGCCTAGGGATGTCAGGCACTTGGTGAAGGGCCAGGGGAGCAGGATAGTACTATTTTGGATGTCAACAGGCCACAATTTTCGCGGGAATGGCCTCCATTTTGGAGAAGAAGTGTTTTGCTCAGCAGATGTGTTCAGAGCCCCTGGTCCTGCAGACCATCATAGCAAGCTCTGTGGGAGCCCTTCTGTGAGTACAGGGAGGTGGAGAGTCTTCCCCGTTTTCTCTGGAGTTTTTCCTTCTACTCCCATCAAGTTTATTGTTTGAAGCATGGCTTCAGCATGGCTTCGTCCCCAATGGCTAAAGGGCAGTATCTCTCAATTGCAGCTAAGTGCCAGTGGAGAGAGAGGTCCCCAGAGGATGAGGTCTCAGTGGGATCGCTGGGGCCCTTAGAAGGTCCCTCCGACCACCTAATGGAGCAGCAGTTTCAGGAGGATCTTGAGAAGGGAGAGCTCCCTGCAGGGGAAGATACCTCTGTGATACAAATCTTTCACAGGGATGATCTCCTTGACGGCCTTGCAGATTGCAGACGATCTGTTGTTAGAGGGTATTCATAAGCCGGCTGGTTCTTTTCCGGTCCATGGGACATTGAAGGAGGTGATTGACACAGAGTGGAAGGTTCCTGATGCGGGCTTGAGGGTTTGCTCGTAGCATGGTCAAGTTGTATCTGGTTCCGCCAGAGGAAAGAGAGTGTGGTTCCGTCTTCCACAGATGGATGCCTTGGTGGCAAGTTACACAAAAGACTATTATCCCAGTGGATGACGGTGTGGACTTGAAGGATTCGCAGGACTGCTGGATGGAGGCACTATTCAAGCAGGGCTTTGAGGCATTGGCCTTGGCTTTGCAGGGGGCTATCTGTGGCATGGGCCTGTATGCAATAGTCTCTGGGGGAGGCTTTGGCCCGAGAGGTGGCTGCTCAGTTGGTGTCTGGAAAAGTATTTTTGGCTGACTTGCGGTAAGACCTGCTTCAGACTTCGGCCATGTCTCTGGCTACAGTGGCTGGGCTGTGTTTCTTGTTGTTGTGGAACCGGTCGGCAGATGCGGCCTCCAAGATGCGGTTGAGTAAGCTCTTCTTTGTTGGCTGATTGTTATTTGGAGAGGATCTGGAGATGATAGCGAAGGACCTGGGGGAAACTAAAGTACCCAGGCTTCCAGAAGATAAGCCCAAGGGAGATGACCAGGTGACCTCTTCTCGAAGCTGTGGTCGAAATTCTAAGAGGTTTTGTATGGCCAGGGGGGGAGGGCGAATCTGCAATGATCCAGATTTCTGTCAAAGATCTCCTTTCACTGGGATTGACAAGGTTGTAGAGATGCGGTCGCTAATATCAGAGCGACCAAGCCTTCCCAATGAAAATTTGGGGGCCCTAGCAGAGGTGCAGCCGGTAGAAGGTTGTCTCTGGCAGTTTTACTCTGCTTGGGCCCAGGTCACTACAGACGTTTGGGTCCTAGAGGTGATTCAAGAAGGTTATGTGCTCAAGTTTGTCAGGCTCTCGCAGACACCTTTCATGGTCTCTCCTTGGTCTCCAAGGCACGGACAGTGCAAATGATGCTCACCCATCTCCTGCAGCCTGAAGCAGTTGTTCTGGTGCCACAGGAACAATGGGGCATGTGTCATTATTCAATCTATTTTGTGCTTCCAAAGACAGAAGGCTCTTGACCCCCTTCAAGTCCATAATAGGATGCCAACAGGGCCCTATTTTTTGCATAGAGATGTTGCAATCTGTTATAGCGGTGGTTCATCAGGGAGAGTTCCTGACCCCCTTGGATTTGACTGAGGCGTATCTGCATATTCCTGTTCTCCCCGAACACCAACAGTTTCTGCAGTTTGCTGTTCTGCAAGGACATTTTCAGTTCCAGGCTTTGCTGTTCAGCCTGGCCACAGCCCCTCAGGTGTTTACCAAGGTGATGGCAGTGGTTGTGGCAGCGCTGTGGAAGCAGGGTGTTCTGGTCCATCTGTACTTGAATGACTGGTTGGTCCAGGCAAAATCCTTTCAGGAGAGTTGGGAGGTGATGGTTCGAGTGATAAGCCAGCTTTAGGACTTAGGCTGGGTCTTCAACTTCGCAAAGAGCAATTTGATCCCATCCCAGTCCCTGGAGTATTTGGGAGCTGCTTAGACAATCAGCAGGGGTTGGTTTGTCTGCCAGAAGGCAGGATGGTGAAGTTGCATCCCAGGAGAGGGGTTTGCGGAGAGTTCCTCATCCAAGAGTGTGGGATTAGCTGCAGGTTCTCAGTTTCATGGCGGTCTCATTGGAGTTTGTGCCTTGGGCTTGTCTGCATATGAGGACTTTCCAAGCGCACTCCTGTCATGTTGGTGCCCACAGTCACAGTCCATGAATGTTCCACTTGCCCTTCAGGGCAAAGCCCGGGCGAGTTTGAGTTGGTGACTGGACTCCATGAGATATGCTGTGGGGATGTGTCTAGAAATCCCGGACTGGATGGTGGTGACCAGAGATGCCAGCTTGTTTGGTTGGGAGACTCATTGTTCTCACTGGTAGCCCAGGGTAGGTGGTCCCTGGAGGAGTGCTAGTGGCTCATCAATCATTTAGAGATGCGAGCAGTGCATCTTGCCCTGGACTTTTTTCTTCCCCTGGTTTCCCCGCAGGCAGTGAGGGTTTTGTCCACCAATGTGATAATAGTGACTTACATCAATCGCCAAGGCGGTATGTGGAGTTTGCTGGTGGCAGCGGAGGCAACTATGCTTCTTCTCTGGGCAGAGGTGCATCTTCTGGCATTGTCTGCAGCTCATGTAGCCAGGACAGAGAATGTCCAGGCGGACTATCTGAGTCAGCATACATTGGACCCGGGCAAGTGGTCCCTGTCTTGGCCTGCATTTCAGGTGAGTGTGGAGCATTGGGACCCCCACTGATGGACTTGATGGCGACCCTGGAAAACGCCAAGGTGAATCATTCTTTCAGTCGCCACAGAGAACATATGTCAGAAGGGTTTGATGCTTTGGTTCAGTCTTGGCCCAAAGACAGGTTCCTATATGTTTCTCTTGTGACTTCTCATCAGTCGGGTGGCTCCAGCATGTTGAGTCCCATGAGGGACGTGTGATGTTGGTGGTCTCAGATTGGACCAGGCATTTTTGGTATACAGATCTGGTATGGTTGCTGGTGGCTGATTCCCTCCCTCTTCCTTGGGAGGCTGATCTCTTGACTAAGGGGCTGATGCGGAACCGGACGTGGATCGAGTCTCGCTTATGGCTTGGCTCTTGAAAGGGCACAGTTGAGGCATAATGGCTATTTGGGACAGGTGGTGGTCCATGTCATTAACCTATGTGTGGCTCTGGTGCTTATTTGAAGCTTGGTGTGGAGAGCGGGGGGGGGGGGGGGTGTCCTCTTGCTGCTTCTCTCCTGGAGATTTTGGCTTTTTTGCAGACGGGTCTTGACAAGGGGTCTGGCCTTGAATTCCTTAAAGGTGCAGGTTGAGGCTCTGACTTGCTTCCAGGTCTAGTGCAAGGTCAGTCTATAGCCTCGCATAGGGATGTTGTCCGTTTCCTTTGGAGTGTCAAACATCTTTGGTCCCCTTGTCAGTCTGTGGGGTCCTGGCCTGGGATCTGAACTTAGTTTTCTCAGCTCTCGTAGTGCCTCCATTTGAACCCTTTAAGGGGGCTTCCCTGAAGGATCCAACATTAAAGGTGGTGTTCCTGGTAGCGATATGTTTGGCACGCCATGTTTCAGAGTTGCAGGCTCTGTCATGCCGCGAGCCCTATTTGGTGTTTTCCAGAGAGAAAGTGGTCCTTCAGCTGGTGCCTTCTTTTCTTCTGAAAGTGGGGTCAGCTTTTCACTTAAACCAAGAGGTGGCATTGCTGGCCTTTGCTAGCTCTCAGAATTCGGCCGAGTCCTGGATTCATTTGCTAGTCGTGCATCAGTCACTCAAGCACTACTTGAAGGTTACAGAGGCATTTAGGAGATCAGAGTGGAAAGGAGAGGCAGCCTTTAAGACATCTCTCTGGATCAGGGAGGCTATTGAGTCTGTGTAGGTGTTGAAAGGGCGAGTGGTTCCGGCAGGTCTAAAGGCTCACTCTACTGGGGCGCAAGCTTCTTCGTGGGTGGAGGCTAGCTTGTTTTATTTGTTTAACTAGGTTTATATACCGCTTTTCTACAAGGCAAAGCGGTGTACATTCAGGTACTGTATATATATTTCCCTTGTCCCCGAAGGGCTCAATCTGTTTTAATATGTGAGGTAATGGAGGGTTAAGTGGCTTGCTCAAGGCCACAAGGAGCACCTATGGGTTTTGCCCCAAAACATTTGTAAGGCAACGACTTGGGCTTCCCTGCATTCATTTGTGCATCACTACCAGCTGGATGCCCAGGCCTGTCAGGACACAAATTGTGGAGCACAGATGCTGTAGACCAATGTCTCAGTACCCACCCAACGTTAGTACTAATTTGTTATGTCCCATGTGTCTGGACTGGACTGGAGGGACGATTAGGAAGGTAACGTTAGGCCTTACCTGCTAATTTTCTTTCCTGGAGCCCTTCCAGTCCAGTCCAAGATCCATCCTGGACATCTTTGCTGTCTCACATCTGTTCTTGCAGAGAATGTTTATTGAAGTAGGCGAGTGCAGGGTGACTGTTTTGTTGTGGTGGGCAGCTTCCAGTGGTCGGTTGGTTACCGGGGGCTCAAATGTGTTTCTTCTGTCTTTTCCATGCTCAGATCCTCGGGGAAGGGAGGTTTGATGTTGAATGGAACCCTCCCTCCTAAGTTTAAGTTTTCTCCAGGACCAAGCAGGATGTCAGTCCTCACATATGGGTGACGTCGGCACTGCTGGAGCCCTCGTGCGGAGCATTTCCCCAGCTTTCAAGGAAAGCCTTTGGGAATGCAGCATGCATGCGCGGTCCCCTTCCCGCCCAAGGGTGCCATCTTGCCCAGTCTTTCTTTTTCCGGGAACCCAACGGACTTGAGTTTGTCTCACCCGGGAAAAGTAGATTTTTTTTCTGCGATTTTCTTTTTTGTCCTTCATGACTAGCATTCGCGCCTTTGTTATTTTCACTGGCAGAACTTGCAGGGGCCCTTTTTCCCCCCCCCGATGGCTGCCAGCGGGTCCAAAAAATGTGATCGTTGCAAGAAACGTATGTCTCTCACCGACACACATAACTGCTGCCTCTGATGCCTTGGGCCCAAACATGACCTGCTGGTCTGTGGCCCGTGCGGCAAAATGTCGAAGGCACTTCAGAGCCGTCAGCATCAACGTGAGAATTTTTTCAGACTCCACGTCCGGCCGGGCCCGGACTTTAGAGGCCTCGACATCTCGGGAGTCTGACCCCAAGCGCCGTCGGGGTTCCACCCGGGAGCACAAAAGGAAGAAGCAGCTCGTGAGGGTGGCGACGGTAGAGGCCCCTGGGTCCTCGAGGGCCAGGTCGCATAGCCCTGACCGCTGTCCCGGGCTCTCTGAGTCGGAGAGGCCATCCAAACTACCTCGCATGGAGCCGGAGTTCTGTTGTCCTCGTGGACTCTCCTCCGGGAGAACCGACGTCGGGCCTGACGCGTTGGGGCCCGAGTTGGGGACTGCTGAGTCTCTTGAGCTTGGACTCAGGCTGACAGCCTTGGAGAACAGCTTGACTGCCTTCATGGAACAGCAGTGGGTGCTGATTGCCAGTCTGACTGGTGCATCTGCCCCGACCACCGGGACCTTGACGTCCAAGTCGACCCCGGAGACTGAGCCGATCCTCGAGTCCATCAAGTATCGAGTCGATCCTCGGTCAAGGGCCCCCTCGACCTCCCGTGCGGGACCGAGGTCGTCATCGACGCCGGTGCCCTCAGCGTTGGGGCGAGTGGCACAGAGGCCCACATGGCCGGAGCCGCTCGACGACTCCTCCTCGGAGTCGGCGTGGGAGACAGAGGACGAGGAGTCTCCCGACACCTTCCAGACCCGGTGCATCCCTTCAGACTCCCCGGAGTCCAAGCCTCGGAGAAGGTCCCCCGCAGAGGATACCCGGTTCTCGGACTTCATGAGGGACATGGCCAAGGCTTTGGCATTCCCTGTGGACGCCAAGGAGGAGCCTCGAGCCGAGGAGCTCGATGCCCTCCAGTATGAATTTCCTCTGAAGGAAGCCTTTACTGTACCGGTTCCTCCGATGCTGGAACGGCTGCTCTTCTGTATGTGGGAGGCACTGGCCTCAGCGCCAGTTTTTAGCAAACGGGTCGATTCCATTTATCGAGTCCGTAAGAGCCCTGGGTTCCAAAAGACGCAGCTATTGCACAATTCCATGGTTGTGGAATCGGCCATGCACCGCCTGAAGAGTCCGAAGATGCACTCCTTGGTGCCCCTTCCCAGCCAGGAGGCCTGGAACCTGAATGCCCTCGGTAGAAAGTGCTTCCAGGGCTCTATGCTATCTTGCCATGTCCAGACTTACCAGCTGTACATGGGCATGTACTTGAGGGACCTGGCAAATGAGATTTCTGGGTTCTCAGCTGGCCTCTCCGAGGAACCTTTGCAGAGGTTCAAAGCCTTGTCGACAGGGATCCGAGAGTGCTCGGTTTATCTCTCGAGCAGCCTATGATGGCTTCGAGGCTTCGGTCTGGTTAGCCGTGGCCGGCATTGGTGCACACCGTCAGGCCTGGCTACAGTCATCGGACCTGGAGTCATGGGTGCAGGACAAGTTGGTCGATGTCCCATGCTGAGGTGACAACCTATTCAGTAAGCCCATTACTGAAAAGGCTGCAGAAATCGAGACTGAGACTCTCACCAGGACAAGGCTGTCCAGGAAGACTTCTGCCCCTTCTCAAAAAAAGAAGGGCTCGGGAAAGAAGCCATTTTTCCCGAGGAAGGGTGCTGCCAACAAATCCTACTCTCAGTATCAGGCCTCTCCAGCTCCCAAACAGGGCCAGCAGGCCAAGGGGCAGGGGCAGGGGCATGGGCCCCGTAGGCAGAAGACCCCCAAGCCGCCAGCTCCGGCTCCTGCTCAGCAGGGAGCGGGGTTTTGACTCCCACAGCACAGCCTCTCCTCCGCCAGTGGCTCCACTCAGAACAGGGGGTCAGCTGACCCTGTACGCCTCCAGGTGGCCAGCACATGTCAACCAAAATAGGATGTACTCTCCAACAAAAAAACAGTCAAACAGGATTCTGACAGTGATAAATGTTACAATTGCTTCATGCAACTTGTTATACCAGAAGGTGTTTCTTCCAAAGTCCAACAGTCAGAAATACAGCTTAGCTGGTTTCAGCGAACTTCCAGCAAAGGTATCAGCCTTTCCCAAACTGAGTAAAACTTTAAATAAAGCTTTTCTTTTGCTTCTAGCTGTTTTACATTCAGATAGCTGTTTCCCTTAATCATTCAAATCAATCTTGAATCATTTCCTCTCAGCTTTAAACAGCAGCAATTCTCCTTTTTAAACATTTCCAGCATTCAAAACATAAGACATTCAGTTAACTGGCTTCTGGCTTTTTTTCTCAGCTTTACAAAAAAACTTACAACCTCTTCATTCTGTCTTCATACAAAAAGAACAATCCATCAAGGAATCTAAGGAGTCTTGTTCAACATCACAAGGCTCTGTCTGCATGTCTTCCTAATCAGACTCTGCTGTCTCCTGGCTTAACTCAAGCTGAGGGGACGTAGGCTTAATCTCCCCTAAAAGTTTTAAGACCTTTTCCCAATGGGACTTCTCTCTGTGCTCAGGGATTTTAGAATGGCTGTAGAGACCCTTATCTCTCAACAAGCTGGACAAGGCTTCTAACTGGCTCACCTTGTCCTTCGTGACCCTTCTCTTCACAGATATTTCCAGAGGTAAAACTTCTCCCACAGACTCTTGCAGGGCTGCTCCCGTACCTGGACTATAGTCAGCAACTCTCTCAGGACAGAGCCTCCGGTCTCCAGACCATGCTGCAATTCCTTTACAGCATGGGCTTCTCCCTGGACTGTAGTCCCCAGTATGCTGCCTGCTTTGGGAATCCCTTCTGCGGCTGTCTCTGGAAAGCCTCTCTCTTTCAATTCCCCTGAAGGATCCTTTCCCTTCAGTTTGCCTCGGGAGCTCTCCTCCCTCCTTTCTCCTGGTAGGCTCCTCTCTTTCTGTTCCCTGGAGCTTAAATGTGTGTAGCTGCCCTCCCGGTTCCAACTCCTCCCCCAGATGCTTCCTATTACCTTCCTGGGTTACCTTGGAGCTTGGGCATGGTCTGGATTCAGCAGCTCTGTGTGTGTGTTTTTTTTCTTTGGCTGCAGTTTGAAACTCCCTGCTCTCTGAACTATCCCTCTGCTTGCAGGTAAAAGTTTGTTTTCCAGCTATTTCCATGGGCTCTGATGCCCCTTCATCACCACAGTACTGAGCATAGTCCAAAAGGGCTACATGCTCCATTTCCACCAGCTGTGCCCCTCCTACTATCCAGGGGAGCCTCCAAGACTCCCTCTACACAGGAACCTCCTCCTTCAGGAGTTGGCAAGTCTTCTAAAGGAACTGGCGGTGAAACCGGTGCCTCACCACCTGAAAGGGCAAGGCTTCTACTCCAGATACCAAAAAGGACAGGAGGCCTCAGGCCTATTCTAGACTTGCGAAACCTAAACAAGTTTCTGGAGAGGGAAAAGTTTAAGATGCTTACCCTTGGGATACTGCTGCCCTACCTCCAGCAGGGAGACTGGCTGTGCTCCTTAGATCTAAAGGATGCTTATACTCACATCCTCATTCATCCAGACCACAGACAATATCTCAGATTTGTGGTGGGAGGAAACCATTTTCAGTACAGGGTACTTCCCTTTGGCCTAACCTCTTCCCCCAGGGTTTTCACCAAATGCCTGGTGGTAGTGGCAGCTTATCTCAGGAATCAGGGAATTTTTGTCTTCCCATACCTGGGCAACTGGCTCATCAGGGGCCAGTCTCTCCAGGAGGCCCGACAAGCCACTCTTTGCACTCTCTCTCTTCTTCAGCATCTGAGCTTTGTCATAAACTATGCAAAGTCCACTTTGATCCCCTCTCAGAACCTAGAGTTTTTATAGGGGCAAGCTTAGACACCCTTCAGGCAAGAGCTTACTTGCCCAAAGACAGACAGGGCCCACAGACTGATAGACTTGGCCAACCAGTTCCAAAGCAAGTCTCATGTCTCCGCCAGGCACTACCTGCGGCTCCTGGGCCACACAGCATCCACGGTACATGTGACTCGAATGCCCATCTACACAAGCGGGCTGCTCAGTGGTGCGACGCAGGCAACAGGTGACCTCCGAGACAGAGTAAAGGTGTCCAAACCGCTTTTGGACTCCTTACAGTGGTGGCTACATCTCCCAAACCTTCTCAGGGGGGGTACCTTTTCAGGCTCCAGCACACACAAGGGTGCTGATGACCGATGCTTCCTAAAAGGACTGGGGTGCACATTGCCAGGGCAAGGCCTCTGGTCTCCTCGAGAGGCCACGCAGCAAATCAATCTTTTGGAGCTGCGAGCAATCTGCTTAGCTCTACAGACTTTTTCTCATGCCCTCTCTCACCAGTCTGTCCTAGTTCAGACGGACAATCAGGTGGCAATGTTCTATGTGAACAAACAAGGGGGCACGGGGTCCAGGCTCCTATGTCAGGAGGTGCTGGCCCTTTGCTCCTTTGCAGTCAAACAAGTTATGTTTCTCAAAACAGTTTATCTACCTGGTCAGGAGAATTTCCTAGCAGACAAGCTAAACAGGATTCGCCAGCCTCACGAATGGCAGTTGAATCTTAAAGTAGATGATCTTAAAGTAGCTAAACAGTAGAAAAGGCGACGGCAAAAGCTAGAAGGATGCTTGGGTGCATACGGAGAGGAATGGCTAGCAGAAAAAAGGAGGTGATAATGCCTCTGTATAAGTCTTTGGTGCGACCTCATTTGGAGTATAGTGTGCAATTCTGGAGACCGCACCTTCAAAAGGATGTGAACAGGATGGAGTCGGTGGCAGAGGGTGGCTACTAAAATGATTAGTGGGCTTCATTATAAAGCATATGAGGACAGACTTAAGGATCTTAATATGTACACCTTAGAGGAAAGGCGGGATAGAGGTGATATGATTGAGATGTTTAAATACCTCCGTGGCATAAATGTTCAGGGAGAGAGCCTCTTTCAATTGAAAGCAAGTTCTGCTACGAGGGGACATGGGATGAGGGTGAAGGGAGATAGATGCAGGAGTGATATGCGGAAATATTTCTCTACGGAAAGAGTAGTGGATCCATGGAATAGTCTCCCGGTGGAGGTGGTAGAGATGAGGACAGTAACTGAATTCAAAAAAGCATGGGACCAACACAGAGGATCTCTAAAGGTAAAAAGTGGACTGTTGTAGTTGTTGATATGGAAGGACAGACTAGATAGGCCATGTGGTCTTTTTCTGTCATCATGTTTCTATGTTTCTATGAATCCATGGGTGATCCAGCAGATCTTCCTCCACTGGGGACTTCCATCCATCCATCTCTTTGCAGTCCACTGAACCGTCAGCTGCCCAGGTTCTGCTCCAGACAGCCACATCCCCTGAGGATGGCAGCAGATGCATTTCTGATCTCTTGGTCTATGGGCCTCCTGTATGCGTTTCCTTTCATGTCCGTGGTGGCCCAAACTCTGTTCAAGATTCTCTGGGACAAGGCCTCGGTGATTCTGGTAGCCCCCAGATGGCCGAGGCAGCCATGGTTTCCACTTCTGCTGCAGTTGGTGGAAACTCCATTCCCTCTGGGGTTGCAACACGATCTCCTGTCTCAAGATCAGGGTTCCCTTCTGCACCCCAATCTCAGGTCCCTCAATCTGATGGCCTGGCTGCTGAAAGGATAGTGCTAGCTCCCTTACTTCTACCTAAGGAGGTTGAGGAGGTGGTCTTGGCCTCTAGGAGGCAGTCCACCAGAAAGTCCTATGCCCTCAAGTGGCATAGGTTTACGGTATGGTGTGCTTAGCGCAGTTAAGATCCTTTCTCTTGCCTTGTGCCAGTAGTACTGCAGTATCTACTTCACCTATCATACCTAGGCCTTAAGTCTAACTCTGTTCGGGTCCACCTCAGTGCTCTATCAGCGCACCACTCACCAGTGGAGGGACAGTCTGTCGGTTCACCCCTTGGTGTCCCGATTTCTCAGAGGTCTGCTTCTTCTCAAGCCTCCGGTTCGTCCACTGGCGACCGAGTGGGATTTGAACGTGGTCTTGCAGCAACTTACTCGCCCACCATTTGAGCTGATGGCTACTTGCCATTTGTGCTTCCTTTCTTGGAAAGCGCTCTTCCTGGTGGCTTTTATCTTGGCCAGACGTGTGAGTGAACTACAAGCTCTGGTTTCTGATAGACCGTAAACACGATTCTATAGGAACAGGGTGGTCCTACGGACCCATCTGAAGTTCCTTCCAAAAGTGGTCTCCTCTTTCCACCTCAACCAGGAAGTGGTTCTTCCGACCTTCTTTCCCAGGCCGCATATCAGCCGGGCTGAAACAGTCTTGCATACCCTGGACTGTAAGAGGGCGTTGTCTTTTTACATAGAACGTATGCGGGGGCATCGAAGGGCTACTCAGCTCTTCGTCTCCTTTGACCCTAATAAGATGGGGTTACCTATCTCCAAGCATACATTGTGTACTTGGGTAGCAGATTGTATCGCTTAGGCGTATAGGGCAGCCGGCCTCCCCTTGCTGGGTCGAGTCATGGCCCACCGTGTCAGGGCGAAAGCCGCGTCAGTAGCTCATCTCCACTCTCTTCCGTTGGCAGACATCTGTCGGGCCGCAACTTGGTCTTCAAGCCAGACTTTTGCAGCCCATTACTGCCTGGAAAGAGAGTCCCGAAGGGACAGTGCTTTCGGACAGGCGGTACTCTGTAATCTCTTTGAGGTTTAGGCAACTCCTACCCTCCGGCTCTTGTGTTGGGCTACCGTACGGGGGCTTTCTCAGAGGATATTCTTATCATGAATGCTGAGGCTCTTGAGAGGGAGCCATTTTTTCAGCTTAGGGTTCCCGGTAGCCTAGAGCTGGGGAGTCCCATATGTGAGGACTGACTTCCTGCTTGGTCATGGAGAAATAGTAGTTACTCACCTGTAACAGGTGTTCTCCAAGAGCAGCAGGAATCAGTCCTCATGACCCTCCCTCCTCCCCTGGAGTTGCAGTCATATCATTCATTTTGATTTTTTGCTTTTAGCTATGTCATCAGACTGAGCAAGATGGCACCCTTGGGCGGGAAGGGAACCGCGCATACGCGCTGCATTCCCAAAGGCTTTCCTTGAAAGCTGGGGGAATGCTCTGCACGAGGGCTCCATCAGCACCGACGTCACCCATATGTGAGGACTTATTCCTGCTGTTCCTGGAGATCACCTGTTACATGTGAGTAACTACTCTTTAGGGTCTGCCTGAGGTGCTGGCAGAGAACTCGGGGTCTGGGACTCCGTTCTTCTGCTTGGTGAGTTTCATACTTAGCTTGGTATAATGGCACAGGCTACTTAAGGAGGAGTGTTTCAACTCAGTGTTTCTCAGTCTCCAACTTCTGGTGGATGAGTGTAACCCATGCATCTGGACTGGACTGGACTGGAGGGACTCCAGGAAAGAAAATTAGCAGCTAAGTTCTAATTTCACCATATTATCCGTATAAAAAGGGGCTAGATTAGTGAAGGCATGGAAGCAGCATCAGAAACTGATAGTCATTGGCAGCACTCACCACTTGGATATATATTCAACAGCACTAAGTAAATTGATAGAGCAGCTGAAACATATACTGTAAGATTAAGTGCTGAGGCCAGTGCTTAACCTTATGTGGCAGCTGCCCCAGCTGAGTATCAGGCCCACTGAGGATTTATTAAAACTATAAGTTTACATGGCCTGGTAGAAGAGGGTAGACATCTTCCTTCATCACCTATAAGCAATATTTGGTTTCTAGAGATGTAAAGCAAAAATAAGCTACAGAACCAAAACAGATTAAACAATGGTTTATCAGATATACAAAAAGAAAGCAGATTTATAAGCCACAAACAATATTTTACAATCTTTTTGTGTGTTCTTTGTGAAGAGGAGAGGAGAGGAGTAGACAGCCAGAGCTCAGCACCCTAGGTTCTCATTACAGGGCTGGGTTAATGAGATGGGGAATCTTATTTTTTTTTTATATCTGATAAAATAGTGCAGTGGTGAAACAGCAGGATAGGTATGCCCACAGTTAAGGTACTTTGCACTTCCCAGGAGAAACCTTGAGGAGCAAGAGATCGCAATCACATGCTTCTGATCTAAAGGCATGCTCAAGAGTTTTGAGGAACAGAAGAGAAGCAGGGTGTGGCGATCAGGGAGATGGTGCATCCAGGTCTCTGCAAGGAAAGTACGGCCTCTGTGCTCAGCTTTCTATTTGGCAGTCATCATCTGTACAAATTCTGCAAGAGACAGAAAGTTTAAAAAATATATCTGCCTTTTCAGGAGGGAGCGAAAGCCGGTATACAAAACTTCAGATTAGATTACAGTAGATTAAACAGACAAGAAAAACAGGCACACAATGGACACTATTCTGCTGAAGAACTACTCACTGGTATCCTCCATGCACTCTGCATATACCTTTCCCAACTTGCTTAGCCAAGGATTGAGGAAGGTTCTTCCTTACCATCTCCTTCCAGTCCTTCCCTCAAATCTATTTTAATGATCGAATCCTCCACCAGAAATGGTTTCCTTCTGTTTTCAAATCTTCTGACAGTACACTTGGGGGCTCCCTTTAACAGTGGGATTCCACCTTTAACTCTGTCCACATCTACAATAGTTTTGTAGTCCCATCTATATCACCAACCTCATGCATGCATTCTATAGTGGTATTATTTGGAGAATGTCTCAGATTTATGCATCTTATCCTACCAGAACCTACTGTGATCCATTAAGTCTTTGACCTTTAGATCTTTTGTGCAAGTGGAGGCATGTTTTCATGACTGTGTACAGGGAGGCAGCTTCTTTAAATCAGACCATTTCTATCCTGAGCCGAGCCATTTCCTTTCTCAATTTTGAGACCTAGATCCAGATATGGCAACATGAACATCTTCAGAAGGTGTTTCTAAAGATTAAGAACATAAGGAATACCATACTGGGTCAGACCAAGGTCCATCAAGCCCAGTATCCTGTTTCCAATAGTGGCCAATCCAAGTTACAAGTACCTGGCAGGTTCCCAAAAGACACACAGGTTCCACAATGCTTATTCCAGGGCAAGCAGTGGATTTCCCGGGTCCTCTTTAATGGTTTAGGGACCTTTCCACCAGGAATTTAACCAAACCTTTTTTAAACCCAGCTATACTAACGGCTTTTACTACATCCTCTGGTAACGAATTCTAGAGTGATTACGCATTGAGTGAAAGCACAGTTACTTACCTGTAACAGGTGATCTCTGGGAACAGCAGGAATAAGTCTTCACATATGGGTATCGTCGGTACCGACGGAGCCTGCGCGGGAACACTCCCCAGCGTCCAATAAGAAAGCTTTTGGGAGCATCCCACAGCGCCTGCGTGCTGCCTTCCCGCCTTTCCCAACCGCCTCTCTCCAGTTCGAGTTTTAAAGCTGAGACAAAGAGAGAGAGAGAGGGAGGGAAGGAAAGATAGAGAGATACAACTCCTAGGGGAGGTGGGTGGGTTGTGAAGACTTATTCCTGCTGTTCCCAGAGATCACCTGTTACAGGTAAGTAACTGTGCTATCTCCAGGAACAAGCAGGAATGAGTCTTCACATATGGGGACTCCCTAGCTGCAGATGCCAGGGAGAGACCCCAGAGTTGTGTGTCCTTGAAAAGGGCTCCACCTCCCCCCATTGATCTCTGGCATCCAACCAGGGTAGGTGGGTAGGAGTTGATTAGGAATGGAACAGGTGTTTGAGAACAGCCTGACCAAACGAGGTATCCCGGCAGGAGTCCTTGTCCAAACAGTAATGGGCTGTGAAGGTATGAACCGAGGCCCAGGTGGCCGCTCGACAGATTTGGTTGATGGACACAGAGTTTATATGAGCCATTGAGGCTGCCATGGCCCTCACATTGTGAGCTGTGACATGGCCTTCCAGAGAAAGGTTCCTACTCTGGTAGGCGAAAGAAATACACTGAGCAATCCAGTTGGACAGTGTTCTCGTAGAAACTGGAAGTCCTAAATGGGAAGGATCAAAAGCAACAAAGAGTTGAGAAGACTTTCTATGTTGCTGTGTTCTTTGTAAGTAAAAGGCGAGAGCTCTTTTATAATCCAAAGTATGAAGATTCCTCTCTGCACTTGATGCATGAGGTCCTGGAAAAAAGACAGGTAAGTATACCTCTTGATTCAGATGAAAAGGCGAGACCACTTTGGGCATAAAGTGTGGATTGGTCCTGAGGAATACCTTATCATGATGGAACCTTGTATAAGGAGGATTAGCCACCAAGGCTTGCAACTCACTGATGCGACGTGCTGAGGTGACTGCAATGAGAAAGATAACCTTCCAAGAAAGAAATTTCAAGGAGGTGGTGGCTAAAGGTTCAAAGGGTGGCTTCGTAAGCTGGCCAAGAAAGGGATTTAAGTCCCATGCCACTGGAGGTGGTCTAATGGGAGGTTTAGTTAAAAGAAGGTCTCTCATGAATCTTGCTATAAGAGGATGAGAGGAAATAGGCTGTCCATTGAGAGGCTTGAGGGACACTGCAATAGCACGCAAATGGACGCTTACTGAATTTGTTTTAAGGCCTGCATGGGATAGATGTAGAAGATACTCTAGTAAAGAATTCAGAGGTATTGCAAGAGGGTTAAGACCCTTCTCTGAACATCAAATGGTAAAATCTTTTCCATTTGAAAGCATAAGAACGTCTAGTGGAAGGCTTTCTAGAAGCATGAAGAATATCTCTGACTTGCTGAGAGAGATGAAAAACTTGAAGGTCTAGGCCTTCAGCAAACAGGCCCTGAGATGGAGAGACTGGGGGTTTGGGTGCCACAACGTTCCGTCTTCCTGGGATAGAAGATCTGGTGCAGAGCCCAATTCCAGGGAGGGAGCTTGAGAGAGATGCAGAAGTAGAGGGTACCACACTTGGCGTGGCCAATGTGGTGCTATGAGGATCATGGAACCTCGGTCTATCTGAAGCTTGAAAAGTGTTTTGGGAATTAGGGGAATGGGTGGAAAGGCATAAAGGAAGTCTTGACCCCAGTGAAGAAGGAAGGCATCCTTGGTCTGAACTCCCTGACACGGAATTCTGGAACAGAACCAGGGAAGTTTGGCATTCCACGGACTTGCAAAGAGGTCTATGTCCGGGGTTCCCCAAATTCGAAAAATCCTGGCTATCTGGTCCATGTGAGGGACCACTCGTGTGGAAGCAGAACTCGACTGAGTCTGTCTGCCCAAGAGTTTTGAACGCCTGGAAGATATACTGCCATAAGATGAATCTGATGCTCTCTGGCGAAGGCCCACAGTCACAAAGCTTCGTTGCAAAGCGACAGAGAGCCAGTCCCTCCCTGCTTGTTCACATAGAACATGGCTACTTGGTTGTCCGTGTGGATGAGGACTGTCCTGTAGCTGAGCAGGGAGTGGAACACTGAGAGCTAAGAAAATTGCTCTGAGTTCCAAGAGATTGATGTGTAGAGAAGTCTCCTGTGGAGACCAGATGCCCTAGGTGAAGAGATCTTGCAGATGAGCTCCCCAACCCATTGGAGAGGCATCTGTTGTAAGGGTTACTTGGGGAAGTGACTGCTGAAAAGGGGACCCCAGCAACAGGTTTTGAGAGGACTTCCACCACTGGAGAGACCAAAAAAGGTGACCGGAGTTTGCTATTTTGTCTGACAGGCCACCTGATGCCTGAGTCCATTGGGTGGACAAAGTCCATTGAGCTGCCCTCATGTGAAGGCGAGCATATGGAACCACATGCACGGTGGATGCCATGTGGCCTAAGAGTTGTAACATTTCCCGAGCAGTTAAATGGGACTTTAACTGTATTTGGGAGGCTAACTGCACCAAGCGTAGGCAACAAGCCTGAGGAAGATAGGCCCTTGCAGTTGTGGTATCCAGGACAGCCCCTATAAACTCCAGAGATTGAGTAGGGGTGAGATTGTATTTTGGGATGTTTATTACCAGTCCCAAATACTGAAGGACACGCATTGTGCAGGTTAGAAAAGTCTTGGCCTCTGACTTAGAGGGAGCTCGAATGAGCCAGTCGTCCAGATATGGGAAAACGAATATTCCCAGGGTGCGTAGAAATGCAGCTACTACTGCCATGCATTTCGTGAACACCCTTGGTGCGGAAGCCAGACCAAAAGGAAGCACCCTGTATTGGTAGTGCTTTTCTCCAAAAAGGAACCTTCTGTGTGTTGGATGGATGAGGACATGGGTGTACGCATCCTTGAGATCTAGAGAACAAAGCCAATCCTGACTCTGAAGGTATGGAAGCAGAGCACCGAGAGAAATCATCTTGAATTTCTCCTTGAATAGAAATTTGTTCAATTCTCTGAGATCTAAGATTGGTCTGTAGCCCCCTGTTTTCTTTGGAATAAGAAAATAAGGGGAGTAGAACCCTGTGCCTTGCTGAAGAAGAGGTACTTCTATTGCCCCTTGGGCAAGAAGGGTGGCAATCTCCTGACCCAGAAGGTCGAGGAGGGATGTTGGAGAATTGAACTGTTTCACTATGGTGTGAGGGGGAAGGCTTAAGAAATGAAGCTTGTACCCTTCCCTTATGATAGAGAGTGTCCATTGCTCTGCTGTGATTTGTTCCCATCTGGGAACAAAGTAAGTCAACCTTCCTGGAATGGTAAGGGGCTCTGGTTCTTCCAGAGCCAGAAAGGCTAAGGGGTATGTTTACTAAAAGCCGCACAATTGCGTGCCGCACAATAGCGCACGGAAACGCGGCACTCAAACGCTCAGAAATGCTCTTAAACGCCCCGCAAAAGTGCGCGTGGGCCCCGCACAATTGCGCGCCGCACCAACGCACCCCGCACAAGTACCCGGCCCGCAAATGTCCGATAGAGGCGTGGAAAGGCATTCTGAGGGCGGAGGAAGGCTCCCGAGGGGCGGAGAGACGGGGTCAATGGGCGGGGAAGGGGAGGGGAGAGGCTCCCCGCACATGATCGGGGCCGAATTCACAGGTTAAAAATAGCGCGAGTGAAACACACACGGTAGAGGGCATTTAAAGGGAAGAGAAACCATTTCGCGTCAGCAATGTACAGGGAAACCGGGGAAACCTGCAAAACGTGAGCAGTGTGATACATGTGCACAGAACAAAAGTGCAAATAAAGATAGAAAAAGACCCAAACAAACATATTAAAAATAGGAAGGCAGCTGGGGAACCCTGATAATAATGGGCAAACATCAGAAACACACCCAGGAAAGCTCAAAGAAAATGAAATGAAGGTTGGAAGGGGCTACGGAGGGGAGACCCTTCCAAAAACCATTTCCTTGTTTCTGAGCCTTCCTGGGAGTGTTTGCTATGGTTGCCCATTAATATCACTGTTGCCCAGCTTGGTTATATTTATCCCCAGTTGTTCATGGTCGGTTGAGGGGTGTATTTGCAGTTATGTCACCAGACATGGTGACGGAGCGCACAGTACAAATGTGCAGAGCAGGGTTTTTGACTCTGTTGGTCAGGTTTCCCACCCCCAGGGACTGCACTATCACTGTGGCCACAATGTGGTGCAGCAGACAGAGGCAGTACCTCTAGGACCAGAGGGTCACAGGTTCAAATCCAAGCTGGGGCTCCTGCCAACCCAGTCCCCATATTTTACCCACCACTAAACAGAGATAGTACAGACACTCCTTTATTGCAGAGAACATAAGCATGGTTCACACACCCATTTTGTACCCAACACCGCACACACACCATAACAATGGGCATTACCGACAGCCGAGTCCCCCAAATGCAGTCCTGGAGTGCCACAACGCAATCAGGTCATATGCTTTTCCAAGATACGGACATGCCAGCATGTTGGCGGTAGGGTACAGGTGGTGGAGGGGGCAGTGGCTGCTAGCCACAGAAGACAGTGGCCGAGCCATGTGCAGGCTGGCACGTCCACTGCAACATAGGCCCTGTTGGATGTACAGTCATGGACTTCCCAGGGAATGCAGCACATCTGTGGCAACACAGTGGTGCAGTGCACACAGACAGTGTGTGCAGGAACAAAAGGTCACAGGTTCAAAGCCCAGCTGGGGCTACTACCAATCCTGTCCACATATTGTCCCCACAACTAAACCATGTTAGTAAGGGCAATCCTTTATTGCTGGGGACATACGCATTGGTCATACGCCATCTTTTACACCACCAAGCACAGACACCATGACCAGGGGTATTACCTAGAGCAGAGTCTCACAAATGCAGTCCTGGAGGACCACACACCATTCAGGTTCCATGCTGCCACACATACAAATAACTGTGCTGTATATCTATGCACCACCCCCATGGCATGTAGATGTAGCTCATGCATATTCATGAGGGACAGCAGGAAACCCCAACCAGTGTATTGCAAACCTGGACTGGATATGGGAACCTCTGCCGTACAGCAGCAGCCAACAGGGGCAGACACACCCACACCCACAGGCCCCATTGGCCAATGCCTCCTGGAGAGGCAGGACATTGGGCCCTGCGTGCAGCACCCAATACCAGCACCTGCATACCTTAGCAATGTCACCCTACACCTGGGTATATGGTACACAGCTCTCAAACGTTTGCTATGAGTACTGGCAGATAGATATCCCTACGTTACGCACAGTCTGCTCTTTGAGCTCCATCATAACAATCTATCTGATGTCTGCGGTGTGTGCGGCAGGTCTGGCCCCTGACAGTGTTTACCACCCTGGGGAGTGACCCCCAACCGTACTGCATACCATACCCATGCCTGTACTGTGCCCAGGACTGGTGTGGTGGGCAAGGATTCTGAACCCCTTTATAGTAGCACAATGCTGGCATACGTGTGGGAGTGTGTGTCTGTCTATACCAGGGGTGGGCAAACCTGGTCCTGGAGGGCCGCAGACCAGTCAGGTTTTTGGGATATCTCTAATGAATATGCATGAGATATATATGCATTAGAGATATCTTGCCAACCTGACTGGTTTGTGGCCCTCCAGGGCTGGATCTGGAGACCCCTGCCTTACACCTCTGTCATTTAAGATTGTGAGTGGACAAGGTGCAGATGTCCAAGACATCAAAAAGGTTAGATAGAATTTGTCACAGTCCTCCTCACTTCTCACCACCACCAAAAACTTGTCTATTAGACAACTTTTTGGTGCTGGTGAGAATCGAGGAGGAATGTGACACATTCTATATAACCTTTCGATGTCTAGGACATCTGTACCTTGCCCACTCACGATCTTAAATGACAGAGGTGTAAGGCAGGGGTCTCCAAATCCAGCCCTTGAGGGCCACAAACCAGTCAGGTTGGCAGGATATCTCTAATGCATATATATCTCATGCATGTTCATTAGGGATATCCCGAAAACCTGACTGGTCTGTGGCCCTCCAGGACCGGAGGTGCCCACCCCTGGTCTATACAGTGTGTGTTGGCTGCAAACACTGTCCACAGCCCACACTGCCAGCACTGTTGCCAGTTTTGGCCTGATGATGTGCATAATGAGCAGCAAGGTACCATGGGTATAGCTCAGACAGGGTGGGCTGGCCAGGATGCATCTGCACAGGGCATAGGGCACTGGCAGGGACATTGTAGTGGCCGTCCACCACCTCCACAGACAGGGTGACCTCTGTATGTGCTGCTGGGCTTTCACTCCACCCTGACTGTGCAGTGACGGCAGCATGGCTAGGCACCCCCATAGTGCTTCATAGCATTTCCCTCATGTGATATATATGGGTCACCTGTTGGGGCCTAGTCACTGATGTATCTGCTTGTGTGTGTTGCCATCCCAGTTGTGGGTGCATGCATTTCCAGCGGGACTAACCAGCAGACTGTTCACAGCTGGTATGTGCCCTGCTGGAGTGCTGTGCAGTGGCTGATGGCTTGATGCAGGGGAATATCAGATGGTGGTGGGGTGCATCTTAGCATATCCAGGCCTACTGTCTGTCTGATATTGTGGTCTGGGTGTGTGTGGGGCTGCTTGGACTGCCCTGTAGGGTGTCTGTTCCCCAACAGGACTGGGGTTGATGGTCCACTCTACTGCCAACATTGCAAGGGGGGGGGGGGGGGGGGGAGAGAGGTTGATGGGAGACCCTGTTTGCCACCCTCAGGGGGGGGGGGGGGTGGTGGTAGGTGGTACATGGCCCACCTAGGGGTCCGTGGGGGTTCCCCTGACTGAGACAGACAGAGATATCCAAGGTGTTCCATGCAGAAACTACCTATCTGACAGATTACGACTGTTTTGGAGCTCTGCCATGGCCTCTCTCAGCCATGGAGGGTGCTGTGGACCTGGTCCAGGGCGCCTCATCGCACACTCAGGGTGAGCACAGTTCCCGCACAATGTGACTGTGTGTAGCTACTCTGTGCCAGTTAATCACCCGGTCAGTACCTCCTACCTGGCCAAGGTGCTGTGTGGGTGCACACGGACACGTCCCCCTACCAGGCCGGGGAGCTGTTGGGGTGCATTCCCCATCTTGTGTTCATCTGTGGACAGCTGATTTGCATGTGCAGTGCATCATGGGTATGGGTGGCCTAACCCTATCCTGGTTACCACAGCAGACTGTCTGTGTGGTGACATGCAGGCTCTCTGCAGCCAGCCAGGGGCTTGCTGGCAGCTATATAGCTGTAGCCCAATGGTTACTTCACTGCCTGTGGAGCCAGAGGTAATGGGTTCAAGCCCACAGTGGGGTTATTTGATAGGGTTGTCCAAAGCTTTTTTTAGATTTAATGTACATATGTTGCTGCCATCAAACACACCCTCAGTGTTCTGTACCCATAAGGTGCCTCTGAGGGTGCTTTATAGGGCGCCCTATAGGGCACCTTATGGTTGCTGTCCATATAAGGTGCACTATACCTTATCCTGTGATGCAACATATATGGTGCCCTATAGGGGACATTCTAGGGTGCCTTGGCGGACAGTGAACTTTAACATGTGCCTTATGGGCCGCCTTATGTTAACACGCTTTGTGAGTGCGTTTGCTAGTAGTGATAACTGACATAAAAATAAATTGCCCCCTACAGCACTCATCCCCATAATATGCACTGCCTCAGTGAGCCTTCTTCATTGGGCACTGTGGGGGATTGAACCCCTGATCCCTGCACCATTGGTCAGTGTCTTAATCATTGTGCTGTGGCTCTGGTCCTGTGCTTGGGCATCAGCGCACTGCCTTATGCCGCCCAAATTTAATATGCCTCCTAAAGCACCTTTACCCATTAAAATGAATGCCTCAGCCAGCCCTTTTTGTTGCACACAATGGGGAATTGAACCCATGGCAGCTGCACCAGCTGTCAGTGTCTTAACCATTGTACTATGACTCTGTTCCTTTGTGTGTGCATATCAGGGCGCCACTTAGCCTTCCCACACACTATTTTGCACGGCGCACATTAGCGCGCCGCGCAAATGTGCGATCGCTTACTCCCGTTTCTTTTCTTTTTCTGCCTGACCCGCCCACTCCTTATATGGCACAGGCACACTACCGCGGCCCCGCACGTTAGGAATGTTTAGTAAACATGCCCCTAAGTTCTCTAGCTGCAAGTCAAAGGCCCTGAGGAGGCTGAGGCTGCTGGGTCATGGCAGGCCTAGCAGCCTTTGATTTGGCCTGTTTAAGTGGTTGCTGACGCTTTGCAGCAAAACGACCTGCAGAAGATGCCTGCTGACTATAAGCAGGATAGTATCTTCCCTTTTTGGAAAAAGATGTCTTTTTGAACAATCTTTTCTTAACAGGAGCAGAGGTAGACTTTGAAAGTCGATCCAAAGCAGAGTTTTCAGCATCCATCTGATTGGCCTTTGCTTGCCAATCCTTACCAAAAAGGTTTTCACCTGTACAAGGGATATTCCCTAATTCATCTTGTACCCAGAGCTCCAAATCAGAAGCTTGTAGTCAAGCAATTCTGCGTGCCCCTATGGCAATAGCCGAAGCTCTGCTTACACACTCAAAAGAGTCAAAGGCTGCACGGTTGGAAAATTTGGAGGCATCTTGGGCATGTTTGAGCCAAGTGAGAAACTCCTGCCTTTTATCCTCTGAAATAAAAGGGGTTAAAAGTCTGCAGATGATCTGTGACTTCTTTTAGAAACATCCCAATATAGAGACTATAGGAGTTGATCCTGGCAGCTAGCATAGAAGCTTGGAAAACCCTTTGGCCAAAAGCATCTAGGGTCCTGCATTCACACCCTGGAGAATTTGATGAGTGTCTCTTTGCACTCTTTATTTTTCTCATGGCAGACTCTACCACAATAGAGTGGTGAGGAAGCTGAGTCTTGTGGAAGCCAGGACAAGGAGGGACACGATACATGGTGTCTAGCCTGCGAGAATGAGGAGAGGTGGTAAGAGGTGTCTTCCACATCCTCAACATGAGATCATACAAAATCTCATGGATAGGTAAAGTAGCTGCCTCTTTAGGAGTTTTAGGATATTGTAAAATATCTAACTCCTTGGCTCTGGGTTCTGACTCAGGGGCCACTGTGATGGAGAGGCCCCTAGCCACTTCCCTAATGAAGTCTTGAAAAGACAAGTCTTCTGGAGAAGACATTCTTCGTTTAGGAGAAGAAGGCTCCTGAGGAAGCAGTATCAATGCCTCGACAGAACCCTCAGAGTCATCAGAGTCTTCAGAGGAATCAAAGTATCGCCTGTCTGGATGCTCCTGTAGAGCCCGATAGCCGTACCGAGTAGGATCAGTATCGGGAGTAACCGGTACCGGTTTTGGTACCGATGGGCATCATAGGACAGGGTACCATTGCAGTCGACACCGAAGCCGATGCAATTGGTACCGGCACCAGGAGTGATGCCGGTGTCGGAGCCGGTACCGACAACGGGGATTGTTGCGGTACCGGAGGCGTCGCAGCCTGTATGAATGCCGACAGGGTGCACTGCATGGCCAGAATCTTCTGATCCATCGACGCCACCAATGTCTGGATGTCGGTACCAGTGGGAGCCACCGGTACCCCAGAACACGGCAACAGGTGATCTGTCGAGGCCGAGCCATCGATGTCAACCTGTGACCCCATAGATAACGCTTTGGAAGCCGAAGCTTCCCGCTGGGGTAATTTTGCCAGTGCGGAATCCTCGAGGGCAAGCCCGGAGGCATCTCGATGCTTGGAGGGAGATCTACCCTTCGAGGACCGGCTAGATTTATGCTTGGTTACCTGAGATCCATGGGAGGAAGAAGAAGCCCTGGAAGACGTCGATGCCACTGAAGCTGCATCAGAGGGAAACAGGGTACTGAGCTTGGCTGCTCGGTTCTGCCGACCTCTTTTAGACATCATGGTACAGGACATACAATCCGTGATGGAATGGTCAGACCCCAAACATTTTAGACACCAGTCATGGGTGTCGGTGACAGAAATAGTACCGCCACATTTTGTGCACTTTTTGAACCCGGAGGCGGGCTTCTCCATGAGGAAAACATTTTTAGGCCTAAGGTCCAAAAACTGAAAATGCACAGTGACGAAAAGCTAAATTGTTGGGTTTTTTTTTTTGAAAGAAAGAAAAGAAAAGACCAGCGGTACCAGTCCGACGTCAAAGAAGGCAGACGCGACACAAAAGAATTAAGAAAAAATAAAGAACTTCTTCTGCGGTGACAGGAACACGACCTGCTGGCTCCGCGGAAAAGAAGAACTGGAGAGAGGCGGTTGGGAAAGGCGGGAAGGCAGCATGCAGGCGCTGTGGGATGCTCCCAAAAGCTTTCTTATTGGACGCTGGGGAGCGTTCCCGTGCAGGCTCCGTCGGTACAGACGATACCCATATGTGAAGACTCATTCCTGCTTGTTCCTGGAGATAAAATATTTTCTTTTATTAGTCTTACCGTAAATGGATTACGTTGTAACTTCATTGCTTGTCCCCTAGTCTTTCTACTTTTTGATAGCATAAACAACCAATCTAGATTTACTCATTCCATTCATTAATTTATAGATCTCTATCATATCTCCCCTCAGCTGTCTCTTTTCCAAGTTGAAAAGCCCTAACCTTTTCAACCTTTCCTTTTAGGGGTATCCTTCCATCCCCTTTACCAATTTGGTGGCTCTTCTCTGTACCTTTTCTAATTCTGCTATATCCTTTTTAAGATATGGAGACCAGAATTGCACACAATATTCAAGGTGCAGTTGCACCATGGAACGATATAGTGGCATTATAATATTTATGGTTTTATTCTCTGTTCCTTTCCTTATGATATCTAGCATTCTATTTGCTCTATTGGCCGCCGCTGCACACTGGGTCGAGGGTTTCAACATATTATCCACGATGACACCTAAATCTTTTTACTGGCTGGTGATTCCTAATGTGGAACCTTGCGTCATGTAACCATAGTTTGGGTTGTTCTTTCCTAGGTGCATAACTTTGCAATTGTCCACATTAAATTTTCATCTGCCATTTGAATGTCAAGTCTTCCAGTTTATCAAGGTCCTCTTGCAATTTGTTTACAATCCTCTTGTGTTAACTTTGAATAATTTTGTGTCATCTGCAAATTTGATCACCTTACTTGTTATTTCCATTTCCAGATCATTTATGAAGATGTTAAAAAGCAGCGGGCCCAGCACAGATCCCTGGGGTACTCCAATATTCACCTTTCTCAATTGAGAAAATTGGCCATTTAGTCCTACTCTGCTTTCTAGCTTTTAACTGGTTCCTGATCCTACACTGCCTCCAATCCCATGACTTTTGAATTTCTCCAAGAGTCTCTCATGAGGAATCTTGTCAAAGGCTTTCTGAAAATCCAGGTTATGCCTGTTATTATTCTGCACAAAGTCTATAGTATATATTACTATTAGTGTAGGAAACTGTCTCTAGTATTGTAGCACAGTGAGAGTGATCTCTTCATGTATATGGTGAGTGAATAAAGCCCACCTCTTGCCTTTGAAGTGGGAGTCAGAAAAGTGAGATATGAGATTGCAAACCTACTATTAATAATCTGTAAACTATCATTAAAATCATCCGAAGTACCTGAAGATTGGAGAATGGCCAATGTAACACTCATTTTTCCAGGGGTGATACAGGAAACTACAGACCAGTGAGCCTGACGTCAATACCAGGCAAAATGGTAGAAACCATTATAAAGAATAAAATTACCGAAGGTAGTCATGGTTTAATGGGAGAAAGCTAACATGAGTTTAGTCAAGGAATTTCTTGCCTTACTAATCTTATATTTTTTGAAGGTATGAATAAACAGATAAAGGTGAGTCACTTGATATAGTGTATCTGGATTTTCAGAAAGCCTTTGACAAGGTCAAAAAGAGAATCTTATTTATTTATTTTATTTATTACAATCTCTTATTATACCGCACTATTTAGCATCAGCGCGGTTTACATAAAACAAAGGACCATAACATCAAGCTGTTTGGTTTTACAGAGAACAGGATAGGCAATTTGGATAACATAGGGAAACTATTTACATATGTACAGTATACTTTGTGCTACGGATTAGGATATTATCTTACAAAGGTAGTCAAATATGGAGGAGGTGTAGTTAAGAAGGTGTCTAGCTAACCTGGTAATAATGGAGGAATAAGTGGTATTTGAGTGCCTTTCTAAATTGTGCTAGATCGGTGACAGCACGAATCTTGATAAATTGGAAGACTGGACTCCAAATGGCAGATAAAATTTAATGTGGACAAGTGCAAAGTAGGGTTGCCAACCGGCCGGTTTTCAGCCGGCTTGGCCGGTTTTTCCCATGGCCAGGCCGGCTGCCGGCACAGATGTAAAACTGGCCCTTGAAAAGCCGTTTTTTTGCTCTGGCCGCAAGATCGGGAGTAGCCAGAGCAAAAAAAACGGCTTTTCTCCCGACTCCCAAAGTCCGTGGGGGAGGGAGCCAGGGAAGCCCACGCGAGGCCCCGGCTCCTTCTGTACAACCGCCAGCGTGAAGATCCTTTTCCTTCACACTGGCGGCTGTTTCTGTGAAGCTGCGATTTCTGGGAGAGGTTAAAAGCAATGCCCTTTAACCTTTCCCAGCATTCGCGGCTTCACGCAAACAGCTGCGAGCGTGAACTTGAAGGAAAAGGATCTTCAAGCTGGCGGTTATACAGAGGGAGCCGGATCCTCGCGCGGGCTTCCCCAGCTCCCTCAGACAGCCACTGAATGGGCTGTGATGGGGGGGGGGGGCTAGGACTACAAATGGGCTGTGATGGGGGGGACCTGGACTGGAAATGGGCTGTGATGGGGGGGACCTGGACTGGAAATGGGCTATGCTGAGGGGAGGGGGAACTTGGATTGGAAATGGGCTGTGATGGGGGGGGCTAGGACTGCAAATGGGCTGTGATGGTGGGGGGGGGGCTAGGACTGGAAAGAGGCTGTGATGGAGGGGACTTGGACTGGAAATGGCCTGTGATGGGAGGGCTAGCACTGGAAATGGGCTGATGAAGAACTGGAATAGGACTGGAAATGGGTTGATGGGGGCTTGAATAGGACTGGAAGTGGGTTGACGAGGGGGCTAGGATTGGAAATTGTCTGATCGGGAAGCTTGGAGTGGAAAGTGAGGGGCTGGAATGGAACTGGAAAAGAGCATATGTGGGGATAGGACTGGAAATAGGCTGATGAGGAGCTGGAATAGGACTAGAAATGGGCTGATGGGGGAGCTTGGGCTGCAAATGGGTGATGGGCAAGAACAGGACTGGAAATGGGCTGATGTGGGGACATGGGAGAATGGGACTAGAAGGGAGCAGATGCTGGGTGAGTCTAGAACTATAAGGGAGATGATTTTGGGGGAGGACTAGAAGGGATGGGGAATGAGAATGGAGAGGGGAAAAGATTTTTTGTGGAAGAAAAGTCTACGATGGGCCGGGTATTGGGAGAGTAAGAGAGGATTGAGAATGGAAGGGTGAATTTTGATTGGATGATAAAGGAATAAGGAAAGAAATAGGGGAAAGAGCAAAAGGGAAATGATCAGTATGTTAAAGTAGATATATAGAGAGAATGGAAAACATCTAAAAGAGAAGAAAGGACAAATGGATAGCTCGCAGAAGAAACAAAGAAACCAAAAGAAAGTGACTGGAGCAATTGCAACTGAAAAATAAAATGCCCAAAACAGAAGGTAGAAAAAGACTTTTTATTTTGAATTTATTAACTGGAATATGTCTGGTCTGGGAAGTGTGCACTGCTAACATCTTTGTGTTTTTGTTTAGTACAAGAAGAAATTACTTTATAGGTTTTTTTCCTCCAGTGTTGTACATTTCATGTTTGGCTTTTGGGGTTCCCTGTTTAATTATTATCTGACCAAGAGAGTTAGCCTACACTTATCCTCAGTAATTTTTGTGGGTGGGGCTGGGGTGCAGCATGGGTGGGGCTGGGGGCGGAGAATGGGTGGAGCATGACAAGCCATAGGTGTCGGGTGTTTCCCCTCGGTGAAAAAGTTGGCAACCCTAGTGCAAAGATACACTTAGGGAAGAATCAAAGGAGGAATGTTACTTACCATTAATTTCCTTTCCTGGAGTCCTGTTAGACCAGTCCAGACTAGTGTGTTATTTCCCCCTGCCAGCAGATGATGGGAGACAGAGAAAAGAAAGAAACTATGCCATGACATCACTAGCATAAAACCTACCCCAGCTAGAGGGAGCCCTCATTCTCAAAGGAGATGGTAGTTTTCTTCTGTGCTTGAAGACTTCCAGAGAGGCCTACAGAAGTTTATAGCTCCTGCCCAGTCTGCATCTGGGTGCAGTGTAGCTTGGCCATCTTAGGTCCCGGGGGTGTATGAGATGCCCTTTTCTGGTGGATCTGTTACTTTGGGGCTAGCTCCTGGCATAGACTGGTGAGGACCTTAGATCATGAAGATCCTTCTGAGGGATCCTCTCTGTCTTTTGGCCTTTTTTTCTCTCTTTCTTTAACAAAAAATGAAAAAGCATAAAAGGTCTGGGAGTCTTCTGCACAGCTTAATTTATCTCCTTAGGATGTGGCTGATCGGTGTTTTCTCTCTGCATCCCCACCCAACACTGCCCCCGCTCCCGGGGGACCAGAGCACTGAGGGTGCTATGGATCATCACCTTTGCCAGTGGGCAACCTGAACTTCACCAGTGGCAAAAAGGGCTGCTGCACCTAACTGTGAGTATTTCTTGCAATCCTGCCTTTCCCACCTAATGTCCACGACCTGTGCAGGCCATGCACCAATTTTCCTTCCTTAAGGCCTGCAGCTCCTGGCCAATTTGAGACTGGTTTCAGTGCAGCCTGGCCAGCTGACACCCCAGGGAATATTTGAGATATTCTGGTGGGTGTCTCTCTTCCTTCTGGGGTGAGTTCCTGGCTAGGAGAGCCAGTGTAACTTGGTGGTGTGTTAGGATCAACGCCTTTCTCATTGCCTTGGCTGCATTAAGCGGTGATAGTTCCCTTGTTGATAGTCTCTGTGCCACTTGCACAGCCGGATCCAGGGGAAACCTCTGCCACTTCAGCGTCCTTGTTAGTGGTTCCAGCTCCCGATGCAGTTGAGACTTTGTTGCTGCCTTCGACGTTGGGGATTATTAGCACATTTTCACCTGGGGCTCCCTCCCCTCCTCCCCCTTTTCCAGATGGACCTGCTCTTCCTGCAATGTTGAATTTCACTGTGGGAACGGCTCCTGTGGCTGACGGGGGAGTCTGCTCTCCCTCTGTTTCCACAGTCACAGTGCTCCCAGCCATAGCAGTCACAAGGTTTCAGCCACAGCGGCTGTTGGACCCTGCGATGGCAGAGTTTTCGCTCATATTTCAACATTCCTGGTGGCTATGGAAAAGGGTCAAGACGTTGTTCCCTCTCAGTCAGGTCCATCTTCCGCCATTCCTGTAGCCCCTGCAAACAATCGAGAGGGCAGGACTCTATCTGGGAGGGTCTGCAGCCTCCTCCAGTCCCCAAATGGAGCAAGGCAGAATCTGTTGATGAGTACCCTAAGGACGTTTCCCATTATGACTCTGGTTCAGCTGCCTCCAGCATGGAGGAAGGGGAACTCTTTCAGGAGGACGACCATAGCAACTCTCGCATGGTTTGTCTTTGTTGTCGGGAGGAGATTCCCCCTTTCCCCTTATTGTCCAGGTTGCTACTGAACTGTGGAGACAAGCAAGGGGGATGCAGTCACACTCAATGGTCTTCCACAGTTCAGAGAAGCTTTATTGCTTCACTGAGCATGCGTGCCTGCTTCCTGCCTGTTTGTGCCGAGAGAATCATTTTTTTTCTGTACCGCGCTGAAGCCTGGGTGGGTCTCACTCTCTCTTTACTTTTGTCTGCATTATTACTCTGTTTTTGTGTTTTCTGGACATTTTATTTCATTCATTTCTCACACTGGGTTGTTTCTGCTATCGTTTTCTATCAGCCATGTGATTTTCAAGCCGTCGGGCAGTAAAAAAGAGAAACGTTTCTGCCTGCACCTCTCTTCGGCCATCGGGAGAAAAACATTTCTTCCTTTACTTCACAAACGGGATGACAAAACCTATATAGGTCTGCCTGCGATTACCGCTGGATCACAGCAAAGTACTTTTTGAGTTACTGTCTTGGTCGGCTGACTAGAAAAAAAAAGAAAATCCTGTTTCAGTCAGAAAAAGAGCCAGGCTTTGCTTGGTATCACCACTCTGTGGGGCCAACTCTCTCATTTTACCAGAGCTAGACCTTGCAAGTCTTGCTGCCTCTGCGGGGTCAGCTCTCATATCAGACTCCTCATGCTCCGTTCCCCTCATCGGGCTAAGCATAGGCTAGGGTGGGGGGGGGGGGGGGGGGGAAGCGAGAAAGCAGCAGAAGCACTGGTATTGTCTCCTCCAGTCTCGGCTGCGGGGTCTGGGGCTCCCTCTCGTCTATCCCTGCCATCGGGTAGTACCCCACCCCTCCTGAACTGACAGTATGTTGGCTTCCTCCTTGGCAACTCTAGGGGATATGCATCTGTCTGGTTAAAAGGCTAAAGCTAAGCATAAACATCAGTTCCCTCCACCAATGCAGTCTGGTAAGCACCATTCAAAGCACAAACCCCTGCTTTCCACGCCTGACAGTCCCCCTTCCAGGCATCATCACGGATAATACATTTAAACCTTCTGCTCAATGTGCAGTGGTTGCCAGGAAAGCAAATAGAATGCTAGGAATCATAAGGAAAGGAATGGAGAATAAAACCAAGGATATTATAATGCCTTTGTATCACTCCATAGTGTGACCGCACCTTGAATACTGTGTGCAATTTTAGTCACCATGGGCCTGATTTTCAGTGGGGCGGTGTTATGCACTGCGTCAGGGCATAGCCTGCCCTCCTTCTGCCTAACCCGGATTTTCAATGCCAGGGGCATATTCGGCCCAGGCCTTGAAAATCTGTGGCTCGTCACACACAGCAGAAGCCGCAGGAGCTAGCCAGGTAGCACCGATTTTCGATGCTACTTGCTTAGCCCTTTGCGCCTTAAAGATAAGCAAAGTTTTTCCTCACCTATCTTTCAGGAGCAGGGGCTAAGCAGGTAGCATCGAAAATCGGTGCTATCTGGTTACCCCTTTCCTCTGCCCCTGCTCCAGCCCGGAATGCCCCTAACATACCCCGATGCTAACTGCATAGCATCTGGGCACGTTAGGGACTTATCCGGGATTTTTGGAGGGCACTACCTGTGTAGGTGCCCTTCCAAAATCCCGGATAAAGTATTTACATGGGTAACTAGGGCAGTTACCCATGTAAATGCCTTCAAAAATCAGGCCCCATCTCTTAAAAAGTATATAGCAGAATTAGAAAAGGTACAGAGAAGAGCCACCAAAATGGTTAAGGGGATGGAAAGATACCCCTATAAAGAAAGGCTTAAAAGGTTAGGGCTCTTCAACTTGGGAAAAGGATGGCTGGGTCTCTGTCTTTCATGTGAGGCCCCATTTCCACCAAAACTGCTCCCTAACCGGGGTCTCTATCCTGTGACTTGAGTGCTCTCCTTTCCCTCACTTCTGGATCACTCCTCCCAAGCCCATGGCTCCTTCCTATAATCTGAGTCTTCCCTTTTTCAAAGATCCTGACCTTCATAGTTGACTTGTCCATTCTGGTCCACATCTACCTCCTGGATCATCTCGTTCACTTCCTCTTCTGTCAGCTTCTCACCAAGGTTTGTCAAGATATGGCGCAGTTCAGCTGCACTGATGAAACCATTATTATCCTGAGGAGAAAGCAAACAGGGAGTTGCAACTCTTCAATACATATATATGCACACAGCTTCTGAGAACACAGGCACTACAATTAACACTCAAGAGAAATCCACTCCCACCACAAACACACCCTGAAAATACACACAGCTACCCATTACAAACACACTCACACTTCCTGAGTATACATTTATGACAAGTAGATGCACAATCATGAAGTATACAAAGTGCAATGTGTGTCTTCGAGTCACTGCTGACTCATGGCAACCCAGCAGTTCCTCGGCAGTGTGACCAGAAATAGATTGCCAAGCTTTTCTTCCAAGGCAATGGAAGGTTAAGTGACTTGCTCAAGGCCACAAGGAGTGCTAGTGGGAATCGGACCATGATCTCTTTCTTACCAAACCAGTGCTCTAACCACTAGACTACTCCTCTACTCCATATGTCTACCAAAAATACAGCAATACTCTACAAGCATGCACATCCCACAAGTAAACACACAAGCATTTATACCCAAAACCCAACTATATACATGTAACAAATATTCATACACCATAAGAACATAAGATATGCCTTACTGGATCAGACCAAGGTCCATCAAGCCCAGTATCCTGTTTCCAACAGTGGCCAATCTAGGTCACTAGCAGTTTCTCCAAAGGACACAGGCTCCACAATGCTTGTATTGAAGCAAGCAGTGGATTTCCCCGAAGTCCCTTTTAATAATGGTTTATGGACCTTTCCTCCAGAAACTTGTCCAAACCTTTTTTAAAGCCAGCTACACTAACAGCTCTTACTACATCCTCCGGTAAAGAATTCCAGAGTTTGATTACGCGTTGAGTGACAAAAAATATTTTCTCTTATTAGTCTTAAATAGGTTACACTGTAGCTTCAGTGCATGTCCCCTAGTCTTTCTACATTTTGATAGCGTAAACAATCGATCTACGTTAACCCGTTCAACTCCATTCATTAATTTATAGACCTCTATCATATCTCCCCTCAGCCGCCTCTTTTCTAGGTTGAAGAGTCCTAACCTTTTTAGCCTCTCCTCATAGGAGTATCCTTCCATACCCTTCACCATTTTAGTGGCTCTTCTTTGTACTTTTCTAATAACACTATATCTTTTTCAAGATACGAAGACCAGAATTGCACCCAATATTCAAAGTGCAGTCGCACCATGGAACGATACAGAGGCATCATAATATCCTTTGTTTTATTCTCCATTCCTTTCCTTATGATTCCTAGCATTCAATTTGCTTTCTTGGCTGCCACAGCACACTGGGTGGAGTGTTTCAACATGTTATCCACGATGACGCCTAAAGTTCTTTCCTGGATGGTGGTTCCTAATATGGAACCTTGCATTGTGTAACCATAGTTTGGGTTGTTCTTTCCTAGGTGCCTAACTTTGCTCTTGTCCACATTAACTTTCATCTGCCATTTGAACATCCAGTGTTCCCATTTACCAAGGTCCTCTTACAATTTTTCACAATCCTCTTGTATTTTAACAACTTTGAATAATTTTGTGTCATCTGCAAATCTGATTACCTAACTCGTTATTCGCATTTCCAGGTCATTTATGAATATGTTAAAAAGCAGCAGACCTAGCACAGATCCCTGGGGTACTCCACTATTCATCTTTCTCCATTGGGAAAATTGGCCATTTAGCCCTACCCTCTGCTTTCTATCTTTTAACCAGTTCCTGATCCACAATAGTACACTGCCTCCTATCCCATGACTTTTAATTTTGCCAAGAGTCTCTCATGAGGGACCTTGTCAAAGGCTTTCTGAAAATCCAGATACACTATATCAACCAACTCACCTTTGTCTACCTATTTATTCACACCTTCAAAAAAACATAACAGATTAGTAAAATACCGTCCTTGGCTAAAGCCATGTTGGCTGTCTTGAAGGGATAATTGGCTCAGGTCTGCTTTATATGCTTTATATGACTGCACTCTTGCCTGCTGGAAATGCATATAGCAACATATGGCTGGCACAGAAGAAAAAGCATGTGGGCTACAAGACAGAGTATATGCGGCCTACTATGAAAGAGTCTGGGTAACCATACTTTGGACAGGAGTGTGCAGAGTTTGGGCCCAGCAAGAAAAATACAGGCCAAGCTAGAAACAATGAGCACACATACTCTGAGCCTTGAAGATTACAAAGAATGCCAATAAATGAAATAACATGTACGGAACACAGGAAGAAACAGAGGGCTGCGGTCAGCAGCATAAGATAAGCAAACCTTGAAACTTCAACTGCAAGACCTGATAAACATTATGGGAGGGTCCTGAGAAAAGAACTTTGCAGAAAGCTGCAAAGCTAAAGCCATGTTGGCTGTCTCCCATTTAGAAATGACTATCTAAATGTTCAGTAATTTTGTTCTTTATAATGGTTTCTACCTTTTTTCCTGGTACTGAAGTCATGTTCACCAATCTGTAGTTTGATGGATCACCCCTGGAACCCTTTATAAAAATTGGCATTACATTGGCCATTCTCCAATCTTCAGGTATTACAGATTACAGTATTTTAATGACATTTCACAGATTACTAATAGTAAGTCTGCAATCTCATATTTCAGTTCTTTCAACACCCTTGGATGTATACCATCCAGTTCAGGTGATTTGCTACTCTTCAGTTTATCAAATAGTTGCAATACATCTTCCCAGTATATCGATATTTCTTTCAGTTCTTCTGTGGCAATACCTTTAAATACTATTTCAGCAATGGGTAATATCCCTATATCTTCCTCAGTAAAGACTGAAGCAAAGAACTCATTCAGTCACTGTTATGGCCTTGTCCCCATTTAGTGCCCCTTTTACCCCTTTATCATCTAATGGCTCAACTGACTATCTCACAGGTTTTTTGCTACAAATATACTTGAAAAAGTCTTTATTATGCATTTTTGCTTCCACAGTAAACTTCTTCTCCCTTTGCCTGCCTTATCAATGCCTTGCATCTAACTTGCCAGTGCTTATGGCATTTCCATTTTTCATCATTTGGCTCATTTTTCCATTTGCTGAAAGATGCATTTTGGCAACAACAGCCTCTCTGACCTCACCTTTAAATCATGCTGTCAGTTTTTTGGACTTACTTCCACTTTTCTTAAAGCATGGAATATAGCTGGTCCGTGCTTTCAAGATAGTATTTTTAAACACCCATGCTTGATGTAAATCTTTAACCTTTACAACTGCTCCTTTTAGTTTTTTCTTAACTATTTTCCTCACTTTATCATAGTCTCCCTTTTAAAAGTTAAAAGGTAGTACTGTGGATTTCCTTGCCATCCTTCCTCCATTAATTAAATCAAACGTGATCATGCTATGATCACTATTGCCAAGTGGCCCTAACACCCTTCTCTCTTGCACCAGATCTTGTGTTCCACTAACATAGGTGGCTCTATAATGAGGCCAAGTTAGGCAGTGGCCACAGGCGGCAGCTTTTTGGGGGCGGCAAAATTGCCCCCAAAAAGACCGCCGTCACCACCTCACTTGGCCTTCAAAATAAAAACAAAACAAAACACACACACACTCTGGCGTAAGAAGCAGCTGCCGCTGCTGCTCCAGCGGTGGCAGCGGCAGAATGAGGAGCTCCGCTGCCACCTGCCCGCCCCCCCCCCCCCCCCGGAGAGCCTGCTGGTTCCCCCTGGTTTCGCCGGCTCCGCTTTGCAGAGCCGCGGCGAAGGGACAGTGTTTCCCTTAACCGCGGCTCTGTTAAAGCTGAGCCCACGGCACTGATGGGAAATAGGAAATCCTGCTTCCCCATCAGCACCTCGGGCTCAGCTTTAACATAGCCGCGGTTAAGGGAAACACTGTCCCTTCGCTGTGGCTCTGCAAAGCGGAGCCGGCGAAACCAGGGGAAACCAGCAGGCTCTTTGGGGTGGGGGGCGGGTGGCCGCAGGGCTCCTCATTCTGCCACTGCCGCCAATGGAGCAGCAGCGGCAGTTGCTTCTTAGGCCAGAGGTTTATTATTTTTTCAATTTCCCTGGGTTGGGGGAGGGGTCTAGGACTGGAACTGGGCTGATTGGGGGGGTTTAGAACTGGAAATGGGCTGATGGGGGGGTAGGACTGGTAATGGGCCATGGGGGGGTTAGTACTCTAAATGGGCGGATCGGAAGGGGGCTAGGACTGGAAATGGACTGATCAGGAGGGGGCTTAGGACTGGAAATGGGCTGATGGGTGTTAGGACTGGTAATGGGCTATGGGGGGAGACTAGGGCAGGAAATGGGCTGATTGGGGTGCTAGGACTGAAAATGGACTTATTGGAGTGTTATGACTGATAATGGGCTGATTGGGGAGCTAGGACTGGGGTGGGCTGATAAAAGGGGATAGGACTAGAAATGGGCTGGGACAGGAAATGGGTTAATAGGGGAGGGGAGGGGAGGAGAGTGCTGCTGGCCCTGGAAGAAAACTAGGGGCTAGGGCTACAAATGGGCTTATGCGGGGGGATGGTAGAATAGCACTGGAAGGGAGCGGATACTAAGAGGGTCTGCCAGGGGAAGGATGGGGCAGGAAGGGAAGGAGGGGACTGGAAAGGAGCTGGCACCTGGAACGTACCGAAGGGGGACTGGAAGTGAGCTGACACTTGGGAATGGGAGTGGTAGGTAGCTGGGTAATAGGGAGGAGGCTGGAAGGGAACTGACATGTGAATGGCACTGGAAGAGAAATGGACAGAGGGTAGGGTGGCTGGAAGGGAGCTGACTGGGGGGGTGGCACAGAGTGAACCTGAGCTGATACTTGGGATGGTATTTGGACTAGAAGGGGCTGGACAGTGGGAAAGGAGGGGGACTGGAAGGGAATGAACACAAGTGGCAGTCATGGGAATGCAAGGTGGTTGACATTGGAAGGTACTGGGAGGGGAGGACTGGAAAGGGGACTGATACTGGGGAGGGATCCTGAAACTGGAAATGGGCTGATGGTAGGAAGTGAAGAAAACAAAAGAGATAAGAAATGGTTGATGGACCATGGACCATAGACCACTGAAAGAGAGCTAAGAGAAGACAGGAAAGCAGAAGCCTCAGATCGGGACCAGCATGATCAGAGAATAAAATGGTCAGACAACAAAGGTAGAAAAATAAGTTTATTTAATTTTGGTGATTGGACTTTGTGCTATTTTTATATTTTACACAGTATTGGGGAATTGTATCTCTTATTTATCTGATGTTGCACTGCATGTGGACTCTGGCTTCTTGGGGTTTCAATTTAAATTTTGTCTACAAATTTTTATTTTTATTTTAGATTGTGGTTACTTATTCTGTACTTGGTAAGGGTCAATGTTGTGCGTGTGTGACTGAGGTCAGGTGTTCTGTTAACATGCAGTTTGTATATAAAGATCTATACTATACTGTAGTAATTTGACTTGTTCAGCTTTCAAATAGGTGTATGGATGTTCTAGGGCCCACTGTAGTATTTACAGTGATGCTTTTTTTGGATGGGCTCCTTATGTGACTTTTGGAAGTTTGTGCTGATATGGTATGGTATGGTATGGTAGGTTTGCTTTTTGTTGTAGGGTTTTTTATTAGTTCACAATATGCCTGGTACTGGAGAATAGTGGTTGTTAGTGAGATGATCAGAATCAGATTTTTTAAAAATATGTTGAGTTCTGTGGGTGAATGTCCTGGTTCTGCTCTGCACCTACTGTGGATGCAAAATATATGTTGAAAAAGAAAAAGGGAGAACCATAAAAGTTTATAACAAAATAAAAATGAGTTATAATTTAGTTTTATAAACTGTGCTATTGATTCTTGCTGTCTTTTAGTTCCTTGGTGTGCAAACAGGACCGTACCTAGCCCTGTGCAAGCAGTGCAGCTGCACAGGGCGCAAAGGCTTGGGGGGCGCATTTCGGCTCTCTGCTGTTGCCCTGCTGCCGCTGGCAGGACAATAGCAGGCAGTTAAAATGCGTCCAAAGCCTTTTCGCAGCACTTTAAGCAGGTCTGGTCCCTCCCTGCTCTGACATGATGTCAGAGCAGGGAGGGACAGATCTGCTTAGATGGCCGGTGCCTTTCAGATTGGGTGCATGTCCCCCTCCTCCTCCCCATACCTCTGTCCAGCACTGCTGCTCTTTTCCTGCTGCCGGCGCCGCCGTGAAAAAAACAGAGGGCAGCAGCAGCAGCAGGGAAAGAGCAGGCAGCGCTGGATGGAGGTATGGGGGGACAGGGGGGGCGTGCGCCCGAGTTGCAAGTCGCACAAGGTACGATTGCAGTTTGATACAGCCCTGTGTGCAAAATCTTGCATTTCCTCCATATAATCTAATCAGCTTTTTGATTTGGTTCAGTCTCTGATTGGATTTCTGAAAAAGCCCTGCCCCCCTCTAAGGTGATGGGGGGGGGGGGGCGCCATCTCATTCTTCGCCTCAGGCAGCAGACTGCCTTGAGCCGCCCCTGTCCACTAAGGACTAGGTCCAAAATGGCTTCCCCTTTGTCAGTTCATGAACCAGCTGCTCCAAGAAGCAGTCATTTATTTCAGCTAAAAATGTAATCTCTCTAGCACGTCCTGCCATGACACTGACCCAGTTGATACCAGGGTAATTGAAATCACCCATTATTATTACTGTACTGTAACTTTTGTTGGCTCTCCTGATTTCTTTGAGCATTTCATCATCCATTTGTTCATTCTGGCCAGGTGGGCGATAGTACACCCCCACTGCCGGTGCCTTCCCCTTTTTACATTGAATTTCAATCCATAGAGATTCTACAGTGTATTTTGTTTCCTGCAAAACTTTAATCCTTTGTAATTCAATGCCCTCTCTAACAGAGTGCAACCCCTCCACCAATTTGATCTGCTCTGTTATTGTGATATAGTTTGTACCCAGGTCACAGTGTCCCATTGGTTGTCCTCTTTCCACCATGTCTCTGCAATACTAATTATATCTAACTTCTCATTTAGTGCTATATATTCTAACTCTCCCATCTTATTTTTTAGACTTCTAGCATTTGCATTCAAGCATTTTGGAGGCTGTATTTTATTCATATTAATCTGGTTATCCGTAGGCAGAGGTAATTTGGAATCTTTAAGCTCTACCTGCTCTGTACTTAAGGGCATTTGGGTTATTATCTTTACCTGGAACCTCCCTGTCGATATGCCCTAACTTCAGTCTTTTGCTAGTATCCTTCAAGGATACATTGTTCTGAACCATGGGTGACTGTCGACTTTCTCCTATTATCTAGTTTAAAAGCTGCTGTAGCTCCTTTTTAAAAGTTAATACCAGCAGCCTGGTTCCATCCCAGTTAAGGTGGAGCCAATCCCTTCGGAAAAGCCCCTCCTTTCACCAGAATGTTCCCCAGTTCCTAACAAATCCAAAACCCTCTTCCATGCACTATCATCTCATCCATGCATTGAGACTCCAGAGCTCTGCCTGATGTTTGGGCCCTGCGTGTGGAACGGAAACATTTCAGAAAATGCTACCCTGGAAGTTCTGGATGTTAGCTACCTACCTAAAATCCTAAATTTGGCCTCCAGAAATTCCCTACCACACTTTCCTATGTTATTGGTACCAACATGTACCAAAACAGTAGACTCCTCCCCAGCACTATCTAAGACCTTGTCTAAGTGGTGCATGAGGTCTGCTACCTTCGCACCAGGCAGGCATGTTACCAGGCGATCATCACGTCCACCAGCCACCCAGCTATCTACATGCCTAATGATCGAATCACCAACTATAACAACTGTCCTAACCTTTCCCTCATGGGCACATGGCCCTGAGAAACCTCCTCAGTGCGAGAGGGTTTTACATCACCCGGAGGACGGGTCCTAGCTATAGGATCACTTCCTACCACACCAGGATGATGCTCTCCTGTCCCGTGACCTCTCTCTTCCATGGCAACAGGTATGCTGCCAGACTGAAGGTGGGACTTCAGTACTCTATCCCTGTAGGTCTTGTCTATGTACCTCTCTGTCTTCCTTATGTCCTCCAAGTCTGCTACTCTAGCTTCCAGAAATCGGACTCGTTCCCTGAGAGTAAAGAGCTCCTTGCACCTAGTGCACACACAAGACCCCTCACCAACTGGGAGAAAATCATACATGTGACACTCAATGCAAAAGATTGGAAAGCCCCCATCTCACTACTGGACTGCTATCTGCATCTTAGTTTTAAGGTTGTGTTTAGGTATTTAAGTTGTCTACTTACTTAGGTTTGCTGGGGATACTTATACTAATACAACTATACCTAATATGTTTAATGGACTTTGTTCACCTCAAGATTAATTAATTTCAGGAACTTAATGTATGCCTGATGAGGTAAACAACTGCACCTGAGAGTGAATATGAGCACCTCCTTCCCTTTAACAGGTTTAAGCACCTATAAAGCTATGATTATCACAGGGATCCATGGGAGTCGGGAAAGGAGGGAGGGAAAGAAGACTTATTAAAAGTTGGCAACTATACAGTGCCCTGTCCTGTGCTTCAAAGGTAAAGTCTTACTAATTTTCTGAGTGATTCAAACATCCTTTGGTTTGATAGAAGGGGCCTTTTAAATTGCCCCTTTGATCTATCACTTGCCTTTAACTGTTATTTAAGGCAACTTCACAGATCTTTAGTCTCCTTATTGGAGGGGCTCTTTGTAAAGGTCACTAGAAACAAGTTCATTTTTCTTTCTACTCAGATTATTCTACTTCTATGCTAAGCTATATTCTGATTTGATTTAAGTAAAAAAAGCTCTCTAGAAACAAATTTGTTTTACTTTCTAGGTTAAGCTATACTCTGATTTGATTTAAATGAAAAAATCTCTAGAAACAAATTCATTTCAAAGTCTATTTACTCTGATTTTATGTTCATGCTAAGCTATACTCTGCTTGACTTAAAAACAAAGCTCACTGGTGGTCCCAAGACCTGACCAACTAAGCAAAAACACTGGATTCTAAAATACACAGATTTATCAGCTTTAACCCCAAGAAGCACCCTTTACCCCATGATTTAGAGGCGGGGTCTCAAACATGCAGCCCGCGAGAGAACTTTGTGCGGCCCGCGACGGAGGGAAACCAAAAAAACAAAAACCTGGCTTCTGCTGCTGCAGCCGTGGCATCAGCAGAATCAGCTGTCCCGCGGCCCCTTCCCCTCTGCCCGGAAGAGCCCTGAGTCTGCTCCATCAGCGGCGGGCTTTTCAAGCCGCGAAGAGAGTATTTCCCTCTCACGCGGCTTAAGCCTATTCACTTTTCAAGCCGCGCGAGAGAGATCTCGCGCGGCTTGAAAAGTGAATAGGCTTAAGCCGCGCGAGAGGCAAATACTCTCTTTGCGGCTTGAAAAGCCCGCCACTGATGGAGCAGACTCAGGATTCTTCCGGGCAGAGGAGAAGGGGCCGCGGGACAGCTGATTCTGCTGCTGCCACGGCTGCAGCAGCAGAAGCCAGGTTTTTTTTATTTTTAATTTACCTGGGCTGATGGGGGGGAGGGAGGTTAGGACTGGAAATGGGCTGATGGGGGTTAGGAAGGACTGGAGGTGAGCTGATGGGGGGGAGTTAGGACTGGTAATGAGCTATGGAGCAGCTAAGACTGAAATGGGGGGTTAGGACTGGAAGTGGACTAATGGCAGCAGGGGGGGGGGGTAGGACTGGTAATGGGCTATGGTGGGGGCTAGGACTGGAAATGGGCAGATGGGGGTTAGGACTGGAGGTGGGCTAATTGGTGGGTTAAGACTGGTAATGGGCTATGGGGGGGCTAAGAATGAAAATGGGGTGATGGGAGGGTTAGGACTGGAAGTGGGCTGTTGGGGGGCTTAGGACTGGTAATGGGCTATGGGGGGGGACTAGAAATGGTAATGGACTGGGGGGTTGCTAGGACTGGAAATGGGCTTAGTGGGGGGAGCTAGGACAGGAAATGGGCTGATGGTGGGGCTAGGATAGGACTGGAAATGGGCTGATGCGGGGACTAGAAGGCAGCGGATGCTGGGTGGGGCTGGAACTAGAAGGGAGGTGATGTTGGGGGAGGATTAGAATGGTATGGGGCTGGGAGAGTGAAATGGAGAGGGGAAAAATATTTTGTGTGGGAGGGAAGAAAAATCTGCAATTGGCCGGGTATTGGGAGAGTAAGTGGTGATTGAGGATGGAGGGGTAAAATTTGAGTGGATGAAATAGGAATGAGAAAGGAGCAAAAGGAGAAAGATTAGTATGCTAAAGCAGATGTAGAGGGAGAATGGAAAAAAACTAGAAGAGAGAAGAAAGGACAAATGGACAGCAGACGATGGAGAGTTAGCAGAAGGCACGAAGAAACCAGAAGAAAGTGGCTGGAACAATTGCAACTGAAAAAAAATGCAAAAAAGGTAGAAAAATATCTCTTTATTTTAAATTTATTAACTGGAATATGTCAGCTTTGGGAAATGTGCATCAGTAACGTCTGCGCTTTGTTTAGTACAAGAGGAAATTAATTTATAGTTTTATTTCTACAGTATTGTTGTACATTCCAAGTTTGGCTTTTGGGGTTCCCAGTTTAATTATTGTCTTCTTGTTTCTAAATTTTGATTCCTTGTTTGGTGATGGTGTATGTTCTGCATGTGTAACTGAGCTGAGGTATTCTGTTTATGTAATTTCTATTTGACATTGCTACTTGTTCTCTTTCCCCAGTAGGTCATGTATTGTTATTCTCTGAAATGTATTGGTTTAATATTTGCAGTGTTGCCTTTTGATGGGTAGGGTATGGTGCTTTGTGAGTCCTGGTAGTGCTGTTAGGATATGGCGGGTTTGCTATGGGTTCTAAATGGGCAGTGTTTGTTTGTAGTAGTTCCTAATGTGCCTGGCAGATGGCACTGGATTATAGTAATGTAGAAATCTTTTAGTCTTTCTTTATCCATACACTCAAAGAGGCATGTTTACTAAAAGTTAGGGTATGGTAACAGTATGCAAATATTTATGCAAATGAGACCCCTTATGCAAATGAGGCTCCGCATCTTATGCGGCCCCCGGGTTATTTTACAAGTCCTCATTTGGCCCTCAAAGCAATTTGAGTTTGAGACCCCTGATTTGGAGTTTATTCCAGAAGATTATACTCGCAAGTGTAGATCTACTTCTAGTGGTAGCAGTCCCTTTTGGTAGTCCTTCAAGACTCAGACTTCCAAGTATGCACAAGTCACAAGATACTATATAGATAGCTACTTTATCACAGAAACATGTCACAAATACACACACAAGTGCACTTGCAAGGATGTGCTCCATGTTGACATGCACCTACAATCATACATATACAAAAGCTGGCATACAGAATCTCTGCTGATGCACACAGGGAGGCATTTTCCACACCACCTCACTTTGTCAAACACTCGGAAGGCCTCACGGATCTCCTCCTCACTGTCAGTGTTCTTCATCTTCTTTGCAATCAGGGTGAGGAACTCGGGGAAGTTGATGGTGCCATTACCTGGAGCAGAGGGGAAGTAAGAATGCATAAGCCCAAACAGAATAAATCGGCAAAGACTCCCCAATTCTCAGATTTATCTCCCAGGGGCAATTGTCAGATTTATCCCAGATAAAAGCACTGGTTGAAAATTGCATCCCTACCCCCCCCCCCCCCATGTAGGTAAAAACATTACATTTACCCATCTTGCAAAGGGGCAGAGGGGTAGAGTCAGCAGACAGCACACAAGTGTTTTGCAGTAGCAAAGTACACAGATATTTTGTATACAAATTTTTGAATGATTTTCCTGCTTGTCTGCTGATGGGGTTAGGCGGGGGGAAATAAGTGCATATTGAGATATTAAATATTCTGGTATAGTTTTTTCTCTGACCACATTATCTCTCTTGAAACGACTATATTTAGGGTCCAATGTTCAAAAAAAGCTGAGCCCCTAAATTTAGGCACATAAATAAGGTTCCTAAATTTGTGCCCTATTTTCCCATTTTAAATGTTTATTGAAAATATTTTAACATAATACAATCAACAAGAAAGATGAGGGCCAGGCCCTTAACAGCATTACAGCTTCATGTAACCCCTCCCCCATACCTTCATATTCCACAGCAGGTTATTTCCTCCTTGTTTAGTCTTGTTTAGCCTTATAAACCCAGTTTGTATTTGTATGCTATTTTCAGACAAATTTAGAAGCCTACGTTTTCAGCCGAAACTTCATCTTAATTTAGAAGCTTAAAAGTTAGGCCTACCCTTAATTTATCTAGATTTATAAGCCTGAGGCAGCCATGAGGCTCTTACACAAGTGATCAGGCTGACCCTTCCCCCAAGCCATGAGGCTCTTACACAAGTGATCAGCCTGACCCTTCCCCCAAGCCATGAGGCTCTTACATAAAGTAATCAGCCTTCTAAGAGAAGGCATTAAGATTTCAGTAGACACCCTTCCCCCACTCCAGGTCTGAGCACAATATCCCCTAGCCCAGAAATCAACAGACCAGAGCACACCGGTTTGGACAGGTCACCCAGGTACCTTCCCCAGGGGCTGCTGATTGGTGGACAGGAAATACCTGTGGCAAATGGGATTATAGAATGAGTTTAAAATTGTACTGTATATAAGGCATTGTAGGACGTCCCTCGGATCTCAGATTCTTGTAGAGATTGCTGGTTTCTCTGTCTGGGCCTGTGCGCACATTAAAGATCCTGTGTTTGCATACCAGCCTGTCTGTGAGTATTCCTTCTGTGGGTGAGTGAGAGAATTAGAGCTTTTTCAGCAGCTTTGCTGCAACATTTCTTGGCGACCCAGATGGGACGCAATTAAATTAAATTAAATAAAAAGCCTCTCTCATTACACCCACGGTAGGAAGACTACTGCTTTTTGCAGGATCGGGCCTCCACCAGTCAGGGACCGGCCCCTCCAGGTGATTAATGGTCCTTGGCGCCCCGGGCCACTTTGTGCTCTGGAAAGACACCTTGATTTGTCTGGTCAGTCGGTCCCTGCGGCTGACCCCCGATTGAAAACCAGCTGGATAGACTGGCATCCAAACTATCTGTCTGATCAGATTTCTGGTGAGTACTGCTACCTTACTGTTTTACTGTTTTGGCTAGTTCTGTACTCTGTATCTGTAAATCCTGGTAAATTCTGTAAACCTGTAGTGGCCCGATCACCCGCAACGAGCAGTCCGAATAAGGGCCCTAATGGCCCTGAAACCATTGCTCGTCCTGTCTGTATCTGGTAAATCTGGTTGGAATAGGGGGGGGGGGGGGAGGGAGGCGCTTGCGAGTACCGGTAAATAACTGCAGTATAAATTTAACTTTGCCACCTCAGGCCCCTTTAAAAGGTATTTAGAGTGCAGCGCTGCCAAAGCTATTTAAAAATTTTGCCCCAAGCTAATTATTAAAAAATTCGTACTGACCGCAATTTGTCCATGGACGCCAGCTGGCTCTTCCCCTTTGATTTGGATCTGTTCTTTTGTGGTTGTTTGCGTGCCGCGGGCCGGCTGGCTCTCCCCTTGGATCCGTTGTGTTTTTTGTGTGTTGCGGGCTGGCTGGCTCGCCCCCTTTGATTTGTTTTCCTTTTTTTCCCTTCTCCTGTTTGCCTCGTCGGTGCGCTGGAGCGTCCGTTTCGGGCCTGCATGAGGTGCCCTTCTGTTTGCTGGGGGAGTCCCGATCTGTTTTCCCTGCTTCCGTTTCAATCCGGGGCTGTTTGACCCGATGCCTATCTTTTTTTTTTAAGTCCAGGAGCAGCTGAGTCGGTGTCTGGAGGTGTGCAGTGCCAATGAGGACCGAGTGAGCTGAAGCCGGTGTGGAACACACGTGGAGGCAGCCATCTTGTGAAGACCACGTGTAAGCTACACCCAGATACTAAAAGGAACAGCACTTAAAGTGATTCTGGAGCTCCATCTAGTGGACATTAGCTGTATTTTCTCATAATATCCTTATGGATAAAGAAGTCCTGGAGCTCCATCTAGTGGACATCTTTAAAATAGCTAGCTATACTTATATCACAAATATCCAAGTCAAATCTCATGCTGTGTATTTTGTAAATTGATTTTTTTTCTCCTGAATTGAGATTAGATTAGATGACGTCTTTTGTAAATTGTTTTTTTTTCTCTGAATTGAGATTAGATAAGATCTGTATTGTAGATTGCATTTTCCTGAATTGAGATTAGGTTAGAAGATCTGATCCACATTGGATACTGCATTTAGTTATTGAACTAGAATTAGAGCATGGGGTCGGGAAAGTCAAAAGTGAAAATGCCCCTACAGTGCATGCTTCGCAATTTTAAATCTGGGTTTAGAGAGGATTACGGGGTACCCCTCTCTGCCTCCAGATTATCTTTTCTGTGTGAGAGGGAATGGCCAGCCTTAGTTAAGCTGTGGCCTCCCCAGGGGTCCACTGACCTGGCCACTGTGTCTTTGGTCCATCAAATTGTAGCAAAAGAGCACCCTGACCAGTTTCCATATATTGATTCATGGCTGGCCATATGCCAACTCAGACCAAGATGGCTCCAGCGCTGCCACGAGGATCAGTGTAGAGTAATGGTGGCGGCCATCGGTCGCCAAAAGGGACGGACATCCGCCCCTATCTACCAGGGGCGGGACTCTCCAGATATTCCTCCACGCCCCCTCCCTCTGCTTCAACCCCATGTCCCATCCGCACCACTGCAGAGTCCGCCCATAGCTGAAGGGACAGGAAGACCTCCTCTCGGGGTGGGTGATGCCAGATTTAGGGAAGATTCTACGGATTCCGGCCCCTCATCTTCAGATTCCCCTCCCACTTCTGGTGCCACCTCCAGTGCCACCATCTCCTCCCCTGAGAGCACAGAGGCTGAGCTTGGATCGTCCACCCCGGTAGCCTGCCGCCTGCGGTCGCATGATCTCCAATTGCCACTATGACAAGTACAGGGGCTCCCGTATATTGATGCTACTGGAAAGGTGGCAGTGGGACCATCCAGCCTGATTTATGTCCCTTTCTCCACTACGGACCTGTTGAACTGGAAAACCCACTATGCCTCCTATACTGAAAAGCCCCAAGAACTGACAGATCTTATGACCAGTATTATGCAAACACACCAGCCTACCTGGTCGGACACTAAACAATTGCTTTCCACCTTATTCAATACAGAAGAACGGGCGCGCATTGTACGGGCCACCCTCGAGTGGCTGGAGACAAATCCTGCCCATGAGGGAGTTGTAAATCCACGGCAGCAGGCAGAGGCAGATTTCCCGAATAAAGACCCCCGCTGGGACCCGAATGACCCTGTTGGAACAGTGGCTCTCACTCGTTTCCGGACTGCGCTCCTTGAGGGCCTTAAGAAGGGGGGGCAACGAGCTATGAACATCAGTAAAATCGCAGAAGTTCTCCAGCTTCCTGATGAAAGTCCGGCGGTATTTTATGAGCGTCTGACTGAAGCATACCGATTATACCCTATGACCCCCTATGATCCAGCGGCCTATGAGAATCTTCGGATGGTGAATACGGCCTTTCTAGCACAGGCACAAGGTGATATACGGCAGAAGCTGCAGAAACTGGAAGGGTTTGCGGGCATGAATACAACACAATTGATGGAAGTAGCACAAAAAATATATGTAAATCGTGACCAGGAGCAGAAGCGAGAGTCAGAGCGTCGGATGAGGAAAAAGGCAGACTTCCTAGCAGCCGCCCTAGCCGAGCGACCACCAGTTCCAGCCTGGGCCAGAGGAGAAAATAGGGGACGAGGACGAGGCCGTGGATACAGGGGGCCGAGGTTTCCCCTAGGCCCCACTCAATGTGCCTACTGCAAAGAGGAGGGACATTGGAAGAATGAGTGTAAAAATCGTAACCCAAGGCGAGGGAGATATCCATCCACGAGAGGAGTAAGAGCACCCGTATAACTACACGGGAGCAAGACCAGCATGATGCCTTCCCGCCTCCACCGGGACCAGCTATCGTAGGCCTTGAAGCTATAGAACATTATGACTCAGATGGCTACTAGGCCAGACCGGGCTCCAAGTTTCTGTTGGGTTCCCAGGAGCCTAAGGTCAACATGAATTTAGGGGACCGGAAAATGCAATTCATGGTCTATACCGGAGCAACACACTCAGTGGTCACCCAACAAGTAGCCCCGATCTCCTCCCAGTCAGTAACTGTTGTGGGAGCTACGGGGGAGAGGGCCCAGAGACCTTTCCTGCAAAACCGCACGTGCCAATTGGGGGGACGGACCATCACTCACCAGTTCCTGTATATGCCTGAATGTCCCATACCCTTGCTGGGTCGGGATGTTCTGGCAAAACTCCAGGCCCAAATCTCATTCGGGTCTGATAGCCAGGCTGAGCTCGAAATACCCAGCCTGGGCCCAGTAGTTTTGGTACTGTCCGTCCCCCGAGAAGAAGAATGGCGGTTATATGAGAACAGGCCCAAATCTGATGTGGCTACCCTGGATACGTGGGAATCAGTGCCCCCTGGAGTATGGGCTGAAGGAAACCCCCCCGGAATGGCCATTAACATCCCTCCCGTATGCATTGAAATGAAGCCGGGAGCCTCCCCGGTACATGTGCGACAATACCCGCTGCCGCGGGCAGCTGTGGAAGGAATTCATCATCATCTGGTGCAGCTACTACAGCATGGTATCCTGCGGCCCTGCCAATCGGCATGGAACATTCCTTTGCTGCCAGTCCGAAAACCTGGAACCACAGACTACCGACCTGTTCAGGATCTCCGTCGTGTCAATGAGGCCACTGTGACTCTGCATCCAGTAGTACCAAACCCTTATACACTGTTGGGCCTCATCCCGGCGACTGCTTCTCACTTCTCAGTACTGGACCTAAAAGATGCCTTCTTTTGTATACGCCTGGCTACTGCAAGCCAGCACCTGTTTGCCTTCGAGAAAGAGGACCCTGCTACTGGCAGAAAGTCCCAAGTTAACCTGGACTCGCTTACCACAGGGATTCAAGAACTCCCCTACCATTTTCAGCACAGCATTGGCCCAAGATCTCGCTAGTTTCCCCCCGGGGGAGCCCGGCAGACGAGTACTTCTGCAGTACGTTGATGACCTGCTAATCACTGCTGACTCTGAGGCTGAATGTATACTGGCAACCACAGAGCTTCTCCAACTTCTGTACGATGCGGGTTACAGAGTTTCCAGAAAAAAGGCTCAGTTATGCCAGTCGGAAGTGAAGTATCTGGGATTCCATCTGTCAAAAGGAAGCCGACGGTTGGGGAGCAAGAGGAAGGAAGCAGTGTGCCGGATCCCAGTGCCAACAACCCGCAAGCAAGTACGTGCCTTTCTCGGGGCCGCTGGGTACTGTCGTATCTGGATTCCCAACTTCGCAAAGATTGCAAAGCCCCTCTATGAGTCTACAAAGGGCCCAGAGAAAAGCCCCCTTGAATGGGGTCGTGACCAACAGGAGGCCTTCAAACATTTGAAAAGGGCATTACTGTCATCACCAGCCCTAGGCCTTCCGGATGTTACCAAACCTTTCACTCTCTATGTACACGAAGCAGCAGGAACAGCTTTGGGGGTCTTGACCCAACAACTGGGGTCTTGGCCGCGACCAGTCGCCTACCTGTCTAAACTGCTGGATCCAGTGGCCAAGGGATGGCCACCTTGCCTGAGAGCAATAGCAGCAACAGCCTTGTTGGTGGAAGAGTCTGATAAACTGTCCATGGGCCAAAGCCTTCAAATCACCATCCCACACTCAGTCCAAACATTGCTAGAGCATAAAGGAAGTCACTGGTTTACCAGCTCCCGGATGTTGAAATACCAGAGCATGTTATGGGGAAATCCCAGGGTGCAAATAACCACCAGCCAAGCCTTAAACCCTGCTACATTCATGCCTGTTGGCCCGGGACCACCTGATCACGACTGCCTGGAAGTGATGGATACAGTCTTCTCCAGTCGCCCTGATCTGACAGATGTGCCGTTAAGCAATCCAGATGAGACCTACTTCGTAGATGGAAGCAGTCTGGTGTTGGAGGGCCGCAGGTGTGCGGGGTACGCGGTGGTGACGATGGAAGAGATAGTCGAAGCTCAGCCTTTGCCCCCTGGAACTTCCGCACAGAAGGCGGAACTCATTGCCCTTACCCGTGCCTTATCCCTTGGGACTAACCGTCATGTGAATATATACACAGACTCCGGATATGCCTTTGCCACTCTCCATGCCCACGGGGCCCTGTACAAGGAAAGAGGGTTAGTTACTGCAGCTGGCTCTTAGATAAAGAACGGCCCCCAGATATTGGCCCTGTTGGACGCAGTCTGGCGTCCAAAAACAGTAGCCGTTATGCACTGCAGAGGCCACCAGAAAGGGAACAGTGAGATAGCCAAGGGAAATAGAGGGGCTGATGTAGAAGCCTGGCGGGTCGCAACCACATCCTTGTCCCAGTCCTTCCCAGAGGGCTCCCAGGATCTACAAGCCCCCCTGTTCCCGGTCCCACTAAGCCAATGGGCCAAGAGGTACACTACACGAGAACTAGATTTCTTCTGTCAGGAGGAAAGTGGGGTGTTACACACAGATGGTTGGATAAGGTTGCCCAGAACAGGGACAGCTCCAGTGATAGTCATCCCAGACAGCCTTGCCCCAGCGTTCCTATCATCCTTTCATCAGGCCATTCATATGGGCAAGACAGCAATGGAAACTACCCTCCGCCCATATTTCTTCATTTCCCGCTTATCCTCGTTGGCAGCTGCAATTTGCTAGACAATGCACCACATGTGCTAAAAACAATGCCCGTCAAGGTCCAAACCAACCCCCAGGGGTCCAGTCTTATGGGGTCACCCCTATGGGAAACATCCAGGTTGACCTTTCAGAAATGCCCCGAGCAAATGGGTACCGGTATCTGCTGGTATTAGTCTGTACTTTCACGGGGTGGGTGGAGGCTTTCCCAGTCCGCACAGAAAAAGCCAGAGAAGTGACTAAGGTGCTGCTACATCAAATCATTCCCCGTTTTGGGCTTCCAGTAGTTGTGGGATCGGATAATGGACCTGCATTTGTGGCCCAAGTGGTACAGCAGGTAGCCAAGGCCTTGCAGATAGACTGGAAGCTACACACAGCTTACCGTCCGCAAAGCTCAGGGAAAGTAGAACGCATGAATCGCACCATAAAGAGCCAGTTAGCAAAACTGTGTCAGGAAACCTCATTGAAATGGCCCCAATTGCTCCCTATAGCTCTGCTTCGCATACGGTCAGCCCCACAAAAGGGTATTGGTGTTTCCCCCTTTGAAGCTGTGTACGGTCACCCTGCACCCCTCATACAGGGCATCCATGGAGATTTAACTCAGATAGGTTCAGAAATAACCCGGCAGGAACTGTCGGCTCTCAGTTCTGTATTGCAGAAATTGCACCTGTGGATCCAGGAGCGACTCCCCATCAACCTGACTGAAGCGCTCCATACACACCAGCCTGGTTCCCAGGTGTGGGTCAAGGAGTGGAAGATCGATCCATTGACTCCCCAGTGGCGAGGCCCGTATACCGTTCTGCTGACCACCCCCACGGCTGTTAAGGTGGCTGAAGTCGCTCCGTGGATCCATCACTCTCGTGTCAAGGCCGCTGCACCAGAAGTTGTTCCAGCCTGGACCGCAGTCCCGATTCCAGATCAACCCCTGCGTTTGAAACTGAAGAGGGACTTTTCTGCCCAGTAAGGGGCTCTAACAGACTGCCGACGAGCTCTGGACCACCGGAGAGACTGATCTACGAGACCCCCTTTTCCAGAGCCAGGAGCAGAATGAGAAGCGGTGCCCTAGCCTTACTCCTATCCCTGACATGGACCCGCTTTCAAACAAGTGCAGAGACTACTAACACAGCAGTATTACTTGCCCAAACTGCTCTGAACATGACAAACTTTTGTATACGTAAATCTCTACAAACCGGGGTGTTCCTGTCAACCTCTCTTATTGCTGTACCGTCTAGTTTGTGTGAGATGCAGAACTTCACTATGCTTGCTAATCTAAACTGTAAACAACCTGGAATATATTTTTCTACCATATTGGGGTTACCCGACCAACTTCTACACATTTCAACCAAGTGCCTTTTTCCTTACAGGTAGTTTCCACCCTAAATGCTACTGATTGTTTCTTTTTTGTCAATGCCAAGAGGGGAGGGTTCAATGTATCAAATACTGCGTTATCATGCAGCTCTGTTACAAAGGTATCCTATTCACATTCAGAAATGTATCTTCCCTTAGGCTGGTTTTTAGTATGTGGCAGAATGACGTATACTTACGTCCCCGCAAATGCCACCGGTGGGTCCATGCACTTTTGCTAGGCTTACAACTGCTGCCTTCGTCCGACCCCCCAGTTATCCCCGCTCTGCCCCCATGCCCTCGACCTGTAACTCAAACGTAGAGCCTTACAGTGATGAGACAGCTCTTGGACTGTCACTGTCAATCCATGGGACACCTGGGTTAGCCCTACACAACTCCATGGTCGCTTGTTCTCTAGCAAAAACCCTTAACCTCACCTCAACCATACTAGCTTCCATAAATCACGAGCTGTCCGACCTACGTACAGCGATCCTTCAGAATAGAATGACCATCGATTTCCTGCTGTTACGCCTCAACCATGGGTGTGAGGAGTTCGAAGGAATGTGTTGTTTTAACCTCACTGATGAAAGCGTGTCCATTGAACGCTCAATCCAAGACCTACGTGACTTAGCGAAGCAAATCTCTGACCCGTCCATGGGACTGGCGACAGGGTGGTTCGTCAAATTGTTGGTTTGGTTGGGGGGCCTTAAAACCCTAGCGATAGGAGTTTTCCTTCTCTTCCTGGTATGTGCCCTCATACCATGTTGTATCCCCATTCTCCACCGCTCCATTACCACCACTCTTGACACCCTGGTAGAACGCAAGGCTGCTACCACCGTCATGGCCCTGACCCAATACACTCTTCTGCGGCTTGCTTCCAGTAATACTGCCCTCTACCGCCCCTAGCGGTTGAGGTCTCACTTAAAAAGGGGGGAGTGAGGCAGCCATGAGGCTCTTACACAAGTGATCAGGCTGACCCTTCCCCCAAGCCATGAGGCTCTTACACAAGTGATCAGCCTGACTCTTCCCCCAAGCCATGAGGCTCTTACATAAAGTAATCAGCCTGCTAAGAGAAGGCATTAAGATTTCAGTAGACACCCTTCCCCCACTCCAGGTCTGAGCACAATATCCCCTAGCCCAGAAATCAACAGACCAGAGCACACCGGTTTGGACAGGTCACCCAGGTACCTTCCCCAGGGGCTGCTGATTGGTGGACAGGAAATACCTGTGGCAAATGGGATTATAGAATGAGTTTAAAATTGTACTGAATATAAGGCATTGTAGGACGTCCCTCGGAGCTCAGATTCTTGTGGAGATTGCTGGTTTCTCTGTCTGGGCCTGTGCGCACATTAAAGATCCTGTGTTTGCATACCAGCCTGTCTGTGAGTATTCCTTCTGTGGGTGAGTGAGAGAATTAGAGCTTTTTCAGCAGCTTTGCTGCAACAAGCCTAGTGCTGACAATCTGTCACCCACTTTTTTATGTTCCTAAATTTAGGAGTTTAGTTTACTAAATTTTAAAAAGAGGCCAATTTAGGAGCATAAAGTCTTTGAATATTGGCTTCTTGAGTGAAACTAAAAGCCATTCTGTGTATGGCAAATTCTCCCCTAGGGGTCTTTTTGCACTTCAGTTTCTTACCTAATTGCCTGCTCTTATTGGTCTTTTCTCTTTTTGTTTTTCCCTCGATCGTCAGGTTTTATTTTCTGCCGTGGCACTGTGCCTGTGACAGTGTTGGTGCTCCGGTCAGGCCCTACCTTCAACATTGAGTCGTTTGACGTTGCTGTGGCAATTTTTCCAGACATAGCTCAGAAACTGGCCAGTGGGTTCAAAAAGTGTTCCCAGTGTGCTAAGACCATATCTGCCATGGATATGCACAACTAGTTTCTTCAGTGCCTAGGACCCAATCATCAATTTGTGTTTGCAGATGACAAAGAGGACTCAAGGATTGTGTGAAGCAACACAAATTACTTTCTGACACTCAGACGTAACATAGTAAATGACGGCAGATAAAGACCAGTATGGTCCATCTAGTCTGCCCAGCTATATGGCAGGAGTAGGTGCACCCCTACCCATGTCTTTGCTTAGTGGTACACCCACCAGGAGAAGGTGCACCCCTCCCCATGTCTTCACCCCTCCCCATATCTTTGTTTCTTTGTTTGTTTAGGGGCGAACGCACCGCTCCTCCCACCATCGCTTCATGTAGGACACTCCTATTTGTTGAGAAATTAGATGGTTCAGTTTATTTTGATTTAATCTAGTTGCTGTAAAGCGATCCACTGTGTCTGTCCCAGGCCACTTTGAAATCCGTCACTGTGTTTGCCCCCACCACCTCCATTGGGAGGGCATTCCAAGCATCCACCACCCTTTCAGTAAAAAAGTATTTCCTGACATTCCCTTTCAATTTACCACCTTGCAGCTTCATGTCATGCCCTCTAGTTTTACAGCTTCCCCGTCTCTGGAAGAGGTTTATTTGTTCATTATTTCTCTAAGTATTTAAAGGTCTGAATCATATCTCCCCTATCCCTCCTCTCCTCCAAAGTGTACATATTTAGGTCTTCAAGTCTCTCCTCATAAGGCTTCTGACACAGGCTCCAAATCATTTTGGTCGCCTTCCTCTGAACAGCCTCCATTCTTTTTACATCCTTTGCAAGATATGGTCTCCAAAACTGAACACAGTATTCCAAGTGAGGCCTCACCAGAGACTTATACAGTGGCACTAGTACCCTTCCTTTCTGCTGGTAATTCCTCTTCAAATGCAGCCCAACATCCTCCTGGCTTTTGCCACCGCCTTGTCGCACTGTTTTGCCACCTTGAGATCTACAGAAATGATCACACCAAGGTCTTTCTCCTGCTCTGTGCACATCAACCTCTCGCCCCGTATCGTGTACATTTCCTTTGGATTTCTGCTACCCAGGTGCATGACACTGCACTTCTTCGCATTAAATCTTAATTGCTAAGCATCAAACCATTCCTCCAGCTTTTGCAGATCCCTCCTCATGTTAAGCACTCCCTCGGGGGAGTCCACTCTGTTGCAAATTTTCGTGTCATCTGCAAAAAGGCAGACTTTTCCATTCAGTCCTTCAGCAATATCACTCACAAATACATTCAACAGTGCCGGGCCCAGGACCAAACCCTGAGGCACCCCGCTAATCACCTTCCTTTCATCCGAATGAGCTCCATTTATCATCACCTTCTGTCGTCTGTCAGTCAACCAATTTCTGATCCAGTTTACCACCTTGGGACCCATCCCCAAACTACTGAGTTTATTGAAAAGCTTCCTATGAGGAACAGTATCAAAGGCTTTGCTGAAATCCAGGTAGATGACATCCATCGCGTGTCCTTGATCCAGTTCTCTGGTCACCCAGTCAAAGAACTCCTTGAGATTTGTTGGCAAGATCGTCCCTCGGTAAAACCATGTTGCCTCGGATCCTGTAACCCGCTGGTTTTGAGAAAGTTCACTATTCGCTCTTTCAGGAGCATCTCCATTACTTTTCCTGCCACTGAGGTAAGGCTCACGGGCCTGTAGTTTGTCACTTCTTCCCTGTCACCACTTTTGTGTAGAGGTACGACGTCAGCCATTCTCCAGTCCTGAGGAACCTCTTCTGTTTCCAAGGATCTGTTGAAAACATCCTTTAACGGCCCTGCAAGAACCTCTGAGCTCTTTCAGTATCCTGGGATGTATCCCATCTGGTCCCATGGCCTTGTCCACTTTGTTTTGCAAGTTGTTCTAAAACCTCATCCTCTCTGAATGGTGTGGTATCTACTTCATTTCCATTTTTATATTTGGGAGTCCTTCTCCAGGATTTTCTTTAGTAAACATAGAGCAGAAGTATTTGTTTAATAGTTTTGCTTTATCAATGTCATTTTCCACGAGTCAGTTTCCAGCACTTCCGAGTCCTGCAATTCCACCTCTGATCTTCTTCCTTTCCCGAATATACCTGAAGAAAGTTTTGTCGCCGCACTTAACATCTTTAGCCATCTTTTCCTCTGCCTTTGATTTTGCTATCCTTATTTCTCTTTTTGTCTCCTTAAGTTTGATCCTGTATTCATTTCTGTGTTCTTCTGTTTGCAAGCTTTTGAATTTCGTGAAAGCTGTGTTTTTTGCCCTTATTTGAGCCATCTCCTTAGGCATCGACCGCACTGGTCTCTATGGCTTCCAAGACTGCATTGAAGGCTGACAGTTCATCGACATCGATGAGCTCTTAGGCTCAATTGGAGCCAAGCACCCATAGTGCCCCAGAACATCAGCCATTGATCGATTTCCACGCAAAGATGAAGGATTCGTCCTTGTTTTCTTTGACATCGAGGGGTGACTGAGCTGAACATCGGGTGAAGATCCTGATGCATTGGCATCAGAGGCCGTCAAGGCATGGTGTTAAGAGCAATGGGAGGTTTGCATAAGTGCCCCTCAAAGGTGCTCTGCTACAGGTCCGCTGACACACTACTCCTAGGCATGTGTGAGGCCTTGGGGAAATGTGGAGTAAAGTGAGGTTCACCCCACTAGAATCCTTCACCCCAAAGGGAGAAGAGCTCATCCTCCAGAACATTTGAGGGGCACCGACAGCCGAGATCCAGCTGCTGATACCTCTGTACAGTTACCAAGCACATTGGTCGAAGTTGCTTAGGCCCCACAGCCTTTGGAATCAGCAGCCATGGAGAAGCTCCTTCTGCAAGCACTCTAGGTACACATCGTGGCACTGCTGGCGGTGCAGCATTGACAGAGGCCGTGCAGCTGTTCATCGAGTCGCATGCCCTGAGATGATAGAGAGAGGCATCGACGGACCCCGATCCCACTACCTGCCCAGCCGATATCTCTCTCTATCATCTCAGGGTCCGATGCACCCTCAAAATCTAGAACGGCATTGGTGTATCATTGCTCCCGAAAGAGCTCCCGATCCCTTTGAGGCAGGAGAGAGTCCAAGCAGAGACTCAGAAGTATTCTGACTTCCTCTCAGAGTCTGACTTAGAAGATTGGGTGACTGATGTGAAATCAGAAGACTTGTCAGAGGGCAAGTCCTCTGAGCTTTCATCGGACCTTTCTCCACCTCATGAACAGCATAAGTCCTCTCCTGAAGACATGACCTTCCAGGAGTTTGTGAGGGATATGGCCAAGGCTATACCATTTTCTTTGGAGACTGGAGGATGAGCACAGAGTAGAAGAATTGGAGATCCTACGGTACTCCTCAGCCCCTAAGGAGGCAGTGACAGTGTCCATGCACCACATCCAGTAGAGAGTACAGATGAGAATGCGGGAGAACCCCCTCATTGTACCTCCAGGTAGTAGAAGGCTCGACTCTATACAGAGTTCAGAAGGTTCCTGGATTCAAGAAGCCTCAACTTCCACACCATTTCTTGGTGGTCAAATATGCCCTAGAGAGAATCAAGAATACCAAGACTCATTCCTCGGCACCCCCAGGAAGGAAGGCTAGGACGTTAGACTCTTTAGGGAGAAAGTGTTTCCAGAGTTCCATGCTGGTCGTCCACATTGCCTCTTACCAGCTCTACATGGACATGTTCTTGAAAAACATTATGCATGACCTGGCTGACCAAGCCCAGTTTCTGCCTCCAGAGAAGTTGGAGCAGTATCGTGGCCCGGTGGCCCACAGCAAGGACTGTTCTAAGTTCATGGGTTCTTTCAGGCTCTACTCATGACATCTTCGAAACAGCATCAAGAAATGCTGCCATAGGTATTGGCACCTGGAGACTCACCTGGCTACAATCCTCAAACCTAGAACAATCCATGCAAAACAAGCTGGTGGATGTCCCATGCCAGGGAAAGAATCTCTTCAGTGAACAGGTTGAAGATAAGGCTGGCTATATTGAAAAGCAGCATGTCACACTGACTAGACTCTCCAAACACACATCTGAACCGGAGGTACCAGGGTGGGAGGCAGAAGACCCGTTACCCTTGCAGGTGTAGGTACTTCTCTGGGACCCAAGATCTCCCAACCCAAAATGGGCTCCCCACCAACAGCAGCATAGAGAGAAGTCTAAGAAGGCCCAATCGGCTCTTCAGCCAAAATCTGGAGCAGGGTTTTGATTGGTTCCTTCAGAGCATAGTCACTCTTCCAATGACCACAGTAGGAAACCCTCTGGTCGGAGGAAGGCTCACTCCTTTTGCACAAAGGTGACCCTTCATAACCTCGGACTCATGGATCCTACAGATCATCCAAAGTGGTTGCAAACTTCATTTATTGCAATTACCACCAAATTGTTCCCCCTGAGGGTGCATCATCTCAACCCTCTACATCAGGAACTGCTTCAGAGAGAAATCACTGTCCTCTTGTCAGATTTCACGATCGAGCTTGTGCCACCAGAGCAAAGAGGTTGAGGGTTTTCTCTGGGAACAAGCAGGAAGTCAGTCCTTACATATGGGTGATGTTGGTACCGATGGAGCCCTCGTGGAAGTATCTCTCCAGCTTTCAAGGAAAGCCTTTGGGAGATGCATCATGCATGCATGGTCCCATTCCTGCCCAAGGGTGTCATCTTGCCTCAGTCTCCTTTTTTCCACGGAGCCCTTCGGACATCTGTCCAGTTTCCTCAGGAAAAAGTGCTTTTTTTTGTCTTTTTTTATCCAGTTTTATTTCATGCCCCTGAGCCAGCTCACCTCGGTGTTGCTCCTTGGGTCTGTCTTTTTTTGTTTTCTCAAGGTGTTCCTTGACTGGCATTTCACACCCTTGTTTGGCCACAGGCCTTGGACACATGCCCGAGCCCGCTTTTTCCTTATAGCCTTCAACGGTTATAAAAAAATGTGATCGATGCACTAAGATGATGACCCTCACCGATCCACATGACTGCTGCCTCCGCTGTCTTGGGCCAGACCACGATGATTCAGACTGCGGACTTTGCAAGGCGATGATCACAAAGGCCATCAAGAGCCATCAGCTGCAGCAGGAAAAGATTTTTCACAAGTACGACTCTGTGCTGGAGTCAGAGACACCACGCTCCAGGGCCCCCTCTGGTACTGTAAGGGGAAAATCAGTTTCTTGTTGTACAAAGGGACCATGAGGCCCATCTGTGAATACCTAGATAGAAAGGAATGTGTTGTGCTAAGACAAGATTCAGTGATCTTCACAGAGACAGGTACCAGTTTGTACGGTTGCTAATTAGCAATATCAGGTGCAGGGCTATGCTGCTGGGATGGGTTTATGACGTATATATGTTTTTGATACTGTATAAAAGATAGACTGCACTTCTAACGTACGGAATAAACTTACATGTTACTTATATACAAGTGTGTGTGTGTGTGTTTGTTCTCCTGGGATCCCAGACAGTGAAGGTAAGGTAAATTCCTCGACCCAGAGCAATAACGGACATCCCAGGGTAAGTGATATAGTGCTGGGAAGGGAAAAGGACCCCACCCTTACAATTTGGTGTCAGAAGTTGGCCTTTCTCCGTTGCACTGGGTTTTAAAACCCCCTAAATTGCTGCAGCTTTTGTGGCTGTACTGGAATTTTTACCTTGATGCTTTGGGAGCTCATTTTGGGTATGCGCTTGGGTAGCGCTGGAAAATATGCGCTTGGGTAGCGCTGGAAAATATGCGCTTGGGTAGTGCAGTGAATAACAGGGACGTCCTGCTGGGTCTGTGGTAATATCCTTCTCCTTCTCTGTGTGCCTGTGTGAGTTTGGCAAAACGCCCCTGCCGTACTCCGAAGCGATATAGTGCTAGTGACGGGTACTGTGCAGAAAGCAAGTGGCCAGACGTGCGTTTGTTGTGAATTAATTAGAGGATGGGGGGGTCCCAAGGTAAGGGGGCCGCTTCAGAATCCGCAGGAGTGCATGTGCAGCTATATGTTGTGATAAGGTTTAAAACTGCAGTTAAAAAAGGCATCTTACATATGCTGTCGGTGTAGGTTACACTTACCATGTTGGTTTGTTAAACAAGAAATAATCGTAGTGTTTGTTTAAATCAAGGACATGTTTGTTTTAATACAGTGAGTTTTTTTGATTTGGTATAGGTTACAGGACATTTGCTAATTCTGCTGACGAAGTCTGTTAGCATGTTTACTGTGCTTAGTTTATCTCTGTGCCTATACGACACCCCCCCCCCCCCCAGTCTCTGGCGAAGGTAAAACTGATGACTCCGAGTCCCTGGACTGCAAGTGACAAGCGGTGTTTGTTTATTTGTCTCTCTATTCTTCCAAGCCTTTTCCTGTCTTCTTTAGCTAAAAAGGGGGGGTGGGTGGTGGTGGGGGGGGGGGGGGTTCCTGGGTAAAGGGGACCAGCCCGGTTTTCATTAGGTTTAAATCCATTGTTAAGCAGACTTTGTATTCCAGTTGTACTCCTGTACCCCCCGGGGCCCCTCCCCGTAGATTACGAATCTCCTAATCACTGAGGGAGTTGTTAGGTTTTTAGCAGTTTACTTTGTTGTTTTTATGAATACTGAAATTAAGTACAAGTAATTCTTGCATCTGGAGATAGCAGAGCCTGAGCGACACATGCTCCGCTCTTCCCTCCCCCTTCCTTCCTGTTCTTTGTGTTCAAAGGCTACGGACAGGCAGTTAAACGGCATACTAAAACGTAAATTATTATTTATTTGCAGTGTGTCTATTTATTGCCATATTGTAAGAAGACAAGCTAAATAGAAAAAACAAAAAAACAAAAAAAAATTACTTTTGTACTCAACAACGGTATACTGTCACTGAAATATGTAAAAGGGTGTGTCTGTATTTAGACACCCATTGCTATAGCAATGTACTGAATAATAACAATACTAAAAGAGCTCTTAACCTGCTTCACAATATTCCTCTCTGAGTCTCATTGGCCAGGTTGGCCAAAGGTGAATTGGCCACAGGTAAAGGTGTAAATAACAGCTGGGGCTCGCCGGAATTTTCCCACAGTAGAGTGACTCCTGCTGAGTGGAGGTGCGAAGATGCGTCCTGTTGATTTCAACAGTCTCACCTCCTCCTCTGCAGAGAGGTTTCTCTGCTAGCTGGTAATGGTCCCGGAGTTGAAAAACGCAGAGGTGTTGTGAACCAGATTGTGGAAATCGTTACTTTAAAAGCAAGCACTGCAGCAATTGAGTAATTCTGTGCACAGACCGTGGTAAGGAAAAGGGGGAGAATGATAAGAACTGTAAAATGCTAATGATGAAATACTGTTGTTTCCTTTGCACAAAGGAAAGTATCCCTCCTCCTGCTGTTTTGGTTGCTTGGATTTGTTAGGTGTTAACCCTTTATGTGACTGGTAAGTCTGAAGTGGAGAAATCAAGGGAGAGGGGTGGGTTCCAAATACCCCGAGGGTCTAGTTCATTATGCAGGGTGAAATTTCTTAAGAAAGCACTTGTAAGCTTTGACTTGTCTTCTGTTTAAATTAAAAACCTCTGTCATATGTTTTTTGTTTTTTTTTTAACTTGAAATTTTTATTGATATTACTCAACACACATAAAAGAACATTCGGTAACATATATAATTTTCACCCCCACACTGTCCCAAATCCCAAATACACATCAGCAACACAGCTAATAAATCAGGCAAAAGCTATCAAGTATCTACAAAGAGATCCCTATAAACCCTCCCTTCCCTCCCCATCCCCCCTGTCCCCCCCCCCAGTCAAGCAGCTCGGGCTTCCAAATATACTACCAAAGGTTGCCACTGCTTAGAGAACTTCTCCCCCTGTCCCCGCTGAAGCGCTGTGAGACGCTCCATATTTAAGACCCTATGTAGCCTGGAATGCCAGTGAGACATCTCCGGTGGCGTACTTTGTTTCCACTTCCATGCAATGTCACACCTAGCCACAACAATGCATGCCAGCATCAACTTACGCCATCGGAAGTCGAGAGTATCAGGCCACACCCCCAACAGAAATAAGGATGGGCTCAGGTCCGGCACTACCCCAAAAATCTCCCCCAATTGATCTCTAATCATCGTCCAGTACTGAGATATCACTGGACAGTCCCACCACATGTGGAGATAGGTCCCCCGGGTGCCGCAACCCCTCCAACAAAGGTCCGGGGCCCCAGGAAACATCTTCTGGTAGCGTACCGGAGTATAGTACCATCTCATCATTATTTTATAGGCATTTTCCTGAATAAGTGAACATAGCGAGGACTTAGATACCCCCTTGAAAATAGCCATCCACTCCTCCTCGTCCCACTGTACCCCCAGATCCTTCTCCCATTCTAGCATATAACTAGGCCTGCCCTCCCCCTTTCTAACCCTTTGGAGGCCATTGTACAACAGCTGAATCAATCCTCGGGATTACTGATGGCCTAGCCATAGAGCCTCCAAATCATTAGGACCCTCTGTCATCTTGTCCATGTTGTCCTTCTGGCGCAAATAATGCGTCACCTGTAGGTGCGCAAACAAATCTCTGGACCCCAGCTGGAACTCAGCCTTTAATTGCTCGAAGGACTTTATTTCCCCCATATCTATCAATTGCATGAAATTATCCAAGCCTTTCCTTGCCCAACCTTGAAAGATGCCCTCCCTCCCCGGACTGAAGGCAGGGGTAGCCTGGATGGGCGCCAACAGAGAAGGCCCTACCCATACACTGATCCGTTTCCATCCCCGCTGCCATTCGCCCCATAAATATCGTATAAAGGGATTCGCTGTCCATTCACCAGACAACACCCCCTTCTGTAACCAAGGTAGGTGCTGAAGGCGCCAACCCCTTACCCAAAATTGTTCTATGCCATGAAATCGTTTAATATTCTCAGATTCCCGCCACTCCATAACCTGCCGCATCTGGGCCGCCAAATAATAATCCGCAATCTCTAACATCCCCAACCCCCCAGTCCGCCGGGAACGATACAATACTCGACGCGCTATGCGCGGGGGTCGATGTCGCCACACAAAAAGAAACATTTTCCTTTGTAAACGTTGAAGGACTATGTGAGGCACCCGCACTGGCAAAACTTGAAAAAAATACAGCAGCCTCGGCAGCACCATCATCTTAAGCATAGCTATTCTACCCAGCCAAGAGATCTCCTCCTTATTCCACTTATCAATATCACGTTCTATCTGGTCTATCAGAGAGGGATAATTCGCCCCATATAACCTCGCCGGGTCCGCAGTGAGACGGACGCCCAGATACTGAATATCCCGTGGGGCCCAACGAAATTTATAATTCCCTTGCAAATGCCTCACCAAGGAATCGGATAAGCTGACATTGAGCGCCGCCATTTTATCCCAATTAATTTTGAAACCTGCTACCTGCCCATATTGTTTTAATTCATGCATATAAATGGGCAGAGCCAATAAAGGACTGGCCACAAACAGCAGCATATCATCTGCGAACAACGCCACTTTATGCTCCTCTGTACCTACCCTTAATCCCTTGGCATCCGTATTACTCCTCAATCGTCTCGCCAGCGGTTCCATAGTTAGAGCAAATAATAAGGGGGATAATGGGCACCCCTGTCGAGTCCCCCGTTCCAACTGAAAAAACTCAGAGTAGCAGCCATTCACTTTAACAGCTGCCACTGGGTTAGCGTATAAAGCTTTAATCCAGGCCATCATATGCAATCCAATCCCTAGCTTTTCCAGCACAGCAAACATAAAGCTCCATTCCACCCGGTCGAAAGCTTTCTCAGCATCCACACTTAACAACAACAAATCCTGTTTTTGTTGCTGCGCGGACCACATCACTTGGATGGTTCTCCGGATATTATCCCCCGTATTCCTCCCATGGATGAAGCCGGTTTGGTCCGACTGAATCACCTTGGGCATGATGACCCCGAGACGGTTCGCCAACACCTTTGCAAGGATCTTCCCGTCCGTATTCAATAAAGAAATTGGACGATAGGATCCACACAACGCGGGGTCTCGACCCGGCTTTGCCAAAACAGTAATCCCCGCTTGTTGCATAGAAGGCGCCAACGGTTTACCCTGCAATACCTCATTAAATAGCCGCTGCAACAAGGGGGCGAGCCGTTCCGCAAATTTTTTATAAAACAAAGCTGGAAAACCATCCAAACCAGGTGCCTTATGCAAAGCCAGGCCCTTGAATACCAACCCAATTTCCTCCAGTCCAATCGGCCGATTAAGCATTTCTCTATCCAGATCTGTTAATTCCGGGAGCGTATCCCCTTCCGTCAAATATTCCCCCGCTCGATATTCCAATCCCCCTAACGAGCTGGTATATAATGTTTGATAATAGTGCACAAATTGCTCCCTAATCGCCTTATTACTAAACAACAGTTGATCTCTCGGGCCCTTAATTTTCAATATAGCAGATCTTCGCTCCTGATCTCTCAACTTCCTAGCCAGCAGTGTGCTAGCCTTATTGTTAAAGGCATAATACTGTTGATTAACTCGCTGCAACTGATATTGGATGGTCTCCGTCCGCAGCTCCATTAGCTGCGACCGGGCACAATCCAATGCTGCCCTTACTTTCCTTCCCCCCTCACGTTTATGACACTTTTCCAGCTCTGAGATCTGTTCAAGTAGCTGGGTTACCTGCCCCTCTCTCTCCCGCTTAAGCCGCACTGCCCATGATAACAATTTCCCCCTTAACACCGCCTTGAGCCCATCCCACTGTATCTCCCAGGCTACCTCCCCAGTATCATTCCATTGATAGTACTCATCAATAGCTGCCTCAATATCTTTAAGGACCTCCTTATTCTGCAGTAGACTTTCATTTAGTCTCCAAAAGGTCCGGCCGTCCTTATCCTGCTCTCCCCCAAAATCCACCCATACTGGGCCATGATCTGTCCATGTGATCGGTTCAATACCAGATCTAGTGACCTTACGGGTCCAGCACTCGTCCCCTAAAAAAAAATCTATCCTGCTATAACTTTGATGGACTGGAGAATAAAAAGAATATTCGCGCTCTTGGGGGTGCAACTGACGCCAAAGATCACACACCCTGAATTGCGCCATCAGATCCAATAATTGCGACCGCCCTTTGCTCCCTTCCGCCGCACCTGACCGCTGCCTATCCCTCCGGGGGTCTAAAACCTCATTAAAATCCCCCCCCAATAGTAGCGCCCCATGCACCTTATTTACCAGCCAACCTGTTAAAGCCTCCCAAAAAGACGTATGGGGATCAGTGGGACCATAAACGTTGACAAACGTGACCTCCTGCCCCTGCAATTCCCCCCACACTAATAGCACCCGCCCTTTCATCCCCTTTATTACGCCCCCCACCTGAAAGGGAACATCATTCCGGATCAATATTGCCACCCCTGCCTTCTTGTGAAGTCCCTCAGCATTAAACCAAAGATTACTGAAAGCCCCATGTCTAACCAAAGGCTCATCTTTCGGCAGCAGGTGGGTTTCCTGCAGAAACACCACCTGCCACTTGTGGTGCTGTATTTCCTTGAACATCATCTTCCGCTTTTGTGGGGTATTAAGTCCTCTCACATTCAATGAGCCTACCCTAAGTCCCGCCATTCGGACATATACAAAAACGTAGCAATATGAGCTACTTGGAAGTAGGATACCCCCCTCCCCTTCCACCCTCTTCCCCCCCTCCTACCCCCCTCCCCTCCCCTCCCACCCCCCCAATACCCCCCCCACAGGCCATGCCTCCCTGTGACTCCTTCCGGAGGACGAAGCTCCCCACCCGAGACCTGCCCTCACTCCTACCCTCGAAGCCCCCCTCCCCCATGAGATCCCCCTAATCCTCCATTAAGTCCATGCATCCCATTCATCCCATTCATCCATCAGCCACTCCCCTCCCCTCTGTAGTATTCAAACCTGTAGTTTCTTCCCCCATGCATTATCCCCAAACTCTCCCCCAGTCATACCCTAAAGAAAGACCCCCCCCCCCAAAACACACTTCCACAAAATATAGCTAGGCACAGCTATCCTCCTGCAAGGTAAACCCTACATTGGTCCATTATCATAACTCTAGCAAAGTCTCTCAGCTTCAGGTAGTCTGCGGAGATCCGTTGCGCTCCCCTTCCTCCACTCTGGCAGACGTCCCCGATAGGCGCTGGAGCCGTCGGCCCTTGGAATTAATCCTTTGCCACCTCTGCTGATCCGAGAGAGACCCAGGCCCCTTCATCCGATCACTGACTGCTGGCTGAGTGCGAGTTTGAGGCAAATTGGGCGCTTTAGCTTTCTCCAAACATTTCCAGGCTTCCCCCACAGTTCTGACCCGCTGGGCTCCCCCTTGCACTTCAAATTGCAGCCCAAATGGAAAGAGCCATTTATATTTGATATTTTCAGTCCGAAGATACAAAGTCACTGGGCGCATGGCTCGGCGACGCTGCAATGTGGAGGGAGCTAAATCTTGAAAGATCTCGATAGTCACATTGTGCCACTCCAATTTGCCCTTCTTGGCCGCTGCTTTCATTATCTCCTCCTTCATGGGGTAGCTCGTAAGGCAGGCAATAATATCCCGAGATAAGTTCCCTTGGGGGGGCCGGAGGGCCCGATGCGCACGTTCTATTCCAATCAACCTCTTAGCCCCGGCAGGCTCCTGATTCCCTTCCGCCAACAAGGCCCCACATATGTCCTGAACCACCTGGTGGGCTTGTTGAAATTGCCCCTCTTCAGGCACCCCCCGGATGCGTATGTTGCAGCGCCTCGACCTATTTTCCAAGTCCTCAATCTTATCTCGCAATTCCTCCCGTTCTTTCTGCCACTCCGTATGTAGGCTTTGGGTGCTCTCAGCCGCCATTACCGCCTCCTCCACGTGCTCCTCCAAGTAGTCCACTCTATCTCCAAGAGCCTGCAAATCCACCCGAAATTCATTCAACAGCGCCTTCACATCCTTTTTCACCCCCAGCACCTCATCCTTTATCTCTTTGCACCAGCGCCACAAATCACCTCTCGTGCACTGCTCCTCCGCATTCGCCGGTTCTTCTTCCTCCGCCATTTCATCTCCGTCCCCCCGCTCCGTCTGTAAGCGCACTGTAGCGTAGGGGGAGGGATATTTTTCCAATTTTTTTTTAGTTGTCGACATCCCCGGGACTGAGAGCACTTAGATGCTATATAATGTGCACTGCTAAGAGGGCCCGATGCAAACACTTTTAGCTATCTTTTTCCCGTCTCAAGGAGAGCTCTTCGATCAGGCAACCATCCCAGATGGTGACGTCACGTCCTCCCCTCCTGTCATATGTTTTAGTGGATGGGGCAGCATTTAAGGAATTTGAATAAGATTGTCTAGACCCAGCATCCTGTGGTCCCAAACCCTTATATAACTTGTTGAGCGAAATTCTGCATGATCACACATGGTTCAGTGTAGTAGATTTGAGGTACGTGTTTTGGGCCTGCTAAGTTCAGGAAAAAATAAATAAATAAATAAATAAAAAATTATAATCTGGGAAGAGGGAGGTTAAGTATTTGAGGTTAAGTATTTGGGACACCTCATAAGTGAAGGAAAGAAGAAAATAAATCCGGAGAGAATAAAGGGTATTGTGGAGTTACCTTTGCCTAAAACTAAGAGAGCTGATATCTGCTTGGCTGGGTGTATGCCAACGTGTGAGAAATTTCAGACTTTTTTCTCCAGCTGTGTAACGATAGGAATTTAATAGTAATCACAACTAGTGACAATTCTCAAGCAACGCAACTTTTTATTTTTAAACTCTTAATATTTAGGACTTTTCTCTCTCTTGTTCAACTATATAGTAATCTGCATTTGCCTGAAGGAATCTGGACACAAGAGAGCCTGCTGTTTACTTTGCTATTTGTGTTTGAGATAACATCAAGGTTGAACTGCTACTCTAAGCAAATTGCTTTAACATAATTTCATTGTTTCAGATCAGTTTGATACCAGTCTCAAGTATTATGTATAAGGTTTTAATTTAAATGTGACAAAGTATGATTCTGAATTCACCTTTTTGCAGTTTCATGTTATTTGAATGTCTGTTTCCTGAACTGTAAGATTTAATTACTTTGCATTGTTTAGCTTGGTGCTGATGAACAGGACAGTAGCACCATGGGTGCTGGCTATATTGATCTTTCCAGTTTAATTTATTACAATATTGGATTTTAGGATAAATTCATCTGTTTTCCTGTATTTGAATTTTATGTGTTGGGGTCCATAGAAAAAAATTGTACTTTGTTTTGAAAGTTTTTAACATTTCAGTTTTAGGAATACAGTATATTGTAGCACTATGACATACGAATTTTCTTTAGTTTACACACTTGCACTTATGTTAACAAAATTCTTGTAGCAGTACATTATGTAGAGGTTCAGTATACACAGAAATAATAGAATTTTGGAAAGAGGCTGATCTGAAATTGCTTTGTTCCCAAGCACATAGATCACATTTAGTGGAAATATGGAGCTTAGTTCCCAGGAAATATGAGAATATTTGTAAAGTTAGTAGACAAATAAAAACAATAACATTAACTTGAGATCATTGAAAAAAAAAAAAAACCAACCCCAAACCAAGGTCTTGCTTGTCAGCAACAATCCAGGGGCGGTTTGAAAAAAAAAGAATCAGAGAGAGAGACAGAAGGTGAGGCTACAGCCTTGGGAAAGGCAATAAACGTGCTGCTCAGAGTATGATGATCTGGGCCACCGGAATTCTGACTGCTTTAAGACTCCGAGGACCCCCAAGGCCTGAAGAACATGAACCTTGTATATTTATGCCTCGACAGAGACATGAATAGGCAGGGGAAAGTAGGCCAAGAAGAACCCGAGGAAGTATCATCATGAGGCCCAACCACAAATGCCTTGAACCTTCTTAGGCCTCTCACCTCAAAAGGATCTCTTAAACACCATGATTAGTGAGTAACTTGCACAGATCCTTGTGGGCACTGCAATTATAAGATCAGTCCTCAAATATTTTTAAGTTTCCACAGCACTCTCACTGGGAACCGGGTATAAGATAGACTTTAGTCACACCTGAGAGATTATGTGGCCGTTCTGTTAGAAGCCATACTCCTTCCTATTGGGATTGATGTTATAAAATGCCGTGAAGCACTAGTCTATATTGTAAGGACTTTACCTATATTTCGTTTAGGCAGTTGCTAATTAGAATGAGCACTGTTTACTCATATTGTTATGCTTATTGAAAAGGATCTACATTTATATTTTATATATACCTTTTGTTTACAAAAATACTAAGTTTTTAACAATTGTTTGATGTTCTTAGCAGCCTTGCCAAATAAGGATACACTAGTATGGTATAAAAAAAGACAGAAGGACCTATGCATGTAGTTTGATGGAATGATGCATGTAGTTTGATGGAATGATGTAAGTGGAAAAAAAAGTGGTGTTGAGAGGAGTGTGATGGAATATTCATGTTGGAAAGGAGAACTCAGATTAACATTATAAAATGGTGAGGGTGAATTGAAATGTGAAATGATGTATCTGATGTATCCACCTAGAAAGAAAACTGACAATGAATACTCTACAATATTTGATTATGCCATCCCCATTAACTCCAATTTTGGAAGTCATCTAGCCAAGAGATATACCCAATAATTGGAAATAGACACTTGGAGATAGGCTGAGTGCACTTTTCAGCCTAATGAGCTTTGGGGAGAACCACACTGGCCATGTGGTGCTTTTCAGATGCTTTTATCCCTTTTTCCTCTATGTGTCCTGGCCCGACACATGAAGGTAAAGGAGGAAAGTTACCTACACAAATTTTTACAAATTGGTATAATTCTAAAATTGTGAAAAATTGAGGAAGGATGGACATCTTGTCAAAATGTATTAGCTAAATTGAGTTGCTTAGGAATGGCTGTTGTATGCAAGCAGCAACCCACGAAGGGGGGAACCTCCGAAACCTAAAAAAAAAAAAAAAAAAAACCTTTGTAAAGACACTAAACTGTCTTGCCTTTGACACTGTTCAACAAAAAACAAAAAACAAAAAAACCCCAAATTGCCCTAAGGGAGTAGACTGAAATTTTTCTCCCTTTGAACTGTTATATGCTTACTTTTTATACTCCTGAGCCTCACATTTGATCTCTTGTATTTCCTAGCAGCAGAGGCAACTCTCTTCCCTCCACAGGTATGCTCAGCAGGTCCAGTCCTTCCTGCTGGATGACTCAGCTCTTTTCTTTCAATCCAGAGACTGGATTTTGGTAAAGACATATCACCAGCACACAGTACAAGCCCCTTTTCCAGTATGGGACCATTCCAAGTTCTTCTGAGAACACCGATTACAGTGAAGGTGGTGGCTAAAAGATCCTGAAGCCATTGCCCTCGCTGGAAACATTCTCCATCTATAGATCTGGCTTCAGAACCAGGATGAGAAGTAGCTGACGTTGGGGCAGCCAAGGCCCTCGCAACTGGAGAGGAGAGGAGAAGACTCCTGAAGAAAAGCAGCTTTCGGCCTAGAGGTACCGAACCAACATATCCCTTCAAGATTGGTGACCAGGTACAGGTCAGAGCACCTCACAAGCACAGTACCCAAGACCCGCCCTACGGACCTCCAACTACAGTGATCGCCATCACATGGATAGCCATCCTGTGGGACTCCTGCCTTTCGTGGGTCCATGCGTCAAGAATCAAGCGTGTATCGTCTCCACTGACATCTTCTTCAGCTCCAGACCACCCTCCAGCCTCCTGACCATCATGCACAAGACTGTGTTGACTCCTCCTACCACTCATGTGGTGCCTCCTTCAGCCCATTTCTGGAACTGTTAATACGGCAATACTACTTGCCCAGACTGCCTTATCTTTGTGTGCGCAGCTCACTACAAGCTGGAGCTTTTCTCTCAACATGTCTCATTACTGTACCTTCTAATCTGTGTGAAATGCAGAAGTTTACTGTACTTGACAATTTAAACTGCACCCAGCCCCATGTTTCTTTTTCTACTTTCTTGTATAACATTGGTGTTACTCGCCCCTCTTTGGGATATGACTAGGTCCCTTGCCCATTGTAAACTGTCTCTAGTTTTAATGCTACAGATTGTTTTATTGTTTCTGCTTTTAGCCTGTCTAATACTGCTCTATACTGTTCTTCAACCACAGCAGTTTCTCATGCTTACTCTCTGATGTATCTTCCTTTGGGCTGGTCACAAAGGGTTGATTATTGCCCTATGGAGCGGTTTTATAATCCTTGTTCTTTTCTGTTGTATATTTTCATTTGTTCTTAGCTGCTGTCAGAAGGCCCTACAGAGCTCCACCACTTTTATGTATTCTTATACACCTGTTTCCAAGGTGGCTGATGTACCTGAACTACCGCGTACAGATATTCAGTTAATAATAATGCCTGAACTACCGCGTACAGATATTCAGTTAATAATAATGCCTGTTTAGTTATTTTGTAGTAGATTGTTAGGCTGTTCTTCTAGTGGGCCTATACAGGCCCAAAGGGGGGAATTGTAAGGGGAAAATCAGTTTCTTGTTGTACAAAGGGACCATGAGGCCCATCTGTGAATACTGTCACCCAGCAGACCTGGTTGAGAGAAAGGAAAATGCTTTAAATAGAGAAAAAGGTACATACAAGCTGCAATATCTGGAGGAACCAGATAGAGGGAGCAAGAGGGACTCCAGAGTGACTGAGGAACCACACCCCACTGATCATGAGGTAATGCCAGCCAACCTCCAATCCTCGAGCACAGGAGGACTTCTTAAGGAGGAAGACTGGAAAGCAGAGGGAAGAAGTGGCAGCGGAGGAGAGAGCAGCGGTGAAGGCAGCTGGAGAGATGGCTGGAGAGGAGGCAGCAAGAGTGAAGGCAGCAGGACAGCGTGCAGCAGGAAGGAAGGCAAGACAGAGGAAAAGAGGTTAGAAGGCAAACCTGAATATTCCACTGCCAGAAGATCACCGAGTGAAAGGCGATTGCCTGAGAGCTAAGGAGGAACCTGGGAAGGTCTCAGCTCACAGAGGAGTAAAAGCTGTTTGCCCAGAGTGGCAAAGGCATTGCTGCAGCTGTTGTCCAAAACCAACAGGGTCACAGCCTGAAGACCTAAGCCGTGCTGTACAGGCAAGCCAATGGAGAAACTGGTGCAGGCCTCAACCTTCGCTGGAAACAGAGAAGCCAAATTCCCAAGGTAAAGCTTTTTATGATACAAGCTATAGGAAAAGTTTACCCGATAAGAGAATTTTGAATAAGTGTTTTTATAAAGCTGCCATAAAACCTCTAAGGAGAGAGGAATTTCCTCCATACAAAACAGCACAGAGCCGACACCCTACGAGTTACCCAGAACATTGGACTGTGCTAGAAGAGCTATATAAGAAGCCTGACTATAACCTACCTGAACCCAGGGACTCAGAGGCTTCCACCTATGAGCCAATGCAAGTGGAACTGGCAAATGAGGTTTCAGATACCGAAATGGACTGTACGTACTGTACCACGGGAAGCCTAGAATCTTTGCCAGGCTTGTAAGCTGTATGTGTTGCGGCCTAGAACATTCCTGTTGTGTGAATACCAGCGCTACTGTGAAAGTAACAGTTTTGCTTTAAACTTTTGTTTTACTTTTTCTTACCTGAATTAAGGACATTTGCGTTGTTGTTATTGCCCAATCCTTTGAACCCTTGCGAGAAGGGGAAATAAAAGCCTTTATTTTCCCACCACTTGTGCAGCTGAATTCTTTGGAAGATTAGGATCCAGGAAACTAACAGGACCAAAAGCCAATTGGGCCTCTGGATTACTGGCCAATCTCCTCCCTATATAGTTATGTCCGACCTGCCCTGACCGCTACTTACCGCCAGGGTAGTGCTCGCGACAATACCTAGATAGAAAGGAATGTGTTGTGCTAAGACAAGATTCAGTGATCTTCACAGAGACAGGTACCAGTTTGTACGGTTGCTAATTAGCAATATCAGGTGCAGGGCTATGCTGCTGGGATGGGTTTATGACGTATATATGTTTTTGATACTGTATAAAAGATAGACTGCACTTCTAACGTACGGAATAAACTTACATGTTATGTACGAGTGTGTGTGTGTATTTGTTCTCCTGGGATCCCAGACAGTGAAGGTAAGGTAAATTCCTCGACCCAGAGCAATAACGGACGTCCCAGGGTAAGTGATATAGTGCTGGGAAGGGAAAAGGACCCCACCCTTACAGGTACCTCGGTGCCTCATGATGCCAGGGCCACCTCAGAGTCCTGTAGACATGGGTCTTCAAAGGGAAAATCCCCAGAGGTGGAACGCAAGAAGTTAAAAGCCTCAAAGAATGAACCAGAGGATGGGTCTGGGAAATCAAGGAAATCCCATTCCAGGCCCCACAGCCCCAGGCATGAGTCTGAGGGGTCGAAGTGGGAGCGGCCTCACAAGCTGTCCCAGCTGTCGGCAGCTGGTGATCGGTCTTGGACACCTAAAGCCGTCTTCATCAAGGACTCCTCCTCGACAGAACCGACGCTGGGCCTGAAGCCCTCAGTACCTGCGTCAAAGGCTGTGGAGCCAACTGGCATGAAGACCAGGATGGCAGCCTTGGAGCGCAGTATCTCTGCCCTCATGGCCCAGCAGCAGGCATTCATGTCTGGTTCATTTGCCCCAACGGCCTGACCCTCAACATCAAGGGCTTCTCTGGAAGTTGAGCCGATCCTCGAGAGAGACATCGGCAAAGGACGAGATCCTGATCCCGTTCTTTGGGGCACTAGTCCTCCCTGGCCAGTGCCCATAGCTCAGACTACAGGTCCTCCAGAGGCAGCGGTCTCAGGGCCCAGGTCTCAACCGTGAGAACCATGAGGCCTCGGACTCTTCCTTGGGCTTTGAGTCTGATTTGGAGACTGAGGACGAGCAGTCCCCAGACACTCGGCGACACCGAGAAGTGCTCATGACCTCTCTCCCCCGATGTTCCGGTGCTGTTCCCCACCCAAGGCCATTGCCTTCCTGGACTTTGTGCAGGACATGGCTAAAGCGCTTGCTGTTGAGACCAAAGTGGAGCTGGACCCCCTCACGGAGGAACTGGAGATTCTCCAGTACGAGGCCCCTCCGAAGGAGGCCCTCACGGTGCCCGTCCCTCCAATCCTTGAGTGCCGCCTCCTCCATATGTGGGAAACACCAGCGTCCGTGCCCATAATAAGCAGACAGCTTGACTCCATTTACCAAATCCGCCGAATCCCTGGAAAACCCAACTCCCAAACAACTCGATGATCATTGAGTACGCCATGCGCAGACTCAAAAACCAAAAGACCCTTGAGGACTTAACCTTCCAGCAACATGTAGTCTGCCCCACTCATGTAGCTGACCACAATCTAGACCAAATTTTCACTCCATTGAATTCTCCTTATGCACCTCCTGCTGTCTCTGCTGTCCCTCTGTCCTGGTCAGATCACCATTCCTGGCCTGGGTCCTTCCCCAGTCCGCTGTCCAACCCGTTTGATACACCATATCATGCCATTCACGTTACAGGCATTTCCATCAGCTGACACCCTTCTCCCTTCCGACTTTCCCTAATTTTTGACTGATGCTCAGGCCCAGGCCTGGAATTCTGCATTGTCTGCTGCACTTGATGAGCTCACTCCTCAGGTTTCTATCCTGCCTTCTCAATCCTCCTCTCATCACCCATGGTATCATTCTGGTCTCTACCTTCAAAAAACAAATCTCCATCGCATAGAACATTGGCGAAGATTTCCTTCGCCGGCAACTCTTTCTGCTTTCCGATAACCTTATCGTCACTATTGTGATATGATCCACTCTGCTAAACAATTCTATTACTCAAACCGTATTACTTCCTCTTCTAATTCCTCCCGACAACTCTATTTAACTCTCTGCTCCCTTTCCGCGTTTCACACGTCCTCTCCTGACGCTGTATCCTCTTCTTCTGTCCCGCCAGACCCTGCCCACCTTGCCACTTTTTTCGCTGAAAAGGTTCACTCCCTGCATTTTTTTTGAAACTCTGTTTATTAATACATAACACTTCGCAACAAAGGTCAAATACACACATATCACCTCGGGCGGGGCTGACTTGTCCACCGCCCCGAGGCCCGGTACCAGCTCCTGCCACAGACGACACACACAAGGCATGAGTATATTTATATAGAGCCCCCCTTCCCTCCCTACCCTTCCCCCCACCCCCCTCCCACCTTACAGCCTTCACTCCCATTTTGCCAGCAATCGGAATCGAGCATCGGTTAATTACCCAACATTCATCCCGGCTCACAGTACCACCCCCATCCCCTTCAAGTTGCCTAACAGGCCCATTCTAATTCCCGTGTAACACCTCATTGCGAGCATACAGGCTTAGTGTTTGTATATAAGGCTCCCAAATCAACAAGGAGACCCAATTTCAAACCTTGTCTCTGGCTCCCCTCCTCTCAAAAAGCATCAACTGGTGGAAATTGTTGTGCCATTCCAAGTGGGAGGTGAAGCCTCTCTCCACCGGTGAAGTATCGGACCCTTACCCACCAGACATGCTTTCCGCACTAAAGGTCGCTCCCATCTCCCCTTCGGGTGCAGGGGTCGCAAATGATCCAACACCACCAGTGCTCCCGTCCAGCAGATCTGCTGTTGTATTAAGGTGCTCATGTAGCTACCAATCCGCAACCAATATCGACGAATCAATGGACATCCCCACCACATATGGCCCAAATCCGCTAGCGAACAAGAGCATTTTGGACAGCTTCCATCCAGGGTGAGATGACGTTGCAGAGCCCGCCTGGGGGAGACGTGCGCTCTAAGAATACTCTTGAACTGTATCTCGCGCCACCTAGCCCCTTCAACTAACCCCTTAATCTGGCCTAAGGCTTTACTGATCGAACCCGGGGGCACCTCCTGATGTATCTCTTTCACCCAGAGGGTCTCCTCCGCCGTATAGTCTGGCAGGTTTTCATACCTATCCAATCGTTTCTTTAAGTCCGCAATTGTAGGAGGGGAGTCTTCCCCCAATGCAAAAAATTCTAAAATCTGCTCAGAACATTCCACCGCCAGAACCGACCGCAGAAGCGAGGCTACATAATGGGAAAGTTGGGCATATGCAAAATAATTTTGACCAGATACCTCGTGTTCCCTCCGCAAGGCCTCAAACGACTTGCATCTACCCCGCTGATCTACCACATGTCCGAGTTGCCGGATCCCCAATCCCTGCCACTTCTGAAATACGGCTGTGTCTGTCCCAGGGGAAACCTGATATTACCTTGTAACGGCAACCAATTCAAAACCTCTAGGGGCCCACCCCAACATCTATTCAACTGTTGCCAGGCATGTCTCGCCGGCATTACCAACACACTGCTTTTCACTCGGCTCAGCAGACTAGAGCTCTCCAAATGCAGTGCCACCATTAAATTCAGTGGGGCCACCAGGGCCTCTAGGAGTATACACATCCGTGCTCCCTAGACAATCACTGATGTGCCGTGCCTGGCAAGCCAATGCATAGATCCGGAGGTCCGGCACTCCTATTCCCCCTTTACTCCACCCTCTCCGCAGCCGATTCAGCAGGATACGGGCCTTTGCCCCCTTCCACAAAAACCTCTGGATTTCTTGCTCTAGGCAAGTCAGGTCTCGCCTCGTCAACCCCACTGGGAGCGCTTGCATCCAGTATAAGACTTGTGGTAAAATCACCATTCCTAACGCTGCCACCCTACATAATAGAGACAGCAGGAGAGGCGCCCATGCCTGTAGTTGCGTCCGGGTTTTACCAAGAACCTTCTCAAAGTTTTTCTTATATAACTCTCTCGGTTCCCGGGTCAACAAGATACCCAAGTAGACAAACGAATCCTGCGCCCACTTAAGTGGGAAGGTTCCACCCCATATCCCCCTAAGCGTACCCGCCACATCCAATGCCTCTGACTTTTCCATGTTGATTCACAACCCTGTGAAACTCCCAAATGTCCTAAATTCCTCTAATAAACGAGGCAGCGAATGCTGGTGCATCTGTTGTCTCCTCAGCAAATCATCAGAAAAAGCAGCCATCTTAAAACTATACCCTCCGATGAGTACTCCCCGTATGTCTTTCGATGCCTCTATCGTTCGCACCAACAGATCTAAGGACAACACAAGTAGCATGGGGGAGAGCGGGCATCCCTGCCGCGTACCCATCTCTAAACAAAACTTATCAGGACATAACACCATTACATAGGGCTCCCTCTGTAGGCTCTGCGTAGAGAAGGTCCACCATATTACAAAAAGGAGCCCCCAACCCATAGTATGGTAAAAGTATTTTCAATAAGCCCAGTTTACCTGATCAAAAGCCTTTTCCGCGTCAAAGCTGACCAAAAGAGACTGCAGATCGCGTTCCCGAACCCACTCCAATGACGCCAGGATTTTATGTACATTGCGCACTGCGTACCGTCCCGTCACAAAACCCACTTGTGAGCCATGCACTAAGTCTCCCAAAACCTGGGCCAAACGATCCGCCAGTATTTTGGCCAGCATCTTGCAATCAAAGTTGAGCAAAGAAATAGGGCGATAAGAGGCCGCCTGCGTATGATCTTTGCCTGGTTTGGGAATTAAGATATGTGTGTGGTTCGCGCCCCATTTGAACCTTCCCTGTTCCACTCTTTGATGATACATCGCCACAATAGTGGGGGGAACCAGTTCCCCCAACAGCTTATAAAATTCGGCCCCAAACCAGTCTGGGCCAGGCGTCTTATAACAGCTCACCGTCTTAATCACTCCTTGAAGCTCCTCGATAGTTACCGGTTTGTCTAATTGCGCCCTCTGATCGTCCATCAGTCTCAGCATCTTCACTCCACGCAGGTACTCATCCATGGCCACTGAGGACCCCTCCTCCCTGGAGTACAGTTTTTGAAAAAATGAGCGAAACCCTTGGGCAATCGCCCGATTTTCGGTGTGCAAAATCCCCTGGGCGTTGCGCAATGCCGCCACCGAGCGAGCACCTCTCTGGCCCTGAAGACACCGCGCCAAATGTTTCCCAGGCTTATCCCCAAACCGGTAAAGCTGATACCGATAGTACATATAAGATTTCTTTGCTCTTCTATGAAGCACTTCATTAAGGGCTGTTTGGGTTTCCCACAATCTCCGCTTAGTTCCCACACTTGGGTTAGCCACATGCTGCTGTCTTGCTTTGACTACTTGTTTTTCTAAGCAAACTATCTGATCCGTCAATTTCCGTTTCCTCGTGACATAGCCGATAATAACCCTCCCCCCACCCCCCCTGGAGAACCACCTTTGCGGTCTCCCAAAACAACTCCGGGTCCAATCGTGGGGGGAGTGGTTACCTCCAAGATGGCGGCGGTGTGATTTTCCTTGGATTATGCCTAAACGCAAGGGCAAACACAAGGCTCAGCCCGCGGAGCCTGTACTTGCCGTTTCCTCGGGTCCTATGGACCGTTTCGTACAGCTATCGGAGCAGCAGAAGGGGGAGATTAGAGCGGGCGTTGTGGCTCCGGTGAAGGTGGATTCGGAGCTACCAGCCCTGGAGGTGTCTCTCTCCCCGGACGATCGACCGCCTCCTTGCCGTCTGACCCCCCCGGATCTCTCTCTCGCGAGAAGTGAGTCAGCGCGTCTGGGAGATGTTGGAGCTGCCTTGCTGGAGCGGGCTTCGCCAGATCAGAGCTCCGGAGTTCCCTCCTTGATATCGGGGGTAGGAGAGGCGTTCAGACCGCAGGTGGTGGAAACGGAGGTCTTGTTACAGCCAAGTGAGGATTCAACTGGTCTGGTTTCCTCAGTTTTTTCCTTATCTCGGATTGGTTCCTTGCAGCGTCCAAAAGAGTTCTCTCTGGAATCTATTTGGGAGGCAATATCGCAGCTTTTTTCTGTATTGTCTCAACAGCTGGCTGTGTCTTCTCAGCGTTTGGAGAGATTGGAAAGTGCTACACAAGGTATCAAGGAAGAAATGACTGTGATGGGTGAGAAGATTAAAACTGGGGAACAAAATGTATCTCGAAATATGACAATAACTGATTCACTTGTGAAGGATAATCTTGTGACTCAAAGGAAACTGGAAAATTTGGAAAACGCCGTTCGGGCATCGAATATACGTTTGTTAAATTTCCCTATGGTGGCTGGTATTTCTCCGGTTGATGTGTTTAAAAAGTATTTAACTGAATCCTTATTGGTTCCAGATAAATTAATTCCCCCAGTTGTTAAAGCCTATTTTCTTCCATTAGGTAAAACTGGAGGTCGGGTGGATTTGGGGTCTCCCAAGACAGACACTCTTGATGTGTCTGCCTTGTTAGAGTCACCAGGTGAAGCCGAAATTAAGGTATCTACATTGTTAGTTACTTTCGCATTGTCCTCAGACCGGGAATGGCTGTTGAAATTGTACTTCAAAAGGCGCTCTGTGTTGTTTATGGGTAAGAGAGTTGTTATCTTCCCAGATGTATCCAGAGAGACCCAAAAGAGGCGTAAGGCCTTTTTGCTTTTGAGGTCTGGGGTCCTTTCTATTGGCGCTACAATGATATTACGATTTCCTTGTAAGTGTATAGTTTATTTTAGAGCTAATAAGTATGTTTTTCTTCAGCCTGAGGACCTCTCCATGTTTGTATCTTCTCATTTGTTGACTTCCTCACCTATGGATAAACAATCGTCTTAAGAAATATGCTCCGAAATATACCCTTCCTCTTGGTAATTTGTATTAATATTACCTAGTTCTTGGAACGTGGCTTCACCTGGCCTTGTTTGTTTAAGGTTCACTTCCCCCCAGTATTGTGGGCTACACTGTACTGTGTATTTATCTTTGTTTGTTTTATTTCCTATTGTATCTTTTCTGCACAGTTAAGTTTTCTGTACAAGCTTTGCTTGGTATATAATGTAAAATTGCATAAATAAATAATTAAAAAAAACAACTCCGGGTCCACCTGGTGTTGCCTATTATACAAAACAAACTTCTGCCATTGTTGATTTAGAAAAGTGTGGAACTCAACATCTCGATACAACTCTATCAGGAATCGCCAGATTCGGTCATGTGAAGCTACATCCTGCCAATCTAAGTCCACCCAGATCAAAGCATGATCTGATATCTCTGTAGGACCAATTTGCGCGTCAGATATACGGGCAAACAACCTTTCCAACACCAAGATGTAATCAATCCGAGCGTTCGAGCCATGGGCCCGCGACTGATGGGTAAAGTCTCTATCCCCTGGGTGTAAATCTCCAAGGATCTACCGCCCCCAACCTGCGTCGCAAGCCCTGTAGCGCCTTGGTGGACTGCGCCCTTGCTCCCTCTCCTCCCCCCCTCGTCGTGTCCATTTCAATGTCGAGAACCCCATTAAAGTCCCCAGTGAGGATCAAGGGGGCATCTGCCAATTGTTCCACCTGCGATGCCAAACAAGCATACAGCGCCCGATCTAAGATGTTTGGACTATAAAGATTCCCCAACACAATGGGCCGGCCCTCCAGCATCCCATACAACAGCAGATACCTACCCCCGGGTCCGCATATTCCTGCTCTAAAACAAATCAAATCCGTTTATGCATCAAAATGACCACCCCCCCCCCCTTCTTGCCCTTTGCTGGGGCACTCCACTGCTGTCCCACCCAGTCCCCTCTTAAGCTTAATGTGCTCTTCAGCAGTCTGGTGGGTTTCTTGTAGCATGGCAATGTCACAATGTTGCCTTGCCAAAGCCCGTAGCACTTTATACCTCTTTATGGTGTTCCCTACTCCACAGGCATTCCATGTGATAAGCCTCAGGGTGGTAGGTCCCAATATGCTGCCAACTCTCCAGCTATCCAGCTTCGCCTCCTGGTGCTCCTCGCAGACACTGGACCCTTTTTCTTGTCCTGTACCAGCTCTCCTGCAGTACCTGACCTCCCTGTCCCAGACAGGCCTGCAGACGCAATCCATCCGAGTCTACCTGGCAGCCATTGCGGCTTTTCACAATCGCACAGGGGGAGGCTCCATCGCACAGCTCCCCATTGTCGCCCGTTTCATGAAGGGCCTCGCCAACCTTCATCCTCCCATCAGAAAGCTGGTGCCCCACTGGAACCTCAATGCAGTTCTCAACCAACTTACCTTACCGCCTTTTGAGCCCATGCAATCGGCGGACATCAAGCTCGTCTCCTGGAAGATGTTATTCCTGGTGGCCATCACCTCGGCCCAGCGGATCAGCAAGCTACAAGCGCTGGTAGCGCACCTACCGTACACCCAGCTCACCGAAGATCGTGTTACCCTCAGGACACATCCTAGATTTGTCCCAAAGGTAGCCTCCGCCTTCCACATCAACCAGACAATCGAGCTCCCCACCTTCCACCCGGAGCCCCATACGTCTCCTGAGGAAGAACGGCTGCACAAGCTTGACTGCGTCCGGGCCTTGTGTTTTTACCTCCTCCGGTTTGCTGCGCAGCGACAGAGCACGCAACTCTTCATATCCTACGACCAGAACAAACCAGGCTGCCCGGTTACTAAGTGCACCCTTTCCCTCTGGATTTCCGCCTGCATATCCTTCTGCCTGACCCAGGCCGGCACCGGAACTTCTCCATCAGCGAACGCCCATCAGTTGAGGGCGCTCGCGACTTCAATTGCAAATCTACGAGCCATACCAGTAGCGGACATCTGTAAAGCCGCCACCTGGTCCTCCATCCAGACTTTCCAAAAACACTACTGCCTTGACCCTCAGACGGACTCTTTCGGGCAGGCAGTCCTAGCGGCCACCAGCACTCAGACAAAGCTGTGAACTGGACACTGGACGCACCTTAACTTACGGATTGCACTGGAAGCTTTCCATTGTCTACACAGGTTAAAAATTTACACATGTTGGTATACTATGTTGCCTGTTGCACATGTTCCATGATTTGCACATGCACATGTTCAGTTTGTTTGCCTGTTTGCACTTGTTCTCCGATTTGCTGTGAAGTTGACTGGTCGAGTATCCGACGAAAATAAATACTTGATTTTCCCCACTAGTGTGGTCACTCCTGTTCCTGCCTGCCAGGGCCCCTTCCACCTCAGCCTTTACAGCTAGGGAGGCACCTGATGTGGATGACTTCATCCTGCTTGTCCTAGGAGAAATCGAGGTTACTTACCTGTAACGGGAGTTCTCCGTGGACAGCAGGATAAGTCATCCACACTTTCCCTCCCGCCTCCCCTGCAAGGGACCCTGCCCAGGCTCTGCCTTCGCCCCTAGCATCTAGCTCAGCTCGGGACACAGTGGCTGGCTAGGGGCAGGCCTATGGGTAGGGCCAACTGGCACATGCCCAGAAGGGAAATTCCTTCTGGGCTAGAGAGAGATTACTTCCGTCTTCGGCGCCGTCGGATGACATCACGTGGTGTGGATGACTTATCCTGCTGTCCACGGAGAACTCCCGTTACAGGTAAGTAACCTCGATATCCCGCCTTTCCTCTAAAGTATATGTATTAAGATCTTTAAGTCTGTCCTCATATGCTTCATAATGAAGACCTCAAACCATTTTAGTAGCTACCCTCTGCACCGACTATAGCCTGCTTATATCCTTTTGAAGCTGCGGTCTCCAGAAATGCACACAATACTCCAAATGAGGTCGCACCAGAGACTTATACCGAGACATTATCACCTCCTTTTTTCCGATAGCCATTCCTCTCCCTATACACCCAAGCATCCTTCTGGCTTTTGCAGTCACATTTTCTACCTGTTTAGCTACTTTAAGATCCTCAGACACAATTACTTGTAAAATAGTTGATGAATGTACCCGTTCCATGTAAAACTGTTATATTCATTGTAAACCACATTGATAAAACTGAAAGGCGGTATATAAAAAATGCCAAATAAAATAAAATAATTAATTATGCCAAGGTCCTGCTCTTCTTTTGTAGACAGAAGTACCTCACCCCCTACAATGTACAGCTCCTTTGGATTTTTGCAGCCTAAATGCATGACCCTGCATTTTTTACCATTAAATTTCAGTTGCCTTTCCATATCAACTACAATATTTATTTATTTATTTACAGGCTCTTATATACCGCGCTTTTCAGTATCAGTGCGGTTTACAAATAACAAAAACAAATGATCTTATGCTTACATTGAAACAGAATAGGTAACTTGGAACTGAAAAACTAGGGAAACTATATACATGTCAATAACAGTGGTTATTTTAGAACTATTTACAATTTACAGAATGGTATCAACAATGCAATTAGTCATTTGTCTATGAGCGTTGTAAATGAACCTGAAGGGCGGGGCTGTTGTGTACTTCAGATAAGTCAGGTTGTAGGAGTGACAGGGCTTGGGTGAGTGAGTTGAGGTGTGGGGGAAGGTTGTGTTAGGTTAGGGTGGGTGAAGTGAAGGAGTCTGCCCTTTCATATCAACTACAATAGTCCCCTTTTTATCTTTGTTTGTCTCATGCTTTTTTTAATTCAGATACTGTCCTCGTGTCCTAGAGACCTAGACCATTCATCAAGCTTAGCTAGATCCCTCCTCATGTTAATCGACTCCTCCCTGTGTGTCTACTCTATTGCAGATTTTGGTATTATCCACAAACAGGCAAACCTTACCCAACAGTCCTTCTGCAATATCCCACTAACAAAGATTTTAAACAGAATTGGACCAAGGACAGATCCCTGAGGCACACCACTGGTAATCTCCTTCTCCTCAGAGTGAGCTCCATTTACCTGTACCTTTTGTCACCTCCCACACAACCAATTTCTAACCCAATCAGTAGCTTTAGGGTCCATCCCTAGAGTGCTGAATTTGTTTATAAGTTGCCTGTGTGAAACGGTATCAAAGGCTTTATTGAAATCTAAGTACACCACATCTAGGGCTCTCCCTCAGTCCAACTCCCTGGTCACCCAGTCAAAGAAATCTATCAGATGTGTCTGACAAGACCTGCCTTTGGTGAATCCATGCTGCCTTGGATCCAGCAATCCACTGGACTCCAGAAACCTCACTATTCTTTCTTTTAGTAGCCTTTCCAATAATTTACTAACCTCAGAGGTTAGACTAACTGGCCTGTAGTTCTCAATGTCATCCTTACGTCCGCTTTTGTGTAAAGGGACCACGTGTGCCTTTCTCCACTCTGGCAGCACTCCCGACTCCAAAGAGTCATTGAAAAGGTCAGATAGTGTGGCCACTAGAATGTCCCCAAGTTCCCTCAGTATTCTTGGATATATCCCATCCAGACCCCTGACTTTCTACTTTTAGTTTAGCTAGTTCCTCATGAACACAGTCTTCTGAAAATCATTTGAGATCCTCGTCACTTCAGTTCCTATTTGGGGATGTTTTCTGAGGTCCTGCTCCTAGCCCTTCATCTGTGAACACAGAACAGAAATTTGTTAAGCAATTCTGCTTTATCCTCATCAGTTTCTGCATATTCCTCCCCTGCACCCTTTGGTCTGACAATACCACTTTTGCCCTTCCTCCTCTCACTAACACATCTGAAAAATACAGACCTGCTTAATGTGCCGGCGTTGGCTATTTCTTCTTTTTGTACCTTTGCTTTCCTGACTACTTTGCGAGCTTCTCTATGTTTTTCCAAATATAAATGGCTGTCTCTCTTTCTGCGATCTCTTGTATTTCATGAAGACCTCCCTCTTTTTCTTCACCTTTTCAGCTACTTCTTTTGAGAACCATAACGGCCTTCTTTTTCCTTTTACATTTATTTACCTTTCTAATAAAAAGGTTTGCTGCCCTTAAAATATCCCCTTTCAGTTTTTCCCACTGTTTTTCTACATCCCCCAGCTGTTCCCACCCCGCTAACAACTCCTTAAGGTATTGTCCCATCTTGGCAAAGTTAGTTTCCTTAAAGTCTAAGACCCTTGCTTTTGAATGGACTTTATCAGCCCTAGTCCTAATGCTGAACCACACCATCTGGTGATCACTGAATGCGAGATGATTTCCCACTATAACATCAGAAACACTTTCCCCATTGGTAAGCACCAGGTCAGTATGGCCCCTTCACGTATGGGTTCTGTTACCAGTTGTTAGAATAGTTCTCCCTGTAGAGAATCTAGAATCTCCTTACTTCTAGATGACACTGCATCAGGGATGTGGAAAGGGTGATATTAGAGTTATCATGATTCTGGAGTTTAATTATGAAATCTTGGGGAGAGGGGGTGGCATAAGGCTGAAGGTTCATGTATGCACCTAGTACCTATGTACTGGCCCTGGTGTTAGATCCCATTTGAAAAATGCCCTTGAAATAATAAATGAAGAAAGTCAGTCCTCCCCACTACCTCCCACATGCACTTATTACTTACCTTCAGCATCAGCCAAATTAATCAGATCCTGCAGCTCTGCCTCTGTGGGGTTCTGGCCCAGTGATCTCATCACAGTCCCCACTTCTTTGATGCTGATCGTGCCATCCCCATTCTTATCAAACAATGAGAACGCTTCCTTAAACTCTGAGCAAAGAGGAAATACAGGGAGGAAGTGAAATTTCTTAATTATAATGTGGGTTTTCTTGAATAGCAGAATAAGTCAGCTGCATATTGGTGACATGGTGCTGTCGGATGACATCACGAGTGTGTGATTGACTCATCCTTCTTGTCCATGGGGAAATGTCCTTGTCTTGAATAAAGACAAGAACAGTAAGGTTACTTACCTTTAACAGGAGTTCTCCGAGGACAGCAGGATAAGTCAGCCTCACCTGCTGATGTCATCTGACAGCGCCATACATGGAACTACTCTTGATAGCTCAGAAAAGCAAAGCCTTTCTGAGCATGAGCCCTAGTGGCCCAACCCACTGGTCTGCCCCTAGCCAGCCAGTACACTGCAAGCTGAGACCCTGCTGCAGGACCATACCGAACCCTGTGCGAGCGGGGCGGGCAAAGGGTGCAAAGACTTAAGAGGTGCATTTCGACTCTCTGCCATTGCCTGCCGCCGCCACTTTAGCGGCAGCAGGCAGCGGCAGAGAACCAAAATGCACCCCTTAAATCTTCTCGCTGGCACACTAAGCAGGTCTGGTGTCTCTGGGAGGGTCCAGACCTGTTTAGTGTGCCGGCGAGTTGCACATCGGGTGTGCGCCTCTTCTCTCCCGCCCCTATAAAGTGGCTAGATAGAGGTGCGGGAGGCGGGGCACGCGCCCGATGTGCAACTTGCACAGGGCCCTTTTCACCGTCGGTATGGCCCTGCCCTACTGCTAGGTAGGTGGACCCCAGGCTGACATGCCGACCCCCTCCAGGGGAGGTGAGTAGGTATGTTTGGCTGACTTATCCTGCTGTCCTCGGAGAACCCCTATTACAGGTAAGTAACCTCACTTTCTCCAAGGACAAGCAGGATGAATCAGTCACACCTGGTGCCTCCCGAGCTATGTCCCCGTGCTGCAGTGGATGGGGGAGGCCAAAGTCGTGTCAGGTAGAAAAAAGGGGTTATGTAGCCCCCAACCTTGGGAAAAGTATTTTATTGGCACAACAGGCAATGGTACAAGAACCATGGCATCCTGTACAAAATACACACAACACTGTGGTACATGTGCAATAATTACTTATGCAACAACAACAAAGTGTGGCATTCGCCACTGAAAGCAATGCAAGGAAAAAACCAACAATTTGTTAACTGTGCAACAGTCATGTGGCACTTGTCCCACATGGTAAGGCAACTGTGTGAACATTATAGCAATGAGCAAGGTGTACAAAGGTAATATGCAACAACAATGTAATCAATTGTTCAACAGGTCCAGCTGCACCCTGCATCCAGGGTGTGAGGTACATGTCCGAGTGTCCTATTGGTCTTCTGCCATTGGCCTTCTCGGCCAAAGGTGGTATCTGACTGTGCCTTGAGGTCGAGGCAGTAGTGACACTGGAATGTGTGGAAGGAGGACCAGGTGGCGGCCTTACAGAATCCCACTACCGGCATGGCATGCAGGTTGGCGATGGTGGTGGCCAGCATCCAGAGCTGGTGCGCTACTTGGGCTCCTGCCTGGTTGAGGCAGAAGGCGATGCAGCTGGAGATCCATAGCGACAGGGTGTGCTTGGTGACAGGGCGACCCGGTCTATTAAGGGTGTAGGAGATGAAGAATTGGGCCCCTTGTTGTTGGTGTGCCATCCTGTGCAGGTAGATGCACAGAGTCCTGATGCAGGGTGTGTAACCTCTGCTCCCCAAGGAGGTGTGAAGTGCCAGGTGGAAGGTCGGCAGCTCGATGATCTGGTTGTTGTAGAAGGTGGACGCCACCTTAGGGACAAACTTTGGATGTGTCCGGAGGCTGGCTCAGTACTGGTAGAGCTGCATGTAGGGCGAGTTTGTCATGAGGGCTTTCAGTTCGCTGATCCTCCTAGCAGATGTGATCGCTACCAGAAAGAGTATCTTCCAGGCTGCATACTTCATCTCTACTTCTTGGAGGGGCTCGAATGGCTCACATGTCAGCTGTTTGAAGAAGATGTTGAGGTCCCAGAGGGGTACCAGGGCTGGACTGAGGGACGTAGTCAACAAGTACTGGAAAGCAATGAGCACAAATGCTCGAAGTATAGTCAACAAGGTTCCTGACCTGGAAGCCCTAATGGTGGAAATGGGCTTGGATATTGTGGCCATTACAGAAACATGGTTTAATGAGTCACATGAATGGGATATAGCCATAGCTGGCTATTTAAAAGAGATAGAGAGGGTAGAAAAGGAGGCGGAGTATCCCTATATGTCAAAAGCAATATTAACGTTAGAACGAAAACACTCCACTCTTCACCATGTGAGATATATATTTCTTGCAACCGGGTCTCAGACTCATACGGAGCTAATTTCATGGCTTTACAAGCAGAGCTCAGACCCACAGCTCACAGTTGCATCAACGACCCGTATATGTTGCTGATGTTCAATTAAATAGTGCTAGGCTCAAGACAGATAATTTTCCCACAAAGAGTATATCACAACTCAGAAAAACTTTTAAAAAGTTTTTAAAAAGTGTTACTTATCTGAACGAGCTAGTATTTCCCCAACTCCAAAAGCAATATTAAAGCTGCTGGAGTGCAGGGGTCGTGGGAAAAAGAAGCAGCGCTGCGGATTGTGTTGGAAAGAAGAGATGGCACTGTCATCCATACTGGTGTAATCCAACTCAAACCGAAGAAATGGATAGCAAATTGATTACTGATATTGCAAAGATAGTCATGAAGGGGGAAGTGATCATATTGGGTGACTTTAATCTACCCAATGTGGATTGGAGTATTCCTTCTGCAAGCCTGGAAAGAAGTAAAAAATTGTGGATGCCTTCCAAGATGCACTACTTAGACAAGTGATGATGGAACCAACCAGAGAAAACTTGATGCTAGATTTAGTATTGTAATGAGGAAGATCTATCCCTTGCCTTGAGAGCACAGGAATCTGTTAGATCCAGATCAGATTCTGACAGGCAGGCAAGCCACATGATCCCTAGTTGTCAGGAGCAACGTAAACAGACCCAGACACGAGGTCTACAGCCCCGCCCAACTAGCAAACATTTCCCAGCTCCTGATTCACATAGCTTTCACCTGAGCAGGGGAACTGCTAATCAACAGTATAAGTAGTACTCAGAACAGTCAGAAAGCGGAGAACTGCAGAGAGACTCACATGAAGAACTGCAGGGAGACTCACACAGAGACTTGCAGGGAGACTCACTCAGAGGACTGCCGGGAGACTCACACAGAGAACGGCAGAGAGCTGTTGGTAAAGCCCGTGATAAAGTCCACGATAGAGTCTATGAGAGTTCCAGTTCAAGTTGGAGGAACAGGAAGGAACCGAGAGAGAGATTCAGAGGAGAAATCAGCTGTGAGAGCCAGTTACCTGTGACGCAGTTTGATTCTCAGAGGCAACATGTTGTACAGCGTGAGTGGAAAGAAGAGAGAGAGAAACCGTATGTATCTGAAGAGTGTGACACTTGGAAACAGTTACAAGCCTTAGAAAGGGGGAAATACTGTGGGGAGGATATCTGCATGTCTGAAGGGGAAGAGCTTGAAGAAGCAAAACCCCAAAGGAAACTTCCAAGGGAGAAATCCTTTCATAGCAGAGCAGTTCCACTATCCACAGCGAAGCACTAAAGGTAGGACACGAAGAGGCTTTAAAGGGAAAAGCTATTCTAAAAAGTGTGTCTCTCCTCTCTCCTATTCTGAGTTGTATGATAACAGTTTGCCTTACCTTAGAGAGGGCTGGTCCGATAAGCCTGTTGAGGACACAGCACTGAAAAGCTTACAGACGTTCTGTTATAAAGAAGATGTTTGCCCAGCTAAAACACAGCAGGAACCAATGTTAATAGATTCTGCTAGTGAGCTTTCTGTTGATGAAGCTATGGATTGTACATTAATATTATCAGACAGAATTACTTCTTTGTGCTAAAGCCAGAGTCTGCGCACTGCTAAAGGAAGCTGTGAAAAGCACGAGAGAGACGTCTGAGTATAAGAGGAACTGTATGCTGAGATAATATAGTTGCCTGTGATTATAATTCCAATAAGAAGCAAGAAGCTGCATTTAATTTCCTTTGTCTATCTGCCAGAGTATATGGCTCTTGTTCTGAGTTTTGTTGTATTATACTTTTGAGAATCCAACCCCGGGAGGGGAATAAATCCTTATTCGAATACCTGACCCATTCGTGTCACAACTACTCCTTTCAGCGAAGAGGGTCATCCAGCAGCCTATCTGTTCGCCTAGGCAGCAGACTAGCCCCTGCCGTGACAGTATTCACCAATGGAGATAGCGTGTTGAATATCCAGGTGGGTGCCCATGTGAGCAGCAGCAATCATCACACAGTGTGGTTTGAGATAAAAGCCAAGGCGGAGTCCAATCACAGCAAGCTCAAAGTCCTAGACTTCAAAAACGCTGACTTCACTAAAATGGCCAAGTGCCTGAAGGAGGAGTTGTCAGGATGGGAGGGGATAAGGGAAGTGGAATTGCAATGCACTAAACTAAAGAAAGCAATAAAAGATACAGATACATATGCAAGGAAAGTAAATAAAAACAAGAAGAAAAGGAAACCTATTTGGTTCTCCAAAGAAGTGGCTGCACAAATAAGGGCAAAAAATACAGCTTTCACAAAATTCAGAAGCTCGCAAACAGAGGAACACAGAAAAGAATACAGAATAAAACTAAAAGAGACAAAAAGAGAAATAAGGATAGCAAAATCCAAGGCAGAAGAAAAGATAGCTAAAGATGTGAAGCATGGCGACAAAACCTTTTTTCAGGAATATTCGGAAGAGGAGGAAAATCAGAGGTGGAATTGCAGGACTCAAAAGTGCTGGGAACGGATTTGTGGAAAGTGACATTGAAAAAGCGAAAATGCTAAACAAATATTTTTTTTCTGTTTTTACTAAAGAAAATCCTGGAGAAGGTCCACCTGTGATTGACAAGTATACAAATGGGAATGGAGTAGATACCACACCATTCACAGAAGATCCTTCAGTACATATTAAGATCCTTCAGTCTGTCCTCATATGCTTTATAATGAAGACCACTAATCATTTTAGTAGCCACCCTCTGCACCGACTCCATCCTGTTCACATCCTTTTGAAGGTGCGGTCTCCAGAATTGCACACTATACTCCAAATGAGGTCGCACCAAAGACTTATACAGAGGCATTATAATGTGGTAGGCTATGGCCTAGCATGGCCTGCTACTGTGAAAGGCCTGGATCCTAACTCCCATTATAGCTAGAAAAGAACCAAAAATCTGTGAAAAATAAGGAAATTGTTTTAAAATGCTTAATAAGATGTTTTCATGAATTCATAAGTCTTCTATTATTCTCTTGTGTGTGAAAGAACAGAAATGTTTCAGTATATGCATTCCAGAAGCCAAAGTTAACCTTGCAGCTGAGAAGTAACGAAATTAAGAACTATACCATTGTTCAAGCAATCCTAAAGGAGGGGTCCGGTTGCTAGGCTCCGGAGGGATTTCTAATTGGACAAATGAAGGGAATGTATAACCAATGAAAAGTTTGCATGTATCGAGTTGGAACCAATAGAAAATTCTCATGTATCAAACTGAGAAAGAGGTATAAATGGTTATGTCTCTGTATAAACCTTTGCTCAGTTCCTTTTAAAGCTTTGACTGACTGGGCCTGTGCACATTAAACTGGCTTGGACCCTGTCAATTGACTCCTGGACTTATTCATTGATTGCACTTTGCCACAGCAATAGAAACATAGAAATATGACGACAGAAAAAGACCACATGGCCTATCTAGTCTGTCCTTCCATAACAACAACTACAACAGTCCCCTTTTTACCTTTAGAGATCCTCTGTGTTGGTCCCATACTTTTTTGAATTCAGTTACTGTCCTCATCTCTACCATCTCCACTGGGAGACTATCCCACGGATCCACTACTCTTTCCGTAAAGAAATATTTCCGCATATCACTCCTGAATCTATCTCCCTTCACCCTCATCCCATGTCCCCTCGTAGCAGAACTTGCTTTCAATTGAAAGAGGCTCTCTCCCTAAACATTTATGCCACGGAGGTATTTAAACATCTCAATCATATGATGATGTGTTAGGATACTGAGAGAGCTCTGAGAGGTTCTTGCAGGGCCGTTAATGGATGTTTTTAATAAATCCTTGAAGACAGAAGAAGTTCCACAGGACTGAAGAAGGGCTGATGTGGCACCTCTTCACAAAAGTGGTAATAGGGAAGAAGTGACAAACTACAGGCCGGTAAACCTTACCTTGGTGGTGGGAAAAGTAATGGAGCTGCTCCTGAAAGAACAAATAGGGGACTTTCTCGAAACCAACAGGGTGCATGATCCGAGGCAACATGGTTTTACCAAAGGACGATCTTGCCAAACAAATCTGATTGAGTTCTTTGACTGGGTGACCAGAGAACTAGATCAAGGGCATGCGATTGATGTGATCTACCCAGATTTCAGCAAAGCCTTTGATATTGTTCCTCATAGGAGGCTTATCAATAAACATCTTAGGGATGGGTCCCAAGGTGGTGAACTGGATCAGAAATTGGTTGACTGACAGACGACTGAAGGTGATGGTAAATGGAACTCACTCGGATGAAAGGAAGGTGATTAGCGGTGTGCCCTATGGTTCGGTCCTGGGACCGGTACTGTTCAATGAATTTGTAAATGATATTGCTGAAGGACTGAATGGAAAAGTCTGTCTTTTTGCAGATGACATGAAAATTTGCAACAGATGGACTCCCCTGAGGGAGTGAATAACATGAGGAAAAATCTACAAAATCTGGAAGAATGGTCTAATGCTTGGCAGTTAAGATTTAATGTGAAGAAGTGCAGTGTCATGACTCGGAAAGCAGAAATCCAAAGGAATTGCATGCGATAGGGGGCAAGAGGTTGGTGTGCATGGACCAGGAGAAGGACCTCTGAGTGATTCTTTCTGAGGATCTCAAGGTGGTGAAACAGTGTGACAAGGTGGTGGAAAAAGCCAGAAGGATGCTGGCTTGCATACAGTGAGGAATTACCAGCAGAAAAGAAAAAGGTATTAATGCCACTGTATAAGTCACTGGTGAGACCTCACTTGGAATATTGTGTTCAGTTTTGGAGACCATATCTCGCAAAGGATGTAAAAAGACTGGAAACGGTTCAGAGGTAGGCGACCAAAATGATTTGGAGCCTGCGTCAGAAGACATATGAGAAGAGACTTGAAGACCTAAATATGTACACTCTGAGGGAGAGGGGAGATATGATACAGACCTTTAAATACTTAAAGAGTATTAACAAACAAACCTCTTCCAAATATCGGGAAGCTGTAAAACTAGAGGGCATAACATGAAGCTATAAGGGGGTAAGCTGAAAGGCAACATCAGGAAATACGTTTTCACTGAAAGGGTGGTGGATGTTTGGAATGTCCTCCCAATGGAAGTGGTGAAAGAATTCAAAATGGCATGGGACAAACACAGTGGATCCCTTTATAACAGGATAAAATCAAAATAAACATAACTCTCTTATATCTCAACAAATAGGAGTGACCTACATGGAGTGGTGGGTACACCCCTAAATAAAGGCATGGGGAGGGATGACCTGCACGGAGTAGCAGAGGCACCTATTTTTACTGACTTGCTGGACAGACTAGATGGACCATACTGGTCTTTATCTGCCATAATATACTCAGGGGCGACCCAAGGGGGGTGCAGGGCCATGTGTGGAAATTAATTGGGGGACCTCATTTGCATAACAAGCCTCATTTGCATAAATGATTGCATAATGTTAACATGCATTTTTAGTAAACATGCCTCTTAATGAATGTCTGGATAAAGAAAGACTAACAGATTTCTACGTTACTATATTCCAGTGCCAACCGCCAGGCCCATTAGGAAGTACTATAAACACTGACCATTTAGAACTCATAGCAAATCCACCATATCATAACAGCACTGCCAAGACTCACAAAGCACCAAACCCTACCTATCAAAAGGCAACACTGAAAATATTAAACCAATACATCTCAGAGAATACCACTGCATCTCCTACTTTCTAGTACCACAGGTGCTCCTTGTGATCTTGGGCAAGCCACTTAACCCTCTATTGCTCTTGTTCCATGTAAAATAGTTTTCTCCAAGTTATAATGCCCTGTTCAATGTAATTTCAGTTTGTTCAATGTAAACCACCTTGATATCATGAAAGGCGGTATATAAGAAATGTTAAATAAATAAATAAAATACTGGGGAAAGAGAACAAGTGGCACGGTCAAATAGAAACTACATGAACAGAATACCTCAGCTTGGTTAAAATGCAGAACATAGACCGTCACCAAACAACAAGGGATCACAATTTAGAAATAGGAAAATAATTAAACTGGGAACCCCAAAAGCCAAACTTGGAATGTACAACACCACTGGAGAAATAAAACTATAAATTAATTTCCTCTTGTACTAAACAAAACACAAAAGACATTAATGATGCACATTTCCCAGAGCTGATATATTCCAGTTAATTCAAAATAAAGTATTTTTCTACCTTTTGTTGATTGTGCATTTTCTTTTTCATTTGCAATTGCTCCAGTCACTTTCTTCTGGTTTCTTCGTGCCTTCTGCAAGCTATCCATTTGTCCTTTCTTCTCTTAGATTTTTTTCCATTTTCTTTCTCTATATCTGCTTTAACATACTGATCTTTCCCCTTTTGCTCTTTCCCCCATTTCTTTCCTTATTCCTTTATCATCCACTCATATTTCACCCCTCCATTCTCAATCCCCACTTACTCTCCCAATACCCAGCCCATCGTAGACATTTCTTCCCTCCCACACATATCTTTTCCCCTCTCCATTCTCATTCCCCATCCCCATCCCCTTCTAGTCCTCCCCCAAAATCAGCTCCCTTATAGTTCTAGACCCACCCAGGATCTGTCCCCTTCTAGTCCCAGTCTCCCAAGCATCCATTTCCAGTCCTAGCCCCCCATATGCTCTTTTCCAGTTCCATTCCAGTCCCCTATCAGCCCATTTCCACTCCAAGCTCCCACATCAGCCAATTTTCAATCCTAACCCCCTTATCAGCCCATTTCCAGCCCTATTCCAGCTCCCAACAGCCCTCTTCCAGTCCTATTCCAGCCCATCACCCATTTGCAGTCCACGTTCCCCCCATCAGCCCATTTCTAATCCTATTCCAGCTCCTCATCAGCCCTTCCAGTCCTAGCCCCCCATATGCTCTTTTCCAGTTCCATTCCAGTCCCCCATCAGCCCTTTTCCACTCCAGGCTCCCCCATCAGCCAATTTCCAATCCCCTCGTCAGCCCATTTCCAGGCCCCATCAGCCCATTTCCAGTCCTAATCCAGCTCTTCATCAGCCCATTTCCAATTTTAGCCCTCCCATCACAGCCCATTTCCATTCCTAGCCCCCCCACCATCACAGCCCATTTCCAGTCTGTCCATCCCCCCACCATCAGAGCCCATTTCCAGTCCAAGCTCCCTCCTGATCACAGGCTCAGCCCATCCAGTCCTAGCCCCTCCCTTCCTCTGAACAGCCCCGCAGACATCAAAGGGAACCGGGGAAGCCCGTGCGAGGCCCCGGCTCCCTCTGCACAGCTGCCAGCGTTTAGAGCCTTTTCCTTCACGCTGGCGGCTGTATCAGTGAAGCTGCGAATGCCGGGAAAGGATATGCCCTTTAACCTCTCCCGGCATTCGCGGTTTCACTGAAACAGCCGCCAGCGTGAAGGAAAAGGCTCTTCACGCTGGCGGCTGTGCAGAGGGAGCCGGGGCCTCGCACGGGTTTCTCCATCTCCCTCTGAAGCCGTCCACTGTGCTATAATGGAGTTCATGCAGGGCCCTGTGCGAACAACATTATTGCTCAATGGATGGGCCAGTCCTGCATATACTATGTTAATATCTATGTTAAGTTTGCTAGGCCCTTCATGAAGCAGGTGACCAGTGGGAGCGTGGCGATAGAATTGTCTCCAACGTGGTTGTGGAGAGGTATACTTGGATGGACTGTGTTTTTAGGACACTGTCAAAGAGTGAGGTAAGATACTGGAGGGTTTGTCTCACCGGGCAGAGAGGGGATCCAGTTGCTGTGATGTGCACCAGGCGCTGAAGCATTTCCATTTCACGCTGTAGGATTTCCTTGTCAATGGGCACCTGACTGCCAGTACCACTTGATGTACCTCGTAGGGGAGGTTGAAGGACGACAGGGTTAGCCTCTCAATTTCCATGCTGTCAGTGCGAATGCTGGTAAGTTGGGGAGCAGGGTCTCCCCGCCATCCTGCATGATGAGATCCAACCACAGGGGGAAAGCATACGAGGGGCCCCAGTGCCAGGCATTGGAAGTAGGGGAACCACATCTGCTCGGGCCAGTGGGGTATGATAATGGCCTGTGCTTTGTCCTGGATGATGCACTGCAGAGTCTTCGATATGAGTGGTGTGGTGGTAAGTCATACACTAGTGACCACTCCTCCCAAGGACATGTCAAAGGCATCCATGGCGAGACTGCGGATGGACATGCACTTTGAGCAGAAGTGGGGACACTTTTCATTGTCTTTCATGGCAAAAAGGTTGACTTGTGGGTGTCCCCACTGAAGGAATAGGGATGCTGTCACCTGCAGGTTGAGTGTCCACTCATGCGGCTCTAGGTGGCAGCTGAGCCTATCTGCTAGTTGGTTCTGTGCCCCTGGGAGATAGGAGGCCTGCAGCAGGCATTGCTTGGAGAATGCAAAGGCCCAGATATTGAGTGCCTCCTTGCAAAGGAAGCAGGAACTAATCCCCTCTTGTTTGTTGATGTAGAACATGGCCACTTGATTGTCCATCTGGATCGGTACAGCCCTCTTGGTCAGGTGGTCGTGGAAAGCTGAGTGCATAGGTTGATGTAGTATGTCCACTCCTTCACCCTCCAAGCTCCTTGGTACAGAACTGCAGAAAGTGTGCCCCCCAGCACCAGTGATGTGTCTGTGGTGATGACCAAGTGGTGTGGGGGTTGTTGCAGGGGCTTTCCTTGGACCAGCTTCTCCTGAAGGATCCACCATTGAAGGGAAGCCTTGACTCCCTCATCCAGCAGAATGTGTGTTGACAGGGGTTGTGAGTGCTGGTTACCGTGGATACAGAGGTTCCATTGGAGATGGCACATGTGCAGCTTTGCCAGGGGAAGTACTTGTGTAGACACTGCTTGTTGGGTCGAGTAGATAGCCCTGGTTAGCGCCATGATGGAGTGCACCCGATGCATAGGGAGGAAAGCTTTGGCTGCAGCTGTGTCTATATTTGCTCCAGTGAACTCCAGGCACTGGGAGGGGCAGAGTTGGGACTTCTGATGGTTCACCAGGAATCCCAGGAAGGACAGGAGGGGATTGTTTGTCTGACCACCTCTTCGGTCTGCAGGAGGGAGGGAGCGGAGAGTAGTCAGTCATTGAGGTAGGGGAATACGCAGACATCTTACTTGTGGGGAAAGCCCAAAGGGCAGGACCCTGTACTGGTAGTGGTTCCCCTGCACTTTGAAGCACAGGTACTTTCTGTGCTCCATGTGAATGGGCACATGTATGTATGCCTCCTGTGTCTAGAGGCCAACCATTCTCCAGCTTGTAGGAGAGGCAGTATGGGCCCGAGGGAGTACATCCTGAATTTCTCCTTGAGGATGAATTTGTTCAGTTTCTGGTGGTCGAGGATGGGACGGACACCTCCAGAATTCTTGGGGATCAGAAAGTATCTGGAGTAGAACCCAGCATTGATTTTGTGGGGTGGTACTGGCTCTATTGCCCAGGACATAAGGAAGGACAGGATTTCCACTGTAATTGTGGGGAGCAGGTGCGGTGGAGTGTCGCTGGAGGTCAGCAAACATTGCCAAAGGATGAAGGAGAACCAGATGCGATACCCCCCTGCTATAATTTGTAGGGCCCACTTGTCCATTGTAATGGCACTCCAGGCAGTGAGGAAGGCTGTCAGTCTGCCCCCCACAGGTATACTGGCCCGGGCATCTTTGTCAAAAGGATGGGTTAGCCCTCCCTCCATCTGCTGTCATGGGTTTCTGTTTCTCCTCCTTTTGTCGGGCTTTAGAGTGGTACGGGGTCTTTTTAGGGTTGCTGTTTTTATCGGGGTGCTTGCCACTTGCGGTAGCAGTTGTGTCATTTGGATGAAGGGTAAGATTTGTGCCGGTAATCCGTTTTCCGGTTTGGGTTGTTGCGCTCAAGGCCCTTGTCTGCCAAGGTCTGTAGGATGGTGCAGTGATCCTTTAAGTCGTTGACTGTATCCTTGACCTTGTCCCCAAAAAGCGAATCCCCTACTAATGGGGCAACTGCCATGTGGTTGTGCACGTCCTCATGCAGTCCTGATGCCGACAGCCACACTAGCTGGTGGGCTGAGATGGCTGTTCCTGTGGTTCAAGAAGCAGAGTCGAAGGCATCGAAGGCCGCTTGGACCTGGTGTTTGGAGCATTCTCCCAGGTCTGCGAGGGTGGCCGTAGCTGCCGACAGTGCTTCGGGGGGGGAGGGGGGAAAGCTGTGATAGTGTTTTTTTGGGACTCTCTACCAGAACATCCTGGTACAAGGTGTGTTGGAGTTGGGCCGCAATCTTAGCGCTCAGCATGGCTCCTTGAAACTCCCTCTTGCCGACATCATCCAGTAGCTTGAGATCGTGGCCGGGCAGGTTGCTGGCATGGTTGCGGGACGGCTTGTTCCTCTTTAGGGCAGGCTCTACCATGATGAAGTGGTGTGGGAATTGGGCCTTCGCAAACCAGAGGTGGGCTGGGCCTGGTACTTTATGTCCAGCTTGCAGGAGCAGGTCGGATTAGATGCCGGGGTTTGCCACAGTTTCATCAGGTCATCCTGAAGTAGCTGGTGGATGGGTAGCAAGGTTAGAGTCTTCAGTGATTCGAGGAATTTTAGGGCCCTTGGGTCCGGGACGTCGCCATTGGTGATGGATAATGCTGCTGCTACCCTGCATAGGGTAGGTCAGGTCCTTTGGCGGCATGGGCTGGAGGTTTTCCGTGGCAGAGCGTGTGGGGCTCTGCATGAAGGTGGTGGACATGAGGGCATCCCCTGTTTCCAGAGAGCCCAGCGCCATGGCTTCTTTGCCTTTGCTGGCTACCGACAGCTGGCCCAGGGAGTGAGCGAGTGCAGCGTCCAGCAACGCTGCCCATGGCGTGGATGTGGTGGCTGGCCGCTGCTCCACTGGGATAGATCCTCTTCCAGAATCCAGGGACAGGGGTGTCAGTATGTTAGTGGGTAAACAAGATAAATAACTAGGAACCCCCCCCCCCCCCAAGGGGCAAAAAACCCTGCCGGCCCCCACAAACAATCAAAACAAAAGGCAGGTTCAAAATAACAGAAACCTCCATAAACAGATCTTTTTGTCAGACAAAATGCCTCCAGGCAAGAACATCTTAACTGGAGGTCTGTGTCCTTTTAATCAAAATGCAGCATAACACTTGAAACTGCTAAAAGTCCTAGTTTTAGAGCAAAGGGTACTTAGCTCAAGTCCCCAACACAGCGCAACAGTAACGTCAACCAGTCCGAACAAAGAAAAATTTTTCAAAGATGGGGAAGCTGTAAAACATGAAGCTTCAAGGGAGTAAACTGAAAGGCAACATCAGGAAAGGGTGGTGGATGCTTAGACTGCCCTGCCAATGGAAGTCGTGGGAGCAAATTCAGTGACAGAATTCAAAATAGCATGGGACAGACACAGCAGTAGGATACAATCAAAATAAACTTAACTATTTCATATCTCAACAAATAGGGGTGACCTGCACAGAGCAGTGGGTACACCCCTAAAAAAAGGTATGGGGAGGGGTGATCTGCACAGAGCAGCAGGTGCACCTACTCTTGCCACCTTGCTGGGCAGACTACATGGACCATGCTGGTCTTTATCTGCCGTCATATATTATATTACTATGTTACTATATAAGAGAAACTGCCTGGCTGGTTAGGGGCGGGCCGGTGAGTTGGGCCACTAGGGCAAAGCCTTTCTGAGCTATGGAGAGTAGTTCCATGTATGGTGCCATCGGATGATGTCACCAGCTGTGGCTGACTCATCCTGCTTGTCCTTGGAGAACACAGGGAGAAGCTTTCTCCATGGACAAACAGGATAAGTCAGCCACACCTGGGTTACGTCATTCGACGGTGCCATGGACAGAATGCTCTCCAATAGCTCAGAAGAGTTGGAAGACTCTTCTGAACATGTACCAGTCACCTCATCCCAGGGCCTGTCCACTCTCCCCTTCAGTCTATTCTATCCGCCCAGCCATGCGGATGGATTTTCTGCTCTCATTTCTATTTACTATCTATGTGTGAATTAAACCTTCTCTCTAATGCTTCTCTCCTTATTCCTTACTTCCAGATCGCCTTTGGAGGATCCTGGCTACAATCAGTGAGCTTCTCCCACTCCACATGGAGTCCACATCGCTGAACTCCCTTGACCTGCAGCCCATGTGCTTTTGCATGGAGACCCGTCCAGCGGCAGACCTCACACAGGAGACCTGGCCCAGCAGATCTGATTGAGGCTTCTCTCCACTCCGGAGAGACCCTCTACAAGAGCGTGTCCCTGCAGTCCAAACAGTGGCTGCCATTGGCCGCACGTGGCTCCCTGCTGAAGACCAAAGGCATGTCCCCTAGGCGAGGAACAAGCCAGGCACGGGATGTGCCAGGAAAGCCTCCATCCCCGGCCCGGCACACAAACCCACCTGCCTCCTCTCTAGGATGAACCAGTTCTCTAGGATGATCCTATCCTCTAAGAGGAACCCATTCATTGACTGAAGGGGAGAGGGAACGGGCCCTGGGATGGGGTGACTGGCACATGGAGAGCATTCCTTCCATGGCACCATTGGATGATGTCACCCAGGTGTGGCTAACATCCTGCTGTCCACGGAGAACCCCTGTTACAGGTAAGTAACCTCACTTTCCTTACCTTGAGCAAAGCCACCTTCAGAGCAGAAAAGACAAGATACTTGTGTTTTTAACTACAGGAAAGGAATTGGAAAAAAGCAGGGAACTTTTATTTTTAAGCCCTTACAGATCAGCTTATGAAGCCAGGAGGCGGCACGAGTCTCAGCTCTAGAAAGAGAAAGTGAGAAAATAACCCAACAACACAGACAGAAACAAAGAAAAACTGTAAGTGAGAAAGTTAAAAGGAAAGACAAGACACGTGGGGTTCCTCAGGAAAGCAGAACCAGCTCACCTGCAATCTGCTGCTCTGTCAGCTGATCCAGCTGCAAAAAGAGAAGGCTATGGTTAGCTGCAATCAGGAAGAAGAGCATAAAACAGAATGGAGAAGGCCTTTCACCCTTCTAATTAGACACACCTATAGACAGTAGCTACTGTATAGAAAGTCTACACCCTCTTTCAAAATGTTCACCTTTTCTAGTCCTGGAAGTAAAATAAAAAAAGAGTGTTTGTTCCATGCATTGGCACATCCTACCCTACAATAGCTGAATGAAAATAAAATAAGGATTTCTGGAATATATTTTATTTATTTATTTATTTTTATTTATCTAACATTTTTATACCGCGTTTTTCCAGACGATCAAAAGCGGTTTACATATAACAGTGGAAAATTCAAAACCCGTGCACTTTCCATTACATAGAACGATTTATATACATTAACATCTGTCAACATGTATTATTACTACTTAGAAAATTAAGTAGAGAGCAGGACAAAGCAAGATAGCTGCTATTACTGAACAGTGAGGGGGAGAGCACTCACATTTTCCTTAATCTGCTCATTACCTCTTATGTTTTTCCCCCTTGGATTTAAGGAAGAGGAAAGGGAGTGTGATGACTTGTTCCTTTGGGTGGTGCCCCTGGTATGGAGATTGATGGATAATCATGTTGTGATGGCTCCTCAACATAAGTCCGCCATGGTACAGATTCAGCCTTCATGCTTTCACCCGGAGTTTGAGATGATATATGCCTGGTTTGTGCTCATTTAACATTTATTTTTCCCAATTTTTGGGCATTTTTAGACATGTTTGCTCTGCATAGCACCTATTGTCAAGAGTTCATATTACCAGCTTGCAGAAAAAGTGTCTGTACGCATTTGTGCATGCTTAACCATGCACAAACATACATGTAAATAGAAGACAGGAGCATTGCAGGCCACAATCACAGTGAAAACAAGCTGCAGTGTGCCCTTGGGAGCAGTATCTGCACATGTGGGCAGAAGAGGAGAGGGAGGCCGTAATCAATCAAGAGAATTGCCTTATGCCCAAGGGAGCAGTATCCTCCGCAGACAGAAGAGGAGAGAAGTGAAATTTAAAGGGGCAGTGGGTTTGGGAAGACAGGGAAGGGGAATGGAGGGCAGGGGTGAGAGTGCAAGAAGAAGGGAGAAAGGGACAGAGGCTAGGAAGGGGAACAGAGAGTATGGGGAGGAGGGGGAGGGGGGGAAGTAAGGTTGTCAACTGGCCGGGTTTTAGTTGACCTGGCTGGTTTTTATATGGCCGGGTCGGCTGTCGGAATAGAGGTAAAATCATCATTTGAAAAGACAATTTTTGGGGGGCTGGAGGGTGGGACTCCAGTGGGAGCATGATATGACAGCAGGTTTCCTCTCCTTCCGTCCCATGAGGAGCTGCTACTCAGCCAGTCAAAGGGAGGGAGTGGAGGTAGCTTCCAGCACAAGGGATCTGCCAACAGCACTGTCTGCTGTGGAAATGGCAGCTGAGCCAGAAACACAAAGCAAGGTCTCGGGGCGGCCCAAGGGGGATGTGGGGCCATGTGCAGAGACTTATTGCAGGGTCTCATTTACAGAAATATTTACATATTTCCCTCTTCATAGGAACCCAAGCCAAGCACTCTGGATATTCCATGATCTTCCTAGACATATCAGCCGCTTTTGACACCATCTCCCACAACATCCTCATACACAGACTACAAGCAATTGGCATCAAAGATACTGTACTCCAATGGTTCTGTTCATACCTAACCAATAGACATCAACTGATCCGCACAAACCCATCAACCTCCCCCCCCTTCCAGCAACACCAAGTACCCCAAGGATCCACACTATCAGCCATGCTCTTCAACATCTATCTGCAACCACTCTGCTCAATCATACAGGCACACAACATTCACTACCACATCTATGCAGACGACATAATGCTCTATGCCCCAATTACAACCTCCAACCCATCAAACAAACACTTAACAGAATGCTTCACAGCAGTATCCAACTGGCTACAAAAAAACAACTTATCCATCAACATAAAGAAAACAGAGGCCCTCATAGTAATGAAAGACCCGGATTTCACGCCACCCTCACACCTCAATATCGGGACCACTCAAATACAAATACAACCGCAGATAAGATACCTGGGAATCATCATAGACCAAGCACTCACACTTGAACACATTTTAAAAAACGCCGCTACAATATTTCACAAGGCTAAAACAGTGCAACGCCTCAAACCTCTCCTCGAACCACAAGACTTCAGAACAGTGATGCAGGCCCTGACACTCCCCCACTTGGACTACTGCAATATAATCTACCATGGACTCCCGGCCACCCATACCAACCCACTCCGGACTGCCTTAAACATCACAGCAAGAATCATCCAATCAGCAAAAAGACAAGACCACATCACCCCAATCCTGAGAGAGCTACACATACTCCCTCTAGAAGCACAAATCAAGTACAAATCCGCCCTACTCACCCACAAAGCTCTCAACCAAACCCAAACCTCCCAACTCTGCACACTACTGACCCGACCAGCCCATAACAAAGCAACCAGACAAACCACCACCAACTCCCTCACCATCCCCCACAAAAGGACAAAATGCAATCAACGAACCTGCAACAGAGCCTTCGAACTATACGCACCAACCATCTGGAACTCTCTACCAAACCACATCAGAAACAACAAAGACCCCATATCGTTCAGGAAACAACTAAAAACCACAATATTCCAGGAATACCTCGAACCAGAAACAGACACCCACCAATGAGACTGCAGCTCAACGTCTATGTTTATGTCCCAAATATATGTTAAAATCATAAATGTTGACCGCCTGGTGACAGCCCATACCCTTAAAAGTGATTATTGTCTCCCTCCCCCCCCCTCGTTCAATGTTCCACCGCTTTGACCTGATGAAAAGCAGGATATAAATACAGCTAAATAAATAAATAAACATAACTATGGGGCTTTGTACTTATGTCCCACAATACACACACATGCAAAGTTGTCTGTCAAACTGACCCCCCCCCCCCCACACACATACACCATAGCTTTCTCAATCACCACCTCCAACTGAGGCACACACCTTACCATTTCTCTCTCAATCACCACCCCTATGACATACAGCCACACATTGGGAGGGGGGCAGGTTAACATAGGTGGGCACTAGAAGTACATTAGATCTCCAGGAACAAGCAGGAATGTAGTCTTCACATATGGGTATCGTCGGTACCTACAGAGCCTGCGCGGCAACGCTCCCCACCGTCCAGTAGGAACGCTTTTGGGAGCATCCCTCAGCACATGCGCACTGCCTTCCCACCTTTCCAACTGCCCCTCTTCAGTTCTTCATTTTCCGTGGAGCTGACAGGATTTATTCCCTGTCACTGCAGAAAATTCCGTCTTTAAATTTCTTTTCTTGTGGTCGTGTTTGCCTACCGCATGATGCTTACCGGTACCACCGGTTCTTTTCTTTAAAAAAAAAAAAAAAAAATTTAACTTAGACTTAGACTGTTTCTCTTCAGAAACTTTTCTTTTTGGTGCGAGGCGCCATTTTGGGCACTAGACCCCATATTCCTAAAACATGGAAAAACCAACTAGTGGTTTTAAAAAATGTACTAAGTGTGGCGGTACCATCTCCGTCACCGACACCCATGATTGGTGTCTTAAATGTTTAGGACCTGAACATTTTCCAACTGAATGTCTCTCCTGTATGGGGATGACTAAAAGAGGAAGACAGAACCGAGCTGCAAAGCTCAGTACCCTCTTTTCTTCGGATGCCAGATCCATTGCATCGACATCAAGGGCCTCTTCTTCCGCCCATGGATCTCAGGTAACTAAACATAAAAGCCGGTCCTCAAAGGGTAGCTCTCCTGCTAAGCATCGAGAGGCCATTGGCATTGCCCTTGAGGGAACCACACCAGCAAAACAGCCCCGGCAGGAGGCTTCAGCTTCCAAAGCATCGATGGGGCTTCAGGATGTTCAAGGCCTCAACCTTGCAAGAACTACCTGTGCCATGCTCAGGGGTTCCAGCCGTTCTTACCGGTACTGACACCCAGGCATCGGCAGCACCGATAGACCAGAGGTTCCTCGCTATCGAGCGCAGCATCGCAGCTCTTCTTTCAGCTGCGGTACTGGTAGTCCAATGGGCACTGGTACCGACATCGACGCCGACACCGGTACCAACACAGATGATACCGGCCCTGGTGGGAACTCTTCCCATGCCATCTCTGGCTGGAATAGACAGTTCGGTATCGGGTCAGCTCGGTACCGACTTTGATTAGTACCGGGACCGTGCTTTGCAGGAGCATCGGGGTCAGGAATATTTTGATTCCTCTGATTCCGAAGACTCTGACAATTCTGCTGGCACTAGAGGTTTTCTCCCAGAAGATCCCTCTTCTCCCCAACGCAGAATGTCACCTCCAGAGGACATGTCTTTTCAGGATTTCATCCATGATATGGCCAAAGGTCTTTCAATCACAGTGGCTCCTGAAGAGGAACCCAGAGCAAAGGAATTGGAAATTCTCCAATATCCTAAAGCTCCTAAGGAGGCAGCCACTCTGCCTATCCATGAAATTCTGCATAACTTGATGCTCAGAATGTGGGAGACACCTCTGACCACTTCTCCTCACTCTAGGAGACTTGATACTATGTATCGAGTTCCGCCATGTCCTGGATTTCAGAAAACTCAGCTGCCACACCATTCAATGGTAGAGGAATCAGCCATGTGTAGGATGAAAAGTGCAAAGAGGCATGCATCCTATCCTCCAGGTCGTGAATGCAGGACTCTGGATACTTTTGGGCACCAAACTTTTCAAACTTCCATGCTTTCAGCTAGGATCAGTTCATATATTCTATATATGGGAATGTTCCTCAAGGAAATCACAGGAGACTTGGAACTTATGAGCCCATTTCTCCCAGATGACAAGAGACAAGATTTCCTTGCTCTAGTTAAGCATGCTCAAGATGTCTCCAAGTTTGTTAATCGCGCAGCCTTTGACTGCTTTGAATGCATTAGCAGAACTTCTGCTATTGCCATTGGCGCACGACGGATTGCCTGGCATCAGACTTGGAGACTTGGGTACAGAACAAGTTAGGCAACATTCCTTGCACGGGGGGAGAATCTCTTCGGCAAGAACTGGCAGGAAAAGGCTGAGTTAGATGCTGACAATACTACTTTAGATAGATTGTCAAAGTCTACAGCCACTCCAGCCAAAAAGAAGCCTTATAAAAAAACCTCTTTCAGCAAAAAGAGGAAGTTTTATCCTTCCTATACCCAGCAGAGTCAAGCTCCAGGTCAGGTTGCCCAAAAGGGACAAACTAGACAGCAAAAGAAGCCAAAAGGCCTGAGAGCCCAACCAGCTCTTCAGGTTCAGCCCCCTCCCTAGAGAGCTTTGCCTTCCTGCCTCTGTGGGGTCCCCAACCCCCCAATATTCTGGACAGGTTATGCCACTTTGCCAACAGATGGCATCAGATAACAGTAGAAGATTGGACTTTGTCCATTGTAGGAGAAGGGTACAAGCTTCATTTTCACAGCATGCCCCCTCCTACAATTCTAAAGCAATTCAATTCTCAAACCTCCACAGACAATCTGCTAGATCACGTGGTCTCAACACTTCTTGCCCAAGGGGCAATAGAGGAGGTACCCATTCTTCAATGGGGTGCAGGGTTCTACTCCCCCTATATTCTTATTCCAAAGAAAACAGGAGGACAGAGACCCATTCTGAACCTCAGAGAATTGAACAAATATCTGTTTCGAGAGAAGTTCAAAATGATTTCTTGTCTTACTGCATCAAAGGCTAACACCTTGTAATGAAGACGTGCAGTTTATTTACAAACAAAGCAAGGATACTTATTCAGAAAGGCAAGTAATTCTCTTAGTTACACATGAGTAGTTAGAAAAGATAACTAGAAAGCAATTATTTACAGGAGAATAATACATCACCGATAGAGTTATGAGATATTGCAGCTATTTACAGAAGAATAATACTTCACCAAACTGGCATCATGCAGTCCTTTACACATCAGCTGGGAGAACTCAGCGGAGGCTGCAGAAGTCTGGGACTCTTCATGCATGGCATGCGCCTGGCCAAGCAGATCTACGCTCTCTCTGTTCTGGATTTTCTCTGTACTTATATAGGCACAAATGTGTTGCAGCTAGCTCTCACAGATGAGCTTTTCCCTACAGATATTCTCCACCCCATCCACCTTTGCTTGACCAGTCCCTCTCACACCTCTGTTTGCTCCCAGCCTTTGATTTCCGGGCAGGCTTCTGACAATGCTCACCCCCCCATGGTTTTAGAAGCTCAAAACTTACACAATTACAATTAGGTAAATACTTCTTATCAATTGATCTACATCTGCTAAGAGAATTGTTCAAAGGCCAGGAGAAGAATTCTGTCTCCCTCACCCTAGGACATTTGCATTTGTTAGAAGAAGAACCACATAAGAAGAATTCTCCATGGACAAGCAGGATTGCGTCAGCCACACCTGGTGTCGTCCTCCGGGCGGCGCCATGGGTACGGAAGTGCTCTCCAGAGCTCAGAAACCTTTCTGAGCATGTACAGGTAGACCCCACCTCACCGGTCCACCCCCTGCCTGGCCAATCTTTTTTCTTCCGCCTTGCCAGCAAGACGGATCTGCTCTCCAGCTACAATTCTGTACAGATTTCCAAGATACCAACTACAAGATACCAACTCTACAATATGCCCAAACTGGGTTTTAAGAACTGTACTCACTGCAAAAGGAAGATGAACTGCACTGACACGCATGAACTGTGTGTCCAGTGTCTGGGAGCCGACCACAGGATCGAGGACTGCATTCAGTGTGCCCGGATGTCTCCGCGGGCCAAGAAACACAGAGGATATAAGTTTTAAAAGAGCTCCTGGCAACTTCTTCCTCCTCTCAACAAGGCCCCCCGGCAGAACAGGCTCCATCCTTATCTTCCACTCCGGCACGGGATGTGCCCGACAGGGCCTCCATCCCCGGCCGCGAAGCTGCTGACCTCCCGGTGCCCACAGAGCTCACCGCTCCAGTTTCCTGCTCTCAGGAGTCTGCCGCCGATGCTGTGGAACACGGGCCCGCAAACTCAGCCTCCAGCTCGCATGGTCGGGCCCGGCACCATGAGCACACCCTCCATCATGGCGCCTCCAGCGTGGCTCCCGGCTCCACCGACTCTCTCCTGATTGGATCAGCGTGGAGCAGCCCGGGAACGCGTCATCGCGCGGGCCTCCACGATGACGCGCATCTTCAGCGACACAGGATTGCTTCCCCTGTCAGCGCCGAACGGCTGTCTCTCGGCACGGCTCCACGCAGCGCCGATCGAGCCTGTTCACGGTGCCGTTCCTCGCGCAGCAGTAGTGACAGCCACGGACATCGGGACAACAGCCGGAGGCACCGAGACCGCGGGGGGAGCAGGAAACACCGGCAGGTAAAGAACAGCCTGCCACCCGCCAGAGAAACAAGAAGGGGGGGGCGCCGCAGGCGCAGCCCTGTCACGGCATCCTCTTCCTCTTCATCCTCCAGCCCCTGCCCCCGCTCCTATTGGAATAGGAACAGGTCCAGCTCTTCTGCCTCCTCCTACAGCCCCATCTATAAGAAACATAGGAGCAGAGCAGTCTCTCGGCGCAGAGAGAGGAGCATGACCAACTCGTCTGCCATCCTCAGCCTCCTTTCACGCCTGGTGGACCAGACAGCCCCTCCACCTGCCGCAGCCAGACTGGATGCTGAAAAATCCTTACCAGCCACCCCCGGAAAGGACTCCCTGGGGCGTAAGGCATCGGTACACGGTGACCGGGACACATCGGCGCTCAGAAGCCAGGGAGGCTCACGCTCCGCCTCCCTATCTCCCCGGTCCCACTCCCCAGACAGCTTGAATGGACTGGAAAGGGAGGAGGTCATAGGCTCCGCTTCCGCCGCTCCGCCACCCTCGGAGGGAGGCCCCTCCCTGGACACGGAGAGCCAGCCACCCCCCACCAAGGATCTCACCTATCCAAAATTCCTACGGAAGGTAGCGACTACTTTAGCCCTCGGTGGCCCGGATGCTTCAGGCCAGCCCAGGCCAGATGTTCTAAAATATCTCAACTCTCCTAAGTCCTCGTTTGCTCTCCCCATTCATCAAGAGCTACACGAAAACCAGCTACGGCTCTGGCAAGCCCCTGCCTCCAACCATGCCTTCGCAAGAAAACTCGACAATAAATATCAGGTCCTGCCCCTGCACGGATTTACAAAAGCACAACTGCCGCACCAGTCCATCGTTGTGTCATCTGCGCTGAAAAGAATTAAGTCCTCACGTACACATTCGAATAACCCCCTGGCAGAGACAACAAACTCCTTGATGACATCGGCAAAAAGGTTTTTCAAGGGGCTATGCTCAATGCCAGGATTGCGGCTCATCAATTTCAGCACATCCTCTTTCAAGATACCCTCATGGCAGGGGTCAAGAGTGCCATCTCTTCACTTCCCAAAGAGACGCAAACATCTATAACGGCTACCATCACGGACATAGCCGAGTGCAGCAAGAACCTGGCTAGCACTGCCTTTGACTCCTTTGAGACATCCATCAGAACAGCAGGCACCGCCATAGTCGCCAGAAGATGGGCATGGCTGAGGGTCTCGGGCCTGCGAAGCGATACACACGACAAGATCGCAGATGCCCCCTGCTCTGGGGAATCCCTTTTTGTTGAAAAGGTGGCAGCGACAGTGAACAATATGAAAGAGGACTGCACCACCCTCCAGACCTTAGCGGAGGACGGCCTGGAACGCCACGGTAACAACAGCTATCAGAGGAGTAGCCACCAGTGTAAGCACTTCTACCCCTCCAACAGGAAGTACGCGTCCTACAACTCGCAGCGTAAGTGGCAAGGACCCAGGTATAAATATGACACTTACCAAGGCCCTTCTCACCAGCGACAGAACCAAAGAGAACACAAACAGAAAAACCCAAACAACAACAACCAAGGGGCCAAATCTGGACCCTCCTTTTGACAATGAACCGAGGCCCCCCTCCCCGGTCGGGGGTCGCCTAACCAAATTCAAAGACACATGGGAAACCATCACCTCAGACAAATGGGTCTTGCAGATAGTCAAAGAAGGATACCGCCTACGCTTCCTTGCGCCGCCTCTACAGCGCTCCAGACCGGTCAGCAACACACCTGCGCACCTGCACACGCTCATGGCACAAGAAATCCTGCACCTGCTATTTTCTCGAGCCATAGAAGAAGTGCCTCGAAACGAGATAGGTACTGGCTTTTACTCCAGATACTTTCTCATCCCCAAAATGTCCGGCGGGGTTCATCCCATCCTGGACCTATGCAAACTCAACAAGTTTATCGTCAGGGAGAAGTTCCGGATGTTCTCCCTCAACTCCATTCTACCCCTACTACAACACAGCGACTAGATGGCATCTCTGGATCTCCAGGAAGCGTATACCCACATTCCTATCCACACTTCCTACAGGAAGTACCAGCGATTCCACATCCTGGAAAGGCACTTCCAGTACAGAGTACTCCCCTTCGGTCTGTCTCCTGCCCCACGCGTCTTCACAAAGTGCGTGGCCGTAGCAGCAGCGCACCTCCGCAGGCAAGGGATCAGCGTCTTTCCCTATCTGGACGATTGGCTCCTCACAGCACCCTCCGCCACAAAGCTCCAGGACACGCTGCATACCACGATGTCTCTCCTATCCTCCCTGGGATTCGTCATCAACCTACAAAAATCACAACTGCACCCCTCTCAATGCCTGGAGTTCATAGGGGCTCTCATAGACACACGCTCCTCAAAGGCGCAACTGCCGGAGCGCAGGGTGACTACCATTGTTTCCTTGGCCCAAGCGATGTCCACGAAACAGCAGACTTCCGCTCGTGCCTTTCTGCGCCTTCTAGGCCACATGGCGGCAACCACATCTGTCCTTCCCCATGCGAGGATGCACATGCGCCACCTCCAGTGGCACCTTCGACAGCACTGGAATCAACGCTCCCAACCTCTTTCCAGGCTTGTTCCGGTCCCTCTTCGCATCAAGAAGCAGCTCCGGTGGTGGACCTCACCGGCCAACCTCTCAGAGGGCAGAGACCTCCACTAACCTCAGCATCAAGCGGTACTCACCACAGATGCCTCCAACTTGGGGTGGGGAGCGCACCTTCTTCATCTCAGCACACAAGGGTTGTGGTCACCTCAGGAGAGAAAGCTTCACATAAATCACCTCGAACTATGAGCAATCAGGTACGCCGTGCGTGCATTCCTACCGCACCTGTATGGGACTTCCGTGCTAATCCAGACAGACAACCAGGTGGCGATGTTCTACATCAACAAGCAGGGAGGAACGGGGTCACGCTCACTCAGCAGGGAGGCACTGTCGATCTGGTCCATTGCTCTCAAGAACAACTGCCAACTATGAGCATCCTATCTCCCAGGGGATCAGAACACTCTGGCAGATCGACTGAGCAGGCACCTTCAACCCCACGAATGGACCCTTCTTCCCAAGATCGCCAACAACTTTTTCAGGCGATGGGGCACACCTCAGGTAGATCTGTTTGCCACAGAGCAGAACACCAAATGCCCCCTCTTCTGCTCCAAGCGCCCATCCGTCTGAAGGATAGCAGCGGATGCATTCAATGCGTGTTGGGGGGAGTGGTCTCTGCTGTATGCCTTTCCCCCCTTCCCGCTGATCTCAGCAACCCTCCAAAAAGTCATTCAGGACAAGGCGATCATCATCATCATAGTGCCCCGCTGGCCCCGCCAGATGTGGTTCACCCTCCTTCTGCGCCTTGCCAGCGAGCCCCCGATACAGCTCCTGCAGCGCCCGGATCTGATCACACAGAACGAGGGCATGATGCGACACCCCAACCTCGCAGCCCTCGCTCTTACAGCCTGGAAACTGAAAGGCTGAACCTCTCAACGCGCACGCCAGGTGCAGGATGTAGTCCTAGCGGCGAGGAAACCGTCAACGAGAAAGTCATATGGGCTCAAGTGGAAGAGGTTCACCATCTGGTGCACACCGCGCGGCCTAGACCCAGTCTCTTGCCCGGTGCCTCACGTCCTACAATACCTCACTTCCCTATCGCAGCACGGCCTCAAAACCCAGTCTGTCAAGGTCCACCTCGCTGCCATCGCTGTGCATCATGATCCAGCAGACAAAGCCTCTAACAGCTCCATATCAACGCTTCCCCTGGTGTCCAGATTCATGAAAGGCCTCTCAAACCTGAAGCCTCCAGTTAAACCTCCTGTACCAGCATGGGACCTAAACCTTGTCCTCAAGAGGCTCGCAGAAAACCCCTTCGAACCTCTACAGACAGCGGACTTCAAGTTCCTATCCTGGAAAGCCCTCTTCCTCATAGCCATAACATCTGCACGAAGAGTTAGTGAGCTGCAAGCACTCGTGGCCCACCCGCCATATACCCAGCTGTACCAGGACCAAGCCCGTCTACGCACTCATCCCAAGTTTATTCCCAAGGTATCGTCCGCCTTCCACATCAACCAGACCATTGAACTTCCATCTTTCTTCCCCGAGCCACACTCCTCAGTGGAAGAGGAGCGGCTACACACTCTGGACTGTGTACGAGCCCTTCGCCTCTACCTCCAAAGGACTGAACCTATCCGCAAAGGCAAGCAGCTGTTTGTGTCCTTTGACACCAACAGACCAGGCAGACCAGTCACAAAAAGGACACTCTCCCACTGGGTCTCCGCCTGCATTGCCTTTTGTCTTGATCCAACGGGCACCTGCAATACGCCAATGGTGGCCCTCACCGGCTCAGAGCGATGGCAACCTCCTTGGCTAACCTATACTCGGTTCCCGTGGTAGACATCTGCAAGGCAGCAACGTGGTCTTCACCACACTCCTTCCAGAAACACTATTGCCTTGACCTCAGACCGCACCCTGATGGTGCCTTTGGCAGAGCAGTGCTGACAGCGGCCCTGAAAGGTGCCAATGCCGCGCCCCTCAAGCCTGACTAGGCCACTATGACTGTGGACACGGTTCCGAATTGCCCTGTTGGACAGCACTCTGCACTGTACCCATGCACTGCTATGTTGTTAAACTGTTGAATATTGCACTGCACTTTGCTGATGATGCACTGTTCTGAATGCGCACAATGTTGTACTGTTTTGCACATATGCACCTTGTTCTGTTGCACATTGCACCTTGTTTTCACATACGCACATTAGTGTACTGCTGCACACGTATGCTCCTTGCTCAATTGGAATAAAGATCCCATTGTTCAAGGAAACTGTGTCCTTTGAATTCTGACTTCTGTCTCTCAGGCCTCCTTCTTCACCTCAACACACGCTCACTGCGCAGCTAGGGAGTCACCAGGTGTGGCTGACGCAATCCTGCTTGTCCATGGAGAAGACGAAGTTACTTACCTGTAACGGGAGTTCTCCATGGACAACAGGATAAGACAGCCACACAATCCCACCCTCCTCCCCTGGAGAAGTTCAGCCTACAGCCGGCACGCGCCCCAGCCTGGAAGGTCAGAGCTGGGAAAACGACTGGCTAGGCAGGGGGTGGACCGGTGAGGTGGGGTCTACCTGTACATGCTCAGAAAGGTTTCTGAGCTCTGGAGAGCACTTCCGTACCCATGGCGCCGCCCGGAGGACGACACCAGGTGTGGCTGACTTATCCTGTTGTCCACGGAGAACTCCCGTTACAGGTAAGTAACTTCGTCTTCTGTCTCCCTCTCTGGTCTTCCAGTATCTTTCTGTAGTTATGTAAATACAGCTTTGGTCTCTGGGCTAGGAAGTTGGCTCAGCATGATTTCTCACAGGCAGAATGGCTCAAAGCAGAATGGCTCAAGAGTTCAATTTCCTTGCAAAGTTCAATATTCCTTGCTGATCCAAATACATCTTTAATTAGTAATACATTTTGATCCAAATACATCTTTAATTAGTAATACATTTCTCTAGGAACTCTTCTGCCATACCTTCAAAGCCAGGATTGGCTTTGCTCTCTAGACTTAAATGATGCATACACTCACATTCTCATCCATCCAGATCACAGGAAATTCTTGCGTTTCCTTTTCAGGGGAAAACATTTCCAGTACAAGGTTCTTCCTTTTGGTCTGGCTTCAGCACCAAGGGTATTCACAAAATGCATGGCAGTAGTAGCTGCATTTCCACGAACCCTGGGGATTTTTGTCTTCCCTTACTTAGGCGACTGGCTCATTCGAGCCTCTACAGTTGCAGAGGCCAGCACTGCACTGTCCCAACAATGTGAATCCTCCAATACTTGGGATTGGTAATAAACTTCCCAAAATCTCAACTAGTTCCTTCACAATGCCTAGAATTCATAGGAGCCTGTCTAGATACCAGACAGGCAAGGGCTTTCCTTCCACAGGCCCGGTGTCTTTGCATAATGCAACTAGCTTCTCAAGCAGCAGGCAAATCCTCCCTCACTACACAAGAGCTACTGCAGTTACTGGGACATATGGCATCCACAGTTCATGTAGTCCCATATGCTCGCCTCCACATGCGAGCAGCTCAGTGGACCCTTTCCACACAGTGGACACAGGCCACAGGTCATTTGTCAGACAAAATAATAATCTCTCAACATCTAATTTTGTCCATCCAATGGTGGTAATCACTAGAAAACCTGACAGTGGGGTCTCCCTTTCATCAACCCCTTTTTCAGGCCACCCTGACAGATGCATCACAGGTGGGTTGGGGAGCACACCTGAATCATCTCTCTACCCAGGGAACCTGGACTCCACAAGAGACTGGTTTACACATACACCTCCTGGAATTAAAAGCAATCTATTTAGCTCTTCAAGTATTCCACGCCCAGCTCAGCTACAAGACAGTCCTAGTTCAGACAGACAATCAAATAGCCATGTTCTATGTAAACAAGCAGGGTGGAACAGGCTCTCTGTCATTATGCAACGAAGCTTTACGACTGTGGGCCCTCGCCAGAGAGCATCAAATTCACCTTCTAGTGGTATAGGTTCCAGGCATTCAAAAGCTTTGGGCAGACAGACTCAGTCAAGTACTGCTGCCTCATGAGTGGTCCCTCCACCTAGACCAGGTGGCAAAGATATTTCATCTTTGGGGCACTCCAGACAGACCTCTTTGCAAGTCCACTGAATGCCAAACTTCCCTGGTTCTGTTCCAGGATTACGGCTCACATTTGTCAGGCAAGGGGTGCCTTCCTCCTTCACTGGGGCCAGGACTTCCTTTATGCCTTCCCACCCATTCCCCTCATCCCCAAAACACTCTTCAAGCTTCAGAGAGACGGGGGTCGCATGATTCTCATAGCGCCACGATGGCCACGCCAAAAGTGGTATTCCCTGCTTCTACATCTCTCTCTCAAGCAGCATCTCTGGAGTTAGGGCATGCTCCAGACCTCCTTTCTCAAGAGAACGGGACGCTATGGCACCCAAATCCCCAGTCCCTGCACCTCACCGCCTGGTTGCTGAAGGCTTAGACCTCCAGGATCTCAACCTGTCCCAACAGGTAAAGGATATCCTTCAGGCTTCTAGGAAACTTTCCACAAGAAGATCTTATGCCTTCAAGTGGAAATGTTATACCATATGGTGCTGCAAGAAGGGATTAAACCTCCTTGGCATACCCTTGGAATTGATACTAGAGTATCTCCTTCACTTATCAAATTCTGGTCTAAAGACCAATTCAGTAAGAGTCCATCTTAGTGCAATTGTAGCTTCTTATAAGCCTCTGAATGGACAACCAATTTCCTCTCATCCACTCATATCAAGATTTATGAGAGGCCTTCTATTAACCAAACCTCCCATCAAGCCACCTCCAGTGGCATGGGATCTAAACCTAGTTCTTGGGCAGCTTATGAAGCCACCTTTTGAGCCTTTAGCCACTACAGCCCTTAGGTTTTTGACCTGGAAGGTCATCTTCCTAATTGCAATCACCTCTGCATGTCGCATTAGTGAATTGCAAGCTTTAGTGGCTGATTCTCCTTATACTAGGTTTCATCATGATAAGGTTGTTCTTAGAACTCATCCACACTTTATGCCAAAGGTGGTTTCCCCTTTTCATTTGAATCAATTTATCTTCCTGTATTTTTTCCGAGGCCTCATGCCTCTAATGCAGAAAGAAACCTTCATACTTTGGATTGTAAAAGGGCCTTAGCCTTTTATATACCAAAGAGCACAGCAACATAAAAGGTCCTCGCAACGTTTTATAGCTTTTGACCCTAGTCATTTGGAACTTCCAGTCTCCAAAAGAACTTTATCTAAATGGATTGCCCAATGCATATCCTTTGCTTATGAGAGTAAGGGTCTTCCTCTTCAGGACCATGTCACAGCTCATAATGTGAGAGCCATGGCTACTTCCACGGCTAATCTCCACTCTGTGTCTATCGATGACATTTGTCGAGCAGCCACATGGGCTTCGGTACACACCTTCACAGCCCACTACTGCCTGAATAAAGCCTATCGTCGGGATGCCTTCTTTGGCCAAGATGTTCTTCTAAATCTCTTTCAGTCTTAATTCAACTCCTACCCACCAACCCTGGTGGAATGCCAGAGATCCATGGGAGGAAGGATGCCTATCTTTCTGGGTTGGCACCTTCCTGGGGCTATCTCCCTGGCATCTTCAGCTAGGGAGTCCCCATATGTGAAGACTACATTCCTGCTTGTTCCTGGAGATAGTATAGTTACTCACCTGTAACAGGTGATCTCCGGGAACATCAGGAATTTAGTCTTCACAACCCACCCACCTCCCCTAGGAGTTGTCTCTCTTTGTCTCTTTCCTCTCTCCCTCTATCCTTTCCCTCAGCTACAAACTTAACTGAAGAGGGACAGTTGGAAAGGCAGGAAGGCAGCGCGCATGTGCTGAGGGATGCTCCCAAAAGCATTCCTATTGGACACTGGGGAGCGTTCCCATGCAGGCTCCGTCGGTACCGACGATACCCATATGTGAAGACTAAATTCCTGCTGTTCCCGGAGATCACCTGTTACAGTTGAGTAATTACGCTTTATAGTGTTATTGATAAATAATGACTTAAATTTTTCAAGTGTCTGCAACAGCTGTCATGCATTGTGGGTGATACATGAAACATTTTAAATTCAATTATTTCAATCCCTTAGCAGTTCTAAACCACATATACACTTATAATTGAACTATTTCCATATTTAAAGCTGTCTAAAGAGGCAGCAGCCCATAGCTTGTCCATACACAATCTGCTAGAAAGACAAACATTTCCACAGATAATATTCAACAAAGTGCTCATCTGATAAAATAATTATAATTTAGCACATATCCTTCAGCTGCTTTTTATGACAATGATAAATTCCTTATTAACCTACTTTAATGGTTAAATAGCTTTTCAAGTCTTCATTTTTCTAAATACACAAGAATATCATGTCAAAATGCAAAGAACCCATGATAGAAACAGCAGATCCAATCACATAATAAAATAAATATCAATGTATTATTTTATAAATCCCCTTTCCAGAACATTCAAGGCAGAGAACATAAGTACAGTAAACTAGAGCAATCATATGAATATGAGAAGAGCCAAGCTTGGTCAAATCAGAGGTCCATCAACCCCAGCATCCTTTCTCTGACAGTGGTCGTTCAGAGCAATAATCTCTAAGTACACACTACTCATGAAGCTGTGGGGCAAGTGGTTAACAGTTTGGGCTCCCTTCAGTTCTATCCACAGCCAGGCATAGTATACTTTTCAGTAGCTTTAACACACATAGGGAGAGATCTATCAGAATAAGTCCAGCTCTCTCTTTTATTGGAGTGGAGAAGTGGCCTAGTGGTTGGGGCAAGGTACTTCGGGCCGGAAGGTCGGGGGTTCAAATTCCACTGGAGGACAGCAACCTTGGGCCAGAAGGACTGGGGTTTCTAGTCCCACAGGTGCTCCTTGTGGTCTTGGGCAAGCCACTTAACCCTCCATAGCCCATGTTCCCTGTAAAATAGTTCTCTGTGTGCTGTGCTTTCCTGTCTAATCAATATGTTTATACCTCAAAAATTTCCTGTCATGATTTGACAATTTCCAATCTGTAATCAAACCGCTGCTGATCGCTTGAAGAAGCGGTATACTAAATAAATAAATATTGCTGGAATTATATTTAGGGTGATCCTATCTGGTTTTCCTGAGGGGAGATATGATAGAGATCTATGAAATAATTAATGGAATGGAACAGGTAAATGTAGGACACTCATCCCCTCTGAGAGGCACATACACACCTGATGCAGCCTCATCCATGACTCTCAGCACACCCTCACACACTCCACCCTCACCAGGACACACACACCTAACATACTCAGACACACCTTCACTCACATCTCGAGAGACATACAGTTGTGCTTGGCATGCTTCTATCAGCGTCTACTGATAGGGGAGGGGAGGTAGAGAATGTAAAGCTAGGTTAAGGGATGGATGGAGGGTACTGAAGGGTAGGGATGGGAAACCCTCATCCCACACATATACACTCACTCCTTGACACGCACATGATATAAGAACACATGTACACCTCTGACATCTCCTTGGCATCCCCCCTCATGCCTGATTTTGTGAATGGGGGAAAATGCACCATTGTGTCATGCTACAAGGGAACACTTTTCAACTTCTTGGGTTTTTTTTTCTTTTTTAATATTCGTTATTGTTTAATTGTGGCCATGGAGTGCCATAGCAGGAGGAAACAGATGCCAGTCTGGCTTCCGAAGAGCAGCAGCAGGAAGCATGTCCCTCAGGCAGCGAGCAAGTGCCAGCCCTAGGAGCAGGAGAATGGGTAGAGGGCAAGAGACAAAAGAGGCTCTGGAGGCAGGGGCAGAGATGAATGACAGGGATGAGAGGTAGAAAAAAGGTTGAGAAATGAAGGCTAGAGACAGGGGTAATATAGAAGGCAGGAAAGGAATGAAAGAGGGGGCAATGGGAAGTGATAATGAGAGATAGAAAGGTCATAGGGTTGCCAACTGGCTGGTTTTTATATGGCCAGGCCGGCTGCCAGCAGAACTGTAAAACCAGCAGTGGAAAAGTTGTTTTTTTATGATGAGTGGAAGCTCGGGGTAGCTCTTGCTGCCTATATAAAAACAAAAACAAAACCCCAAAATACAGAAGATCAGCGATGGTGGCAGCTCTGCCCTGCTGCTGCTGCTTTCCCTGTGTCACCGTCAGCAGTGGCAGGGCCTCCGAAGCTGAGACTTTAAAAAAAAAAAAGGTTTCAGGACTATGCATCATTCCACTCCTTTGCATGGCTCGGCTGGTCCTGCCCCCTGATGCAATGTCAAGAGAGGACGGGACTGGCCAGGCCACCCATAGTAGCAGAATGATGCACAGAACCATGCTTTTTATTTATTTTTTTAAGTCTCAGCTTTGGAGGCCTGCTGCTGCAGACGCCAGCACAGGAAAAGCGGCAGCAGCGACTGGCATGGAGGGGCTGAAAGGGAGATGGTGGACACTATTGAGGGTCGGAGGGCAGATGCGGGAATGAGCCTTTGGTTGTGGATGAGAGATGAGTCTGGGAAGTTAAGCCAGAAGAAGGGGGAGAGGGAATGAGCCTGGGAAAGACCAGAATGAGGAGATATGCCTGGAGTGTGAGCTGGGGAGGAGTGGATGAGTGGCAGAATCTGGATGTAGGGGGTGTGGTCATGAGCCTTTGGTTGGAGGGTGAAGGCAAGGGACAGGATATGAAGAAAAGAAGAGGCTAGGAGACAGACTGGAGGGAAAATAAAGAAAGGAGAAGGAAGTATAGGATGGTGAGAGCAGACAGAAGAGAAGAGTGAAGGGGAGAGGTAAGAGGAAGAGGGAGAAAAATGGGTGACTCAGGCATCACATACTCTCAAATACACCACACCCTCTCACTCACTTCTTATGCAATCATATACATTCATACACACACAAAATCCACACACTCATCCTCATCCATTCAGACACACAGCACTTTCATGCACTAACCCATCTACACACTTAGACACCCCCCACTCACTCATAAATGTACAGCACCCAGTCACACACAGTTACCTCCCCATTCTCCCGCAAATCCACACACACACATACACACCCTTGCATTCATTCAGGTACATGTATACAAAGACCACAACAAAGCACTTTTAGACACCCTTCCACCCCTCTATCCACAGCTCCTACCTCCAAACAACCCTTCACCCATATATCCCACCCACACCTACTCCGAATGACAGAGTGAGTTCGGAAAGTTTGAGAATGAGGAGATGAACCTGAGGAAGTGAACTTGCAGGTTTGAGAGAGGTGGTGAGTTGGCCAAAAGTAAATGAGTGGTCGAATCTGGGGCAGGTGAACCTGTGGTAGTTACCTTTTTAAATTAAGTTTAACAGTTAGTGGGCAGTATGGAGTGGATATGGATGGGACAGAGGGGAGTCAAAAAGAGAGTGGATATGGCAAAAGGAGGAGAAGAGAAAGTAGTAGGAAGTTGAGATGGTAGGTATCAGAGGAAAGGGGAATGTGGGGTGAAGTGATAGGAGACAAAAGTAGAGAGAAGAGCAAAGGATATGAGAAAAGGAAGCTGTTGGATACAGTGTGCAGGGGAAAACAGAACTGGGAATGGGGTGTGGCTGGTGTTTTTATTGGAGTGGGAGATGTGGTATTGGGGCTGCCGAGCCCCTTTTGTTGTTTGGCACATTTATTGAATCCCCTGCACACCACTGGTCACAACAGTGCCTATCAGCCGGCCAAAGCTGTGACCCAGCCGTCATTGTTAACCGCGATTGCCCATTGCTGTTGTGCGCTGCTGTGCAAGCATGGAGTGAGACTGTGGGTGGCGAGTGTGGATGAGCTGAGCCATCAGCACCAGCTAGCAAGACCAGCCCAATCATTTACAGACTATTAAGGATGCAAGGCAGGCTTGTTCCATTTTCTCAGAAGTTGTATTGATGTTCTAGGGCTGACTGCAATGCTTAATGTCCTACCTTTTCTAGGTAGAGACTTTGATGTGTGAGGTTTGGAATTTAGTATTGGCATAGCAGGTTTCCTCTAGGTCCTGAGCAACTTTTTGGTAGAGATTTTTATTACTTCACAATATGCCTGGTACTGAGAGGGTTTATGTTGCTGTTACTCAGATGATACTAAGGGGGAAATGTCCTCTCTCTTCTCTGCACTCATTTTTGATGGAAGTGCTGGGTGGGGGGTCTGTGGATTCAGAAAATAGATTTGTATTTAATATAGTATGGGGGAGAATGTGTGTGTGTTGGAGGATTGAGGAGAGGACTGCTATTCAGTGGGGGCTATATATAGTGCAACCTCCAGTACTCTCCCCCCACCATGTGGCCTGCAGGTGCTGTAACTTGCACTGCAGTAATCACTTGAGCTATTTTGGAGGGTGGGGCAAGGGATGGGGGCACAGACACATGTGGTAGGTTTTTCTCTTTCAAAACGTTGGCAGCCGGGGGGGGGGGGAGGGGGAGGGGATAGGGGGCAGCAGGAGAAGAGAAGGAAGAGTGCAAGGGGTTGTAGGTTCAAGTGATGAATGCCTGGGGAGAAGAGGCAACAGTGGTTCTCCCAGGACAAGCAGGATGCATCAGCCACACCTGGTGACATCATCTGACAGCTCCAAATACGGAAGTGCTCTCCAAGTGCCAAGTGGTCCCACCTCCTGGCCCACCCCTACCTAGCCCAGAATTCCTTCTTCTGCCTTGCCAGCAAGATGGACCTCCAGCTCTCCAAGATAGATTAAAAAAAATTCTCTACAACACAGAGGAGACTGATGAAAAAAACTTCAAAGTAGAATGCCTAAGCTGGGGTTTAAAAAATGCTCAGGCTGTGGCAAGAAAATGAATAGCACCGATGCATGCAACCTGTGTGTCCGGTGCCTAGGGATCGGCTACCGAGTTGAAGACTGCCCCCACTGCACTAAAATGTCCCCTCGAGTGTGGAAATCAAGGCTGCACACTCTACAAAAGCACCTAGATGGGACCCCCCTCCCTCCCTGCTCATATAGGCCGTGACCATGCAATCGACCACGTGGAGCCCCTCCTCAGAGGAGCTCACTACTGCTTGCTCCTGCCAGCCAGGATGAGCCTTCTCGGGCATCTATCTCCCTCTATGCAATTTCCAGGGCTCCAGGTGTTCTCAGCAATCCAGTCTCTGCCCCTCAGGCCTCCCAGGACGTCATGCTGACAGCCACAGCCATTGCCCAGGATCTGGGCCCTTCCTCCCCCTGTCCCAGCACAGAGGATCAAGTCACCACAGGTTGGCATCATGACTTCTGCAGAAGCCAGGAGCACTGTCACCATACTGATAGGGAGGCCTCCTATTGGCGCCGAAGCAGAGAGACATCCCCATGAAAGCACTCCAGGTCGTGCAGGCACAGCAGAGGCAGACGGAACAGAACGCAGCACCAAAAGAGGGCCAGGACTGCCGAAAGCAGCTGCAGCCCTCACAGATCCCCCAGCTGACAGACACATAAATGCAGCCACAGACACAGGGAGCATTCCTGCAGCCACTCCTCCCAGGATTCCTCTGATCAGAGCCACAGCACCAAATCCAATGCCTCTGGTACCTATGACAGCCACCATACTGGATTTCATCACTCGCCTCCTGCAGCAGCAACAGGGACCTCCGCAGTTTCAGAGTGCACACCCTGTGCCCTCGCTCCCTAATCCTGCTCAGACAACCAAGGGGCCTATAGCACGGGCCCCATCCTTGTCCCCTACGCCTACCTTCCTGGACCCCATGATCTCCGACAGTGGGGAAAAGGAGGTAGCTGCCCTGCGTGCAATGGAGATGGGGGGGTGGACACCCTCACCTCATCCACAGCAGCAGAGGTGGGTCCTGAGGCACTGACAAGGGACAAACCTCTCATGCCACAGCTATCCATCCAGCCGGCAGACCTGTCCTATCGCTAGTTCCTGCACAAGCTCGCCTCTCAACTTACCCTCACACTGCCAGACGCAACAGACCAAAAGGATGATGCGTCCAGGGCCCTAAAGTACCTAGATGACCGAAAGGCTCTACCTATACTTCTCATCCACCAGCGACTCCTGGACAGTCTCTCCCAGGCTGGCTCACCCTGGCATCAGGTGCCACTTCCTCCCACAAATTAGAGACAAAATACCAGGTGCAACCTGCTCCAGGATTCTTCAAACCCAACTGCCGCATGGTCCATAGTAGTAGAGTCTACCCTGAAGCATGCCAGATTGTCTCGCAATCATGCCCCACCGAGAACACAAGCTCCTGGATGATGTGGGCAAGAAGGTGTTTTAAGGGGCCATGCTAAGTACAAGGATAGCAGCGCACCAATTTCAACATGGCATGTTCCAGACCTACTGCTAGAAACCTGAGGAACATGGTGACGACACTGTCCCTGGAGGCCCAAGCAGCCACCGCATCAGCCCTAACGGACCTCACAGAATTCACCAAACACCTGGTAAGGACAGCCTTTGACACCTTCAACACCGCTGCCTGGACATCAGGCACGACCATCTCCACACCTCACTCCAATCCTGGCTATGGGCTTTGGGCCTGAGGGAAGATAAGCACGACCACATCGTGGATGCCCCCTGCATGGGAGACTCACTGTTTGGGGACAAGGTGAATTGAAAGAGCACTGCACCACCCTGCAGACCCTCACAGAAGGCCTCGACCGCAGTGCAGCCAACAAGAAAGGGAGCTACTCCTGCAAGTTGTGATAAGGAAGCTTATCATAGTTCAGGAAGGAGCTATAATAGAGGTGAATTGGCTCTGAACAAGCATCCTGTCTTTTCTGGTAGAAATAATAAAACAGAATGTTTCCATAAAAGACTACCAGTCCCAGAATGCACCAGGTTTCAAACAGCCACTAGAAGAGCTAAAGTGGGGAAACGTGTGTTCAATCAGGAGAGCTATGAGGTAATCCCCAAGCACTCATCTCCAAGGGCAGGGCTTGATTCAGCACAGCTGTGCTGTGCTAGGGTGGAGCAGCCCTCTAAACAGGTTAAAAGTAAAGCTTATTCTACACAGCAGAATCATCAGCAGAATCTTCATGATCATCATCACCATCAGCAGGAGCAGAGGCCAGAGCTCAAGGACAGAGAGAGCAAGAAACACTTTGGAAGAAAGAAGAGAGAAGCATCTTGGAGGTCTAAAGGAGTCCATAGCAGTACGTGTGCTGGGAGGCATTCCAGAGGCAAGCATACTCCATTGGACTGGAGGAAACCAGAGGAGTGGGTTTGCAGAGCCAGGAATCCCCGGACGGGACCTGTGAGGGAGACGGCTGCATTTGGAAGGGGCCCTAAGACCAGTGCAAGAAGGTATGTGAAGAGAGACCCAGTGTCCAGGGATCTTGATTGGAAGGCTGGACATAAAAACTGGACTACATACTGGCCAGGATATTTAGAGAGGAACCCTAACAGCAATGGAAGCTCAGGTATGAACACTGATCTATGCCCTAGCTCAGTGATGGCTAACCTTTTTGAGCCCGAGTGCCCAAACTGCCGCACAAAACCAAAGAATTTCCTCAAAGTGCCAGCACGTCAATTTGCATAAATATTTGCATAATGCTAACATACACTAACTTTTAGTAAACATGTCTCTTAATGAGTGTATGGATAAAGACAGACTAAAAGATTTCTACATTACTATAATCCAGTGCCAACCGCCAGGCACATTAGGAACTACTACAAACACTGCCCATTTAGAACCAATAGCAAACCCGCCGTATCCTAACAGCACTACCAGGAGTCACAAAGCACCATACCATACCTATCAAAAGGCAACATTGCAAATATTAAACCAATACATTTCAGAGAACAACAATACATGACCTACTGGGGAAAGAGAACAAGTGGCAATGTCAAAAAGGAATTACATAAACAGAATACCTCAGCTCAGTTACACAGTTGCAATTGCTCCAGCCACTTTCTTCTGGTTTCTTCATGTTTTCTGCTAACTCTCCATCATCTGCTGTCCATTTGTCCTTTCTTCTCTCTTCTAGTTTTTTTTCCATTCTCTCTCTCTACATCCGCTTTAACATACTAATCTTTCTCCTTTTGCTCTTTCCTCATTCCTATTTCATCCACTCAAATTTTACCCCTCCATCCTCAATCCCCACTTACTCTCCCAATACCCGGCCAATTGTACATTTTTCTTCCCTCACACACAAAATATTTTTCCCCTCTCCATTTCATTCTCCCAGCCCCATCCCCTTCTAATCTCCCCCAACATCAGCTCCCTTTTAGTTCCAGCCCCACCCAGTATCCGCTCCCTTCTAGTCCCCTCATCAGTCCATTTCCAGTCCTAGCTCCCCCATCCATTTCCAGTCCTATCCGAGTCCCTTCATCAGCTCATTTCCAATACCAGCCTCCCATCAGCCCATTTCTAGTCCTTTCCTAGCCCCACCATCAGCCCATGTTAAATCCTAGCTCCCCTCCACTCAGCCCATTTCTAATCCAAGCCCCCCTTGAGCCTACCTCCAGTTCTAGCCCCTCCATGAGTCCATTTCAATCCAAGCCCCCACCACAGCCCATTTCCAATCTTAGCTCCCCCAACACCCAATTCTCAGTTCTATCCTAGCCCATCCATCAGCCCAGTTCCTGTCCTAGCTCCCTCCCCTAAGAGCCCATTCCAAGCCCCCCTTCCCATCAGTTATTTGCAGTTCAAGCCCCCTTCCACTCAGCCCATTTCCATTCCAAGTCCCCCTCCCCATTAGCTATTTGCAGTTCAAGCCCCCCACTTCCCCCCAGCCCATTTCCATTCCAAGCCCCGTCCCCATCAGCTATTTGCAGTTCAAGCCCCCCACTTCCCCTCAGCCCATTTCCATGCCAAGCCCCATCCCCAACAGCTATTTGCAGTTCAAGCCCCCTTCCACTCAGCCCATTTCCAGTCCTAGCAACCCCAACCCATTACCAGTCCTAGCCCCCCATAGCCCACTCCCAGTCCTAATCCCACCAGCCCATTTCCAGTCCTAATCCCCCATCACCCAATTTTCAGTTTAAGCCCCCCCATAGCCCATTACCAGTCCTAACCCCCATCAACCCACTTCCAGTCCTAATCCCACCAGCCCATTTCCAGTCCTAATCCCCCATCACCCAATTTTCAGTTTATTCCCCCCCATAGCCCATTACCAGTCCTAACCCCCCATCAACCCACTTCCAGTCCTAATCCCACCAGCCCATTTCCAGTCCTAATCCCCCATCACCCAATTTTTAGTTTAAGCCCCCCCAGCGCCCATCACCACTCCTAACCCCCCAGCCAGCCCAGCGCCCATCACCACTCCTAACCCCCCAGCCAGCCCAGTGCCCATCACCACTCCTAACCCCCCCAGCCAGGCCTGTGTCCATCACCACTCCTTCCCCCCGGCCCAGTGCCAATCACCACTCCTAACTCCCCCCAGCCCAGCACTACTCCTCAACCCCCCCCAGCCCAGCCCATCACTACTCCTAACCCCCCCAGCCCAGCCCATCACCACTCCTAACCCCCCCCAGCCCAGCCCAGCCCAGCACTACTCCTAACACTCACCCCAGCCCAGCCCATCACTACTACTAACCCCCCCAGCCCAGCCCAGCCCAGCCCAGCCCAGCCCATCACATCACCACTCCTAACCCCCCCCAGCCCAGCCCAGCCCATCACATCACCACTCCTAACCCCCCCCCAGCCCAGGGAAAATTAAAAAAAAAAGAAAACCTGTCTGTTGCCGCTGTCGGGGCCGCCGCGGCAGAATCGAGCGTGCCGCGGGGCCCCCCTGTATCCGGCAGAGCCTGCCCTCCCCATAGCAGCTCTATCTTTGGAGCTGCAGTCAGACGCGCCGGCTTGCAGAGCGCGAGGGAAGAGTTTCTCCCTCGCTGCTCTGTTAAACCCGCGGGGGCTGATGGGAAGTTCCCATCAGCCCCCGCGGGCTTAACAGAGTCGCGAAAGGGAAACTCTTCCCTTCGCGCTCTGCAAGCCGGCGCGTCTGACTGCTGCTCCAAAGAGAGAGCTGCTACGGGGAGGGCCGGCTCTGCCGGGTACAGGGGGCCCCGCGGCACGCTCGATTTTGCCGCGGCGGCCCCGACAGCGGCAGCAGACAAGTAAAATTGAAAAAAAAAAAAACCTAATTGCGGACCTTCCCGCGTGCCAGCTGCAAGGCCTTCGCGTGCCACAGCTGGCACGCGTGCCATAGGTTCGCCATCGCTGCCCTAGCTATTCACTTGGAAGACAGCAGGGAAACAAGTATTGTTCTGAGAATGCTCCATTAAGAAATTCCTTTGTGCCAATCCATGATATTGATTCTATGATAGTTGAAGAAGAAGGGAATATTGTAAATGAGCAGTGTGAATACATGGATTTCTCTGTCTAAACGTCTGTGGTAATATTCTTTTACAAAATACAACAACCATCACAAAGAAATATAAACTTGTTCTTTGATCTACTCAGAAAAGCTTTTGAGCAGGATTTTGAGCCACGTTTAGAAAGTAAACCAGTCAAGAGGTTTGCAGCTGGTTAATTGCTAGCAATTAAGCCTTGCCTAATTGCCTGTGAGCTCTGAAGAGACACTTCTGGGTGTGTGTGAAAATACCAGAAGTTAGCCTTGAAAAAGAACAGTTTTTCATTACTTTGTGGGTTTTGTTTGTTTTTGAAAGCACTGCTAAAAAGATATTAGCAGGAGCCTACAGAAAAGACCTTTCTGTTCCCATCAAGGTCTTTATGATTTGATTTGATTGCTTAAGAAGTTCAGTTGTTGTTTTTCCTGATTTTGTTTTTCTAAGTATAATACTGAAAGCAAGTATCCTTTTCTGTGCTACCAAGCAAATCTGTGTTGGGAGAAATAACCCCATAAATAAAATATCTTTTCTTTGCTTAAACACTCGAGCAAGCACAACTAATTTATTGTGAATGGCTGATTCTGGAATGAATGGACTACATTTCCCACAATCCTTTGCAAGACATTAATATTTGCCTTTGCCAAGACTGTGGACATTCTCACCCAGCGCCCCCGTTTACAAAGTCCAACTCCTCCTCCAAGTGCAGTGGCCCCTATTTCAAATGGCACACCCTGCATTATAAGCAGCAAGCATACCAGGCACTCAGCAAAGGAAGAACTGCCAGAGGGAGAGGAAGCAACAGAAGCAGACCTCCCCTTTTGACAATCTCCACTCGGACACAACCCCGGTTGGAAGGGTGTGTCCCGGTCTTCTCCAACACCTGGGTACATATCTCATCGGACAAGAGGGTCCTCCGGATTATTGCGGAGGGCTACACCATCCAATTCCTCTCACTGCCTTGCCAACGTACCCCACCCACCAGCAAGACACCCACACAGTTCCAACAGGCCATAGCGGCCGAGATCCTGTCTCTCCTGGCGTCCAAGGCAATAGAGTCAGTTCTGTAGGACCAACTCAACAGTGGCTTCTACTCCAGGTACTTTCTCATACTCAAGAAATCTGGAGGTGTACAACCAATCTTCAACCTCAGAAAACTCAACAAGTTCATCTTCAAAGAGAAGTTTCCGATGTACTCGCTGGGCTCCATACCTGTCCCTCATCCCAGCCGAGGGACTGGCTGGCCACCTGGACCTCTAAAATATACACACACACACACACACACACACACACATTCCTATCCATCCGGTGCACAGATATCATCTGCGCTTTTGGGTGCTCGACAACCACTACCGATACAGAGTCCTCCCCTTCGGCCTGTCCCCAGCCCTGATGGTGTTCACCAAATGTGCTGCTATGGCTGCTACACACCTCCATAAATAGGGCATCTGTGTCTTTCTGTACATGGGCAACTGGCTCCTATCAGCCTCCATGCTCAAGGAGGCTCAACTGGACTGTTTCCCTGCTGACCCCCTTGGGCTTCCTGATAAACCACCAGAAGTCACACCTACAGCCCTCCCAAAGACTGGAGTTCATTGGTGCAGACATCAACACTATGGCTGCCAGGGCCTTCATCCCAGCCCACCGGGTGGACACAGTCACGACTCTGGCTTGCAGGCTAGCCGTGGCCAAACAGACCATGACCTGGACAGTACTCCACCTCCTTGGCACATGGCAGCAACTACACAGGTGCTGCCACTCACCAGACTGCACATGCGTCACATACAATGGCATCTCTGCATGCACTGGAACCAATATGTCCAGCAACTAACAGTGAGCATTCAAATGGATGGAAGGACCCAAGCTTCCTTCCTCTGGTGGTCTCGCTGGGAAAACCTCAAGAATGGCAGACCCCTCCAGCAACTGCCATACCAAAACTGTCATCACCTCCGATGCCTCAACCACAGGTTGGGAGGCATACACGCACCAGCTCTGCACCCAAGGAGCCTGGACAGCAAAGGAACAGGCACTCCGCATCAACCTATTAGAGCTCTGAGTGATCAGGCGTGCACTGCAGGCCTTCCAGCAGCTCCTCACTGGCTCAGCTGTCCTCTCCAGACAGACAACCAGGTAGCCATGTTCTACATCAACAAGCAAGGGAGGACAGGCTCACGCCTCCTCTACTTTGAGGCACTCTGACTCTGGTCCTTCATCCGCTCCAGGAAGTGCCTCCTACAGGGACTCCTACCTGCTGGTGATGCAGAACGACCTGGCAGACAGACTGAGCTGATAGCTCGACTCACACAAGTGGACTCTGGACCCACGGGAAGTAGAGTCCCTTTTTTGATGCTGGGGGCCAACCTCAGGTGGCCCTATTCATCTCCGAGGACAACACGAAGTGCACCAACTTCTGCTTAAAATGCCCCTCAGACAGGAGCCTGGCTACGGATGCCTTCAACATGTCATGGGGGGAGTAGTCACTAGTATATGCCCCCCCCACACCGCTGATCTCAAAGACCCTTCAGCAGATAATGCATAACAAGGCCCATGCCATCCTCATCACTGGCCAAGGCAAATGTGGTTCCTCTACCTCCTCCACCTTATCACGGAGCCACAGGTGTGCCTTTCCCTCAAGCCAAATCTCATCACACAGGATCAGGGAACCATTCTACACCCTGCCTTGACAGCCTGGAGATTGAGCGGCACACCCTAGCATCGCTCTGTTGGTCCACAGAGGTGCAAAAAATAATCCTCGCGGCACAATGACCATCCACAAGGAAATCCTATGGCCTAAAATGGAGGTGCTACAGCATCTGGTGCCTCACAAAGGGCTTGAACCCGGCCTACTGCCTGGTCCCCCAGGTACAATACCTGCACATCCTCAGGACACAGTCCAACGTGCACCTCTCCGCCATTGCTGTCCTCCATGAGCACACCAGCAACAACTCCATTGCCACCCTTTTGCTGGTCGCCTGCTTCATGAAAGGCCTGAACAACCTACAACCACACGTGCAACCTCTGGCACCTCCCTGGCACCTAAAAACCAGCTGACAATAGGGCAATTCAAACCACTTCAGTCTGCACCTCTGAAATACGTTTTCTGGAAAAAACTCATCCTGATCACCATCACCTCATCCAGAAGAGTCAGTGAGCTACAGGCACTAGTAGCCAACCCACCATACATGCAGCTATACCATGACCAGGCTACCTTGCGCACCCACCCAGGGTTTGTGCTGAAGGTAGCCTCGGCATTCCACCTCAACCAGATGATCAAGCTCCTTACCTTCTGCCCGGAGTCTCATGCCTCACCAGAAGAGGGGAGGCTACACACCCTGGATTGCATCAGGGCACTGCGCACCTACCTCCTCCGGACACGGCCACTATGGCGGGGGCCTCAACTATTCATCTCCTTCAACCCCAATAAGCCAGGGCGCCTGGTCACTAAAAGTATGCTGTTGCTGTGGATAGTGGACTGCATCGCCTTCTACCATGACCAGGGTCAACACACACCAGCTACGAGCAATGGCCACCACCATTGTCAACCTGCGCTCCATGCCAGTAGTGGACATATGCAGGCCATCACATGGTCCATGGTACACACCTTCCAGAAGCACTACTGCTTGGACCTGCAGGTGCAAGCAGACAGCTTCTTTGGATGGACACTTCTGGACTCAGCCAAACCATGACTGCTGTGGCCACTCCATGCAGGCATGACTCTTGTTACTGACCAATGCCATGATCACAATGTTATCATGTGTTACCTTGTTGCACTATCACAAAATTGTTACCTATTCATTGCCTACGCCTTCCTGAAGTTATATTGAATGTCATGCGTTTTTGCACTGTTACCAAGTTGCCTCATTGCACTTTTGCACTAGCTCCAAGTTGTTAACAGTTTGGTGTCTGTCCCACCCTAACCTTATGTTGAAAGTTATGTTAATAAACAATGTTTTGCCAGCTCACGGCTGTGGTCATGAAGTACATGCAAGGTCCTTCCTCCTCCCTCGTCGACCATAGCAGGCCCCAGTGGTGCAGCTAGGGAGACACCAGGTGTGGCTGACGCATCCTGCTTGTCCTAGGAACAAGTGGGGTTACTTACCTGTAATTAGGGTTCTCCATCGATAGCAGAATAAGTCAGCCACACGTACCCACCTGCCTCCCCTGGATGAGGTTGGCCTCACGACCCAGGTACCTCCACTCCTAGTGGCAAGTCCACAGCTAGGGACGCTCTGGGCTAGTTAGGGGCGGACCAGGAGGTGGGACCACTTGACACATGCCCAGAAAGGTTTTCCTTTCTGGGCTCTGGCGAACATTTCCGTACTTGGCACCATCAGATGATGTCAGCAGGTGTGGCTGACTTATCCTGCTGTCCATAGAGATCTCCCATTAGAGGTAAGTAACCTTGCTGTATATGCCACATAATTACATAGGAAGACAGCAGGTAATAACAAGCTTCTTTTTGACGTTCCTTTGCAATTGTCTTAGTAACTATCAGGAGAACAAATATTTCCTCCCTTGATCCCTTACAATGGGACACATTTTTGTAGGATTGATATTTCTTTGACATTAGGTTGGATGTTGGGGTAATTTGGTTGATGGGTTCATAATGAAGTGGAAGTGGCAGGATTGTATTACATTTCCTTGGATGTTTTCCCCATTTGTTTGCTTTCTCAACTTGTTTCTCCCTCTCCTAATGAGGACTGACCATGGGCTTTGTGGCTTTCCATTTTTGTTTTCTTTTGAATTATTGATTTGATTAAAAATATGTTTCTTTTCTGGTTTTGCCCATGTTTTACTTTCATGTTATTAATAAGTTCGGTAACATTTCAAGAAAAAAAAAAGGAAGTGAAGTAGGAAAAATCTTGGAATAGTTCAATTGGATAAGTGTCCACCCATCTCCCCATACTTCTTCAGCAATCCTAAGTAGTTTAAGCTCTGGTGTAGCCAATCACCTTCGAAAAACACACACCTAAAGGATTGGGCCATGTGATGAGAGCAAGTCCTATTGGTTCACTATGCTGAATACTGAATGCTGGCAAAAGAACTTTGAGACAAAACTATCAAAAGGCACAGAATTACAAAGTCCTTGAATATCCCTTAAAGTGCAATAAGAATGATTATTAAGAAGTGGAAAGTATAAGGCAACACCAAGACACTGCCTGATCAGGCCATCCCTCCACACTGGATGACTGAACGAGGAGGAGACTGGTCAGGGCGGCAACCAAAAGGCCAGTGGCAGCTTTGAAAGACCTACAGTCTTCCATGGCCAAGACTAGTCAAAATGGGTATGCACCATCAGTATACCAAATACTCCACAAACATGGTCTGAATGGTTGGGGGGTAAGGAAGAAAACCATTGCTCAAAAAACCCCACCTTGAATTTAGTTTGAAGTATACAAAAGAATGCTAAGGAGATACTGTAACTATGTGGCAAAAACTTTTCTGGTCGGACGAAACTAAAATATGTTTATGCTTATTAATATCTTGATATAGAACATTGACATTGTTGAGCACCACCTTCTCTTTGATTCACTGTTCTTGCTTGGATTTCAGAGTTGTGTTGTGTCTTGGTTTTCTTTTTATCACACTTTTAGAGTATACTGTGGATCCTCCTTCACTGCTATCCCGCTGACAGTGTACTTCAGGGCTCTATCTTGGGATCTTTTCCCTCTCTATACTCATTCCCTAGGTGTCCTGATCTTTTCTTATGGTTTTCAGTACCATCTTTACAGTTATGACTCTCAGATATACCTCTCTGTACCTCGAATTTCACCAGAAATTCAGGCCCAAATCTCAGCCCGTTTGCCTGACATTGCTGCCTGTATGTCCCACTGCCATCTGAAACGGAACATGGCCAAGACAGAGTTTTTATCTTCCCCCCTAAACCCACCTCCTTTACTGTGGATAGTACTATCATCCTCCCTGTCTCCTCGGCTCCTAACCTTAGACCAGTGGCATTCCCAACCCCCTTCCCCCCCCCCCCCCCACACGCTACATGCCATGATGTACCTCCCCCCCTACCCTGGCCAGCCCTAGGGAGGCAGCATTGCAAACTTACCATCAAACTGGCTTGCCATGGTGCCTTATTCTCCGGGGGTTGGTCACTCTTCTCTTCCAGCTGAAGTCTCGTGATTCATAAGACTATGGCCAGGAGAGAAGAGTGTCTGATCCTTGAATCATGAGGCACCATGGCAAGTCAGCTTAATTGTAAGTTTACCACGCTACCTCCATGGACCCAGCAGGGGTGCACCCCACTCCCAGCTGGTACATGGGATGGGCTGCACCCACTGCCTTAGACTTTTTTTTTTTTTTAAACTTTCCTGCTTTTGTTTTTTTGAACCTAAACCTTTAATGCATTAGTTTGGCAACACATATAAAATTGTCATGCCAATAAAGTTATTTGAATCTGATTCCTCTCACTCTCTCTGCACCTATCCAAGAAAACAGCTAAAGCCTGTTGTTTCTGTCTCTATTTCATGAGCAAAATTAGTCCTTTTTCTTTTTGAATACACTACCAAGATCCTTATCCATACTCATTTCCTTCTGCTTAGACTGCTGCAACCTGCTCCTCACAGGTCTCCCATGGAATCCATTTACATATGCAGTTTAAACTTGCTGACCTACAAGTGCATTCATTCTGTAACTTCTCATTACCTCTCCTGTTATCTCATTTAGACTACCCCTTCTCAGAAAGAAACTCCACTGTTCGGGTAATAGTCCTGGTCCTCCATCGCCAACTCCAGACTCTGTCCCTTCCACCTTGCTGCACCATATGTCTGAAATAGACTTCCTAAATCAGTGTTATGCGCCATCTATGTTCCTATTCAAATCCAGGCTAAAAGTCCACCTTTTTGAAGCTGCTTTTAAATCATAGCCCCTCATTCTCCTGTTTAATATCCATGTTGTTTTTAATCACTCACCGTAATTAAAGAGACTCCCTAATGTCTAATTTGTCCTGATTGTCTGTCTTGCAGATTGCAAGCTCTGTCGAGCAGGGGCTCCCTCTTGTGTGTATGTGCACAGAGCTGTATACATCTAGTAGTGTAGTAGCAGCAGCATTATGTATGGTGCAAAACCAAAATGGCTCATCATCCAGAGAACATCATCACTAGTGGGAATAATATTGGGGGGCAGCATCATGGTACAGGGATGTTTCCATTGGGACAGACCGAGACATTTGTCAGGATAGAAGGGACAATGAATGGAGAAAAGTACAGAAGTGTGCTTGAGGAAAACTTGTTGCTGTGCAAGAAAGTGAAATGGATTGGAAGTTCATCTTTCAGCATCACAATAACGTGAAGCACACAGACAAAACGACAACAGAATGGATAAGGAACAGAAAGATAGATGTCCTTGAGTGGCTCAGTCAAAACCCTGATCCAGGAGCATAGCCAAGGGTAGGCCACGGTCCCACCTCGTTAGTCAGGCCCACCCAGTCAACAGCAGCACAGGCAAATGAGAGCTGGTGTAATTGCCAAGTATCCCCCCCCCCATATTAACCTTAGGCCCCACCAAAAAATTAGTCCTGGTTATGTCATTTCCCTGACCTCAATCAAATCTGTGGCATGACTTGAAGGCTGCTGTCCATCAGTGCTTCCCGAGGACCCTGATAGAGCTCGAACTGTTTTGTAAAGAAGCATGGTCTAATACTGATAGATCTAGATGAGCAAAGTTAGCGAAGTCCTACCCAACAAACTTGCAGCTGTAATTGTTGTGAAAAGTGCTTCCACAAAGTACTGATTCAGGGGTACAGAGACTTATCAATTTGTTGTATTTCAGTTTTGATTTCTGAGTATATGCTTTATACAACCATAAGAAAAGATCAGGACACCTAGGGAATGAGTATAGAGAGGGAAAAGGTCCTAAGATAGAGCCCTGAGGTATAAAGCATATTTTCTCCTGAAGGATGTGGAGTATGGTGCACCAATGAGTGGAGAAAGCTCTTCATTTAGACATATGAAAGTCTGACACAAGCAGCTGTGAAAACAGACTTCAGATCTTCTATAGCCACTGTATAAGCAATATGTACTTCCAGCTGTGCACTATATACTGCACAGACGCATTGCAAGTGATGGCCCCCACCTGATTATGACATGACCTGTCCATCTCTTCTTTCCCCTCCACCTGTAGCACAGCACCGCACCGCACCACTGGATCTTCTACTTATATCCTAGAGGAAAAATCAAACAGGTGTTAGAATTTGGACCTCAAATTTATAAAGTTCCTAATAGCAGATTTCTCTTAAAGCAGGAAAAGTTCTCTCCTCAGATTAGTATCAGCTTGTGCCAACCCACCATTTCCTTAGATGTAGATGAGTGTGCTATGGTAAAGGATTTTTAATTTAAGAATGAGGCTTGCCTTTTCTTCAGACTTACTTCAGGGTGTCTACCATGAAAGAACTTCTCTGCCTAGAACAAGTGTGTAAAGGAGACCTGCTATTCTCTCATTGTACCTACCCCTCTGTATAAAATACTTTAGATAGATAAAGTCCTTGATATGGTCTGAAATGGAAATAAGACTAATATTTTCTCAGTGATATACAGCATATATATAGAGTTAATAAGTTAACTACATCAATGGCTGTGATTGACAATGGATCTAAATCTGGACTACTGTAACTCCCTCTTCCAAGGACTTCCAGCTCAAACCACCACTTCAACTAGTCCAGAACACTGCTGCCTGTCTCATAATAGGATCAGCCAAACATGAACACATAACACCTAGTCTATTTCAGCTATACTGGCTACCAATTACCTCAAGAGCCAAATACAAAACAGCATTAACCATCTTCACCATCAGAAACGAAACGTTAGCCGGAACCCTACAGGAGCTCCTAAGCTCAAAACCAAACAGACCCAAAAGACAAAGCACTAGAGAAACAATACTAACTCCCAGTTTATACACTAAAGCCAACAAGACAATATCAAAGAGGGCTCTCTCACTTGCAGCACCCACCATCTGGAACTCCTTACCAGAGAAGATAAGAACCACCAAGGACATTAAGGACTTTAGGAAACAACTAAAAACTTTCCAGTTCTCTGAACATTTCAGAGAGGACATCCAGTATGCACCCTCATGACTCACACCTAAACAAAATTGTACCCAACTACATCAGTTGTAAATAAGTTTTGCTCCCGAGCACTTCCCGCATGTCACCCTTACCCACGTTTTCTAAATGAGTTCTCTGCAATTGTTCTGTTGAAGTTCTAATGTAAACCGCTTTGATTCCAAGAAAGGCAGTATAGAAAACTTGTTAAATAAATAAAATAAATACATAAATAGACGATGCCTTGGTATACTGCAGCTGAAAGATTAATGGAAAGGGGAAGAAATGGGTCTGAATCCTGCCGGAGAAACTGGGGTCAATCAGATAATTCTTTCTCCATGTGGTGGGATGTCCAGAGACCCAAAAATTCTCTAAAAACCAATCAGACATATAAGCAAGCAGGGCCGGCCCTTCACCTCGGTGAACCAGGCAATTGCCTACTGTGGCAGAATTCTAGAAGGCAGCAGCTGCAGCAGAAGGCAGCCAATCCCGTCCCCATGCCAGCAGGAAGTGTGTCAGGGTAAGCAGAACTGACAGTGGCTTCCAGCAAAGCTCTGCAGCAGCTTCATTTACCTTTTCAGAGCTGACATTCAAAGGGCACAGCTCCTGGAAGGTTTCGTCGGTAGAGGCAACAATGGCTGAAGGTTTGCCAGGTGAAGCGGGAGGGGGAGGGGAGAAATGACTCAAGGTTTGCCTAGGGCAGCCAAGGCCTTTGGCTCAGGCCTGTAAGCAAGCAACAAATAGTGGATTGCCAACTTTTCCAGAAGCATTTTAAGAACTGCTATATGCTAAGAAGTGAATGTTCAAAGTCCCTTATTCACATAAATTGCTTTCTCCATAGACAAGCAGGAGGATGCAGGCACACTTTGTTGGTGATATTTATGATGGAGCCAGTGTGCCAGGTTCTTCCTTAGCTAAGAGAAGTCTTTTGGACTTCTATGAGCATGCGCTAGCCTTCTTGCCTTCCCTGTCCTGCCAGAAACTAATCAGTTTCCTTTGAATGCAGCCAGAGAAGCCACGTCTCTCCCCTCTCCAACATCGAATCAGCCTCAAAAGAAACTAAAACCAAACCAGCCATCAGGGGACTACCCGTTGTCAGCGCGAATGTTAGAGACCAAAAAAAAAAAAAAAAAGAGGCCAAGCGGTTAACATTGCTCTGTAGGCATCAGTCTTTATTTTGGCAACCCAACTGACCATATGGCCTCAGTACCGCAGTGTCTCACATCCCTTCCTGCCCACTCTCCATCGGCCCCAGACAAGGCACAATCAGAAGCAACTCCCAGGTCAGCTGTGAAACTGGAGGCAGATTGCTTCCTGGTGCTGGCCGTGTACAGCTAAGCACAATCTGTAGACCCAAGATGGCTGCTTGACTCTTCAGCCTCCAACCCCTCTCAGAGGACTGTTGAACAATAGACCAGACCAAAACCAGGAGCGGCTGTGAACAAGCACTACAACCTCACAGCTACACAAAGAGAAGAAGTGCAGCTCTGCTTCACTCCAGGGTAAGCACAAAAGTAGCAGCCATAAAAGAAAGAACTCCCAGGGGAGGGCCCTTCTAGCAAAATGTATAAACCCCAGTATTCTTCCCTAGCTATGCCTGCACTGGAGCAACCCCCACTACCACCCAAGGGGGCTCCCAGTCCCAACTCTTCTCTCATCTCTCTTTTCAAGAGTTTTGTGCAGGATAGTGCTACCATCTTACAGAGTGCAAATCTTCAGGGGACCCTCCTCAATGGCCTGCCCTTCAGAGCACCCCCTTCCAGCTAGCAGACGCTATCCAAGAGTCTCCTCAGGCAAGATTCCACTCTTTTGTTGACTGGCATGTTCTTCTGTCCCTTGAGGACTTCGGTTCACACCCCAGTCTATCCAGTTATCACCACTGGGAAGAGGAGTCAATATTCATGGGTGGTGACCCCTCTCCACCTCATTAGGAAAGATCACTGACAGAGTAGAGTACTGAGAACTACTCCCAGATTCCTGCAGAAGATCTCCAGAACACTTGCACTCAGTAAATTGCAGATTCTAGTCAGCAAATGAGACTTTCAGCCCATCCTTGGGACTTACAATGCTCCCAAGATCATAGTACTGCTGGTTTATCAAATCTTACAAGATCTCCAGGTGTTCATCTGGAAAGTACCAGCATCAATGCAGGCTGCTTCCTGTTGTCCTGACACTAAATATGAAGGGCCTGATGATCTTCTGGGCAGGCTATGCGCTGCTATGGCACATAGCCCTGCCTGCCGACCCTTAACCCTGGATAACATAAGAACATAAGATATGCCATACTGGGTCAGACCAAGGTCCATCAAGCCCAGTATCCTGTTTCCAACAGTGGCCAATCTAGGTCATATGTACCTAGCAGTTTCCCCAAAAGACACAGGTTCCACAATGCTTGTATTGGGTCAAGCATTGATATCCTGGGTCCCTTCTTAATGGTTTATGGATCTTTCCTCCAGGAACTTGTCCAAACCTTTTTTAAACCCAGCTACACTAACAGCCTTTACTACATCCTCCGGTAACAAATTCCAGAGTTTGATTACACGTTGAGTCAATTACACATTGAAACATATGCGACCCCGGCATTGAATATCTGGAGATTGCCACACACGCTGGAAGCCGCATTAGGTAACCAGGCAGCAACGATATTGCATGCTGCACAGTTATTGTTTGTTGCCACCTCTGCTCTGCCCCAAAACCCCCTGATGCTAACTGGATAACATCGGCGTGTGAAGGGGAGTTAAAAGGGGATATTCAACAGCACTAACCATATAAGTGCTGTTAAATATCCCGATTTAAGGCATTTACATGGTTTACTGGACTGTAAACTGTGTAAATACCTTTTGAATGTCAGGCCCAAAGTTCTTTCTGCTCCAGGGTATGACCACCAGCAGCTGCCTCAAGTCAGTCATTTTAGGCAGGGTCAAGAGCTCCAAACTGCAATCCTATGCACCAGCTGGTAAGAACAGAAAACCCTGGATGCTCTCAGCCATCAGGATTCTGGTGCATCAGCTACAAATCCTGCACTACCACCACAATCTGCTACCGAAAGTGAATGATCCATTCTCCATGACCCCAGACGAGCAAAGTCAGTTGTGTAATAACCTCCAGGAGTCTGTGTATCATCTGATCAGAGCAACATATGACACTTATTCCAGATATAATGTGTGATTAAAATCCTCTGGACTTCATGAGGATCTGCATGACTGCCTAGCAGATGTGCCCTGCCTAGCAGATAGCCTCTTCGGGACCAAGGTGAAGAAGCAGTAGCCAAAGTCAAGGATCATTCCTCCACAGTCAAAGAGCTCTCTGCCCAGCCCTCAGAACCCTTGTCATAGAATTGGAAAATTCAGCTTTCCCAGTAAAAGTGAGCATATCATTACCAGTACTTCCAAAAATTTTACCTGTGTCGCAGATACCAACTGTATCCAAGACCACCACCACACCGGTCTCTGTCCCTGCTAATGACCAGTGATCCTGGCTCCATTAAAGGAAGCAGTATTCTCCTGTAGCTACTCCCACAGGCAAGCAAAACTCAGTTTTTGACTACCTGCCTGTGGGGAATAGGATCTGGCACTTTAGAAATGCCTGGCAGTCCATAACCATGGACCACCGGATTTTCAATATCATCAAAGTGGGATACAAAAACAACTTCTCAGAGTGCCCTCTGGACTACCCACTTATCACCCAGTACCTCCCAATCTTGGCACAAGAGATCGTCTGCACAACGAAACCACTAAATCAGTTCCTCTGGATCAGTTCAGTCAAGGATTCTACTCACACTTTATCTTTATCTTTATTTCCACACTTGATAGACCGCTTACGCCAAGACATTAAAGCGGTTTACAATGAAATAAAAAGGTCAACACTGCAAACTATAGAAAAGGAACACCATAAGATGACAGGAAAGAAAGAAAAAAGGACAGGACAGAAAATTGAAAGACTATACACTTAACCAACTTAACCACGAAAGGTCAACGCATCTTTGGTAGTAGACTGGCTAATCTACTGAAGAGGGCTTTAAACTAGATTCATTGGGGATGGGTGAAGAAAGCCCCCAGGTAAGTGAAAGCCCCCAGGTAGGTGATACATTAAATACCTTTATGGAAAGCAGTGTGTATTAATGCCCGTAGCATGGGAAATAAGATCCCTGAAGTTGAAGCTTTGGTGGGAGTGGCTGACTTGGATTTGGTGGCAGTTACAGAAACATGGTTCACAGAAAACCATGACTGGGATGTAACTATATCTGGCTATACTTTATTCAGAAAGGACAGGGTAGGAAGAAGGGGAGGAGGAGTGGCACTATATGTAAAAACTACTATTAAAGCTTTGGAATTACAGAGCTTAAAAGGGAGAGAGGAGGCATTGTGGGTTAAACTAGAAAGAGGGAAAGAGAAATCTATTTGCATTGGTGTGATATACAGACCTCCCTCACAAGAGGAAGAGGTGGACAGAGAGTTAATTGAAGACATACGCAGCATTGCTAGGAAAGGGGAAGTGCTACTGCTAGGAGATTTCAATATGCCAGATGTTGATTGGCACATTCCTGCTGCAGTATCATCTACAAGTAAGGAGATCCTGGATTCTCTACAGGGAGAACTATTCAGGCAATTGGTAACAGACCCCACACGTGAAGGGGCCATACTGGACTTGGTGCTTACCAATGGTGAAAGTGTTTCTGATGTTGTAGTGGGAGATCATTTTGCATCCAGTGATCACCAGATGGTGTGGTTCAGTATTAGGACTAGGGCTGTTAGAATCCATTCCAAGGTGAAGATCTTAGACTTTAGGAAGACTAACTTTGCGAAGATGGGCCAATACCTCAGGGAGTCGTTAGTGGGATGGGAACAGCTGGGGGATGTAGAAAAACAGTGGGCAAAACTGAAAGGGGGTATTTTAAAGGCAACCAACCTTTTTGTTAAAATGGTAAATAAAGGCAAAAGGAACAGGAGACCGCTATGGTTTTCGAAGGAAGTAGCTGAAAAAGTGAAGAAAAAGAGGGAGGCCTTCACGAAATACAAGAGATCACAGAGAGAGGAAGACAGGCATCTGTATTTGGAAAAACTTAGAGAAGCTAGCAAAGTAGTCAAGAAGGCAAAGATTCAAAAGGAGGAGGAAATAGCCAATGCAATAAAATGGGGGGATAAGACATTTTTCAGATATATTAGTGAGAAGAGGAAGGGCAAAAGTGGTATTGTCAGACTCAAGGGTGCAGGGGGGGAATATGTAGAAGCTGATAAGGATAAAGCGGAATTGCTTAACAAATATTTTTGTTCTGTGTTCACAGATGAAGAACCAGGAGCAGGACCTCAGAAAACACCCACAAATAAGAACAGAAGCGAGGGACATCTTGAACAATTTTCAGAAGACTGTGTTTGTGAGAAACTAGCTCAACTTAAAGTAGACAAAGCGATGGGACCGGATGGGATACACCCTAGAATACTGAGGGAACTTGGGGACGTTCTAGCAACTCCACTGACTGACCTTTTCAATGCCTCGTTGGAGTCGGGAGTGGTGCCAAAGGACTGGAGAGAGGCTCATGTGGTGCCTTTACACAAAAGCGGAAGTAAGGATGTGGTTGAAAACTACAGGCCGGTTAGTTTAACTTCGGTGGTGAGTAAATTATTGGAAATGCTGCTGAAAGAGAAAATAGTGAGGTTTCTGTAGTCCGACGGATTACAGGATCCGAGGCAGCATGGATTCACCAGAAGCAGGTCTTGTCAGACAAATCTGATTGATTTCTTTGACTGGGTGACCAGGGAGTTGGACCGAGGGAGAGCTCTAGATGTGGTGTATTTAGATTTCAGTAAAGCCTTTGACACTGTTCCTCACAGGCGACTTATAAACAAACTGAGCACCCTAGGGATGGACCCTAAAGTTACTGCTTGGGTTAGAAATTGGTTGGGTGGGAGGCGACAAAGAGTACAAGTAAATGGAGCTCACTCTGAGGAGAAGGATGTTACCAGTGGTGTGCCCCAGGGATCTGTCCTTGGTCCAATTCTTTTTAACATCTTTGTTAGTGATATAGTGGAAGGGCTGTCGGGTAAGGTTTGCCTCTTTGCGGATGATACCAAAATCTGCAATAGAGTAGACACCCAGGAAGGTGTAGATAACATGAGGAGGGATCTAGCTAAGCTTGAAGAATGGTCTAGAATTTGGCAGCTGGGATTTAATGTTAAAAAATGTAAGGTCATGCATTTTGGCTGCAGCAATCCAAGGGAGCAATACAGTATAGGAGGTGAAGTACTTTTGTCCACTAAAGAAGAGCGGGACCTAGGCGTGGTTGTGTCTGATGATCTTAAAGTAGCTAAACAGGTAGAAAAGGCGACGGCAAAAGCTAGAAGGATGCTTGGGTGCATACGGAGAGGAATGGCTAGCAGAAAAAAGGAGGTGATAATGCCTCTGTATAAGTCTTTGGTGCGACCTCATTTGGAGTATGGTGTGCAATTCTGGAGACCGCACCTTCAAAAGGATGTGAACAGGATGGAGTCGGTGCAGAGGGTTGCTACTAAAATGATTAATGGGCTTCATTATAAAGCATATGAGGACAGACTTAAGGATCTTAATATGTACACCTTAGAGGAAAGGCGGGATAGAGGTGATATGATTGAGATGTTTAAATACCTCCGTGGCATAAATGTTCAGGGAGAGAGCCTCTTTCAATTGAAAGCAAGTTCTGCTACGAGGGGACATGGGATGAGGGTGAAGGGAGATAGATTCAGGAGTGATATGCGGAAATATTTCTTTACGGAAAGAGTAGTGGATCCGTGGAATAGTCTCCCAGTGGAGGTGGTAGAGATGAGGACAGTAACTGAATTCAAAAAAGCATGGGAGGCCAGGGGGAGTGGCTTGTTTCAAGATGGCGGCAGTGGAGAATTTCGAACATGCCTAAACGCAAGGGTAAAGCTAAAGCTCCTCCCACGGAGCCTTTACCTCCAGTTGTTGGACCTATGGATCGCTTCGTTCGGATGTCCGAGGAGCAAGTATTTGGGATTCGAGCGGGCTTAGAGGGTTTATCGGTTTCTGGATCGGTTCCCTCTGCCCTGGGCATCACGCTCTCCCCTGATGGTCGTTCTCCTCCGGTCCCTCCCAGACCTCCAGCTGTTCAGTCGCTGAGCGATGACGTTCCGTCTCCTGATGGGGAAGCGGTGTCGTCGTCTGTGCGGGGCTCGCTGCTGATTACTGCTCGAGATCGAGTAGAGGGAGTGCAGGTTCCTGGCTTTCCAGAGTCGTCATCCTCACCTGGTACCGAGGGAACTGTTCCCGATTTAGAAGTCTTCAAAACTTTGAAAGATAAGCCAAATCTCGCCGTAGTTGTACCAGCACCCTCTTTAGCTTCCTTTACTTTGCCTCGTCCTGCTTCGGTTACTCTTGAGAGCATTTGGGACGCTATTTCCAATTTGTCTACAATGGTTGCTACTCAATTTACTTTGTTATCTGATAGGGTAACTGTTGCAGAAGAAGCTTTGTCCCAAGTATCATCCTCCTTGATGTCTGTTACCACTAAGCAGATTTCCATGGATCAACGGTTTGAAAGTGTTAAGGACATATCTGACTCTTTGATTAAAGATAATAGTGTGTTGCATGCTAAAATAGAGTCCTTGGAGAATGCTGCCCGTCTTTCTAATCTTTGTTTGTTAAATTTCCCAATTATACCTGGGATTGCGCCCGTTGGATACATTTAAAAAATATCTCCAAGAAGTGTTGTCAGTCCCTCCGGATTTGTTCCCTCCTGTGTCTAAGATTTATTATCTTCCCTTAGGGAAAAGAGAACGGAAGATTTCCGGGGGAGCTTTGGAAATAGATATGCTTAATGTTTCAGCTTTATTATCTACTCCAGGGAATGAGGACATAGCTGTTTCCACGCTGTTAGTCACACTAGCCCTTTCCTCTGATAGAGAATGGTTATTGAAATTATTCTACAAAAAGCGTTCTTCTCTGTTTTATGGTAAAAAAGTGTTAGTGTTCCCTGATGTGGCTCGGGAAACGCAGAAGCGGAGGCGAGCTTTTCTTCTGTTAAAACCAGGGGTGCTATCTTTAGGTGCTTTATTTATACTTCGTTTTCCTTGTAAATGTTTAGTCACTTATAAAGCACAGAAATTTGTGTTCTTTTCTCCAGCTGATCTTTCTACTTTTTTGAGTTCCCATTTGGTGGTAGCTTCTATTTCGGGACCACAGACTCCATCATAAGTTTTTAGTACTCCTTGGAGCACTGTCTTCATTTTGTTTTTCTTGATAGTAATTCCTGTGACTCTCCCTTTTTTTCCTTAAGTAGTTTTCTGATGAGGTATTTCATGTTAATTTTTGTGGTAACTTCCTCCTCCTACTGAGGGCTATTTTTGATCCTTGCATATTATGTAGTCTCTGAACAAATTGTGTTATGTATTATTCTTGCAAGTGTCATTATTCTGTACAAGTTTTCTTTGCTTGGTTTATTGTTAAAAATGCATAAATAAATAATATTAAAAAAAAAAGCATGGGACCAACACAGAGGATCTCTAAAGGTAAAACGTGGACTGTTGTAGTTATGGAAGGACAGACTAGATGGGCCTTGTGGTCTTTTTCTGTCATCATGTTTCTATGTTTCTATGTAACCAAAGACTACAATTGAACAAACAAAGACAAAACAGGGGGAAAACAGACAGAGGGAAGACAGGACAAGACATGGTTGGGATGGAACAACCTACGGCAGCTTCAGGGAGGTGGATCAGGAGGAAGATCAAAATATTGTTGGAACAGATGGGTTTTGAGTAAAGATTTGAACTGACTTCTTCCGGATCCCCAAAAAGACAGGGATCATACACCCCCAATATTGGACATTCCTTCCCTTCACATTCGGAAATCAGCAACATGCGTGCAGGGTACTTTCCTTCGGACTCTCATCTGCCCCAAGTCTTCAAAAAGGGCTTATGGTGGTCCCAGCCCACCTCCACAGTCAGGTTCACAGGGCCTATCCATCCCGAGACAATTGGCTCATTTCCGTAAATTTTGAGGAAACAACTCTCACGCTACAAGTCACTACCTGTGTGTGCCAAGCACTAGGCTCCATTGTCAGTGTGCAAAAATCAGAACTAGTGCTTCAACAGCGCCTCAATTTCATCAGGGCCTGCATAGATGCCCTGTTGACTAGAGCGCACCTCCCTGATGACAGGGTCCAGGTCAGACAACTCAGAAGCAGACTCACCCAATGGCATGTCACCTACACCCACAACATCCTGCAACTCCTGGGTCACATAGCAGCATCCATCCACATTGTGCTGCTGGCATAGTTATACATCCATCCACTGCAGTGGCATCTCAAGTTGCACTGGAATCCATACTCTTAGTCTCTCCAGACAAAAATCCCCCTGGCTGAAACTAACACGCACAGACTGCACCAAACCCTCTGTTGGTGGAGCATGTAAAACAATCTCGACAGGGGGAGAGGGGGGGAAGGGGGGTCTCCATTTTAAGCTGCACCAGATCACCTCACCCTCACAACTGATGCTTCCACTTACAGTCAGAGGGGCTCACCTTCTACACCTATCAACGCAGGGAGGATGGATGCCTTCAACATTTTCTGAGCTTGGGTCAAACACAAGATGCTGCTTGTTCAGACTGACAATTAAGTCACCATGTTTTATATCAACAAACATGAAGAGCTGGGCTCCCTTCCATTGTGGCGAGAGGCCATTCCCTATGGATCTTTGGCTGGTCCATTGACACCATACTTAGGGCAATGTACTTGCTAGAATCTCAGAACTAGCTAGCAGATTCTCTCAGCTGATGTCTAGTTCTCTAGAGAATTTTTCAGAAGTGGGATACACCAGAGGTGGATCTTTTTGCTTCTGCCAAAAAATGCGAAATGCCCTTTCTTCTGCTCCATTCATCCCAGGGAACACGGTGCCTTCACCATCTCCTGGAATCACTGTCTTCTCCAAGATTCCCTCTCTTTCCACTAATAACTCAGGTTCTCCGTAAAATACATGAGGACAAGGCAGTCATCCTAGGGGCCGCACAGTGGCCCAGACAAACATTGTTTCTGCATCTCCTCACCCTAATGCAGGCTATACCAATGACACTAGGTACTCTTCCTTTCTTACTGAACCAGAATTACAGGTACTTCACTCCAATCTCAGCAGTCTTGCCCCGACAGCCTGGAAATTGAACAGTGCATGAAGTGTGATACTTCCATATTGGATGAAGTCCATGCTATCATCCTGGCCTCCAGAAAACCAGCAACCCAATGCTCTTATCAACATAAGTTGTCCCATTTCATGCACTGGGCTAAGTCACATAATCAAGATCCAATTTCTTGCCCTCTTGGCCAAGTGCTGTCATACCTTCTGCACCTGTCTAATTCTAGTTTCCGAAGCACCTAAGTCTGATATCATCTCTTGGCTATAGATGCCTATTTTGCTCCTGTGGAGGGCAAACCAATCTCTCTTCGACGGCTCATGTTGAGATTCAGGAAGGGAAAATTATAAGACACCACCTAACAAAATTTAAACAACAAGACCTGTGTTTTGTAAAAGGGTGAGGGAATGAAGAAAAACCAAAGCAAGGAAGCAGGTTTCAGCTCTAAAATAGGTTTTCTCTCTCAGTCCGGGAGGTACAGCTGCTTCCTAACTACAGGCTCCCCTCCCTACAGTGCAATACTTTGCTGCCAACCTGCCCCTAATGCAATGTGGTGCAGTGCTCCACTGCAACTTGCACCCCCTATCCCAGCAGGTGGTGCAGTATCTGCTGCCTATACTTACTAACAGTATCTTGGGCGACAGTAGTGCTGCATTGCTGCCCATTTCTACCAGCAGATTATCCAGAATGTGTGCAAACCTCCCTGCTGCTTGTCCCTACCGGCAGGTTACCCAGGAGGTAATATGGTCTCTCACTACTGCCTGTTCCTATTGCCAGCTTACCTTAGAGGTGGTACGGTCTTTGCTGCCTGTCCCCTACCTTTGATGCTATCTCCAAAAGCTGCTGGGGCGGATTCACCTACTACCAGTTCTTGCAGCCCTGCTTTGACTTGAGTTGGACAGGAGGAGCCTGCCTGAGCAAAGCTGCTGCTTTCATCACGCTCTCCCTCCCTATCCTTGCAGAACTGGTTAGTGTGGTCATCCCAGCCCTGTTCTAAGGGTGAGAATGGAAACAATTAGGCAGAGCTGCTACATGAGAAGTTATTTAAACCGCACTGATGCAGAATAGCGCAGTATATAAGAGAAAGTAAATAAATAAATAAATATTTGTGCACGATTTGAGAATGGTGTTTTAATAGTTTCAGATTCTTTCACCCATGAAAGGGAAAGTTCAGACCAAATAGGTATTTCCAGTAATGTAACTCAAGGCTACGCAAAGATCTCCTCTTACGCTGCGATCCTGATGTTAACGTAACCGAAGACCTTTCCCTCACCTATATGTAACACATTCTAAGTTGTATGTGAGGCAGTGGCAGGTGGGGACTTGTCCAAGGTCACAGAGCATCAGTGGAAAAATCAGGATTTGTATCCTACTTTCCCTGGTTTGCAGTCCACTTCCTTAAGCACCAAGCTGTTCCTCCACTACCTCCTGCTCTGAATCCCGAGTTGTAAGCCTGCTGGGGCAGGGATCCACCAGTTGTATGTGAATATGAAATTTGCCTCAAGCTCATATTTGGAAAAAAGGTGAGTAATTAAATCTAAAAAGTGAAGACCAAATGCCTGGGCAGTACCAGAAGGGTATTATTCTCCAAATCAGATAGAGTCAAATCCCCATAAAAACAAAAAGTTAGCCTAAATATTTTCAACACAAGTCTAGCAAAATATTTTGCTTATACAATTAGTTGTTAGCAGCCCATCAAGGGAAGGCAACAGAGTTCAGTTCACCTTGGCCCTCATGCTAAAAAATTGATTTTTGCACCCTTTTCTCCACCTTTAAAAATAGAGATCTGTAAGCCCAAAAAGGACAGATCTCAAAGTACCAGTATTGCAATAAATCCTGAAGCACAGGTCACCCTCCCCTCCTTATTACAACACATCAGCTTTCTGTCCAGCAACAGCTCCTTTCAGGTGGTTTAGGGTGGTGACTTGATTATGCTCCAGCTGCTGGCAATAACACATCTTTTTCTGGCAGCCAACAGAAAGAAAGAAAACCAAACTTAATCACACTACAGGCTAAGGCTTGTAACCTAACACAAACACACATTATGATGGCCTCACTTACTTCTGGAGAACAGACCTAGTTGTAGCAGCTCAAATATCATGGTCATTTAGGATCCACATTCCAATAGTAAGGAAATTTAGTACAGCATCAGAGTAGCTGCATTTGTATATACACCACCATGTAATCACCAGCCCTGCAGTTATAATTCAGGCTGGAGGCTAGGGCCAAGTCAAGAATTTGCTGCCAGCACCCATCACAGCATGTGTCTAGGAGCAGCTGCAAAGGACACCAAACAGTGGCTACAATGGATTAGAAATGGGACCTGAAAGATCATCAACACCTCCACAGCTAGGAGAGTGCATAAAAAGGTGACATTTTACTTAGCAGTTAATGTCCTTTCCTTGAGTCCTGTTAGATCAGTCCAGACAAGTGGGATGTGTTCCCCTACCAGCAGATTGGTGGCGACAAAGAACCAAGGAAAAGCCCAGGTTTCAATGACATCACCCTCATACCTCTATTCACCTCAGCCACCAGAGGTCCCTCAGTATTCATCCCAAAGCATAGATGTAATACATAGCAAGCCTCACACAACCTCAATTGTGAGCAACAATGAGCAATCAACAGGAGAGAACTATGTACGGGAAAACAAACAGAAAGTTGGCAGCAGAAGATACATCTGCAGAGCCCAAGTACAAAAATCATAGCAGCTCCAAAGGGTACTACCACAAAAGAACAGAACAATACAGTTTCAGGGGCCAGCCATGGACTTGTCTAGCAGAACTCAAGGAAAGGACAATAACTAGTGAATAAAATATCACCTTCCATATCATCCTGCTGGACCAGTCCAAACAAGTAGAACATACCAAAGCTACACACCACTGGGCAGGAAGAAGACAGAATAGTTCACAAAACCCTTTAACTGAAGGCTGTGACCACCCATGTGTGGACATCCAAGTAATAATACTTGACAAGAGTGGAAAGTGATGCCCATGTTACTGCCCGACAAGGTTTGCAAGGGCTACCAAGCTCCCCCCCACCCAGAATGCTTGTGCTTAGGTAGAATGGGCATGCAAACCCCCCAGAATCAGCCAGTTCCACAACAGATACACCAAGACAATGGTCTCCTTAATCCAGTGCCCCAAAGTTGACTTGGCCACTGCTTCACCCTTGCATGGGCCAGCAAACAGTACAAAACTATGGTCAGACTTACGAAGAGATTCATGCTCTGCAGCCATCCACCAGCTGAAGATCCTTATCTTTTCTCCAACACTGCTCCTTTGGGAAAGAAGCACCTGGTTCACATGAAACGGAGAAAGCACTTAAGGCAAGGAGGAAGGCACAGCCGAATGGAAACAACTTCTTCCGAAAAGGACAGATTAGGATCTCAGCAAGATAGGAGCCTACAAGTTGGAAATCTGTTGTGTGGAATAAATCATGACCAAGAAGAGACAGTCTTGAGCATCAAATCCTTTAAGGTAGCATGCTTCAAGGCTCAAAGGGTGCCACAGTCAGGGCCCTGAGCACCACAGATATCAGAAATGGAATCACAGCCCAAAGGAGACGAGATGCTGAACACCTGGAAAATCATGACATGTCTAGGTGCAAGATCAAAGACTTGCCTGCCACCGGAACTTTCAGGGAGCTAAGTGAAAAGCCTTTCTCTAGACCAGGGGTTTTCAACCCTGTCCTCGAGGAACCCTAGGCCAGTCAGGTTTTCAGGATTCCCACAATGAATATGCATGAGATAGATTTGTATACAATGAAGGCAGAACATGTAAATCGTTCTCATACATATTCATTGTGGGAATCCCAAAAACCTGACTGACCTAGGGTTCCTCGAGGACAGGGTTGAAAACCCCTGCTCTAGACCATCCTGCAGAAAAGGCCAACAGGGAGGTCACCTTGACCACCTCAGAAGCCAACTGCCGTGCACCACACCAGCGCTCAGAGACACCATATGTATGCTAGCTTGGTAAACCTCCTCCAGACACCAAGCAGAGTAGAGATCACTGCTGGAGAGTAGCCCTTATGTGCTAGCCACTGTTCCCTCTAAGCTGTGCGCGTGTGCGTGCGCACACACCTCGTGGCGCGAGCGCACATACTTTAAAACAGAGCACACAAAAATTACAGCTCTGATTCTGATAGAAAACACAGACGTCTTAAAATTTAAAAGTTATGATTGCAATTACTAGAAATTTCCTGCTTCATTTAGTAATCGTCTATTTTCATTTAATTTGATTAAAATCAATGTGGTGTACATACTGTATTCTGACGTGTAGTCAAATTTTAAAGTATATAACTCCGAGTGTCATTATGTGGCGCACAAAAATTTAACCTTCCTTCAAAAGCTGCACACAGCTGATATCTTATGCGCACACAGCCTACAGAAAATTAGAGGGAACATTGGTGCTAACAGTCTCTTTTCAAGAGCCATGCCAGAAGCGAGAAGGGAGTTGGGTCCTCCAGGATGATCAGTCCCTGCCCCAATAGCCAAAGAGGTGGTGCCTACAAGAGCCGCATCAGATCTCTGAATCACATTCTCCATGACCAATCCAGCACTACCAGAACAATCCTGCCTGGGTGGTGCTCTATATGCTGAATTACATGCCCCACTGGGGGCCATGGAGGAAACATGTACATTACATATGGATAGATGAAGGTACCTTGCAGCCACAGATGGGCCGCAGCCATGGCCAGGCACTTCATGAAGACCTGTGGGACAGACACGAGGCCGAAGGGAAGTACCCTGTACTGGTAATGGTTTCCCTGAACCATGAAGCAGAGGTACTTTCTGTGTTTGGTGTGGATGAAGATGTGAGTGTAGGCATCCTTTAAGTCCAAGGAGCATAGCCAATCGCCCCGCTGGAGGAAGGGCAGTAAATTCCAAGGGAGAGCATCTTGAACTTCTCCCACACCAGGAACTTGAGGTTCTGCAGGTCGAGGATGGGCTGAAGGCCCTCTGTCCACTTTGGGACAAGGAAGTATTGGGAGTAAAAGCCCCATTCTCGGAGGTGCGGTGGGACTGGTTTTACCACACTGTCCTCGAGGAGGCCTGCAAACTCCTGACTCAGGAGGGCCTGGTGCTGGGAAAGCTGACTTGGTTCCTCAGGAAAGTACAGAGGAGGGGCCTGGTCCAGATGGAGACATTAGCCCTCCTAAATGACCTGGAGAACCGAGGCATTGGTGGAGATGGACTCCCACCTGTGAGAGAAATGGACCAGACATCCATGCCAGAGAGGGAGAGGCTATGCCGATGGCATCAAAACCCAGAGGTTTGTTGAGCTGGAACTGGGGGTTGGGTCTTGGGGCTCTTTGGGTTACAAGGGCCGTGGACTTGCCCTGGCCATCCTGAACAGGGGTCGATGCCGGCAGATGGGCCAGGTAGCCCCTGTATGGGACCCCCTTTTGCTAGAAGAAAGGCTTCTTGCTCTGCTGTTTCTTCCTGGGGCGGGAGGAAGTTTTCCAGGAGAGGCGAGTATGAGACAAGTACTCAGTCTTGATCTCCGTGGCCTTGTCCTCCATGGGCTTGCCAAATAACTGCTCCCCAAGGCAAGGGACGTCCAGCAGATTTTTCCTGGACCCACTGTTCCAGGTCAGAGGACTAGAGCCAAGCCTGCTGGTGGGCTCTGATACCAGCCACCGCCACCTGGGCAGAAGACTCAAAGCCATCATACACTGCTCTTGAGAGGTACTTCAAGCATTCCCTGACAGACTTTGAGAGGGCCTGAAAACTCAGTGGCGAGCGCTAGGGCCTGCAACATGTCCTGGATAAACTCCAGGAAGGAGGTGTCCTCAGGAGGTGACCACTGCCTCTGGGAGGGGGGGGGGAGGGGAGGGGAGGGTCAGCAGGGAGGTCTCAGTGGAACAGAGTCTCTGGGGCGGTCTCTCTGTCGGGTGGCTCGAGGCAGGTTAGTGACCCACGCCAGATCTCCAAGGCCAAAACTTGCCCAGAGCCGGAGGCACTCACCTGCAAAGATCCTGCACACGAAGAATGGGATGGAGATCAAGACCCGCGCCGAGGATCCTCACAAGGCTTCTGGCTCTTGGGAATCACAATGGTGGCCCAGAAGTCCTTGAGGTCAAGATCCCTGCAGTCTCGAGGCACATGCTGGCGGGGCCAGGCATCAGCGCCTGCTGGGCAGTGAGGAATACAGAAATGCTGTGTTCCAAGGCCAGCATTCAGGCCTCACACTCGGGAGTAGGGCACTGCAACACAGACGCTAGGGTGACCGAATCAGGTGTCAAGGAGGAGGAGGTCCTTGCTGGGACTACCCTCAGGAGACTGGGTGCCTTTCCCAGAGGCCTCTGTATTGATTCGAGGTACCTTACTGGGCCGCTCCCTCTCCAACTCAAGACTGCCAAGGGGGGCTGAGAGAGCAGGCACATGACCTCTCATGCTTGTCTGGTGCCCCCCAACAGAGTCCTTGAGGCCTTCTTCCGCTCTCATTCAGGCGACCCCTGGTCAGAGTGCCGCTGGGCCCTTGGAGGAGCCTTGGGAGAGTCCAGAGCTTGCAGTGGCAAAGGGGAATACCAGGGCTGCCTTACGGAAGAGATCATCCAGCTTCTTTCAATCCTGGACGGCCTTGAAGGACATCTTCTTACAGAGGAAGCATAGCTCCGGGTCATGGTTATCTCCTAGACACCAGAGACAACAATCATGAGCGACATGTTTTTGGAGCATCTATCACATTTCTTAAAACGAGAGACCATTGGGGCAAAGAGGACCCCTGCAAGGTTGAAGATCCTCGATGTGGCCAGTGGTTAAAAAGGACACGAAGAATGGTAACAACAACAGGCAAAGGAAAAACCCCAAGACCAGGGCCAAAGGAGAGACGCTCGGGAGGCGGGAAGAGGACCAGCAAAGGCCGGTAGGGTAAAAACCAGTTGGAAACAGAAAACTTTCTGGGGACGAGACACACATCCAAAGGGCTCCACAGAAAAAGGGAGACTGAGTAAGATGGCACCTATGGGCGGGAAGGAGACCATGCATGCATGGTGGCATTCCCAAAGGCTCGAGCCCTACCAAGCAGATGGCAAGGGAAGGATAAACATCCAGCAACTCATCAGGGGAGGTGGGAGGGTAGTGAGGACCGATTCCTGCTGTCCCTGGAGAACACTTGTTACAGGTGAGTAACTACGCTTTCTCCAGGAACAAGCAGGACGTCAGTCCTCACTTATGGGACTCTCCAGCTACAGGCTTTCGAACCCGTAAACAAAAAACACCTTCGCGAGCAGAAGTCGATGCTCAAGTCTTCAGGTCCTTGGGGCAAAACCCTCGATAGCCATCAAGAAGGATCGGAAGGCAGAAGTTGCTTATATCCCCGTACAGATTACAGCCTAGCTTAAGGCGCAGTCACGGCAGGACTCCCCCTCCAGGCAGTAGTGCGAGGCGAAAGTGTTCACCGAAGCCCAGGTTGCAGCCCGGCAGATGTCGGTCAAAGGCACTGAGCGTAGGGAAGCCACCGATGCCACCTTGCGACTGGGATTGTAGGACACGAAGAGCCAGCCAGACTTGTGATGAGGCTGGGTGCGCTGCAGATAGAAGGCAAGAGTTCTCTTGCAGTCGAGTGAATGCAAAACCACCAACGCCCGATCGGCCTGGGGTCTCAGAAAGGTCGGCAAGACTATCTCCTGATTGAGATGAAAATCCAAGACAACCTTTGGCAGGAACTTGGGGTGGGTACGAAGGACCATGCTGTTCCTGTAGAACCTGGTGTAAGGGGCCTCAGCCATGAGAGCCTGGAGCTCACGGACTCAAAATGGCAGAAGAAATTTAATGTGGAGAAGTGCAAGGTTATGCACCTAGGGAAGAACAACCCAAACTATGATTACACGATGCAAGGTTCCACATTAGGAACCACCACCCAGGAAAAAGATTTAGGCGTCATTGTGGATACCATGTTAAAACCCTCGGCCCAGTGTGCAGCAGCGGCCAAGAGAGCAAATAGAATGCTAGGTATGATAAGGAAAGGAATGGAAAATAAAACAAAAGATATTATAATGCCTCTATATCGTTCCATGGTGAGACCGCACCTTGAATATTGTGTGCAATTCTGGTCGCCGTATCTTAAAAAGGATATAGCGATTTTAGAAAAGGTTCAGAGAAGAGCCACCAAAATGGTAAAGGGGATGGAAGGATACTCCTATGAAGAAAGGCTAAAAAGGTTAGGGCTCTTTAACCTGGAAAAGAGACGGCTGAGGGGAGATATGATAGAAGTCTATAAATTAATGAATGGAGTGGAACGGGTAAACGTAGATCGATTGTTTACCTTATCAGAATATAGAAAGACTAGGGGGACATGCAATGAAGCTACAGGGTAAACTATTTAAGACTAATAAAAGAAAATATTTTTTCACTCAACGTGTAATCAAACTCTGGAATTTGTTACCGGAGGATGTAGTAAAGGCTGTTAGTGTAGCTGGGTTTAAAAAAGGTTTGGACAAGTTCCTGGAGGAAAGGTCCATAAACTATTATTAAGAAGGGACCCAGGATATCAATGCTTGAACCAATACAAGCATTGTGGAACCTGTGTCCCTTGGGGAAACTGCTAGATACATATGACCTAGATTGGCCACTGTTGGAAACAGAATACTGGGCTTGATGGACCTTGGTCTGACCCAGTATGGCATATCTTATGTTCTTAAAGTCAAAGCCACCAGAAAGACCACCCTCCAGGACAGGTGCCAAAGCAAACACGTCGCTATCGGCTCAAAAGGTGAACGCGCAAGCTGTATGAGCACTACATTCAGGTCCCACTCTGCCAGAGGAGGCCAGATGGGCAGCTTGGATAGCAAGAGGCCCCGCATAAAGTGGGAGACCTACACTGGCAATAGGGCGGGTGGGGTAGTTGAGAATGGGGGTTGGGTGGCTTGGGAGGGCGGGTACGGGAGCGGGGTAAAAGGTGAAGGAGCGTGTCTGTGGGCCAGGAGTGACAAAGGGGAGATGGAGAGGTTCGCTCTTCTTACACACAAGCAGTGAGGCATTTTCGTTGAAGATTGTACATTACAGTTGCTTTCTGTCTTCATTGGATGTCCTCCTTCCCTGAAGTTTTTGTTCTTCTTTATCCTCCAACACTTACTTGGATTATTGCAGATGCTGCTTTATCCAATGGATGACTATTGACGTAACAGGAGGGAACTACTGTCATGCTAGATGAGGGGAAGAAGTGTGAAAAGTGAATACCTTGTTGTATGCTATCAACGTTGTCTTGTTGAAGCATTGTAATATTGAAGTTGATTCTGCTGAAGTTGTATATGGTATTGTCACAGTCAATAATAATAATAATAAAAATTAATTTTATAAAGTGGGAGACCAAGGGCTGCTCCGAGAGGGGCTTTCCCTCCACAGGTAGGTGATTCACTGAGACATCGGTCAGGTGTACCCTGACCGAGTTCAACTTCAGCCCTTCCTTTGAGAGGTGGAGAAGGTATTGAAGGACCCACCGAGTGGGACACGAGAAAGGGTCGATTTGGAGCTCAGAGCACCAGACCGAGAAGCACCGACACTTGAAGGCATAAGCATGTCTTGAGTCTTTACTCGACATGAGAAGGACCTCCTTCAGGTCTAGCAGAGCTAGGGAGACCCCCTTCAGCTGCCAGGCTGTGAGGGAGAACGAGGCCAGGTTTAGATGCAGCACCCATCCCTCCTCCTGCGTTAGCAGGCCTGGGGCACAGCCCAGGGGAAATCGGAGGCTCGGACGCGAGCTGAAACAGAAGTGGGAACCACGGTTGCCAAGGCCACAAGGAAGCGACGAGTATCATTGACACTCATTCCCTCTGAACTTTATGTGGGGTCTTCACGATCAGGGGAGTGGAGGGACCGCATAGAACAGGCCAGGGGTCCAGCTCAAAAGGAACGCATCTGGGCCCTCCCTGTTTGGATGTGGGACTGGGCCGCAAAAGAAGGGAAGCTGTGTATTTGACAGACTGGCAAATAGATACATGGTTGGAGTTCCCACCAATGAAACAGCCAGCCGGCCACCCCTGGATCCAACTGCCATTCATGAGGCCGGAGGATTCTGCTGAGTTTGTCCACAAGAATGTTCTCCTGACCTGGGAGGTAGACCGCTCTGATGGTCATCCCCTGACGAAAAGCAAAGGAGTAGAGGAAGACCGCTTCCCGGCAGAGGAAGCACAAGCTTTTGCCCCCTTCCTTGTTGATGTAGAACATTGAAACTCAGTTGTTGATCTCCACAAGCATTGACTTTCCCTTGAGGTGATCTTCAAAGGCCCTCAGGGCCCACCGAACCGCCCAGAGCTCGAGCAAGTTTATTTGCTGTTGAGACTCCTTGGGCAACCATTAACCCTGCGTGCACAATGTGCCGCAGTGGGCGCCCCAGGCCATCAAGGAGGCATCTGTTGTCAGCACCAGCTGGTGCAGTGGGGCCTGGAAGGGTACTCCCCAGAGGAGGTTGTGGGGGTTCTGTCACCAGTCTGAAGACTGTGGGAGACCCGAATGGGATCCCTGAGGTGGCCTACGGCCAGGCTCCACTAATCGCTGAGGCACCATCGGGCTATCCGCATGTGCAGGCGGGCATGGGGAACCACATGGATGGTGGTGGCCATGTGACCCAGGAGGTGCAGCATAGTCCAGGCTGTAACCAGAGAGGTGCCCTGGGCTGCCAGGGCTTGGAGGCAGTTGGCGCGGTTTGCTGGCAGGAAGGCAGTCTCCCGCTGAGTGTTGAGGTATGCACCAATGAATTCCAAGGCCTGCACTGGCTCAAGGTCGGACTTGGGGTAGTTGACTAGAAAGCCCAGGCGCTCGAGCAGGAGAATCGTCCGTGACATCACCAGATGGGTTTCCTCGACTGAGGATCCCATGAAGAGCCTGTCGTTGAGATAAGGGAAGACCAGCACGTCCTGTCGTCTGAGGAAGGCGGTGACCGCGGAGAGGCACTTTGTGAAGACCCGCAGGGCGGACGCGAGACTGAAGGGGAGCACCCTGTATTGGAAGTGCTCTCCTTGTACCCTGAAGCACAGGTACTGCCTGTGCTGGGGGTGGATCAAAATGTGTGCGTAAGCATCTTTTAGATCCAAGGAGCATAGCCAGTCGCCCTGCTGGAGGAAGGGCAGCAGAACGCCAAGAGATAACATCTTGAACTTCTCCCGCATTAAGAACTTGTTCAGCTTCGGAGGTCGAGGATGGGCCGTGGACATCCCTTCCCCCACCCCCCCCCCACCCCGTCTTTTTCAGGACGAGGAAGTACCAGAATAGAAGCTCCGACCTCAGAGGTGCGCCGTTGGGCAAGGAGGTTGATTAGCTCCTGCTGAATGAAGACCTGATGCGCAGGGAGTCAAGGAGGCTCTGCCAGGGAAAAGAGAGGGGGAAGCCTGTCCAGGCGGAGACTGTAGGTGTCCCGGATCACCTGGAGGACCCAGGTGTCTGAAGTGATGGAAGCCCACCGAGGGGTGAAAGAGGACAGGTGTCCCCCCACTGGCTGCTGTGTTGCTGGGGGGTGAAAGACAATGCAGCTGGCATCAAAACCCTTGCGTGGGCTAGGGTGGCACCGGGGTTTGGGCCTTGAGCTCTTTCGGCTTGCGGTGACCTTGGAACATGCATTTCCCTTGCGCTGTGGTGGTTGGCATGGGAGTGGGCGGGTAAGGTGGGTAACCCCGATAGGGTAGACTCTTCCATGGAAAGAACGACTTTTTGGTTTTCTGTTTCTTTCGAGGAAGGGTTGAGGTCTTGTGCAAGAGACTGGTTCGGGTGACAAACTCTGTCTATCTTAGCAGCTTTGTCCTCCATCAGTTTGCCAAAGAGTTACTCGCCGAGGCAGGGCACATCCAGGAGCTCTTCCTGTACACCCACTGTTCCAAATCCGAGGAATGGAGCCATGCCTGGCAAGAGACCCCGATGCTAGCGTCTGCCACTCGAGCCAAGGACTCCAAGCCATTGTAGATGGCACGAGAGAGATACTTTGAGCACTCTACGACAGACTTTAACAGGGTCCGGAACCTATCGAGGGGTTCGCCCTTGAGGCCTATGGAGAAATCTCCGAATTCCTTGGCCAGATCTCCTAAGAACATGCCCATACAGAGCTGGAATGCCTGAATACAGCAGGAGAACATGGACCCCTGGTAGGCTTTGCGGCCCAGGGCATAGAGGGCTCTTGACTTCCTGCCTGGAGGAAGCAAAGAATGTGACTTCGGGCTCTTTTGTTTCCTCATGGCTGATTCCACCACCATGGATGTGTGGGGAAGCTGGGTTTTCCTAAACCCGGGGCCACACTGGACCTTGTACATGGCGTCAAGGCGCTTACTCACGATGGGAACAGAGGCAGGTGCCTCCCACATGCAGAGCAGCAGCCTAGCCAGGATGGGAGGGACTGGGACAGTAAGATTCCTAAGGCGGGGGACTCATACTGAAGAATGTTGAGCTCTTCAGCTTGAGGGTCCTCCTCAGCCTGGGTAGCCAGGTTGAGAGCTTGTGCCATATCTCGCACAAACACGAGGAAGGAAGTGTCCTCTGGTGGCGAGCACCGCTGAAATGCGGGTGGGGATGGGTCCAATGGGAAGTCCCGATGGGCACAGGTTTCTGGGGAGGTATCCCCATCAAAGTCCCAGCCCGAGAAGTCTGAGGAGGAATCCAATCTGGGTTGGTCGCTCCATCCTGCAGCCGAGGCTCGCTTGGAGCTGGAGGCCCTGAAGGATCTCGCTCCCCAAGGAATGGGAAAGGTGAGTGAGACTGATGCTGAGGACCCTCACAAGGTCCTCAGCTCTTGGGGGGTTCCTGGACAGATTTTGTTGTCCCACGTGAGGGAACCTTGGTCTCTAGGCACAAGCCAGCAAAGCTGGATGTAAGCACTTGCTGGGAAGTGATGAACGCAGAAACGCTGTGTTCTAGTACAAGCATGCAGGACTCCCACGCGGGCATGGGGCCCTGTGACACCAACATCGGGGTCACTGGGTCAGGCATCGAGAAGGAGAAGGGGTCCTTGCTGGGACGACCCTCATGGGACCAGGCACCATCGCCAGAGGCCTCTGTATCTGTATGAGGTACCTTGCGGGGCTGCTCCTTGTCCGACTCTCAGGGACGCCAAGGGGGGCTAAACAACTGAGTACAGGAGCGCTCGTGCTTGTCGGGAGCCCCCAACAGCAACTTCAACATCTTCTTACACCACTCTGACCAGGGGACCCCTGGTCAGAGTGCTGCCGAGAGCGCGGGTCCAAGGTAGGGGACCCCACCGGAGGAGAGATGACCGAAGGCGCCACCAGGGATTCCGAGGCAGCCTTCCTGAAAATGTCTTCAGACTTCTGCTTACAGCTGAACAGGTCTTTGGATCATGGTTGGCCCCGAGACACCACAGACAGCAGTCATGGGTGCCCGTAAGCAACATGTTCTTGGAGCATCTATTGCATTTTTTTAATCCGGTGGCCATAGAGGCAAAAATGGCCCCAGCAAGGTCGAAGACCCACGCGGCCAGTGGTTGGGAGAAAAAAAGGGTACAAAGCCCTTGAGAGCAAAAATGCTAAGAAAAACGTCCCCAAGTGCTCAAAAAGATAGAGCAGGGGAAGAACAGGTAGCGAACCGGTGCAACCAGAAAAGTAATAGGCCTGAGGCTGAAAAATGAAACACTTTCTGAGGGATGAGGACGTGCATCCAAAGGGCTCCACAGAAAAAGGGAGACTGAGCAAGATGGCACCCTTGGGCGGGAAGAGGACCACGCATGCGTGGCAGCAATCCTAAAGGCTTTCTTTGAGAGCTGGGGAATTGCTCCGCACAGGCTCAGTGGGTGCCGTCACCCATAAGTGAAGACTGACTTCCTGCTTGCTCCTGGAGAATCAATCTTTTACTCTCAATCCTCAGATTTTCCATAAAGAGAAAATCCATTCATCATCTGCTGGAGACAAAGAAATACTGAAAGAACCTCTGGCAGCTGAGGTGATTAGAGGTATTAGAGTGACATCAATGAAGCCTGGGTTTTTCATCAATTCTTTGTCTCTACCAATCTGCTGGTAGGGGAGTTGCCTATCTGTAAAGGAGGGGGGGGGGGGGGTGTTCTCTATAGACAGTAGGGGTATGCAGTCACACTTGCTGGTGACATCACTGACATAGAAACATGATGACAGAAAAAGACCACATGGCCTATCTAGTCTGTCCTTCCATATCAACAACTACAACAGTCCCCTTTTTACCTTTAGAGATCCTCTGTGCTTGTCCCATGCTTTTATGAATTCAGTTACTGTCCTCATCTCTACCACCTCCACTGGGAGACTATTCCACAGATCCACTACTCTTTCCGTAAAGAAATATTTCCGCATATCACTCCTGAATCTATCTCCCTTCACCCTCATCCCATGTCCCCTCGTAGCAGAACTTGCTTTCAATTGAAAGAGACTCTCTCCCTGAACATTTATGCCACGGAGGTATTTAAACATCTCAATCATATCACCTCTATCCCGCCTTTCCTCTAAGGCAGGGGTCTCAAACTCAAATTGCTTTGAGGGCCAAATGAGGACATGTAAAGTAACCCGCGGGCCGCATAAGACGTGGGGCCTCATTTGCATAAATTTGCATAATGTTACCATACAAAGCGCAGATGTTAATGATGCACATTTCCCAGAGCTGACATATTCCAGTTAATAAATTCAAAATAAATATTTTTCTACCTTTTGTGCATTTTTTTCAGTTGCAATTGTTCCAGCCACTTTCTTCTGGTTTCTTCGTGTCTTCTGCTAACTCTCCATCGTCTGCTGTCCATTTGTCCTTTCTTCTCTCTTCTAGTTTTTTTCCATTCTCTCTCTACATCTGCTTTAACATACTAATCTTTCTCCTTTTGCTCCTTCCTCATTCCTATTTCATCCACTCAAATTTTACCCCTCCATCCTCAATCACCACTTACTCTCCCAATACCCGGCCAATTTTAGATTTTTCTTCCCTCCCACACAAAATATTTTTCCCCTCTCCATTTCACTCTCCCAGCCCCAGCCCATTCTAATCCTCCCCCAACATCAGCTCCCTTCTAGTTCCAGCCCCACCCAGCATCCGCTCCCTTCTAGTCCCCGCATCAGCCCATTTCCAGTCCTATCCTAGCCCCACCATCAGCCCATTCCCCCCCATAGCCCATTACCAGTCCTAAGCCCCCCAACAGCCTACTTCCAGTCCTAACCCTCCCATCACCCCATTTTCATTCTTAGCCCCCCCATAGCCCATTACCAGTCCTAACCCCCCCCCCCGCTGCCATTAGCCCACTTCCACTCCTAACCCATTACCCCATTTCAGTCTTAGCCCCTCCATAGCTCATTACCAGTCCTAACTCCCCCCCCCATCAGCCCACCTCCAGTCCTTCTTAACCCCCATCAGCCCATTTCCAGTCCTAACCCCCCCCCCATCAGCCCAAGTAAATAAAATTTAAAAAAAAACTGGCTTCTGCTGCTGCCACCATGGCAGCGACAGAATCAACTGTCAATTTAAAAAAAAAAAAAAAACCCTGGCTGCTACTGCAGCCGCCGTGGCAGCAGCAGAATCAGCTGTCCCGCGGCCCCTTCTCCTCTGCCCAGAAGAGCCCCGAGTCTGCTCCATCAGCGGTGGGCTTTTCAAGCCGCGAAGAGAGTATTTCCCTCTCGCGCGGCTTAAGCATATTAACTTTTCAAGCCGCGTGAGAGGGAAATACTCTTGAAGATCGCACAACAGTGAAGTCTACTTTATTTCGGAAGCCAGTACAACGAAACACTTTGTTACATTTTAACAGTTACCATCCTGGCTCCTTACGTAGAGGATTACCTGTTGGACAGTTCATTCGCTTACGACGGTTGTGTTCTACAGTTGAAGAATTTCAAAGACAAGCTTGTGATCTGAAACTTCGGCTCCGTCATAGGGGCTATCCGGTTTCGATTATTGATAAAGCCTATCATAGAGCACGCTACAATTACCCTAATTGGTGGCAACAAGAGTACAAGGAGTTGGAGACAGCACGATCCGGGATTGGCTCATCATTTTTGGGGGTTTTACCTTATATGCCTCAGTCCACTGATGTGGTAGCCATTCTTAGAAAACATTGGTCTATGTTGTCTTTATATGCCTGTTTTGAGGTACCCCTAGTGGTGGCTTTTAAGAGGGGTAGAAATTTGGCTGATTGGCTTATCCATACTACGGATAGTCTCCCTCCCCCGCAGCTTAAAGGGCATTATTGTTGTCAGAATTGCAATTTTTGTGTTACAACATTGGAGGGCCCTATTTGGGTACACCCGATTAACCATCGGTCATATTATAGCAAGTTTTATACTACTTGTCAGTCCTCCTTTGTGATTTATCTCTTGTTGTGTCCTTGTGATAAGATCTACATTGGCGAGACTATTCGGCCTATGAAGAAACGTCTACAGGAACATCGCTCCAGGATTACTACGAGAGTATTATCCGCCCCAATAGTTCAACATTGTATGGACTTTCAGCACGTTTTTACAGATTTGCGGTGGCAAATCCTGGATTCTATTTCTGAACGACCTCACGGTAGTGATCGGGAGGCCCGCCTTCTTTACCGTGAACAATATTGGATTTTCCTCTTGAATTCTTTTTCACCCGTGGGTCTTAACTCCTCTTTGGATTGGTGGAGCATTTTATGATGACTTGTTCCTTTAATTTTCAACAACCTTCCCCATTGGTTGATGGATTAGTCAGATGTTCAGGTGAAAGTTTTAAATGAATGAGAGCTTTCTCTGCTTTTTATACCAGCAACGGAGTTTTGAGAAAGGGCTAGGAATTTCACAAGCCCGAAACAACACTTGTATGAAAGTTGCGGGACATTGGTTGTGATTGCAAGGACATTTCCCCCCCCCCCCCCTGCTTGAGAAGATTTGATGTGAACGGAGGACTGCTTTTCCAGCTAAGTGCTATATTCATCACATTTTATGGCTATTATGCCCGGTGAATGGGTCCTCTTAAAATCCTTGTGTGGGGGGCGATCTGGTAGTCTTTCTGTGGTTTCACCTTTTACATTATATTAATACTTACCCTATGGGTTTCTGGTACCTTTTTGGGGGTATAAATTAGGGTTTCTATTCCCTATTTCAAATTTTGATTAAAAGGAACATTCTGCTTCAAGAGGACGTAAGTTTTCACAGCAGCAGTTCTGACAAAAAATTCTTTATTTCTTTTCTGGAATATCTCTTATGGTGCTCGTGATTATAGTGTGGGATATAGTTTACGGTTTATACTCTGTAGTTACATAGCAGCAGAAGCCAGTTTTGTTGTTTTTTTTTTTTTAATTGACAGTTGATTCTGCCGCTGCCACGGTGGCGGTGGCAGCGGCAGCAGCCAGGTTTTTTTTTTGTTTCCCTCCGTCGCGGGCCGCACAAAGCTCTCTCGTGGGCCGCATGTGAGACCCCGGCTCTAAGGTGTACATATTAAGATCCTTCAGTCTGTCCGCATATGCTTTATAATGAAGACCACTAATCATTTTAGTAGCCACCCTCTATAACAACTCCATCCTGTTCACATCCTTTTGAAGGTGCAGTCTCCAGCATTGCACACTACACTCCAAATGAGGTCGCACCAAAGACTTATACAGAGGCATTATCACCTCCTTTTTTCTGCTAGCCGTTCCTCTCTGTATACACCCAAGCATCCTTCTAGCTTTTGCCGTCGCCTTTTCTACCTGTTTAGCTACTTTAAGATCATCAGACACAACCACGCCTAGGTCCCGCTCTTCTTTAGTGGACAAATGTACTTCACCCCCTATACTATATTGCTCCCTTGGATTGCTGCAGCCCAAATGCATGACCCTACAATTTTAACATTAAATCCCAGCTGCCAAATTCTAGACCATTCTTCAAGCTTAGCTAGATCCCTCCTCATGTTATCTACACCTTCCTGGGTGTCTACTCTATTGCAGATTTTGGTATCATCTGCAAAGAGGCTGTCTTACTTCATCAAAGGCTAACACCTTGTAATGAAGACGTGCAGTTTATTTACAAACAAAGTAAGGAAACATTTAGAAAGACAAGTAATTCTCTTAGTTACACATGAGTAGTTAGAAAAGATAACTAGAATGCACACTTAATTACAGTACTGAAAGAATTATGAGAGAATGCAGCTATGTACAAAGAATATACTTCACCAAACTTGTCATAAGCCCTTTACACATCAGCTGGGAGCGCTCAGCGAGAGGAACTGATGACAGTCTAGGATACTTCATGCTTGGCCAAGCAGATCTACGCTCTATCTGTTCTGGATATTCTCTGTACTTATATGTTGCAGCCAGCTCTCACCCATGAGCTTCTCTCCACCCCATCCACCTTTTTTGCTTCGGTTTCCGGGCAGGCTTTTGATTACCCCCCTTGGTGTTAGAAGCTCAAACTTACACAGTCAGACATGGTCAGACATCTGAGAATGCTCAAAGGACACATCCTCCATGGCCTAAGTGTTCTTTTGTTATCATTAATGGGTCTCTGTCAAGGGAGACACCCAAAAGCATCTCAAAGCTTTTACATTATAATTGATTAATTCTTATCCTGTCCAAGAGAATTGTTCAAAGGCCAAGGGAAGAATTCTGTCTCCCTCTCTGATCTCTTAACACTCCCCAGGCTAGATGTGTAAAAATCTCTCATCTCTGGAGCAAGTTGGCTCAGATAAAGTACAATATCCTTTGCTGATCCAAAAATCCATATAAATCTTTAATTAGTAATACAGAGGCAAACCTTACCCAACAGCCATTCCGACACGCTGGCTCTCCCTAGCTTAAACAAGTCTTTTGACTTGACTAAGCATGCATGCTGCCCTTCCTGCCCTGCCTGACAGCCATCCATTAGTTCAAACCTGAGCAGCTGGTAGACAAGAAAAAAAGATAGTCCATTAAAAATAATCCATTTGTAGGTGATGACTCATCAAGAGGCTCTGAATGTTATTGCACCCTGTATTGAATGCCCTGGTGTTTGATTTTATTATTTTTTTTAATGGGTTAGGCAGACAGGAGAGAGCAGCTGCATACCTGTTTACGGCAAACCCCCATTACAGGTAAGCAACTCTGCTTTCTATGCAAATAGTGCATGGTATGTAACCGTATTTGCTGGAGAGTCCAGAGCTGAGGGCCGCTTCGTGCTTTGGTTTCTGCAGCCTGGGTATCCTAGAGGGAGGCAGTGTTATGAGTGTTATTTTGGGTGCAAAAATATACTTGAGGACCACCTTGCCAAAGGCGAGATCATGAGCTGAGAAGCAGTCCAAACTATAGTGCTTGACAGAAGTATGCAGCGAGGACCACATGGCAGATGTCTTGTACAGAAATTGAGGATGTAGTAGACCATGCTAGCCACTGTTGCCCATAGGTAATAGGGCATCACACCTGCATAGGGCACCTGCATTATGTAACTCCATCCCCATGGACTTAAGGGCCCTAAATGATACTAAGGACTTCCACAAAACTCTCAAGACCCATCTCTTCACCAAGGCCTATGAGCAACCACCTTAAGTTACCAAGCACTAGATACCACCCCAGTGGCCCACTAACCACCCTCACCACTTAGCCCCAACTGCCCATCCCCATTTAGACCTACAAGTAGATAGCTTTTAATGTATGTGAATCGTATCTCCTCCTGTTGAATGTATGCCTCCCATCTTGTTGACCACTTTGATTGAAGGATAAGGTGTTATACAAAACTGTCTAAATAAATAAAAATAAATCACATACCCTAGCAAGGGTAGAGGCACTTGGGTGTAGCAGAAAGACATGCAGTCCTATATCCATGAGGAGATGGTCTTCTCTGATGCAGGTCTCCCTGAATTGTTGGAACTTAATGTGGCAGAGTTGCGAGGATGTTTGTATATCGCCGGTTGCTTGGAAGTAAAACAAGAGAATGCATCAACAGTCCACTGTGTGGAGTATTTCTTCTGCGGAACATGCTGTCAGATTGGGGAAGAAGGCAGGCTGAATGCTGGCGTGGTTGAGATGGAAGGAGGAAACGACTTTGGGGAGGAATTTTGGATGGGGCCAGAGGATCATTCTGTTGTGGAAGAACCAAATGTACAGCAGTAGTGTACCAATGCCTGTAATTCACCAATCCTTCTGCCAAAGTGATCACCACTAAGAAGACTGCTTTCCAGGTGAGATGTTTGAATGAGGCTGAAGCCAATGGTTCAAAGAGGTGGTTCATAGAACTTTGAAAGCACATGATTGAGGTCTCAAGGTGGGAGGGGTGAGCGGATGGGAGGCTTGGTATTCATGTGGCCTTTCATGAACCATGAGACCAAAGGGTTAATTGAGATGAATTTCCCCATTTACTGGAGCATGTGAAGCGGCGATGGCCAAGAGGTGGTAGTGAGCTAATGTGGCTTGGAGGCCAGAGCATAAGAGATAGGTGAGGAGCTGCCCTACGGGGCAGTGGAAGAGATCCAGCTGAGGTTCTGTCCCACAGGCCCATAATCAGGCCCACTTGCCATAAGAAAGTCTTATTGCAGGTTTCCTAGAGACTAATGTCAGACATCATCTGCGAAGGTATAGTCATTCCTTAGGAGGTCCCCACTTTCCAGGCTGCAGGCTGTTAATGCTGGAGGAGGTTGGGGTGTAATAAAAAAAGATCCCTGATGCTGTGTAAATAGGAAGTGATCTGTCCCGAGAGAGTACGGGTTGTCCTTCATTAAGGCTAGGAGGTGGGGGATACCAGATTTGGCAGGGCCACCACATAGCAATGAGGACCCAGCTAATTAGTAGGAACAACAGAAAGACATATAGTCAGCAGTAGCTCCAGCTGATGGCAAAGGCATCATGGGCCCATCAGTGCAGACTGAGCCATAGGGAGCAGAAGAGTGAGCATTTTGCATTCAATGGTAGCAAAGAGATCCACCTCAGGAGTGCCCCTTTTAAAAATAAGAAAATAAAAAAAGGAGCCCAAGCGTCATTTGTAGATCCAAGGACCATTGGTGTGGATCTAGATGGAGGCAGAAAGTGTCCACTAGGGAATTTTGTGCTTCTGGGAGACACACGGTCCTGAGAGAAGTGTGCATTGAACGGGCTAGGCGCCAAAGAAGGGTGGCCTCATGGCAGGATTGGAGAGATCCTGTGCCTCCCCTGCTTGTTGATGCTACAAACAGATCCAGTCACAATATTCTACAAGAGGGTCTATAAAAGACTGCCCTCAATTCCAAAACATTGATGTGAAGTGAACGCTCCTGTCGTGACCATGTCCCTTGTGTGGTTAGATGTAGGAGGTGCACTCCCCAGGCACACATTGAGGCATCTGTCCTCAGTAAGTTGGTGCAGAGGGGGCTGAAGAGAGCAGCCTACCCCCACGTTGGCTGTTTTGTACCACCAGCAGAGGCTCTGGTAAAGTCATGGGTATGCATCTCCTAATAGATGGACCTTTTTGTGTAAAAATTGCGTGTGCTGATTGCAATTTAGTCAGAGGTGTCACATTCAGAGCTTTGCGAGCAAAACGTGAAATCGATGCAGTCATGTGGCTTAAGAGCTGCAGGATCTTGCATGCCATGGAGACCTGTTGATTCTAGAGGATGGCAATGAGGCATTGTAGGAGAAAGGCTCTGTCATTAGGAAGATATGCTTTGCTCTCAACTGTGTTGATTACAGCCCCTATGAAGGGTAGCTGCTACTGAAATTAGAATTTGTATTTTTTGGTGTTGACAAGCCTGTGGCTTGCAGTGCATGAATGGTAGCTTGCAAGACATGCAGTCTACCTTGGAAGGTGTGAAGACCAGTCAGTCATTGAGGTATGTTTGCATAAGTATGCAGGCACTATGGCAAGGCACTTCGTGAAGGCTCGTGGGGCAGACAAGAGGCCAAAGGGACGGACTTGGTACTGGTAACACTCTTGCTAGAACTTGAAGTAGAGGTAGCACCAGTGGAGCAGGTGAATGGGAATGTATGTGTAGGCAGCCTGCAAGTCCAGGGAGACTAGCCAATCATTCCACCGGAGAAGCAGAATAGAGAGTTGTTAATTTTAAATTTCTCTTTATGTAGAGATCAAGGTCACAAACAGGTCGGAGTCCTCTAGTTTTCTTTGGAATGAGGAAGTAGGAGTACAATCCATGCTGGCACTATTTGGGAGGGATGGGCACTATGGCATGGTTGTGGAGGTGGTCTAAGATCTCTTACTATAAAATGGCGAGATGGAAGTGATTCTGCCAGTGGTGGGAAATGGGTGGTTAGAGGGGTTATGAAATTGATTTGATATCCCCCCCTGGACAATGTTGAGGAGCCAATGGTCTGTGGTGATCAGGTACCAGGCCTCTTTGAAATGTAGCTGGCCTCCTACTGGCAGGTAGTCAAAGGTTAGAGCTAGCTTTTTGAATAGCAGGGGGATTTGTGTGTTTGCCATCTCATTGACAGGCGTGTTGTGTATAAGCCGGAGCAGGTGGACATTGCTGTTGCAGAGGGTTAGGCTGGAAGTGATAGAAGGTAAAACTGTTGAAAATACTGATAGGGATAAGCTCTGCATTACAGAGGAAGCTAGATTCTACAAAAGGACACTGCTGTTTCTGCTGGTTAGGCAGAGTTCTGACTGTGGGGCGTGATCCTTAAATCTCCAAGACTACAAAAGGGGATTGGCTACTTCCAGAGAGAGAACTGTAATTGTAAGTATTACTTCTGGGAATTTTTTTTTAATCTTAGGGGAAAAGGAATTCTTTAGATTAAAGCTGATCTGTGAACCCACTTTATTTGTTAAATCAGTCAAGGCCTAGGAGCAGCAAAGTTTTCAGTTTTAAATTTAAACACACAGAAGAGTGTTTTCTGGTTAAATTTAGAACCCAGCAGAGAGCTTCCAGTTTTAAATTTAAACTAGGCCCTGACTATTAAATTTAAACAGGAGAACTTTCTGGTTAGATTTAGAAACCTAGACTCCTATCCAAGCAAAGGCTGTGAGACTCCCCCTGGAGACTGCTTCTAAGGTAATCTGTGGCCAAAGGCTGTGTAGCAGCCAGCTTTTAATAAGGATGGTTAGGCCCAGGGGTGGAGCCTTGGGCCCAAGTACACAGGCTCTGGGTCATTATCTGTTGAGCCAAGGCAGGTAGGAAGTCTGCCTCTGGCTGCAAGGCTACCCCAAGGTGTCCTGACCATGCCGAGATTGGGCCCAACAGGAGGAGCGGAAAAGTGGGGGATGCTACTAGAGATGCCATTGGAGACTTACTGTGGCTGTAGTACTGCTTTGAGGTTTTCACATGCTATACTGTAGAGTTGTGGGCCCATGACCCCCTATAAGACAATGGACTGGTTCCAGCAGAAAAGTTTAAATTAAAAAAAACAGGGGGAAGTAACAGGTGCATGTTGTCAGATTTGTGAAGGGAAAAAAATAGAGGCATGCAATAGAGAGCTACAAAACGTAGGCACAGGCAATGGAGGGAGGGCTATGGCAGTGTGCTACTGTAGTGAAAAAAACCCCTAAATGGATGAATGTCAGGACAGGGTGGAAGGGCAGCATGCACACTTGGAGAAGTCAAAAAGACTTGTCTAAGTTGGAGAGCTGGCATGTCAGGCAATGCTGGTGACATCACTAGCAAGTGCAGCTGCATACCAGACTGTCTACAGGAAACTCACTTTTCTGGCCTGGCCTAACCTAGCCAGATGATATGGAAAGTCTTAGCAGCACACTGAAAGGAGACCACATTTCAGACTATTCCAATTCACAAAACACTTTATTAGAATGAAAGTCTCTGATCCCTGCAGCATGAAATCTAAAGCAAAGATGCTCAGGTGGGTTTTGTACTACTCACAGAACTGATGAGGTGGGGGGAGAGGAAAAAAAATGTGTTAGAGGGACAATGCTCTTGCACAGGGACAACAGTCATGAATTACTAGAGGAAGGTGCACTATTATAAACCAACACAGCAACAGCATGACAACCCTGCTATCTTTCTTACCTTAGTTGTTAAGGCACTACTTTCAGTATCACACCTTAAATACCCCATCCCTTCCTATATAAAATACAGAACAGCCAGACAGCCTCTACATACCCAAAGGAGGGTACAGAAAGGAAGAATACCTGTTGCAAATAATTAGAGAAAGGGAGAGGGTAGGGTTCAGAGGTGAGAGGACTGTATAGAAAAAAAAAAAAGCAGCACCCACTCACTTAACTATACTTTAACACTAAGGGTGCCCCCCACCTCCCCCGATTAATAGAGAAGTCCAGAGGTGAGCTACTTTGCCTTAGATTTCTGCCTCCATGGAATGTGATAAGGTTAGACAAGCTTGGCCCTGTAACTCAGGAGGGGCTATAGGGGAATTTAAGCAGCAGTCCTTCTGTAGGTGCCAAATGTAGATCACTGAGTTGCACCTGCCCCTCTTTCCGCTGGGGGTCAGAGCTTAGCACCACTGTTGCTTCAGCAGGTAATAAACTGTGGCTCAGGCTGGTGCTGCTCTGTGTATCAGCAAAGTTCAGCACACTGATAAAACGTTCATTCTGGTCCCAGCTGCGCAGAAAAGCATAGATATTTGTATCACTGGCAAGGGGCAGAAATTCCCCATGCAGTAAAGAGCGCTCTTTGCCCTTCAGTTCACTCATGCGTTTGTACAGGTGCAGCACCGACTTTTGGTCTTCTTTCTGGGCCTGTCAAGATGACAATGACAAGGAGCAGGTTAGTGTAACACACCAGTGATCTGTGTTACAGAAAACATGCCTGCCCTCAAACCAAACTGCTGGATGTTCCTATCCCATCACTCAGTACCCCAGAATTTCAGGAACAGAAGTAAATGGAAGGTTCTGTTTCCTTTTAATTGGGAGTTTATAATAAACAGCAGCCAAGCCACTCAGCTTTGCACAGGTTTGAACTATCCCATTTTGACAGCACTGCATCTAGTTGCTCACCTTCACAGATATGTTGGCATTAATGTCAGGTTGCAGCAGCCCATAAGATGAAAAGCCAAAGTTCTCGGAATCATCCCAATGCATCACAGGGTCTGTGGATTCTGCAGGCTGAAGGAGGATTAAGCAGCATAAGACAAGAGTAGAGAAAGGGTAACTGCCAGGCACAGGGTTAAAGGCTGTTGGGTTATGTCCTGTCAAGCCTTCAATCAGAGCTATTTCCAGGATAGATGAACACTTATTATGAGGGAGTGGCAGCCTAGTGGTTGGGACACAGTACCTCAGGCCGGAGGCCAGGGGTTCAATTCCCACCTGTGGACAGCAGTCTCAGGACAGAGGGACTAAGGTTTTTAGGCACTCCTTGTGGCCTTGGTCAAGCCACTTAACCCTCCATTGCCTCAGGTACACAGATTGTGAGCCCTTTGGGGGCAAGGGAAGGTATTCAGTACCTGCTTGTAGTGAACACAATATAAACCACTGATTGAAGGATAAGACGGTACAGAAAACTGGTTAAATAGTTACAATCCTGTCTAACCACTATCCTTCCAGCAATGGCTTTCATGTACTCAGTGTCATAACAGGAAAGATCTAACTCTTGTGTCTTAACAAGTCTCTTAAAAAAACTCTTGTGAATTCCAGCCGTTCAATTGTGCCTTACACATGCAGGGTCCAACCTACTATTCTCCAATTAAGGGACTTTGCCCTTACCTGTCCCGGCAGGTCCTGCAGCCCAATCTCATCACCATAGTTTGTGAAGGGAGTCCCAGGAAGTGTGAAGAGCATGATGTGGTACAGATGCAGCAGCTTCTCTTGCACTAGTGAGGCCATGTGACCCACAGTCCTTCCACCAACCTGTAGCAAAGCAAAGGATCATATGGTCACTTTCCAGCATGGCTGGACAGGACATAACCCAACAGCCTAAGCACTTGGGGAAAAGGTCATTACCAGGCTTCACAAGCAACACTTACACTCCAGCTGATCCACCTCTGGCCTGCAGCAGCAATGTAGTTCTGGATTCTGTTTGCAATAGCACTGCCAGTAGGAGTGTCTGACACATTCAGAAGATAGCGACTGGCCACAACTACATCAACACTAGTCTCATTCACAAATCTCAACATCTTGCTGGTGTCCTGCTCATCAGTGGAAGCTATAAACACTCTGGAAGACAGAAGCAAGGAGGGGTCAACTAGCAGAGACTGGCCACAATTCTGCCCGTTTTAACACATTGCCTCCCACTCCACATCCAGTATATCCAAGGCTCTACTTACCTGCTCTTGCCTTCACTACTGTAATTACTGGTCAGATTCCTCCAATCCTCTAGCAACTCTGATGCCTGATTAAGAAAGCAAATTACAAAGCTAGAATGAGCAGAGATCCTATAACCTGTCCAAGGCCCATTTTATCTACGTTGTTAACACTATTAAGCAGAAGCTATTTTGTCCCTACAGTACTGCATACATCTCATAGTACTATAGCAGTGGATAAGTTTAGTTCTTCCCTATCCCAGAAAGGACAATTCAGACATCCTCTGCATGCTGGCCAGGTCTCCACCACTGCAACCACCAGACTCAGGCAGACTGACAGGCAAGGGTCTCCATCACCAATCCTTTGAACACTTCCTTTCTCCCCCACTAAGTCTCTAGAATACCTGTTAGCCTGTTCCCATCCCTTTCTACCCTCCCCAGAAAAGCAGGCCCATAGCTTCCTACTCACGTTCAAGTGTTCGATTCCTCCTAGTTGAATCCCTGACACGCCCAGTTTCAGCCAATAGTTCAATGCCTCCTGTCCCAAGAAAGCACATAGAATGCAATTGAGTTCCTGCCCAGAGGGAAATGTAGGACGTGGGAGGGGGATATGACAGGCCGAGTACAGCAATGCTATCAGCCTAGCTCCAGAACTCTACAGGGAGCAGATCTGCTAGCAATAGGAGAAACATGAGCAGCTCACCTCCATTTTGGTTTGGAAGTCACTGCTGGCCACCACACTTGGCTCAAACCAACCATTCTGACCTTTGTAGTTGGGAGTGAGGTCTAAGATGATCATCATACCTGCAGGCAGGGACGAGGAAGAAAGATTAGAAGCTGAAACCTCCAAAGTCTGAAGCATCAGGCACAATTCCAGCTCTTCCTACATAAGCGCATGTGTACACTTTGGAATTAGAAGTTTGGTAGTTTACATGCTACAAACCAATAAAAGGAACTGCAAAAAGAACTGGGCAGGATGCAGTTATAGCACCAGAAAGCTTACATTATATGATCTCAAGGGGGCGAGAAGCTAAAGCAACTTGGTCAGATAAATGGAGCCAGCAATGGGATAAATGCTGAAACACTCAATACTAGACTGAGAGCCACTTGTATTTATAATAAGTGTCCCAACCTTGGTTCTCCCCACCCTTACCTTTCTTTCTAGCAACCTCCATGAGCCGAGTGAAATTCTCCAGTTTGCCGAAAAGGGGATCAATCTCTATCAGGTTGGTACGTTGCAGATTATCTGCCTCTGTCACATGGATAGGTCCAATCACCAGTCCCTTCACCTTGAGAGCACCGAGGGCATCCATGCGTTGTTGGATTCCTAGTGGAGATAAATCACACAGATTAAGGTAGGCAGGCAGGGCTCTCATCCCCAACTATAGGTCTCTGGTGGCAAAAGCCTGGTAGAACCAGAGTGGCAAATGGCAGGTCACACCAACTCAAAAACATGATTTGCAAACAAAATTAGTCCCACTTGTACCATGATGCATTAGTTAAATCTTATGAAATCAGGATTAATTCATTCTGCCCTACCCTCCACCACCCACAGCCCTTATCTGAAGCTGCTGGTTCCAGGCCTAAAAGCAAGGAGAAAGAGTGCAGTCATATGTGGGGACTGAGCCAGCCTTGCCTTCCTTTCCCCTTCCAGAGTCTGTATGGGTAGTAGGACCCCCGAATGCATGCTGACTTAAGTGCCTATAAACTTATTATACTTCTCTTGTCATGAGGTTGCTGTGCAAGGGGAACTGGAGGAGGGGGGAATATTTTGTTGCATTTGGGAAGGTATGTACACAATCATTGTGGAACTTCGGACTAGAAACGTTCAATTAAAGTTTTTAATATAAAATAAAAAAATCCAAAAGTTTCAGAAAGGAAACAGACAGGGATTGAGGAGAGATAGGATGGACACTGGCTTGAGGGGGAAGCCTTACAAAAGTGGTTGTAGGAACTAATCTGAAAGGTATAATGGGTTAAAGAAGCATACTGAGGAGAAGAGAAGTATTGGAGAATAAACTAATAGTTTACAAAAGACTCTTATACTGCTGCCACCTTCAAGGCACCTCCTGCTGTCACCTCTGACCCAATCTCCTGCTGATGCAAGCAGATGACGCAACAGAGCCCTGCAGGGCTGTTCAAAAACCGGCTGAAACCAGCCGGCTTGTCAAGTCTTCTCTTTCCTCCGAGTTGGAGGAAGTCGAGACAGATACACCAATCTCCACACCAGCCGGGAAGTCATGTGCCCTCTGATATGTTCCCTGCAGACCTTCAAGCATTGACTGGCATACAAAGCACCGTGCCTTTTTGAGGAAGCTCACAGTACTTTATGCTGTGAGTGGTAAGCAAGAGGATGGGAAGGGGCATTTGTCTCTCCCTCCCTCCGATTTTAAAGTCCACTTGTTTTGTGTATCTAACAAGTTGTTTTTATACATCCGTATATCAGTGCCGCCGCCCCCCACCCCCTTTCATCCGCCAATTTATAGCGCCCACTCAAGAGCGGAAGCCTTTCCAATCCTAAGCCCCTCCTCACCCGTTAGATCTCCGACGCCATCCTGGTTCGAGTCCCGGAAGGACCGGACAGCCCCAATCTGGTAGAGCGCCCCCTTCTGCCACCACTCCTGGGTGGGCAGGTCCTTGCAGCGTGGAGCCTGTACGATGATGACCACCGCTCCGGCCAGCATGCCCAGCCAGCCCAACCAGAAGAGAATGAGCAGGGCCCAACGGATTCGCACCCAGCCTGGGGTGCCTGCCACCTTCAGCAACTCCTCCTTGGAGAGCCCCGTGAACTTCGCCTCCTCCTCCTCGTCGGCCGCCTTGACCTTTAGGGCGCCATTCTTCTCTACGCCGTCCAGAACCACCGACGTCATCGGCTGCTTTTCCTGGTCCACCTCGTTCAGCTCCACTTCCTTCATGTCCACCGCTGTCTCCTCTTTACTCATTGCTGGGGGCAGTATCAACAGAAACAGCTGCTGGAGAGGGAGACAAAAGAAAAGCAAAGAACTACTGAGATGATCCAGTTTGGGGGGGGGGGGGGGGGAGATTGGAGTAATTGTTGGTGAGAAGTCGGGTGGGGGGATGGGAGAGAGAGTGTTCTCAACCAGGAAAGAGCTCCCTGCCGGGTAGAGGAGGCGGGGAAGGAAAAAGAAGCGTGACTTATTGCAAATAGGAACAGATTGTAAGCCCCCCGGGCCAGGGACCTACCTACCTACCGCACCGGAGTGTAACTCGCTTGGAACTCGGATTTAAAGAAGAGCCACTATACAAAAAGCTAGGGAACGGTCAGATGGGAATTTAAGAAGCGATCTACTCGCTACGATGGATTCAGTACCTCGCCCAGTATCTGGGGTGGGGAGATAAGGATAGAGGGTTGCAAGAAGAGTGTCTTTAGCGATTACCCTATATTTGGAGGGGGAACAGGAACAAATGGGTCCAATGCAGCGCTCTTGCGTTACCTGGGAGCTCTCGTCGGCTGATCCTAGGTCTTTACGACAGTCTTTCTATGTTTCTTCTCCTCTTAGCGTCTCACGTATTTCGTTCTAAGCCCAGCCGTTTTCGGCAGCCTCTATATATAGAGGAAGAGGCTCCGCCCCCTTGCCGGCACTTAAGGTAGCGCGCCGGATACTAACGGGACGGCTGCACTGTGGGACGCTGGGAGAAGGGTTGTAGAACTGTGCAATAAAATGAAACAACAAACAAAGAAAGCGGGGTTACTTCTCAGTCTTCCACTTTTACTGCCCGACTTCACTTCACCCTCTACGGCAGTTTTCAGATCCTACTCACACTAGGGGATTGGGGGCCTCCTGTGGCATAGCGCCAACAGGCTTTGAGCCCTTATCCCCTGCAGGAATGTCTGCTCACTGCGGGAGTGCCCACATGGCCAATCCATACTGCGCAAAGGTTCTGGTCAGCCCACACTCCTGGGGAAATGGCTAGCCCCCCTGGAGAAACAACTCCAGTCACGTGGTAGAATCATTAGCTAGCACCCCTCCATAGAGTCAGGTCTCCCAAGCCTACTGCTGAGACAGACTTCCAGAGAACTACTCAACAGGAGGGAGGGAGTGGAGTATCTTAGTGGTTAGAACAGCAGCCCATGCCTGGTGGCCTTGGCTAAGCCATTGCCTTAGAGGAAAGGATTGGCAGTCTACCAAGTGGGGAAGGGGTGAACTTAACTTCAGATGAACAGGGGTCTTTGTGGGTACAAATCTCAGTCCTGTTAGCTTATCCCACCGGTTTGGCACGGAGCCGTTTCTCCAAATGGGTGAGTTTTTGCACATACCATGGCCGTCTTGAACCTCAGTTCTCAACCAAGGTTAGGGAGTATGATCTCAGTTTCTCTAACTTACTGCTATTAGTTGGCACTGTACTTGCATCGTACCAGAGAGCCTCACTTTGACGTTTATAAGTTCTTACATGGATGGATAAATTGTCATGATGTACCCTGAGGAGCCTTGGATGCTCCTGCAGAGGTGAAGCAGCAGCCTCCTGCCCACAGGGGTGGCCAAGACAGCATGACTTGGACCCACTGTCCTTCAGCCACTTTTCCCTACAACTCCCTGACACGGCCAGAGTACTGTACCAAAGTAATAGCCCACCAGCACATTAACAGTGCTGGCCCCCCATAGCGGTCACAGCTCCCATTCCGGAACCTCTAACCTGTTCCTCCTCATGGTTCTCTTCCCAGGCACCTGACCCTGAATTATGGGGAGGCAGCTATAGATGGCATTCATCCTAGCCTGCATGCCCCTGTCCATCCGAGCTCCCACACTCCCTAACTCCCGATTGACACTGTCAGTCCAGTGTCAAGCACACAGACAGCCACCCTAGAGTTCCTGCAACCACTATCCAAGATATAGAACCAAGGTCTGGCACACTTCATTAAACCTTATCAGGGGTGGGTAGAACATCCCTCTGAGGGACAGAAGCTGCCATATCCTATACATTTGCTGACCACCCCCCCACCCCCCTTCCCAAAAAACAACCCCAAACCACCCACACATCTGTTTTTTTATAAGAAATCAACTAATGCTCTAACAACAGACTTTTCCCTCTTGACCTCTTCAGCGGAATCCCACACTTGGGCAGTTGTTGTGGACCTAGGAATCCTAGCACCTCTGATCCCTAATGGGATGCAGGTATCCAATGGAGTGGAGGAGTGGCCTAGTGATTGGGGCAAGGTACTTCAGGCTGGAAGGTCAGGGGTTCAAATACCACTAGAGGACAGCAACCTTGGGCCGGAAGGACTGGGGTTTCTAGTCCCACAGGTGCTCCTTGTGGTCTTGGGCAAGCCACTTAACCCTCCATAGCCCATGTTCCCTGTAAAATAGTTATCTCCAAGTTATAATGCCCTGTTCAATGTAATTTCAGTTTTTTCAATGTAAACCGCACTGATGCAGAATAGCACGGTATATAAGAGAATGTAAATAAATAAATACATTCCTGTTTGTTCTTGGAGATTAGGTCTAACAACGGTAACTCCTATCTAGTGTCCCTGTTTAATGTACATTTCCAAGTTTAAGTTACCATGCAAACCACTTTGACTGCGATGATTAAAGTGATTAAAAGAAACAACTGTTAAAAGAATAAATCAAATATTCTTCACAACTGTGGGTGGGGTGCCACAGCAACCATGGAGCCAATGGAGATCAATAGGGGCTGCCCATTTAGAGAGGCTATAGCAGCCCCAAAAGCTGGATGAGGAATAGCTCAGGCCGAAGGATGCAATAACCCTAAATAGGGTCATAAGGTGGGGGCCGCATGCACTGGATGGCTAATACACCTCTACCAACCCAATCACCACCACCTCCACGGCAAGACAAGATGGGGCCTGACCCAGACTTTATCTACCACTGGCCAGTTTATGGTCAGAGAACCCCTCCTGCTCTGCATGCCTCAAAGAGTTTGCAAGAAAATGGGGAATGACTTGCCATCACCCTCCAGCCTCCTCACCCTCAATTCACTTGAGGACCTCCCTCAACTATATAATTACATATTATCAATCTAATACTCATCACACAATTATGTCTTTCTCCGGCACACAGACCAGTAGAACTACAATATCAGTATGGCCTCCAATAGCACATGACCACTGCAACAAAAAGGGGAACTACTACATAATCATCCCAATGACATATTTTACATATATGTCTTGTCTCAGGAGGACCGTGTTTTCCAAGTGCAAGTGGTTTTTCAGTATACCGTGCTATTCCCACCTGGGATGAGGGCCACTTGCCTGGAACTGAAAGTGAACATCAACATGGCTCCCACAAAACTTCCGTATCCCTGGTTAGATACAGTGCAAGTGGCACTTTGGTTTCAAGCCCTCCCCCTCCCCCCTGTGAGGGGACTTTCATTCACTGCCGGCTCTTTGCTGGAAGCATTGCCACAGTTGAAGCCTATTCCTTTGGAGTCTCCCCCCCCCTTCCTATCCAGGAAGGCTCCACACACTAGACCTCAAAGAGGCGCACACCACCTCAAAAAAAAAAAAAAGAAAAATCACAGGCATATGCACTCTCCCTCGGCTAAGTCTTTTGGAGAAAGGTGAATAGTGGTGTACCCCAGGGATCTGTGCTGGGTCCACTGCTTTTTGACATATTCATAAATGACCTGGAAAGGGGAATAACGAGTGAGGTTATCAAATTTGCAGATGACACAAAACTATTTAAAGTTGTTAAAACCCAAGAGGATTGTGAAAAATTGCAAGAGGATCTTGATAAATTGGAAGACTGGGCATCAAAATGGCAGATGAAATTTAATGTGGACAAGTGCAAGGTTATGCACCTAGGGAAGAACAACCCAAACTATGGTTACACGATGCAAGGTTCCACATTAGGAACCACCACCCAGGAAAAAGATTTAGGCGTCATTGTGGATACCATGTTAAAACCCTCGGCCCAGTGTGCAGCGGCAGCCAAGAGAGCAAATAGAATGCTAGGTATGATAAGGAAAGGAATGGAAAATAAAACAAAAGATATTATAATGCCTCTATATCGTTCCATGGTGAGACCGCACCTTGAATATTGTGTGCAATTCTGGTCGCCGTATCTTAAAAAGGATATAGCGATTTTAGAAAAGGTACAGAGAAGAGCCACCAAAATGGTAAAGGGGATGGAAGGATACCCCTATGAAGAAAGGCTAAAAAGGTTAGGGCTCTTTAACCTGGAAAAGAGACAGCTGAGGGGAGATATGATAGAAGTCTATAAATTAATGAACGGAGTGGAACGGGTAAACGTAGATCGATTGTTTACCTTATCAGAATATAGAAAGACTAGGGGACATGCAATCAAGCTACAGGGTAAACTATTTAAGACTAATAAAAGAAAATATTTTTTCACTCAACATGTAATCAAACTCTGGAATTTGTTACCGGAGGATGTAGTAAAGGCTGTTAGTGTAGCTGGGTTTAAAAAAGGTTTGGACAAGTTCCTGGAGGAAAGGTCCATAAACCATTATTAAAAAGTGACCGAAGATATCAATGCTTGACCCAGTACAAGCATTGTGGAACTTGTGTTTCTTGGGGAAACTGCTAGGTACATATGACCTAGATTGGCCACTGTTGGAAACAGAATACTGGGCTTGATGGACCTTGGTCTGACCCAGTATGGCATATCTTATGTTCAATATGTGCTGTCCCTTTCGGTCATGATCACCTTGGAGTCTCCTTTCCCCCCTTCCTATCCAAACAGGCTCCACACTGTAAAGAAGCATGCACCACCATCCCATATAAACCAAACATCACAAGAACACACACCCTCCTTCTACTACAGTGGTTTCTAACCCAGTCTTTGGGTACCCCCCAGACCAGTCTGGTTTTCAGGATATCCACAATGAATATGCATGAGATAGATCTGCATATAGTGGAAGCTGGGTATGCAGATCTATCTCATGCATATTCATTGTGGATACTCTAAAAGCTTGACTGGCCTGGGAGGACCCAAGGATTGGGTTGGGTTGGGAACCGCTGCTCTACTAGGACTAGGTGGTGTTAGCCTGAAGTTTCATGGCGATTACTCCATATGGCAAGCTGTCACTCTGGTCAAGTACAGGTTGGCATCACTATACCCCATGGGTATCTCCTTTGGGTATCTGCTCTAACTTGACAGCTCCATCCTACCACAGCATACCGTGCGGGCTGTAAAGGGTGAATCCCAAATCCTATGAAAAGCTTACCTTCACAGCCCTCTGCTAGGGAGTCACCCATGTGTGGCTGATTCATCTTACTTGTCCATGGAGAAAGCAAGGTTACTTTCCTGTAATGGAGGTTCAATGTGGACAGCAGGATAAGTCAGCCACACAAACCCACCCGCCTCCCCTTTAGGATACACCAGTCCTCTAGGACAAACCTGTTTACAGCTGGGAAGTGGGTGGGCACTGTGGTGGGGTGACTGGCACATGTTCAGAAGAGTCCTCTAGATTCTTCTAAGCTATAGGAGAGCAATTCCATCCATGGCGCCATCGGATGGCGTCACCCATGCGTGGCTGACTCTTCCTGCTTGTCCATGGAGAAAGTACATGTCAGGATAAGTGAGCAAGACAGGGCACCAGTGCCTCAGATAGGGTTCTTATTCTCTATGAGGATCCTTGGGCCCACTTTTACTCTTCATTCCTCTTACTCATAAGTGACCTAACACCTCTTTCCCCAGGCTATCCACCATTCCCCCTATGGAACTACTCTCTAAAGAATGAGATCTTCCTAAACCCACAGTTACAGGACGATCTGGACAGGGAAATGGCTAAGGAACCCGAGTGGTAACTTCTCTTGAAATAGGGTTTGGCAAAGCTGCACAATTACATCTCTAAGAAGAAATTCAAAGCAGACGCTTCACTTTAGAGCTTGAAACAATTAGATACTTGTACAGAATGTAAGGCATCTTCCCTCTTTGACATGGAGAGAAGGCAAATACTCCCTTTTGAACCAGTTACTAGTGTGTTGTACATGCATCATCCTACAGCAATATTGGCATTTTGTAAAACAAGAAAACCTCAAAGGAGGTTCTCCCCTTCTCCCTCTGTGCTGGAGTGTCTTTCTCCAACCTGTGCTCAAGCTATTCCTAGGCATGTAGTGTCCTCACTCAGGCTGGAGCAGAGCCATGGAAAGTTACTATGCAGGGACAGATGGACGATAATCCCTCTCCAATGGTGCCATGGGAAAGACCATAGACCACCCACAGGCAAGCACAATGGAGAAGGCGGTCCTAGTGATCCCTCCCATCTTAAAATTCTGCTTAGGAATTGTTCCCTGTGAAATGGTTCCAGCTGCTAACATGGTCATATTACAGACCAAGGATCACAAAAAAATAAACATCTTTAGAAAAATAGTTTTAAACTCTAGCTGCGGGGCCAATGCCTAAGGCCAGGGTAAGGGAGAATGGTGCCCACTCAGTAATACCAATAATGAGTTGGGTGAAATTTGTGTATCATGATCTAATTTTTTTAAAATGAAAAGCACAACAGATCCCTTATTTCTCCCACCTCCTAGTTATTCTTCCAGGGCTCTAACCCAGCCTCAAAACTGAGCATCTTGGGATGTAACCAAGTCTAAAAAAGGGTAATTTTAAAGGGAGATGCCTAGTTATAGGCATCAACAACCTGTGTAAATGTTGATACTTTAATAATTTACACACATTAAATGGCCACCTACGTGCGTCAATGACCTCATAAAACACCAACTAGTGGGAAAGTATGCACCTTGTTTGCACCCCACGCACTTCCACTGTGAGTGTGCACATGGGTGCTGCAAGTGTGTTGATTATAAAATACTGTAATTTATGCAAAAGGTAGGCATGGTAATTTATACCAGCTCCATGGCTGGTGTAAATCATTGCACCTTAAGGTGCACTGTCAGCCAGTTACGCTATTATTTTCTAAAGTCAAGTATGTGCATGCTTGACTTTATAAATTAGGCGTACATTAACCAGCAATAATTTAATAAAATTACCCTCAAAATGACAAAGGGGCCTTTTTACTAAAGGTGTGCACTTACCACACAGTTAGCAGCAATACCATCACAAGGTAAGTGTACTCCTCGTGCACAGTTGGGGCAGGCCTGGCATGTTGCCGACACCGCACGATTGCAAATGCTAATGCGTGGGGCACCTAACAGCCACATTGCCAAAGTGCAGGCAGCAATTGCCCTCACGCTAGTGGCAGTGTGCTCTCCACATTCATATTCCACCCATTCCCCTTCCCCCCCTCACTGCATTATGGCCAACATGGTTCCTGACTGCCAGTTGCGGCACATTAACTGGTTACTGAGCTTTAGTAAAAGGTCCCCAAAGAGAAGGATCCAGGAGGACTCCCTCAGTTCAGACAGGACTAATATCGAGGCATCTGGCCCTATGACTACATCTGGGCCTCTAAGGGGACCAGCAAAGCAAATGACAGCCACTTGCCCTGTTCGCTCAAACAGGCTGATTTTTATGTACAAAATTTTTAAAAATTAAATTCAAGTCAAGAAAACCTGAAAAATGACAGCAAAAACACAAAAATCAAGCAAGCAAAATATTATTAAGTGTTGACAACCTCTGATAAAAAAGGAGAGACACCAATAAGGAGCTTACCAGGGAAAGTCATAAATGCAATCAGATCAGAGAACATATCAGTTTCAGATTACATTACTGGCATGACCATTTGACAATGACCATCAGGGCTGGCTCTGGAGCGAGGGTGTCAATGGTGGTTCTCCAGGCCCATGAAGAGAAGAGATGGGTTGTGTTTGTGGTGGGGGAGGGAACACACCATGACACAGTGTTTCTGGTTTGCAAACATTTGGAGAGGATTCAGTTATCAAGAGGCTGCATGGCACACCTGCTCTGTATGCATACTGAGGGCTCCAGGTGGCACCCCTTGTACAGTGGCCCTGATGACTGCCCTGCTCACTTCACCCTAAAGCTGGCCCTGTTTGCTGACATGAAAATGCTCCTTTGCATTCTCTTTCATCAAGCCAGGTAGTCTCTCTGATTGTCCCCTGGAATAAGGCCAGAATGAAGATTACAGATTTCTTTGTCTTGGTCACTACCAGGCGGGTTGGGCCAGTTGGCTCATGCTCAAAAGGAGAGTACTTCCGTCTCGGATCCTGCTTGTCCTAGAAGAATGAAGATTACAGATTTGTTTGTCTTGGTCACTACCAGGGTCATCCCCAGAGTTCATTCAAAGTGTTGGCACCCTAGGCAAACCTTAAGCTTTACAGCCCCCCCCCTCTCCCTCCAGCTGTCAAAATCTATTGTTTAGCTTTGAATGCCTCGCTGTTGGCAGCTGCCAGAAGTTGCTGCCTAAGCGACCACCTAGTTTGCCTAATAGTTGGGCCAGCCCTGTTCACGATACTTTGGAATAATCTTTCAGTTCCATCAAACAGAAATAATTGTGGTTCTGCTCAAAGGTGAAAGCCTAGTTTTTCCCATGATGGGGTTGAATTGCATAGTTGATATTAGACCTTGCCCTGGTGGACTCTGATTGCTGATTCTTTACTGTTTTTTTTTCTTTTAATGGTATTTGTTGGGGTTTTGGTATGTTTTGATACATCTTTGTTAGTCTGGTTGTTTCTGGCCTGCTGCTTCCCCCAGGATTAGAGCTTTTCCTGGTTGTTCTTTTGTGGAAAGTTTTTGATTTTCTCTCTCAATTATGAGAGATGGGCATTTCTAAAGTTCTTGGATTTTGCAAAATACAGGAGAAAATGTATTTTTGGTTCTATTTCTCTGGTGTTAAATATGCATTTAAGACATGGAGAAATACATATGTAGTTTTCAGAATGTCTAGCAGGAGTGGATATTTTACAAATAAACACAAAAGAGCAGCATTATTCAGGGCTGAGTATGTACAGCGAGGATACTTACTTGTAACGGGGGTTCTCCATGGACAGCAGGATAAGTCAGCCACACCTGGTGATGTCATCCATGGATGCCAAGATGGAAGTACTCTCCATAGCTCAGAACCTCCATTACAGCTAAGTAACCTCGCTTTCTCCTAGTGTAGCAGCAAAGCGCAGACAAACCAATGATACCAGGAGTCTGTTCAGAAGGTCCAAATCATTTATTTGTGCACAAGTCTCAAGCAAGTCAATTTCAAAATGGCTGAGCAAAGTTTTCAAGCATTACAACAACTTTTATAGACTTCTGTTCCATTCTAGGTATAGAAAAACATTTCATTGGTCCCGGTACTCTCCCGTACCTCCCGTAGCCCTTCTATTGGTCCCGGTACTGATAAGTTTCTCCAATTATGTCCCTTCTGTGGGCATGACACCTGCCTGCCCCCCTTCTAGTCCCAATTACAATGGTCAGTTCATCAACTTGTTACTTTCACACTCTCAAGGTTATGGGACCAATTTGTGCGTGCAGAAGAGCAAGGTTCTGTAACTCATCTGTCAGCACTCCTCATTATTTCTCTGCAAATGTACTTTTTCTTATCAGTAACTTTTAAACATGTCTTTTCTGTATTTTTCCATTTCTTAATTCTGCAGTTCTGCTTACCTAAGCTAATTCAATATTTCTACTGAGTTCTTTCTTACAATAGCAGCATGTTGGGGGGATGTGCAATCCTATATGCCTCTCCACAGGCCTCATTTACAGGTCAAGCTAGCCATGCTGGCCTGCCTATGTCAGACACCGTGGGTCACAGGCCTGCACCTGCCACATTCCCCCCTTTGATTAATCTCACCCTATTACTTAATAAGGTGTGAGAATTAAATCACTTTTAGAAGAATCACATCCTGATTAAAGGATTCTTACTAGGGCTAGCTTTGTATAAAGCCATTATTTTAGTTGCGGTCTTCCGCTCTACTGTACTATCAATAGCACTATGAATGGAACGCATACAACATGGGATTAAACATGGTAAGCAGAGGATAACAGCAACAAGGATTAGTACTAAGATAATGAAAGTCTTAAATCCTCCCAGCCAAGAGAAAAGGTTAGCAAACCAATTAGGAAATTTCAAGGCGTGCCAAGTCTGTACTGGCACATAAGCATGTCTTTGCATATCTTTAGCAATTTCTTCAACTACTTGACCTTTATCATCTATTTTCAAACAGCAATTAGTTAAATTCAGTTTACCACATACTCCTCCTTCAGCTGCTAGCAAATAATCAAGTGCTAAGCGATTCTGATATATGGCAGTGCGCATCTGAGTACTTTGTCTAGCTAAGAGCGTGAGAGCATGACTAGTTTCATTGGTTATTATTTCAACTACTGCTTGTAAGCGAATAATACGATTGATCATATAAATTGGGGTACGATAACCATACATACCATCATCATTCCAAGTGGCAGGTCCATAATACTCAATAATTCTTTCTGGTGGCCAATCATCACCTTGCCACTTCTCCCACTTGCCTATCTGTAAGGCCTCTCTTTTCTGTCTTGATGCTCCTTTGTGTTTGTGGGTAGTGTATACAGGATATCCTAATTGTTCTCCATGTTCAGTATTTAACAGGAAGAAAGAAGGTCTGATGGTTCCTAAGACACATGCTCCTCCCCAGTGTGGTGGGAGTTGTGCATATGCTCGGTTTCCACAGATCCAATATAGGCCAGGTGGGGCTTGCCAGGCTTGGACTTTGGCAAGGTTGGTCCATAGACCTGCAAGTTCAGGAAATCTAGCTAATGGGTTAGGAGGTTCAGGATGTCTGATTCCTGACCACCATGCTGTCTTTTTGGTCGTGGCATTATAGTATTTCTGGCTAAGACAGACCAGCTGTCCTACCTTTTGGGTGAACTGGGATCCAGTTCTGGCAAAGCAAAGACGTCCAACGATTGAGTGCGCTAACACCCATTCACTGGTAGTCTTGTGTAATTCAGTTTGGTTGTAAATCATGGAATAATTCAATTCTTGGGCTTCCCAGGGCCATTGGTCTCCCATTTGGGTTCCGCCACAGAAATAACAATCTGTGATCTTAAGACTAGATACTACTGCTCCGGCTAATTCTAGAAACAAATTCTGTGAAGGGTGAGGGATCTCAAACTTATTTACATGCATAGCTTCATAAAAGGTATTATGAATATGATATTTAGATGACTTGTGGGCTTGAGTATTCAATCTAATATACACAATGGTCCCTGGATCTGTTGCTCCTCCAGCAATACGTAAACCAAACTTATATCCTTGTTTCCATGCATGGGGATTATGTACACGCAAATGTAAGGGGTTGCAAGCATCTTTCTGACATTTATCATTTGTGGTTGGCTTGGTTAGAGTAGCCATCCGCTTATCTATTTTCTCATCAGTTATACCAGTGTTCCAGGTAGCATAAAAAACACATCCCCAATAAGGGCAATAGTAATCTGCCGCTGTAGCAGTACTATACCCTGATCCTGTCTTACCTGTACACTTCCACCAATTTGTGGCACCTTCTGGACACATATACTTATGGTCATTTCGATACGCTTTTTCCCATGTACCACAGGTGGAATAACTATCTCTATTAATAGCATTACATGCATCAAAATTCAAAACAGCAGGTTTAGTAATGTCCTTAAGTGGTGGTGTAGCAGCTAATATAGGTCCATCTGCATCCTTCCATCTTATTTCCAACGTGTAATAGGATGGATTCTGATGCGGATTATAGCATGCTTTGATTTTGCCATGAGTGCAAACATTTAGTTCAGTGGTGTTATAGATACACCGAGTTATTGTTCCCTTGCAGGTATAGTAAGAATGGTAAAGCAAAGTCTGAGTTACTTTCAGTCCAGTTCTAGTAGAAGTAATGCAAGCAGTGCATGGAGGTAGAGCATAAGTCTGTTCAAAACCTCCAAAGAAGGCAACCAAGGCAAAGCAAAAACAAAGATACATGTTGATGTTGATTGGAGTTCTTCTGAATCCTCAGCTTGCTGATCTTGATCACGACGGTCTATTATTCTTCGTCCCGTTTGCTAATGAAGCAATTTAACGGGTGCTGAGTGTTGATTGAAGATCCTCAAGATGTCCAGCACACATTAACCAACTTAGCAATTCAGTTGGCTTGTGGAGTCTGGCTTAGTCAATGTAGTCTCAAAGTAGTGTGTTAAATCACACACACAAATTGGGTTCGTTGAAACAAAACTGTTGCTGTATGGAAAACAGCAATCCTCTTCGAAAGACTTGGTTACTGCAAAGCACTTGTGATGAAGTGTCTATGCTGCTGGTTGCCGTCTCAGAGTAACTTGCAAGGGTACATCAGGGTGCTGCTCTGCTGTCCACCGCTCTGGTTCAGGATCGGCGGCGGGCTTGACTCTGCTGTGGTGGATCCAGGCGTCGATCTCGGCTACCTTTACTGCAGTTGGGGTAGACAGGATGACGGTGTACGGTCCCTTCCAATGGGGTTCCAACGGTATCTTCTTCCAATCTTTGATCCACACCGAAGTCCCAGGTTGGTAGGGATGCAAGGGTTCCGTCAAGTTGATAGGCAACTGGTCTTGGATCCACGTATGGAGAGTCTACAGAACAAAACTAAGAGCTAGGAGTTCTTGTCTGGTTACTTCTGAACCAATCTGGGCTAAACTTCCTTTGACTCCCTGCACTATTGGTGGGGGTTTACCATACAAAACTTCAAAAGGGGAAAATCCTGTTGACTTTACAGGGGCTGAGCGTATTCTGAGTAAAGCTATGGGGAGCACTTGAGGCCATTTCAAGTGTGTCTCCTGACAAAGCTTAGACATTTGGGCTTTCAAGGTACGATTCATTCGCTCAACTTTCCCTGAACTCTGGGGTCTGTATGCAGTGTGGAGTTTCCATTGTATCTGCAAAGCTTTTGCTAACTGCTGAGTAACTTGGGAGACAAATGAGGGTCCATTGTCTGACCCTATTACTGCCGGGATTCCAAATCTGGGGACAATCTCTCTCATTAAGGCTTTGGTAACTTCTCGGGCTTTCTCAGTTCTGGTTGGGAATGCTTCTACCCACCCAGAGAAAGTACAAACTAATACTAGTAGGTAATGGTATCCATTGGCTTTTGGCATTTCGGTGAAATCAACTTGGAGGTTGTGCATGGGGGTGACACCTCCTGACTGAACTCGGGGTGCTGTAATAAGGCCTTGCTTGGCATTATTTTTGGCACAAGTTACACATTGACGTGCTACTGAGGCTGATATAGTTGTCATCAGAGGGATGTAGAAATGTGGTCTGAGTGCTTTCTCCATAGCACTCTTCCCATAATGTGTGGCTTCGTGAAAAGCTTTGACAAAAGATGGTCCTAACAGTTCTGGAATTACTATTCGTCCTGGAGGTTGACTGCCCTCCTCTGGTGGCAGCTCAATCCATCCATCTTTCAATACTCCATTTTCTTTGTCACAATAGTAATCCAATTCTTTGGTGGTATATCGTGGGGTCCATAGATTCAAGGGTACTGGAAACAATGCTGCTTGCATTGGCATAGCTTGTGGGGCAATTTGTCCTGTCATAGCTGCTTGTCGTGCTGAGGCATCTGCAAATCTATTTCCTCGAGCAACTTCTCCTTTTCCTGCTTGATGTCCTCTGCAATGCATGACAGCTACACGTGTTGGGGCCCAGACTGCATCAAGTAACGTCAATATCTCGGGACCATATTTGACTGATTTTCCTCCGGATGTGATGAGTCCTCTTTCTTTATAGAGGGCTCCATGGGCATGCAAGGTAGTGAAGGCATATTTAGAATCTGTATATACATTTAGCACAAGTTTTTCTCCTAACAACAATGCTCTGGTGAGTGCTATCAATTCGGCTTTCTGGGCTGATGTGCCTGAGGCTAGAGCTGATGATTCAACTACTTCATGTTGAGTGACGACTGCATATCCGGCACAGCGTCGTCCATCAAGGATGAGACTGCTCCCATCAACATAATAGATCTGGTCGGGATTGTCTATGGGCACATCTGTCAAGTCAGGTCGACTGGAGAACACAGTTTCCATGACTTCGATACAGTCATGTTCTGGGAGTTCTTCACTGATGGGTATCAAGGTAGCTGGGTTCAAGGCATGGCTCACTTCAAGTTGTATCTGTGGGTTTTCACATAGCATGCTCTGGTACTTTAACATTCGGGAATTGGTGAGCCAATAATTTGCTTTTTGTTCCATAAGGGCAAGGACTGCATGTGGCACAGTGACTCGTATGTTCTGTCCTAGTGTGAGTTTGTCTGCTTCACTCACTAGTAGCGCTGTAGCTGCAACTGCTCTCAAGCAAGGTGGCCATCCTTTGGCCACAGGGTCCAATTGTTTCGATAGGTAGGCTACAGGTCGCTCCCAATTTCCTAATTTCTGAGTCAACATGCCTAAGGCATTTCCCTGTGCTTCATGTACAAACAAGTGGAAAGGTTTGTGGACATCTGGTAGTCCAAGTGCTGGTGATGACATCAATTCTTCTTTCAATTTCTGGAAGGCTGTATCCTGCTCAAGTCCCCACTCCAGTGGTGACTTCTCTTCTCCTTTTGTGGCTTCATACAGTGGTTTGGCAAAGTTGGGTATCCAAATTCGGCAATATCCTGCTGCTCCCAGAAAGGCTCTGACCTGCTTTCTGGTTGTTGGAGTTGGAATTCTGCATACTGCTTCTTTTCTTTCTCTGCCTAATCTTCTGCTTCCTTGGGTAATACGAAAACCCAAGTATTTCACTTCTTTTTGACATAGCTGTGCTTTGGCTCTGGAAACTTTGTATCCAGCTTCATCTAGTAACTGCAAGAGATCTTTGGTGGCTAATATACATTCTCTTTCTGATACGGCAGCTATCAACAGATCATCCACATACTGGAGAAGCACTCTCTTCCCCGGGGCTACTGGATAGCTTGAAAGGTCTTGATTCAGTGCAGCACTAAAGATGGTAGGTGAATTCTTGAATCCTTGGGGTAATCTTGTCCAGGTGAGTTGGCCCCCTCTTCCAGAGATGGGGTCCTGCCATTCAAATGCAAACAATATTTGGCTTACAGGGGCTAATCTTATGCAAAAGAATGCATCTTTTAAATCCAGTACTGTGAAATGGGTAGCTTCAGCAGGTATCAGTCCTAGAAGAGTGTAAGGATTGGGTACAACTGGGTGTATAGTTTCAACTGCATCATTTACTCTTCTCAAATCTTGCACTGGGCGATAATCATCTGTCCCAGGTTTCTTTACTGGCAAAAGTGGGGTGTTCCATGGGGATTGACATACTTTTAGTAGGCCATACTCGAGCAATCTCTGTAGGTGGCGATGGATGCCTTCAATTGCGGCTCTTGGGAGAGGGTACTGTTTGACGTGCACTGGTGTAGCACTAGGCTTGAGGGTTACAATTACTGGAGCTATATGCTTGGCTAGGCCTGGGGGACTGCCTTCTGCCCATACTCCAGGTGGTGCATGAATGTTCTTTAAAGTTTGTTCAAAATAGGTATCTTGAATCGAATCATCAATGTAATATCTCCATTCTTCTTCTCGGGGAACTGTCAGCAGCATTACTCCTGCTGGCTTGGCTTGGGAATTTACTGTCATTTGCATTTCTCCTTGTTCGGAGAAGGATATCTGTGCTTGAAGCTTGGCTAGCATGTCTCGTCCCAGTAGTGGTACTGGACATTCGGGCATGTAAAGGAATTGATGAGTTACTTGCTGTCCTCCTAGACTGCATATTCGGTTTTGAAGAAAAGACTTTGTGGCTTTGGCACCAGTTGCTCCTATAATGGTGACTGCTTTTTTAGTGAATGGGGCTATCTTTTTGTCTATTACTGAATGTTCTGCTCCAGTATCAACCATAAAGTTCATAATTTGGTCTCCTATTTGTATTCCGACCATAGGCTCCTGGAGACCTAAAGCAAACTTGGAGCCCGGTCTGTCCTAATCCACGTCATCCTCATCATGGGCTTGTGTGGCCAATGCTTGAATGGCTCCTCCTCCCCTCTCTCTCTGGAATTGTTCTCGATTGGCTCCTCCTCGGCCTCGGGGACGGCCTCGTCTTTCTTCTCGCCACTGATGATCGTTGTCGTCATCTTGCTGGGCGTCTTCGAGTTGCGGGCACGTATCTCTCCAATGTCCTTCCTCTCTGCAATAGGCGCATTGGTTCACGCCTAGTCTCTGGGTCCGGCCTCCGCCTTGACCCCGCCCTCTTCCTCTGCTCCTTCGACTAGGGACACCTCCCCTTTTCTTTTCAACTATGGCCGCAGCCAAAAAATCAGCTTTCTTCTTCATCTTTCTATCACATTCTCTCTGTCTTTCAGTATCACGATTCACATACACTTTATGAGCGACTTCCAATAACTGTGTTGCATTCATGCCCGCAAACCCTTCTAATTTCTGTAATTTACGTCTAATGTCTGGTTGAGACTGGTTTACAAAAGCAGAATTCACCATGCATAAACTTCCTGGTGCCTCGGGATCATAGGGAGTATACATTCTGTATGCTTCAGTTAATCTTTCATAATAATCTGCTGGGCTCTCATCTATCCCTTGGATAACTCCTGTGACTTTGGAAAGGTTCATAGCTTTTTGGCCCCCCCTTCTCAGGCCTTGTAAAAAGCCTTGGCGAAAGCGGGCTAGGGCTGTGGATCCTTCATCTGTATTTGGATCCCATTGGGGGTCTTCATTCGGGAATTCTCTCTGAGCTGCTTCTCTACGATCTATTATATTCTGTCCCTGTGCCGGAGCTGCAGGGTTTTCTGCCATCCATTCAATAGCTGCTTTCCTAATTCTTGCTCGTTCTTCTGTAGTGAATAGGGTGGTCAGGAGCTGACGGCAATCTGGCCAAGTGGGTTGGTGAGTTTCCATAATACTAGTTACTAATTCTGTCAGCTCCTGGGGCTTGCTAGTATAGGAGGCATAATGCGACCTCCAATTTAATAAATCAGTTGTAGAGAAAGGAATATACACATAAGTTAAGGGTCCCGCTACCACTTCATCATTATCATTCTTTACGGGCACTCCCGGGACTTGCCTTAAGGGAAACAGTTTGGCTGTCCCAGGCGTTGTTTGGGATCTAAGGGTTATTGTCGTTGCCTTTGCAGGAGTCGCTTTCTTTTTCTCAACTGGTTTTGCTTTGGGTTTTTCTTTCGCTGGCGTGCTAGTGCTAGCGCTGGCTTTCTCAATTATTTGTTCACTGTCCTCCTCTTCTTCTGGGGAATTCCCTTCTTCTTCTATCTCCGCTTCTGACTCACTTTTTACGTCCTCCACTTCTCTGTCCACTAAATCTTCCTCTTTCTCTTCTCTAGGAGGGGGACCGGGGGTTGGGTCCCGCCTCGGCTCTGGCCGTCTCTGGGGTTCTGGGGCAGGACGACGCCGGGCTACTCTTACTGGACCTGGGGTTCGGGGCTGCCTGAGGACTACTTCTGGGGAATCAGGATCTGCCAGGATGGGTTTCTTCGTGGCTTTCTTATCCTGCTCTTTCATTCTAGGCTGTTCCATTTTCTGTCTAGAATCTGTTTTAGCTAACATTATTCTGCACTGTTCCTCATAACAGCGCTGCGCCCAGGAGGGCGGATCTTCACAAATACTTAACCAGGAATCTATATAGGGGTACTGATCGGGGTGCGCTACCCGCACTCTACGGTGTATTGACTGAATAATCTCTACAGTGAACGTTCCCTCTCGGGGCCAAATGGGGTCTAGATCGGGCCACTCCCTAGTACACAAAATCTGCAAACGGGCTGCTGTCATTTTAATACCATAATCTCCTGAATATCCCTCTTTAAAATGTGCGATCATACATTCTAATGGAGTGTTTCTAGTAGACCCCGCCCCTCCCATTTCGATGTGTGCGCGCAACAACAGACAGAAGGGAAAAGGAGGGCGGACCGTGGGTAAGGGGTCCTCACGGCCCTGGAAACGTATAGGGAATACAAATAACAAGACAAGACGACAATCGCTTCCCCCTTTTCGCGACCTGAACGCGGTCGCCCGGTCAGGAAATGCGCTAATCAGGGGTCCGCCTTCACTTGGTCCGTGCTGCCAGACCTCTCATTCACACTTCGTTCACACAATCATGCTAGCAACCTATCCCAGAATGCATTCGTTTCTATCTGTTCTGACTAGTCTTTTTCCCAATTACAAAAAGGATGAGGGTTTCACCTAGCGAATTCCCATGCCAGGCTACTCGGCTCTTCCTTGAGAGTTGATCATGCTCTCTTACCAATTCCCAATATCTCGAGATTACAAATTCCAAATTCCAATGGCAGTACTGCTCTTTCTATTTCTGTCTAGACCCAAAATCAAAACTATACTCACCGGATCCGGTCCTCAAACTTCCCAAGCAGGCGCATGAGTTGGACCTCGGACTCCCCTCACTCGGGTTCGAGGCGTTGGCTCCAACCGGGCCCGACACCCGCCGAGGTCCGACCAGCTCCCTCCGATACAAGGGACCGGTGGCGCCAGGGAGCGGCCCCCGTCGGAAGGGCGCGATCCCGGCAGGACCAAGCCTATAGAGGCGGAAAGTCGTGGTATATTGCCCTATATACACTTTGATTCCACAACTTCACGGCCAACGCACCAAGGAATATGTAGCAGCAAAGCGCAGACAAACCAATGATACCAGGAGTCTGTTCAGAAGGTCCAAATCATTTATTTGTGCACAAGTCTCAAGCAAGTCAATTTCAAAATGGCTGAGCAAAGTTTTCAAGCATTACAACAACTTTTATAGACTTCTGTTCCATTCTAGGTATAGAAAAACATTTCATTGGTCCCGGTACTCTCCCGTACCTCCCGTAGCCCTTCTATTGGTCCCGGTACTGATAAGTTTCTCCAATTATGTCCCTTCTGTGGGCATGACACCTGCCTGCCCCCCTTCTAGTCCCAATTACAATGGTCAGTTCATCAACTTGTTACTTTCACACTCTCAAGGTTATGGGACCAATTTGTGCGTGCAGAAGAGCAAGGTTCTGTAACTCATCTGTCAGCACTCCTCATTATTTCTCTGCAAATGTACTTTTTCTTATCAGTAACTTTTAAACATGTCTTTTCTGTATTTTTCCATTTCTTAATTCTGCAGTTCTGCTTACCTAAGCTAATTCAATATTTCTACTGAGTTCTTTCTTACAATAGCAGCATGTTGGGGGATGTGCAATCCTATATGCCTCTCCACAGGCCTCATTTACAGGTCAAGCTAGCCATGCTGGCCTGCCTATGTCAGACACCGTGGGTCACAGGCCTGCACCTGCCACACTAGGACAAGCAGGATGAATCAGCCACACCTGGTGTCTCCCCAGCTGTGATACACTGTGGTAGAGGGAGGCCGTGATGAACAGATAAGGCAGGTGCCAGGTTCGTAGTTAGGAGCTTTATTGAACATGGCATGTAGTACACAGTATAGTGCATAGTACACAGTTTGGTGTATACAGTTCCAATGTGTGCTAGTGAGGCAGCCATGAGGCTCTTACACAAGTGATCAGCCTGACCCTTCCCCCAAGCCATGATGCTCTTACATAAGTGATCAGCCTGCTAAGAGAAGACATTAAGATTTCAGTAGGCACCCTTCCCCCACTCCAGGTCTGAGCACAATATCCCCTTGCCCAGAAATCAGCAGACCAGAGCACACCGGTTTGGACAGGTCACCCAGGTACCTTCCCCAGGGGCTGCTGATTGGTGGACAGGAAATATCTGAGACAAATGGGATTGTAGAATGAGTTTGAAAATGTACAGTATATAAGGTATTGTAGGACATCCCTCGTGGCTCAGATTTTTGTGGAGATTGCTGGTTTCTCTATCTGGGCCTGTGCGCACATTAAAAGTTCCTGTTTGCATTCCAGCCTGTCTGTGAGTTTTCCTTCTGTGGGTGAGTGATTGAATAAGAGCTTTTCACAGCGTTTGCTATAACACTAGTGCAAGCGGTGTTGCTCAACCTGTGCACAGTCATAAGTGTAGACAGTGCATGCAGTGCAGACCGTGTAACAGTAAGAGTACAGGTAACAGCACAGGTACTTTATGCAAACCGTGCAAACAAATTTTTTTAAGCAAATAGTGCAAACAATGTAACAGATAGTTTGTGCAGACAGTGCAAACAATTTGTGCAAACAGTGCAACAGTGTAAAACAGTGCAGATGTAACCCCGACATAGTATAAGGATAGTGCACTCCAGTTCGGTGATAGTTCCCAGGCCAGGATGTGCAGCCGATGATCACCTGACTGTGTGTGGACATTCTGCTGCAGCTAGGATCACCTGTCCGAAGGCGGAGTCGCGTCCATGCTAGGTTGAGGCAGTAGTGCCTCTGAAAAGTGTGAATCGAAGACCAGGTTGGAGATTTGCAGATGTCTGCTGCCGGTACGGCACGTATGTTAGCGATGGTGGCCGCTAGTGCCCTGAGCTGATGTGCATTAACTCTTGATGCTGCTTGTGCTGTTCTAAGCAGAAGGCGATACAGGCGGAGATCCACAGGGAGAGTGTTCTTTTGGTAACTAATCAGCCCAGCTTGCTGGGGCTGTAGGATACAAATAGTTGTTTTCCCTTCTGCAGGGATGCTGTCCGGTGGAGGTACAGTAGCACCCTAACGCAGTCCAGAGTGTGTAGCTGTTTCTCCTTAGGTGAGGTGTAGGCTCCGGGTGGAAGCAAGGGAGCTTGAATGCTTGGTTGATATGGAAGGCAGACGCTACTTTTGGCATGAACTTGGGGTGTGTTCTCAGGGAGGCGTGGTCCTGGGAGAGCAGTATGTACGGGGGGTGCGATACCAGGGCTTGCAGCTTGCTGATTCTCCTGGCGGAGGTAACAGCTATTAGGAATAGCGTCTTCCAACTACCCACACACATACACTCACCACATACTCCCACCACATACACCCCAAAATACTCCCAAGAGATGAAAAAAAAAAAAGGAAATAAATTCCTCCACACACACACACACATATGAAAGGTAGAAAACTCTGACTACCTGTAAAAAGGTAGAAAAATTCTGATCAACACTATGATACAGAAACTTATTAATGTATATAAAATGTAAATAGTTTCGACAATTAATGCACAGTTATTTGTATAAAGTTACAATGTTATAAATCTCTGTTAATAACTATTATCTGTATAAAGTTAAAAATCTCTGTTCCATGTAATGTATACATTAGTATACAAATTTGTTTACTTGTTCCATGTAAACCGCCACTGATCTCTGGAAGGGGCGGTATAGAAGAAATAGATAAATAAAATAAATAAATAAATAAAATAAATGGGTGGCTGTGTTAGTTCATTGAGGATGGTGTTGAGGTCCCAGTGGGGCCCGGGGGCTCGATTGGTGGCCGAATGTTGGCTAGTCCTTTCATGAACCACGCAACCAGCGGTTGTTTTGCAATGGTACTGTCTCCGTCGTGGTTATGGAGGGCAGCTATCACCGAGAGGTGTACTTGCATTGATTGTACTTTCAAGCTGCTGTGGAAGAGGGAGGTTAGGTATTGGAGAACTACTGCCACTGGGCAGGAGAAGGGATCAATTTGCCATTCCGAGCACCAAGTGGTGAAACACTTCCATTTTAGTCCATATGACTTATGCGTTACAGATTGTCACGCTGTGAGTATCACCTGTTGTACCTTAGAGGGAAGGTTGAGGGAGGACAGTGCTACCTTTCAGCTTTCACGCAGAGAGTGCTAGGGTCTGTAGATTGTGGTGGAGATCATCCCCACCTTCTAGGGTGATGAGGCCTGGCATCGGGGGAAGCCTCACCGGAGGTTCCAGCAACAGGCAGCAGAGGTAGGGGAACCATACCTGGCACAGTCAGTGGGGTATGATCAGTATGGCCTGTGTCTTGTCCGCAATGATGCATTGGGTGGTCATTGAGATAAGCGGGGAGGAGAGAAGGCATATACCAGTGATCATTCCCCCCACAACATGTCGAAGGCATCTGAGGCGATGCTGTGGTTGGGAGGCACTTGGAACAGAAGAGGTTGCACTTTGCGTTGTTCTCCATAGCAAACAGATCGATCTGTGGTTGTCCCCACCTCTGGAAGAGTGATGTTGCTATGCGGGGGTTGAGGGACCATTCGTGTGGATCCATCTGGCAGCTAAGCTTGTCTGCCAGCTCATTTTGCGTGCCCGGTAGGTAGGAGGCCCACGGGAGACCGTGTCTGGAGAGGGCAAAATTCCAGAGTCTGAGGGTTTCCCTGCATAGGGATCTGGAGCCCGTCCCCTCTTGTGTGTTGATATAAAGCATGGCTACCTGGTTGTCCATTTGGAGAAGGACCATCTTTCCCTGAATGTGGTCCTGGAAGACCTTGAGGGCATACCGTAACTCTCTAAGTTCCAACAGGTTGATGTGGAGAGCGCGCTCGTTCTGTTTCCAGGTCCCTTGGGTGTGAAACTGCAGACAGTGGGCTTACCACCCCACCAGTGACGCGTTTGAAGTGATGACCAACTGATGTGGGTGCTGTTGCAGTGGGTGACCATTCGCCAGGTTCTCTGTGTAGGTCCACCAGGCTAGCAAGCCCGTCATTGATGTGTCCAGGGGAATTGTTGATGACAGTGATTGCGTGTGTTGGCTCTAGTGGGTTCGCAGGTGCCATTGTAGGTGGTGCATGTGCAATCTTGCTAAAGGTAGGACTTGCATGGATGTTACCATGTGTCCCAGGAGGCGAAGCAGGTTCCAGGCAGATGTCCCCTGGACTGAAGAGATGTTCCAAATTAGGCTGATGATGATGTCCCTCTGGTGAAGTGGGAGGAATGCTTTAGCCACCGTTGTGTCTATCACCACCCCAATGAACTCCAGATGTTGGGAGGGGTGTAGAGTGGATTTCTGGAGGTCCACACGAAACCTCAGGGTGGACAACAGGTGGATGGTCCTTGTGACGGCAGATTCTGTCTCCTGGGGGACCAGCCAGAGATCAGCCAGTTGTCTAGGTATGGGAATACACAGATATCCTGTTTTCGGAGATGTGTGGCCGCAACAGCGACACATTTTGTGAAGACTCACGGAGCAGGAGATAGGCCGAATGGTAGGACTCTGTATTGATGGTGGCTGTCCAGTATTTGGAAACTGAGGTACTCCTGATGCAACACATGTATGGGTATGTGTGTGTAGGCATCGTGCAAATCCAAGGACACCAGCCATTCCCCAGGCTGGACAAGTGGCAGGATGGAACCCAGTGAGTATATCCTGAACTTTTCCTTCATGATGCATTTGTTGAGTTTCTGGAGGTCGAGGATGGGGCAAACACCACCACATTTCTTGGGTATCAGGAAGCACCTGGAGTTGAATCCGGTATTAATTTCGCTGATTGGTACTGGCTCTATAGCCCTGGTGGCTAGAAGGGACTGTATTGCCATGTTGATGGTGAGGAGCGATGGTGGTGACATGTTGCTGTGAGGCGGTTTGTGTTGCAAGGGGGGAGGTGAATCTGATACTATACCCCTCCCTGATGATGCGCAGACCCATCTGTCTGTAGTGATGGATTCCCATGCTTGTATGAAGGCTGTCAGCCGACCTCCAGTACGGAGGTTGTCTGGGGTCTTCCCATCAAAAAGAGGGATTGTCCTTCCCTGCGCCAGAGGGTGTGGACCTTTGTTGCTTTCGATCCCTTTGGTGTGGTTTGTTGCGGTAGGAATTCTGGTAAGGCTGTTGCTTATAGCGAGGAGCCTGCCATTTCCTGTAGGAGCTGTAGCCAGTATGGCATTTTGTGGCAGAGAACAACTTCTGGTGGTACATCCCTTTATGGCTGGAAGCAGGGGTCTGCTCCAGCCCTTCCTCCACGAGGGTCTGCAATGTAGCACACCAATCCTTCATATCATTTACGGTGTCCTTCACCTTGTCACCGAAGAGTGTGTCTCCTGCACAGACAGCATCCGTGATGCGGTCGTGTGTATCCTTGTGGAGGTTAAAGGCTTGTAGTTATGCCAATCGGCAGGCTGAGATTGCAGTTCCTGCGGTGTGAGCTGCAGTATCAAATGCGTTGAAAGCCGCCCTGACTTGGTGCTTCATGCATTTCAGCAGGTCAGCAAGGGATGCTGTTGCAGTCGCTTGTGCCTCATTGGTAAGGGAGGAGGTAGCGGATTTGAGGTTCTGTATGATGATGTCCCAGTACAGGGCATGTTGGAGTTGGTGGGCTGCTACTCTCGCCGACAGCATGGCCCCTTGGAAGATCCTTTTTCTTACCTCATCCAGGAGTTTGAGATCCTGCCCTGGTGGGTTGTTTGCATGGGTGTGCGTGGATTTTACCTGCTTCAGGGCCGACTCCACCACAATGGAGTTGTGTGGAAGTTGAGATTTGTTGAAACCCAACATGGATTGCACTTGATACTTGCTATCAAGCTTCAGGCAGTGGCGGGCCCAGTGGACGGGTTCTGCCAGATCTTCATCAGATTCTCCTGCATCAGAGGGTGGACTGGCACTAGTGTCGTTGTTATGGGGTCTCCAAGAATTTGAGGGATGCCTCTGTTTCTAGGCGTTGGTCGGCTATATCCATTGTATTAATTCCCAGGACTAAGGACACCTTCTGCAGGAATTTAGGGTATGTGAGGTCTTCAGGGGTGACCGGGGATGGTTCGGTTGTGGATGCGGAAGCAACTGTTTCTTGTGTTATGAGGGGCTCTCCCAAGGTTAGCTATCCTTATGTAGAGGAGATCAAACCTAAACTTTATTTAGAAGTTCAGATGACAAGACTTCAACTTTCGTACTTTGGACACATCATGCGAAGAGAGAGATCATTAGAGAAAGACATCATGCATGGCAACGTAGGAGGTTAACGCAAAAAAAAAAGAGAAAGGCCAGCCATGAGATGGATTGATACATTGACAGCAGCTATGGGTGCCACTTTGTCAACAGTGAGCCACCTCACTGAAGACCGAACACAGTTTAGAACAGCTATCCAGAGGCTCGCCATGAGTCGACACCGACTCAATGGCATATAACAACAACAATGTGGGATCTAAAAGATAATTGAGCATCCAATGTGACCCCAAGATATTTTACTTCAGACTTGAATGTGAGCACAATATCAGCAAAACATATAGTGGTGCATTCAACGGGTTGTTTAGACATAAGTACAACAATAGCTTTGGTTATACTAGGACTTAGAACAAGTCCATTAGCTTTCAGCCATTTATTCATTGCTAAGAAGCAACTGGCAATATGGGTGGCCTAAATTCCCTCATCTAATGAGAAAGGAACAGAAAGCATAATGTCATCTGCATAAATATGGTAATAAATACTATAACTCTTATTAAGATGATAAAGAAAATAAATACACATTAAATAACATCACAGACAAGCAGGATCCCTGCAGAACACTAATTTATGTTCTGTCTAGAAGAAGATTTTTTTGTAGATAAGCCAACAGGATACTGGGCTTGATGGACCTTGGTCTGACCCAGTATGGCATATCTTATGTTCTTATCTTAAGAGCGAAACCAACTCAAAACAATTGCATATGTTCACAGCTAGCCTTCGGTACCCACAAACATCATCAACTTTATCTTTACTAAATTATTTGATAGACCGCTCAGGCAGGAGCATCAGAGCTGTGAACAGTACAAAAGATTGCACATAAAGGGATATAGGAAAAGGAACGCCATTATCATATAGGAAAGAGAAGAAAGAACAGATAGAATGAAGGCAGGGAGGGGAAAGAAGTTGAAGAAAGTGTGGGGAGAGCAAATGGGAAGGGCAGGGGGCTAATTGTAGGAATGATGGAAGGACAAAGCTAGGGGAGTGGGTTAGAGTAGGTTAAAGGATAGCTATTTGAAAAAAGTGGGTTTTTAGAGAGGCCTTAAACTTGGTGAAGGAGGGTTCTGAGCGAAGGATAAGAGGGAGCGAGTTCCAAAGAGCAAGACCCAATAAGAAGAAAGCAGATCCCTGTGTGCATTCAAGGTGGGCCTGTGAAACAGATGGAAGTGCCAAACAGTGGGTGTGAATTGAGCGTAACAGACGGTGTGAAGGCGGACCAGGAGTAGAGAAATATGGTCAAGCCTTGATGAATGGGTAAGAATGCGAGCGGCAGTGTCCTGTAACAGTTGAAGTCTGTGAAGATGGTATTGCAGAAGGCCAACCAGAACAACATAACAATAGTCTAGTCCAGCGATGGCGAACCTATGGCACGCGTGCCAGCTGTGGCACGCGAAGGCCTTGCAGCTGGCACGCGTGAAGGTCCGCAAAAAAAGAAAAAGCGGGCTCTGGCTGCTGCCGCGGACGCGGCAGCATGCAGTGTCCCGCGGGGCCCCCTCCGCCCGCTAAGCCCCTCTGCAAGGGCTTTCAGATTCGCGAGGGAGACAGCGTCTCCCTCGCGTCTCTGTTAAGCCCGTAGGGGTTAATGGGAAATTTCCCATCAGCCCCTTTAGACGCGAGGGACTGATGGGAAATTTCCCATTAGCCCCTGCGGGCTTAACAAGAGACGCGAGGGAGACGCTGTCTCCCTCGCGAATCTGAAAGCCCTTGCAGAGGGGCTTAGCGGGCGGAGGGGGCCCCGCGGGACACTGCATGCTGCCGCGTCCGCGGCAGCAGCCAGAGCCCGCTTTTTCTGTTTTTAAATTTGCCGGGGGGGGGGGGGGGTGTTAGGACTGGTGGTGGGGTAGGGGGGGGGGGGTAGGACTGCTAATGGGGGGGGGGGTTTGGACTGCTAATGGGCTGGGGGGGGTTAGGACTGCTAATGGGCTAGGGGGTGGGGGTTAGGACTGCTAATGGGCTAGGAGGGGGGGGGGTTAGGACTGCTAATGGGCTAGGGGGGGGTTAGGACTGCTAATTGGCTGGGGGGGGGGGGGGTTTGGACTGCTAATGGGCTAGGAGGGGGGGTTAGGACTGCTAATGGGCTAGGAGGGGGGGGTTAGGACTGCTAATGGGCTAGGGGGGGTTAGGACTGCTAATGGGCTGTGGGCTGATGGGGGATGTCTGGAAATGGGGGGAGGGGGGGTAAGTACTGCTAATGGGCAGGGGGGGGGTTAGGAATGCAAATGGCCAGGGGGGGGGGTTAGGACTGCTAATGGGCTGGGGGGGTTTGGACTGCTAATGGGCTGGGGGGGGTTAGGACTGCTAATGGGCTAGGAGGGGGGGTTAGGACTGCTAATGGGCTAGGGGGGGTTAGGACTGCTAATGGGCTGTGGGCTGATGGGGGCTGTCTGGAAATGGGGTGATGGGGGGTTAGGACTGGTAATGGGCTATGGGGGGGGTTAGGACTGCTAATGGGCTAGAGAGGGGGGGGGTTAGGACTGCTAATGGGCTAGGGGGGGTTAGGACTGCTAATGGGCTAGGGGGGGGTTAGGACTGCTAATGGGCTAGGAGGGGGGGGGTTAGGACTGCTAATGGGCTAGGAGGGGGGGTTAGGACTGCTAATGGGAGAGGGGGGGGTTAGGAATAAAAAAGGGCAACCAGGGGTGGGTAGGACTGCTAATGGGCTAGGGGGGTTTAGGACTGCTAATGGGCGAGGAGGGGGGGTTAGGACTGCTAATGGGCTAGGGGGGGGGTTAGGACTGCTAATGGGGGGGGGGTTTGGACTGCTAATGGGCTGGGGGGGGTTAGGACTGCTAATGGGCTAGGAGGGGGGGTTAGGACTGCTAATGGGCTAGGGGGGGTTAGGACTGCTAATGGGCTAGGAGGGGGGGGGTTAGGACTGCTAATGGGCTAGGGGGGGGTTAGTACTGATAATGGGCTAGGAGGGGGGGTTTAGGACTGCTAATGGGCTAGGGGGGGTTAGGACTGCTAATGGGGGGGGGTTTGGACTGCTAATGGGCTGGGGGGGGGTTAGGACTGCTAATGGGATGGGGGGGGGGGTTAGGACTTCTAATGGGCAAGGAGGGGGGGGTTAGGACTGCTAATGGGCTAGGAGGGGGGGGTTAGGACTGCTAATGGGCTAGGGGGGGGTTAGGACTGCTAATGGGCTGGGGGTGGGGTTTGGACTGCTAATGGGCTAGGAGGGGGGGGGGGGTTAGGACTGCTAATGGGCTAGGAGGGGGGGGGTTAGGACTGCTAATGGGCTAGGGGGGGTTAGGACTGCTAATGGGCTGTGGGCTGATGGGGGCTGTCTGGAAATGGGGTGATGGGGGGTTAGGACTGCTAATGGGCAGGGGGGGTTTGGACTGCTAATGGGCTGGGGGGGGTTAGGACTGCTAATGGGCTAGGAGGGGGGGTTAGGACTGCTAATGGGCTAGGGGGGGTTAGGACTGCTAATGGGCTGTGGGCTGATGGGGGCTGTCTGGAAATGGGGTGATGGGGGGTTAGGACTGGTAATGGGCTATGGGGGGGGTTAGGACTGCTAATGGGCTAGAGGGGGGGTTAGGACTGCTAATGGGCTAGGGGGGGGGGGTTAGGACTGCTAATGGGCTAGGAGGGGGGGTTAGGACTGCTAATGGGCTAGGGGGGGGTTAGGACTGCTAATGGGCTAGGAGGGGGGGGGTTAGGACTGCTAATGGGCTAGGGGGGATTATGACTGCTAATGGGCTGATGGCTGATGGTGGCTGTCTGGAAATGGGGAGATGGGTGTTAGGACTGGTAATGGGCTATGGGGGGGGGTTAGGACTGCTAATGGGCTAGAGAGGGGGGGTTAGGACTGCTAATGGGCTAGGGGGGGGGTTAGGACTGCTAATGGGCTGATGGGGAGGGGTTAGGACTTGAGGTGGGCTGTTGGGTGGGGTTAGGACTGGAAATGGGCTGATGGGGGGTTAACACTGGAGGTGGTCTGATGGGGTTAGGACTGGTAATGGGCTATGGGGGGGTTTAGGACTGATAATGGGCTATGGGGGGGCTGGGACAAGAAATGGGCTGATGGGGAGGGGTTAGGACTTGAGGTGGGCTGATGGGGTTAGGACTGGTAATGGACTGTGGGCTGATGGGGGGGTTAGGACTGGCAATGGGCTATGGGGGGCTGACTGGAAGTGGGGGGTTAGGACTGGTAATGGGTTATAGGGGGGGGGCTTAAACTGAAAATGGGGTGATGGGGGGTTAGGACTGGAAGTGGGTTGATGAGGGGGGGATAGGACTGGTATTGGGTTGGGGGGCTGCTAGGACTGGAAATGGGCTGATGCAGGGACTAGAAGGGAATGGATGCTGGGTGAGGCTGGAACTAGAAGGGAGCTGGTGTTGGGGGAGGATTAGAATGGGATGGGGCTGGGAGAGTAAAATGGAGAGGGGAAAAATATTTTGTGTGGGAGGGATAAAAAATCTACAATTGGCCGGGTATTGGGAGAGTAAGTGGGGATTGAGGATGGAGGGGTAAATTTTGAGTAGATGAAATAGGAATGAGGAAAGAGCCAAAGGAGAAAGATTAGTATGTTAAAGCAGATGTAGAGAGAGAATGGAAAAAAAAAAACAAGAAGACAGAAGAAAGGACAAATGGACAGCAGATGGAGAGTTAGCAGAAGACACGAAGAAACCAGAAGAAAGTGGCTGGAACAATTGCAACTGAAAAAAAATGCACAAAAGGTAGAAAAATATCTCTTTATTTTGAATTTATTAACTGGAATATGTCAGCTCTGGGAAATGTGCATCATTAATTTTTGCGCTTTGTTTAGTACAAGAGGAAATTAATATATAGTTTTATTTCTACAGTGTTGTTGTATATTCCAAGTTTGGCTTTTGGGGTTCCCAGTTTAATTATTGTCTTCCTGTTTCTAAATTGTGATTCCTTGTTTGGTGATGGTCTGTTCTGCATGTGTAACTGAGCTGAGGTATTCTGTTTATATAATTCCTATTTGACATTGCCACTTGTTCTTTCCCCAGTAGGTCATGTATTGTTGTTCTCTGAGATGTATTGGTTTAATATTTGCAGTGTTGCCTTTTGATAGGTAGAGTATGGTGCTTTGTGAGTCCTGGTAGTGCTGTTAGGATACGGCGGGTTTGCTATGGGTTCTAAATGGGCAGCGTTTGTAGTAGTTCCTAATGTGCCTGGCGGTTGGTACTGGATTATAGTAATGTAGAAACCTTTTAGTCTTTCTTTATCCATATACTCATTAAGAGGCATGTTTACTAAAAGTTAGTGTATGGTAACATTATGCAAATATTTATGCAAATGAAGCACCTTATGCAAATGGGGCTTTAATTGACGTGCTGGCACTTTGAGGAAATTCTTTGGTTTTGTGCGGCAGTTTGGGCACTCGGGCTCAAAAAGGTTAGCCATCACTGGTCTAGTCTCATGATAACGAGGGAGAGGATGGTCAAAGAGGCAGTGGAGAGGAATGGGCAGACCGAACGAATTTGACGAAGACAGTAAAAAGACCGATGGGAAACAGAAGAGATGTGCTCAGAGAAGGAAAGAGGAGTCGAGGACAACCCCAAGATAGCGAAAGGAGGTGACCAATGGGATTGGTGTGGTGGAAATTATGGAGGCAAGGGAAGGAGAGGTGGCCCCAAAAGTGATCCAGGTGGTGGTGGACTTAGACGGATTCAAGTGGAGGAAATTTGAAGTCATCCAGGTATGGATAAAAGTGAGACTGGAGTTTAATGGCATGAGGTCAGGAGTAAAAAGGGTCCGTGCGGTGAAGGAGGATGATATCATCATCATAATAATACGCAGAGATACCGGATTGCTGAATTAAGAGAGAGATGGGGGCTAGAAAAATATTGAAGAGGGGATAAAACAGAGCCCTGAGGAACACCACAAGATAGGGGGACTGGCGGTGAAGCAGTAAAGTCAGAGAGAAGAGAGAAGGAATGGGCAGTGAGAAAAGACTGGAACCATTTCAGAGGAGTGCTACAAATGCCAAGATTTGAAAGATGGGAGAGAAGGATATGGTGATCAACAAGATCAAAAGCAGAGGAAAGATCCAGAGAAACTACAAGAGTAAAGTCACCACGATCATGAGTAACGTGAAATTCATTCAGGAGGGAGAGAAGGATAGACTCGGTACTGTGACATGCCCGAAAACCAGACTGATGGGGGTGGAAGGCACTGGTGGAAGTGATGTGAGAGAACAATTGTGTAAAGACCAACCGTTAAGGATTTTAGACAGGAAAAAGAGGTTGGAGACAGGGCGCCTGTTAGCAAGAAGAGAGGGATCGAGTGAGGGCTTTTTTTTTTTTTTTTTTTTTAATAACATTTTAAGCTTACATACAGGAAAATAACATTACGATACCTTATTATCAATACATAAGATATTGTTTCATCATAATAACAAGCCCTCATCAAGAAGGTGTATATACATAAAGCTAAGAATCCCAAATTGGTTTCTGGTAAATACATCTTAAACTCCATTTAACAAGTCAAGAGACAAAAAATAGTAACCACAACATTCCTAAGTCCTGCCCATTAATTCTTACCCTTAAGAAATTCTAACAGTTGTTCCACCTCAAAGAAAATATATTGTTTCCCCTGAAACACTATATGACACTTACTCGGAAATTTTAAATAAAATATAGCTACCAGAGCCAGAACGCTTGGGCGGACCTCCAAAAAGGCCTTCCGATGCTTTTGCGTGGCTCTGGAAACATCTGGGAAAATCTGTATAGGCTGACCACAAAATTTCTCAGCTTTTTTCTTAAAGTAAACACGTAAAATCCTCTCTTTATCTAACTCTGAAAGAAAAGTAATTAATAGCATAGCACGTGAGGGTATATCATCTGTAGCAGACTCCAAAAAAGCAGAGATATCTAAAGTTGAGGAAGTTAACTGATCATAATGCACTCCCGATTCTCCATCCCCCACAAAATCACGGGCTAATTTGCCCGAAGGTAAATAATAAATCCTAGACAAACCAATTGACTCTACATCCGCGATTAACAAAACTTCTTTCAAATACTTATAGAAAAGAATAGAGGGGGATAGATAATGAGTCCGGGGGAAGTTCAACATTCGTAACTTTCTTGACCGAAGTGCATTCTCCAGAATCTTGTCCTGACCATGAAGTAAACAGGAATCTTGAGAAAACTTAACCAAAAGACTCTGCTGCTCACACCTTTGAGATTCCTGGTGTTCATTTACCTGTTTGCCTGCATTTTCCTATTGGTTTCTGGTGCCTGCGAGGGACTTGCCTGATTGGACAGAGTCATTACAAGGGCTATATTAACAGCAGTCCCACCGTGGGATGCCGAGGTGTTCATTTACCTGTTTGCCTGCATTTTCCTATTGGTTTCTGGTGCCTGCGAGGGACTTGCCTGATTGGACAGAGTCATTACAAGGGCTATATTAACAGCAGCCCCACCGTGGGACGCCGAGGTGTTCATTTACCTGTTTGCCTCCATTTTCCTATTGGTTTCTGGTGCCTGCGAGGGACTTGCCTGATTGGACAGAGTCATTACAAGGGCTATATTAACAGCAGCCCCACCACGGGATGCCCGGGGAGCACGTGCCTGAAGGTCCTGCCCCTTTGGCGCCCCTTTGGAGCACAGAGGCGCACAGAGAGTATATTTTGGTAAGGGAAAAAGAAAGAAGAAAAATTTATCGACTGCCCAGACCAAGGCGGTCAAAGTCATTGGCCCAATGAATGCTCACGTTCGTTTGAGTGAATCTACGACTCCGGTTTTTACGCCATGCGGCGTATCCCCGGAGACTTCAACTGTGAGTATGTCCTCATCCGATTACTCTCCTATTGTAAAGGGTTTAACTCCGCCCTGCCAAGAGATTTTATTGTCTTCCGGTTTGACCATCTCGCCTGGGAAGGCGGGGCAGGTGGAATCCGGATCAGTTTTGTTGCCAGCTTCGTTTCTAAAGATGGATTCTCCCTCGGAAAAGTTGCCTCCTCCTAGTCCCTCTGTTATTTCTTTTGCATCGGTTGCCTCAGATCAGACTCCACCTCCCAATATAACCTTGTGGGATATTTGGGCAGTGGTTGCTCGGATTGAGTCGACTTTAACTTGTTCCCTCCTTGGTTGGGCAGAATGATGACAAGGAATGTGACAGAAGTGGAACTGAAGGTGATGAAGGCAGAGGAAGTGACGAGAGTTTGAGAAAGAGGGGGTGGACAGGATAGGAAGTCTGAATGGAGGGACAGAATCTTCTTGGAGAAAAGGTTTGCTAGATCAGAGGGATCTGGGGAGGAAGATGAAGGTGAAGTGGCACTGAGGGCAGAGAGGGACTGAAATGCAGAATATAACTGATGAAAATAATTAGAAGATGAAGATCAGATTGGAGAAGTATTCCTGTTTAGCTAAGTGAATCATGGAGCGGTACTCTCGGTGACATTGGTGGAAGTGGTGGAGGGAATCCGGGGAAGGCAAAGAATGCCAAAGACGTTTGGCACGGCGAAGGTGGGAGAAGTGGAGACGGAGACCAGGATGGTACCAGAGGTGGCGGGTATGAGGGTGAAAAACTGGAAGGAGGTGGGGGGGGGGGGAGCTAGAAGATCGAGCGCAGAAAGAACGTTATCCCAGATACGGACGTGAGTCAGGGGCTAGAGAAGTGAAGTCAAGTGGGAGAAGCTGATCGGATGATGGAAAGATTTGAAGAATGAGAGGGGTGAGATGATGCCTAAATCGGTGGGACTGCGAGGGGGAGGAGGAAGGACAAGAGTGAAAGGGCAGCTGTAAGGAGAAGAGGACACAATAGTGATCTGATCAAGGAACAGGGAAAGTCAATAACATAGGAGCAAAGGGAGATGTGGACGGAGATCCAGGGTGAGCCCAGCTGTATAAGTTTGGAGCAGAACATGCTGCACATGAGAGAGGTCGTCAAGGAGAGAGTTGAAGATCTCATCATGGGGCCTAGTTGGAGGATCGAGATGTAAATTAAAATCAGCCACGAGAAAGACATGAGGATAAGACATGGTGATTTCAAAAATAGCAGGAGAGAATCCCAGGCATGTGGTGGCAAGGAAGGGGGGGGGGGGCATAAACAAGGAGGATGTGAAGCAGAGGGGTAGAATCCAACCAAAGAAAAAGAAATTCCTGATAATGCAAGGCTGAGGAATGAACCTCCTGGAAAGGAGAGTAGAACAGTGGAGGACAGCAACGCCACCTCTGGTACGACCCAAACAAGGAGATGAGAAAGCTGAGAAGCCTAGTGGCAGACAATGAGTGAGAAGAGGGTCTTCACCCTTCCAAAGCCAAGTTTCGGTAGTGAATATGATATCCAGGGAGTTATGTACAATTAGGTCTGAACGAGAATGGACTTTGAGCGAAGGGACCAACAGTTAAGAAGGGCAAGGTGAAGAAAGAGGCAGGTTGATGCGGCGGCCTGTGAGAGAGGAAGGGGGACAGGGAAGCAGGCTAGCAACAGACCGGGACAAATGAGCCGGCAGAGAGGGGTCCAGCGGGCCAGGATGCCAGCCCCAGTGGACTGGAATGGAGGCCATGTCAGAGGAACTGACAAAGGAAAAAGAGAGAAAACCAAGCTACAAAAGGAGTGGGAGCAATGTGCACTTAGGCACAGTCACACACTGGAGTGCGAGAAGGAGCTTCAGCAGCAGAAAGACCATGTGCAGGGATGAAAGAGAGTCACAGAGAATACTGCAGGCCTCGGAGTCCCCAGGTTGCCCTGAGAGCCCGGGGTCGCCACAAGAAGCTTGCCTAAGGAGAACGTCCTGCTCCTTGGGCATGCGCCCATGGTGCTGAACATTGCAAAAGACAGCCTCTTATAGTCCTGGCACGCAAAGGGGACATGGCCGTGTTACCTCCTGGTGGGCAGGAAAACATAGTTACTCACCTGTAACAGGTGATCTCCGGGAACAGCAGGAATTTAGTCTTCACATATGGGTATTGTCGGTACCGACGGAGCCTGCGCTGGAACGCTCCCCAGCATTCAATAGGAAAGCTTTTGGGAGCATCCCACAGCGCCTGCGTGCTGCCTTCCCGCCTTTCCCAACTGTCCAGTTGAGTTTAAAGCTGAGACAAAAGAGAGAGGAAGAGATAGAAATAGAGAGATACAACTCCTAGGGGAGGTGGGTGGGTTGTGAAGACTAAATTCCTGCAGTTCCCGGAGATCACCTGTTACAGGTGAGTAACTATGCTATCTCCAGGAACAAGCAGGAATGTAGTCTTCACATATGGGGACTCCCTAGCTGCAGATGCCAGGGAGAAGGCCCCAGAAGTTGTGTGCCCTTGTGAAAGGGCTCCACTTCCCCCCATGGATCTCTGGCATCCTACCAGGGATGGTGGGTAGGAGTTGATTAAGTATGAAACAGGTGTTGAAGAACAGCCTGACCAAACAAGGCATCCCAGCGGGAGTCCTTGTCTAAGCAGTAATGGGCTGTGAAGGTATGAACCGAAGCCCAAGTAGCTGCTCGAAAGATGTCGTCGATAGACACAGAGTGAAGATGAGCCATAGAGGTTGCCATTGCTCTCACATTTTTATTTATTTATAAATTTCTTCTATACCGCCCCTTCCAGAGATCAAGGGCGGTTTACATGGAACAGTTAACAATTTTGTATACTTCAGTATACTTTACATAGAACAGTGTTTAAACTATGTACAGGTAAGATTACATGGACCATTAACTGAACTAAATTACAGGAACTATTTACAAGGCACAGTAAAACAGTTTGCATAAGACATTTGCAGTGAGTAAATGGATAGTAATGAGAGAATTATTTACGTTAATCATTTGTTCTGTCTTGAGTCCTGTGGGGGTGTTTCGGTGGATGTTTGGGGAAAGTTTTCTGTTGGTGGGGATTTCAAAGTGGATTGTGAAGAGGTAGGTTTTGAGTTCTTTTTTTGAATTGATGTATGTCTTTTATCAATCGTAGAGTGAGTGGAAGTTCGTTCCAGAGGGTGGGGGCGGCAAAGGAGAAGGCCCTAGTGCTTGTGGTTGTCTTTGTTTTTCTGATAGTTGTATTTATGGTGAGAGAGTGGGTTGCATTTCGTCTGCGCGTTCTTGTTCTTGATGGGGGGTGTAGTAGGGTGGATAGGTGTGAGGGGGAAATGTCATTAAGGAGTTTGAAGGTTGTTAATAGGATTTTAAATTTTATGCGGCTATTTATGGGGAGCCAATGTAGATCTAACAATATTGGAGTCACGTGGTCGGTTAGTCTAGCTATAGTGATCATCTTGGCACATATGTTCTGAGCTCTTTGTAGTAGGTAGATGCTTTTCAGTGGTAGACCAATTAGGAGACTATTACAGTAGTCGAAATGGGGGCTGATGAGAGTATTGACTACTGATCTAAAATCATGAGTGTCAAGGAGGGGTCTTAGGTGTTGTATTGTCTTAAGTTTGAAGAATTGTGAGCTGTGACATGGCCTCCAAGAGGAAGGTTTTTACTCTCATAGGCAAAAGATATACACTGTGCAATCCAGCTGGACAATGTTCTTTTGGAGACTGGAAGTCCCAAATGACTAGGATCAAAAGCAACAAAGAGTTGAGAGGACTTTCTATGTTGCTGTGTCCTTTGCAAGTAAAAGGCCAAAGCTCTTTAACAGGCCAAAGTATGAAGATTCCTTTCTGCATTTGAGGCGTGAGGCCTTGGAAAGAATGCAGGAAGGTAAACCGCTTGGTTTAAATGAAAAGGTGACACCACCTTTGGCATAAAGTGTGGATGAGTCCTAAGGACTACCTTATCATGATGGAATCTTGTATAAGGAGGATCAGCCACCAACGCTTGCAATTCACTGATGCAAAGTGCTGATGTGATTGCAATAAGAAAGATGACCTTCCAGGAAAGGAATTTCAAAGAGCTAGTGGCTAATGGTTCAAAGGGCGGTTTCATGAGCTGCCCAAGAACCAGATTTAAGTCCCATGCCACCGGTGGTGGCTTAATGGGAGGCTTAGTTAAAAGAAGACCTCTCATAAATCTCGCTATGAGAGGATGAGAGGAAATAGGTTGTCCATTTAGAGGCTTGAAAGAAGCTGCAATAGCACTCAAATGAACTCTCACTGAATTGGTCTTAAGCCCTGCATTTGATAAATGAAGGAGATACTCCAGTAATGATTCCAGAGGTATCGCAAGAGGGTTAAGACCCTTCTGCGAGCACCATATGGTATACCTTTTCCACTTAAATGCATAAGAGCGTCTTGTGGAAGGCTTCCTGGAAGCATAAAGAATATTTGTTATGGAAGGACAGACTAGATAGGCCATGTGATCTTTTTCTGTCGTCATATTTCTATGTTTCTATATTCAGGAGTGATATGCGGAAATATTTCTTTACGGAAAGAGTAGTGGATCCATGGAATAGTCTCCCAGTGGAGGTGGTAGAGATAGGACAGTAACTGAATTCAAAAAAGCATGGGACAAACACAGAGGAGATCTCTAAAGGTAAATAGGGGACTGTTGTAGTTGTTATGGAAGGACAGACTAGATAGGCCATGTGGTCTTTTTCTGTTGTCATATTTCTATGTTTCTATCCTTTATCTGCTGGGAAAGGTTAAGACCGTGAAGTTCTAGGCTTTCAGCAACCAGGCCCTGAGATGCAGAGAATGGAGATTGGGATGCCACAGCATTCCGTCCTCTTGAGAAAGGAGATCTGGAGGAGATCCTAACTCCAGAGGCGGAGCTTGAGAGAGATGTAAAAAGTGAAGAAAAAGAGAGAGGCCTTCATGAAATACAAGAGATCACAGAGAGAGGAAGACAGGCATCTGTATTTGGAAAAACTTAGAGAAGCTAGCAAAGTAGTCAAGAAGGCAAAGATTCAAAAAGAGGAGGAAATAGCCAATGCAATAAAATGGGGGGATAAGACATTTTTCAGATATATTAGCGAGAAGAGGAAGGGCAAAAGTGGTATTGTCAGACTCAAGGGTGCAAGGGGGAATATGTAGAAGCTGATAAGGATAAAGCGGAATTGCTTAACAAATATTTTTGTTCTGTGTTCACAGATGAAGAACCAGGAGCAGGACCTCAGAAAACATCCACAAATAGGAACAGAAGCGAGGGACATCTTGAACAATTTTCAGAAGACTGTGTTCGTGAGAAACTAGCTCAACTTAAAGTTGACAAAGCGATGGGACCGGATGGGATACACCCTAGAATACTGAGGGAACTTGGGGACGTTCTAGCAACTCCACTGACTGACCTTTTCAATGCCTCGTTGGAGTCAGGAGTGGTGCCAAAGGACTGGAGAGAGGCTCATGTGGTGCCTTTACACAAAAGCGGAAGTAAGGATGTGGTTGAAAACTACAGGCCGGTTAGTTTAACTTTGGTGGTGAGTAAATTATTGGAAACGCTGCTGAAAGAGAAAATAGTGAGGTTTCTGGAGTCCAGCGGATTACAGGATCCGAGGCAGCATGGATTCACCAGAGGCAGGTCTTGGCAGACAAATCTGATTGATTTCTTTGACTGGGTGACCAGGGAGTTGGACCGAGGGAGAGCTCTAGATGTGGTGTATTTAGATTTCAGTAAAGCCTTTGACACTGTTCCTCACAGGCGACTTATAAACAAACTGAGCACCCTAGGGATGGACCCTAAAGTTACTGCTTGGGTTAGAAATTGGTTGGGTGGGAGGCGACAAAGAGTACAAGTAAATGGAGCTCACTCTGAGGAGAAGGATGTTACCAGTGGTGTGCCCCAGGGATCTGTCCTTGGTCCGATTCTTTTTAACATCTTTGTTAGTGATATAGCGGAAGGGCTGTCGGGTAAGGTTTGCCTCTTTGCAGATGATACCAAAATCTGCAATAGAGTAGACACCCAGGAAGGTGTAGATAACATGAGGAGGGATCTAGCTAAGCTTGAAGAATGGTCTAGAATTTGGCAGCTGGGATTTCATGTTAAAAAATGTAAGGTCATGCATTTGGGCTGCAGCAATCCAAGGGAGCAATACAGTATAGGAGGTGAAGTACTTTTGTCCACTAAAGAAGAGCGGGACCTAGGCGTGGTTGTGTCTGATGATCTTAAAGTAGGTAAACAGGTAGAAAAGGCGACGGCAAAAGCTAGAAGGATGCTTGGGTGCATACAGAGAGGAATGGCTAGCAGAAAAAAGGAGGTGATAATGCCTCTGTATAAGTCTTTGGTGCGACCTCATTTGGAGTATGGTGTGCAATTCTGGAGACCGCACCTTCAAAAGGATGTGAACAGGATGGAGTCGGTGCAGAGGGTTGCTACTAAAATGATTAATGGGCTTCATTATAAAGCATATGAGGACAGACTTAAGAATCTTAATATGTACACCTTAGAGGAAAGGCGGGATAGAGGTGATATGATTGAGATGTTTAAATACCTCCGTGGCATAAATGTTCAGGGAGAGAGCCTCTTTCAATTGAAAGCAAGTTCTGCTATGAGGGGGACATGGGATGAGGGTGAAGGGAGATAGATTCAGGAGTGATATGCGGAAATATTTCTTTACGGAAAGAGTAGTGGATCCATGGAATAGTCTCCCAGTGGAGGTGGTAGAGAAGAGGACAGTAACTGAATTCAAAAAAGCATGGGACCAACACAGAGGATCTCTAAAGGTAAAAAGTGGACTGTTGTAGTTGTTGTTATGGAAGGACAGACTAGAAAGGCCATGTGGTCTTTTTCTGTCATCATGTTTCTATGTTGGAGCAGAGGGCACCACATTTGCCGTGGCCGACGTGGAGCTATGAGAATCATATGACCTCTGTCTCTCTGAAGCTTGAATAGGGTTTTGGGAATTAGGGGGAATGGGTGGAAAGGCATACAGGAAGTCCTGACCCCAATGGAGGAGGAAAGCATCCCTGGCCTGACAACCCTGAGCTGGAATTCTGGAACAGAACCGGGGAAGTTTGGCATTCAGCGGACTTGCAAAGAGGTCTATGTCCGGGGTTCCCCAAATTTGAAAAGTTTTGGCCACCTGGTCTGCATGGAGAGACCATTCGTGTGGAAGCAGAACTCGACTGAGTCTGTCTGCCCAAGAGTTTTGAATGCCTGGAAGATACACCGCAAGGAGATGAATCTGATGCTCTCTGGCGAGGGCCCATAGTCGCAAAGCTTCGTTGCAGAGCGACAGAGAGCCTGTTCCGTCCTGCTCGTTCACATAGAACATAGCTACTTGATTGTCCGTTTGAACTAGGACTGTCTTGTAGCTGAGCTGGGTGTGGAATATTTAAAGAGCAAGGAAGATAGCTCTGAGTTCCAGGAGACTGATTTGGAGATAAGCTTCCTGTGGAGTCCAGGTACCCTGAGTAGAGAGGCCTTGCAGGTGGGCTCCCCAACCCACCTGTGAAGCATCTGTTGTTAGAGTGGCTTGGGCTGGGGGTTGCTGAAAAGGAGACCCCACCAAAAGGTTTTGGGGTGACTGCCACCATTGGAGGGACAAAATAAGGCGATCTGAGTTTGCTATTTTGTCTGACAGGCAACTTGACGCCTGAGTCCACTGAGTGGATAAAGTCCACTGGGCTGCCCTCATATGGAGACGAGTTTAAGGAACCACATGCACGGTGGATGCCATGTAGCCTAGCAACTGTAACATTTCTCGAGCAGTGAGGTGAAGTTTTAGCACTGCTTGGGAAGCTAACTGCACAATGCGAAGGCAGTGGGGCTCTGGAAGGAAGGCCCTTGTCTGTCTGGTATCCAGCAGAGCTCCTATAAACTCTAGGGATTGAGTGGGAGCAAGGTTGGATTTTGGGAAGTTTATGACAAGTCCCAAATACTGAAGGAAGCGCATTGTGCGAGAGAGAGCAACCCTGCCCTCTGGCTCTGAAGGGGCTCGAATGAGCCAGTCGTCTAAGTAAGGGAAGACGAATATTCCCAGGGTGCGGAGAAATACTGCCACCACAGCCATGCATTTTGTGAACACCCTTGGTGCAGAGCCCAGGCCAAAAGGAAGAACCCTGTATTGGTAGTGCTTCCCTTGAAACAGAAAGCGAAGGAACTTTCGGTGAGTTGGATGAATGAGAACATGAGTGTACGCATCCTTGAGATCTAGAGAACAAAGCCAATCCTGACTCTGAAGGTATGGCAGCAGAGTTCCTAGAGAAATCATGTTGAACTTCTCTTTGAACAGGAATTTGTTCAATTCTCTGAGGTCTAAAATGGGTCGTGTCCTCCTGTTTTGTTTGGAATAAGGAAATAGGGGGAGTAAAACCCTGTACCCTGTTGGGGAATGGGTACCTCTTCTATTACCCCTTGAGCAAGGAGCACAGTGACCTCTTGACCTAACTGGTCGTTGAGAGAGATCTGAGAATTGAACTGTCTTACCATTGTAGGAGGGGGCATGCTGAGGAAATGAAGCTTGTACCCCTCTCTTACAATAGACAGAGTCAAATTTTCTGCTGTTATCTGACCCCATCTGGGGGCAAAATGACATAACCTTCCTGGGATGGTGGAGGGTTCTGGGCCGTTCAGGGCCAGGAAGGCAAAGTTCTCTAGATAGGAGTCAAAGCCCATGTGGAGGCTGAGTCTGCTGAGCCGGCTGAGGCTTAGCTGCTTTTGTCTTTCTTTGCCTAGGTTGTTGCTGCTGTCCCTTTTGGGCAGACTGACCTAAACAACGTGATGGGTATAGGAGGGATAAAACATTTTCTTCTTGCTGAAGAATGGTTTCTTAGAGGATCTTTTCCTCGCAGGATCAGCTGTAGATTTAGACAATCTATCCAAAGTGATATTGTCAGCATCTATCTCATTAGCTTTTTCCTGCCAATTCTTGCCAAAGAGATTCTCTCCTGTGCAAGGTATATTCCCTAGTTTGTCCTGTACCCAAATTTCCAAGTCAGATGCCTGGAGCCAGGCAATCCTACGTGCACCTATGGCAATGGCAGAGGTTCTGCTTATGCATTCAAAGCAGTCAAAGGCTGCACGATTCACAAACTTGGAAACATCCTGAGCATGTTTGACAAGAGCGAGATAATCTTGCCTTTTATCATCAGGAAGGAGAGGGCTCATAAGCTCTAAATCTCCTGTGACCTCTTTAAGGAACATTCCCATATACAAGATATAGGAACTGATCCTAGCAGAAAGCATGGAAGCCTGGAAGGATCGACGTCCAAAGGCGTCAAGAGTCCTACACTCACGTCCTGGAGGATTAGATGCATGCCTTTTTGCACTCTTTATCCTTCTCATGGCTGATTCCACCATCATGGAATGGTGTGGTAATTGAGTCTTCTGAAACCCAAGACAAGGAGGAACTCGATACATGGTGTTGAGTCTTCGAGAGTGAGGAGATGTGGTTAGAGATGTTTCCCACATCCTTAACATAAGATCATGCAAGATCTCATGAATAGGTAAGGTAGCTGCCTCCTTGGGAGCTTTAGGGTATTGTAGGATTTCTAATTCCTTTGCCCTAGGCTCTTTTTCAGGAGCCACTGTGATGGAAAGACCTCGGGCCACATCTCGGATAAAATCCTGAAAGGACATATCCTCTGGTGGAGACATCTTACGCTGAGGAGAAGAGGAATCCTCAGGAAGAAGTACTCTGGTATCGGCAGAGCTTTCAGAGTCTTCAGACTCATCCGAGGACTCGAAGTATCTCCGATCCCAGTGATCGTGCAAGGCACGGTACCGGTACTGATCGAAGTCGGCATTGGAGTGGTCCGGTACCGACTTGTCGATGCCGGATAGAGATGCATGACTCGGTCCCGGTAGAATACCCGCCAATGTCGATGCAGTCGGTGCCGGTACCGGTTGAATTTGTCTGAAGCGGTTTCAGGGGCATTGAGGCCGTGAGAAGAGCTGCCAGACTGCATTCAATAGCCAAGAATCTCTGGTCTATCGATGCTGCCTATGCTTGGGTATCGGTACCGGATGAAGTGGCCGGAACCCCAGAGCATGGCACCAGTAGTTCTGCCGAGGTTGAAGCCTCGAGAACATCCTGGAGCCCCGTTAGTGCTTTGGAAGCCGAAGCCTCCCGCTGGGACAATTTTGCCGGTGAAAGTCCCTCAAGGGCAACGCCAGAGGCATCTCGATGTTTAGAAGGAGATCTACCCTTTGCGGACTGGCTAGATTTATGTTTAGTTACCTGAGATCCATGGGAGGAAGACGAAGCCTTGGAAGACGTCAATGCCAGGGAAAAAGGGTGCTAAGTTTAGCAGCTCCGTTTTTCCGGCCCCTTTTCGACATCATGCCACAGGCAACACATTCTGAAATTGAGTGGTCAGGATCTAAACATTTGAGGCACCGCTCATGGGTGTCGGTGACGGAGATGGTACCGCCACACTTAGAACATTTTTTAAAACCCGAAGCGGGTTTTTTTATTCTGAAGGAAAAAGTTGGGCCTAGTGCCCAAAATGGCGCATGGCACCTGAGGAGAAAATTACTGGAAAAGACTCCAGAAAGAAAGGTGTTTTTTTTTTTTTTTGAAAAAAAAGAAAGAAGAACCGGCGGTACCGGTGTAGCGTCGAGGGAAGGCAGACGCGACCACAAAAAAAGAAGAAGAAGAAGGGAATTTTTTTTTGCAGTGACAGGATGTGCGACCTGTCAGCTCCGTGGAAAACGAAGAACTAGAGAGGGAAAGTTGGGAAAGGCGGGAAGGCAGCACGCAGGCACTGTGGGATGCTTCCAAAAGCTTTCCTATTGGATGCTGGGGAGCGTTCCAGCGCAGGCTCCGTCGGTACCGACGATACCCATATGTGAAGACTACATTCCTGCTTGTTCCTGGAGATCAGCTGTACCGGTTGGTGTGGAGTCCGAACTAGATACCTGTAGCAGGGAGAGAGGAGAAACAATTAAAGCAGGCAACAGGATGGCAGTAAAGATACTAGCACAGCAGGGAACAGCAGAGAAGGCAGCCTGGGTCTCAGCTGTGGCTCCTGGGTGATGACAATAGGAGTGAAGGTGACAAATGAAATTACCCTTTCAGCTACTCCATGGTTCCCACTTTCCATCGAAGTTCTTGGAGGAAATTTCTAGCTAGTTTGGAGAACATGGTGTGTGAATACAGGTAGACTTGGTACAGGAAGACTTTGGAGCATGGAAGCGGGAGAGATGGATTTCTTAAGAGATGTGTTTACGAAGTTATGATGACCCTGAGCTGAGAGAACATAAAATCACAGAATAAAGGCTAGCAGCCAGGAGGTTTGCCAGACATAGCAGCTAGATGTAAACAGGGCCCATTTTTTGGCTGGAGCAGTGCTGGCAGTAGTCCCAGTCCTCTGCTTTTCATATTTGTGTTACTGCTGCCTGGAAGAGCAGCTGAGTCAGCAGCAGCAGCATGGCCTTCACTCCAGGTTATATGCACAGTGAGGAAAGTGTGTGTGTGGGGGGGGGGAGGGGTGGAGTGTGAAGGCAGCACTTGTAAACAAGAAGAACATATATAGGGACTCTGCTCTGAAGCCATTACCAGGCAGGGAGTCAATTTGAAATCTGAGATTAAAAAAAAAAAGGAAGAAGAAATGGGTATCCCAGAACTGAGACAACAGAGAGGCAGAGTTTTGCACAAAGGTCTTTAGCCCACTGCCCAGTACTCAGGCTCTAATCTAGTCAGTTCTCCTAGGACAAGCAGGATTCGTCAGCCACACCAGGTGTCGTCCACCGACGGCGCCGTACATGGAAGTGCTCTCTAGAGCTCAGAGTCCTTCTGAGCATGAGCCAGAAAGCCCCACCCCACTAGCCCGCCCCTAGGTAGCCAGTCTTTTTTCTTCCGCCGTGCCTACTACACGCGGATCCTATCTCTCTCAGCCAGAAAATATATATAATTAAGATACTCACAAGAAGATGCCTTCTACAAAGCCTGGATGCAAAAAATGCAGTTCCTGCTCGAGGAAAATGAGCAGCTCCGATGCTCATGACCACTGAGTTCGATGCCTGGGCTCAGGCCATCAGGTTCAGGACTGCCAGCACTGCTCCCAGAGGTCCCCCGGAGCTTTAAAATCGAGAAGCCATGCCTTGAAGGAGTTCATCGCTTCCCTGAATGAGGAGGCGCCGAAAATCCTCTCGCCGGCACGGGATGTGTCCTCAGGGTCTGCCATCCCCGGCCGTGCAGTTCCAGAGTCGGCTATTTGCACAGGAGCCTCCGCGAATCAACCCGGAGCTCCTGCAGCACCAAAGCAGCCAGCGTCAAAAAGGACAACCGGGGAGCAGCCAGCGTCGAAAAGGACAGACTCACGCAAAACTAAAGGTACTCGGGGGGAAAAGCAGCACCCTTCCCTATCCCCCTCAGGCCTCTTCACCCCTCCCGACGCCATTATGAGCCCCCGGGAGGTCCCATGCTGCTCTCACCACGTTGTCTCTGGAGGCGGCCATCTTGATGACGTCGTTGCCTCGAGCTCCGCCCAGTCTGCTCCTATTGGACAGCGTCAGGGGTTACCGGACTCCGCCCCCCTTGCTCCCATTGGCCATCAACGCAGGATCTCCCCAGAGCGTCACAGGGCTTCCCCCTCCCTCGGGGCAGACACCGACCCGCCTCCCCGCGCTGGCTCCAAGTCCTCTACCAGAAGTACAAGCAGGGACAGTAAAGGGAGCAGCAAGCACAGGCGCCATCGCGAACTCAGCAGACACCGGAGCATAGAAACAGACCCTCATCGCCAGCACCGGCATCGGAGCAGGGACCGCAGCAAACATGGGACACAGCACAGAAACGAAGCTCCACAGAAACGGAAGCAAAGGGCTTCCCCTCCAAGCCCAGATTCCAGACCGTCCAAAAGACTTTCCCCTCGGGCTGCACAGCATCCAGCTGTAACTCCTCCTGCAGGGACTCTCCCTAATCTAGGGACAAACCTGCAAGCTGTTTCTTGCTCCCCTGCAGTGTCTCTCCCCAACCAAGAGACCATACTGCAGCTGCTCTCCAGCCTCACTGAGCTTCTTCGTAAGGGGGCAGTTACACGAGATGGGTCCACAGATGCTACCGCCCAGATCGTTGCCTCGGGAGACCCTCTTGACCATACAGCAGAGCCTGCTAACCAATCATTCAGCAGCGTCACCTCTGCAGATCCAGAATCAACATCCTTCCTTAGCCTTGAGGAGGAGGAAGTAACTACGCCGCTCGGATGCGAGTCCCCCAAGGACAAAGCGACCTCTGTACGGAGCGAGGAGTCCCAGTCCTCCAGGCCATCTGCAGGAGCTGATCCAGCCTCATCTGTCACGGCCCCCGAAGACCTTACATATCCAAAATTCTTGCGTAAAGTGGCGGCTACCCTTAACCTCACTCCCCCAGATCCTTTACAGGATGGGCCAGAGGTCTTCAAATATCTCGACGCTCCGAGGACACCCATCTCCTTGCCAATACATCAGCGCCTCAGAGACACGCACACTAAACTGTGGCAAAGCCCGGCTTCCTCACCAGCGTGCCCCAAGAAACTGGACGCAAAATACCTAATCCAGCAAACTCCTGGATTCGGAAAAAGCCAGCTGCCTCATCACTCCATTGTTGTGTCCTCTGCGTTAAAGCGTGTTAAGTCCTCACGCAATCATGCCAACTCACCTCCAGGAAAGGATCACAAACTCCTGGACGACGTCGGCAAGAAAGTTTTCCAAGGCGCCATGCTGAATGCGCGCATTTCTGCACACCAGTTTCAACATGTCCTCTTCCAGGACGCCCTGCTGGCAACCCTCAAGGACGCCTCAACAATGCTACCATCCGAGGAAAAAGCAAAAGTTTCAGCCATTATTGCCGACCTAAAAGAATGCGGAAAGCACCTCATCAGCACGATTCATGACTCCTTTGAGGTTGCTACACTACGCGAAGACACTCATGAACGCATTGCCGATGCTCCCTGCAATGGTGAATCTCTCTTCGGGGACAAGGTGGCAGACACCGTTAACGATATGAAGGAGCACTGCTCCACCCTGCAAACCCTTGCCGAGGGCGGCCTGGAACGCAACCACAGCACCAAGGGATCTTACAACAGAAAATTGTACACCCCTTACAAAGGTTATCCCTCATACCGCAAATGGCAGCAGCCCCGCTACAAACAGACAGCCTACAGACCCTCTTATGGAGCCCAGCACCAGCAGAAGCAACAACGAGACAGGAAACAAAAGAAACAGCCACCTCTATCGGGCAAAAACAATCCATATTTTTGACAACCAGTCCGTGCAGGGACGGGCAACCCTTCCAGTGGGAGGACGGTTGACAGCTTTCTGGGACTCCTGGCAAGCTATTTCTTCGGACACTTGGGTCCTGCGGATTATTCAGGAGGGATATCGCCTGCGCTTCATGCTTCGCCCTCATGGCCGCCCCGCGAACTCAACACCACGACAACGAAACGTCCCTGCCCATGCACATGGAAGTGATGCATCTATTGACAACCCAAGCCATCGAACCTGTGCCTCCGGAACAAACCAACCAGGGCTTCTACTCCAGATTCTTCCTAGTACCGAAGAAATCGGAAGGAGTACGCCCTATCCTAGACCTGAGGAACCTCAACAAGTTCATCCTCAAAGAAAAGTTCCGCATGTACTCCCTGGACACGATCCTCCCCCTCCTCCAACCCGGGGACTGGATCGCTTCCTTGGACCTTCAGGACGCATATACACACGTCCCGATACACCCCCAGGACAGACAGTATCTACGTTTCCAAGCACTTGGGGGCCATTACCAATACAAGGCCCTCCCATTCGGCCTCTCGCCAGCACCTCGGGTGTTCACGAAGTGCGTGGCTGTGGCAGCTGCACACCTGCGGAAACAGGGCATACACGTCTTCCCCTACCTGGACGACTGGCTTCTGTCATCGCCATCACCGGAAGAGACGCGGTGGGCCATCAAACGAACCATCGGCCTTCTCACTACCCTCGGCTTCCTGGTAAACCACCAGAAGTCACAACTGGTCCCCACTCAGCGTCTGGAGTTCATAGGGGCTTGCATAGACACCGTGGAAGGGAAGGCATTTCTCCCAGCACTGAGGGCGAAGAAATTGGCCTCCCTCGCCACAGCAGCTTCCCTCCAGACAACTTCAATGGCCCGATCTCTCCTCTGCCTCCTGGGCCATATGGCCGCTACCACCCACGTTCTGCCTCTAGCACGACTGCACATGCGAACCCTCCAGTGGCGCCTACGCTCGTGTTGGAATCAGCGCACGCAACCGCTCTCCTTCCGCATCACCCTCGACGTCCACACCAAGAAGAGCCTTCGGTGGTGGACAATCAAACGGAACCTCATGGTGGGGAAACAATTTCAGCAGTCCGGTCACCAAGTCACTATCACCACAGATGCATCCCAGACGGGATGGGGAGCCCACATGGGCCATCTGCGTACGGAAAGAGCCTGGACATCGGCAGAAACCAGCCTCCACATAAATCTTCTGGAACTCAGAGCCATAAGATACGCACTGCAGGCTTTCCAGCAACACATCAACAACAAGTCTCTTCTGATGCTGACAGACAACCAGGTGGCCATGTTCTATGTCAACAAACAGGGGGGAACAGGCTCCCGACCGCTATGCAGAGAAGCACTCAAGATATGGTCACTGATCCTAAAGAACCACTGTTGGATAAGAGCATCCTATCTCCCGGGCGTACAGAACTCCCTGGCAGACAGACTGAGCCGACAGCTAAACCCGCACGAGTGGACCCTCAGTCCCCAAGTCACCGCCCACATCTTCAACCGCTGGGGTCAACCGGAGATCGACCTCTTCGCTACGGACCGGAACAAGAAATGCCCCCTATTCTGCTCCAAGCGACCGACAGCCAACAGCGTAGCTTCGGATGCCTTCGCCGTGTGCTGGGGGGAGTGGTCTCTTGTATACGCCTTCCCCCCCACGCCCCTGATCTCCAAGGCACTGCAGAAGATCATCCAGGATGGAGCCCAGGCCATTCTTGTGGCCCCCTACTGGCCCCGGCAGATGTGGTTCCCAGCGCTACTACGCCTCTCGCAGGAGCCACCCCTCCGCCTCCCTCTCCACCAAACCCTGCTAACCCAGGACGAGGGACACACGCTACACCCCAACCTGGGGGCTCTGGCACTGACAGCGTGGAGACTGAACGGAGGAACCTCTCCGTGATGAGCGTGCCAGAGGAGGTACAGCACATCATCCTGGCGGCCACCAGAAAATCCTATGCCTTCAAGTGGAAGCGCTTCAGCCTCTGGTGTGACCCCAGAGGACTCAACCCCTCCAGCTGTCCTGTTCCATGCGTCCTACAATACCTCGCTTCACTCTCGGAACAGGGGCTCAAAACCAACTCCATCAGGGTGCATCTATCAGCCATCGCTGCATTCCATGAGCGCACAAGCAACGGAACCATTGCCTCGCTGCCCTTGGTTGCAAGCTTCATGAAAGGGCTGAACAATCTAAAGCCTCCCATACGGGCTCCCGCGCCGGCTTGGGATCTAAACATTGTCCTCCAACAGCTGACAAAAGCGCCCTTCGAACCACTTCTCACGGCCACCATGAAGCATCTAACATGGAAGACTCTATTCTTAGTGGCTATCACCTCTGCTCGCAGAATCAGCGAACTTCAGGCTCTGGTGGCCCACCCACCATACACGCAACTGCTGCAAGACAGAGCCACCCTCCGCACTCACCCCAGGTTCATCCCCAAAGTGTCTTCGGAATTCCACATCAACCAAACCATTGAGTTGCCCACATTCTACCCTGAGCCCCATTCCTCCCAAGAGGAGGAGAGGTTGCACACACTCGATTGCACCAGAGCCCTCCGAATCTACATCCTCAGAACAGGTCCTCTACGGAAGGGTTCTCAACTTTTCGTCTCCTACGACCCAAACAGACCCGGCCGCCCGGTCACTAAGCGCACCATGGCACAATGGATCTCGGCCTGCATAGGCCTCTGCCACGAATTGGCAGGCGTGCTAACGGCCCCAAACGTGGGGCCGCACCAGCTCAGGGCACTGGCAGCCACTATTGCCAACCTACGCTCCATTCCCCTGATTGAAATCTGCAGAGCGGCTACTTGGTCTTCCGCCCATACCTTTCAAAAGCATTACTGCCTAGACTTGGACACGCAGGCTCGCTGCGCGTTTGGACAAGCAGTCCTTTCCACTGCTAATGCAACAAGACTGCCACTCTACTGACTCAGGCTGTGCATCCATATGGGCCTAGCTGCTCTACCATATGAGCATTGATATACGCCTATGTGGGCCTGATTGCTAGGTCTTGTGGACATTGCTGTTGGCCATGTTGGCCCTCTCCCTTGTTGGCCATGTTGGCCTTATTGTTGCCCATGCGGGCATTGTTAGTCGGCCATGTTGGCCCCATTGTCCGGCCATCTCGGCCGTGTTGTTAACCTACCAAGTTAAAACTGCACTATGTGTGAATAAAAGTTATTTAAATATTTCACTTATCCTTGCCTCGGCCTCCCTCTCCACTGCTATTCCGCGCTATCGCGCAGCTTGGGAGGCATCTGGTGTGGCTGACGAATCCTGCTTGTCCTAGGAGAAAGCGTAGTTACTTACCTGTAACTGGAGTTCTCCGTGGACAGCAGGATGAGTCAGCCACACATTCCCACCCTCCTCCCCAGGCTGAGGTCGGCCTCAGCACGCCCCTAGCCACGGACACGCCGGGCACAGCTAGAGACTCACTGGCTACCTAGGGGCGGGCTAGTGGGGTGGGGCTTTCTGGCTCATGCTCAGAAGGACTCTGAGCTCTAGAGAGCACTTCCGTGTACGGCGCCGTCGGTGGACGACACCTGGTGTGGCTGACTCATCCTGCTGTCCACGGAGAACTCCAGTTACAGGTAAGTAACTACGCTCTCCCTCTTCCCCTCAAGCCTGCTAAGGGATCTAGCAAGCAAGCACTGACCTATGCAGGATTCCCTCCCCCCCAACCTGCTAAGGGATCCAAGTGAGCAGGCACTGACCCATCCACCCCTCACAACCCAGCTAAGGGATCCAGAGAGCAAGCACCTACTTAGCAACTAAGGTTAATAGATTTTTTGCAGGCAAATCTGAGACACTTATCTGACGTGGGGGGAAGGGAGCAGGGTCGATGTAAGACATGCCGAGGCCCAGGTCAGAAACTAGTGAGGGGGCCCCAAAGCCTGCTTGGAGTCAATGCCTCCTTCAGTTTTACACAGGTTTGGAGCCTCCAGGGCATGGGAGCCCAAGGCGATTGCCCTGTTTGCCCAACCCCCTCTAAACACTGGCCCTGTGAGGAAGACACCTTAGTTTTAGGTTTGAGCAACAAGGAGGGAAGAGAAGCTATCATCTCCCCCCCCCCAACCCCCCCAACCATCCCATGACAGCAACAATATAAAGTTAATAGATGTAAATTCTAAACGGACATATTCAAATCACGAAACTAAAAATAAAACCGTTTTCAGCTCTTTGTCCTCACTGTTGAAATCTGGGACAGGAAGTTGCCAAACAGAAGGAAAATGGGGACACAGTTCTAGAATCGGGGACAATCTTCAAAAATTGAGGACATTGGTAACCTTACTATTCACCCCCTCAACCTGCTAATGGATCCAGAAAGCAGGCACTGACCTATTCATTCTTCCCCCATCACACTACTTCAGCTAAGGGTTTCCGTGAGAAAGCTTTGACATATCCAGTCCCCCTACCAGTTAAAGAATGCAGAGAGCAGACTCTGACCTATCCCATGCCTCATCACCACACCCAGTTAAAGGATCCAGAGCTCTGACCTATCCAGTGCCCCTCCTTGTCAAAGTTCGAGAGCAGGCTCTGAACTATTATTCTCTCCCACCACGCACACAAATACAGCTCATGGATCCAGAAAGTAGCCTTTGACCTATCCCGTTCCTCCAACCTACTAAGACATTCAGAAACCCAGTCCTGTCCTATCCACTCTCCCTTCCCTGCTAAAGGAATCAGAGATCTGGCCTTGTCATATCCAACTCAAATTTCCACCATATTCCTGCGCTTCTGCTCAGCTCAGGAGAATCAGAGACCCATCCTTGTTCTACCCAGTCCAATTCCACCCTTCTTGGCATCCTCAACTAAGAGCCAGAGACCTTGTTTATCCTGCTCAATCAAACATCTCCCCTTCCTCTTCTCAATTTTGGAGAATCAGGATTGGTTCTGTCTTACCCTGCTGAGTGCCCAGATTAGATCCCTTAGCCCTCTTCAGTTAAGGAAACCAAAGATTTTGGCCAATCCAATCTATGCTGCACTTTTCTCACAGTGATGAATTAATGTGTGCATGTGAAGGGTGTTGGTGCCTATAAATGAAAGGTAGCCCATACAGATTAAAAGTAAGGGTGACGGGAGTAGGGAGGACCCAAGACACACTTAATCCATCCCTGCTTCTCACTCAGCTAAGGGGACTAGCAAACTCCACCCCACGCCATGTTTAATGTTACCAGATTTTTGAAGAGCAAATCTGGAACACTTGGAGAGAGGTAGAGTATTGGAGTTTTGGAGCTGAGGAGCAGAAGGGCAAAGTTGTCCCCCTGATTTACAGAGGATACTGATTCTGCATGTCATAAGAAGCTGATGTACTATTGAGCGATGATTCTGCTACCAATGTGGAGGGAGGGAGATGATTACAAAGATTTGATAAGCCATTTGCACTCTATTGGAGAGGCTTATAGGAGAAGAAAAGTCCTGTGCCTCAGTCTGCACTGAAATTGGAGACAGGAGGTGGTTTTATTCCATGGAACTTGGGTAAAAGGGGCACTAAGAGGGGACAAGGCCATAGCAGAGAGACTGAATAAATTCTTTGCTTTGGTCTTTACTGAGGGAAATGTAGGGATGTAACCCATGACTGAAATGGTATTTAAAGGTGATGCCACAGAAGAATTGAAAGAAATATCGATACACCGAGAAAATGTATTACAACTATTTAGTAAGGGAGGATGTGGCCTAGTGGTTAGGACAAGGTACTTCAGGCCGGAGGGCCGGGGGTTAAAGTCCCACCTGGGGACAGCAATCTCAGGCCGGAGGGACTGGGATTTCTAGTCCTATAGGCACTCCTTGTGGTCTTGGGCAAGTCACTTAACCCTCCATTGCCCATGTTCCCTGTACGTATTAGCGTATGTGTGTCATATCCCCTCATGTTAAATGTATCTCCCAATTGACCGCTTTGACCCAGTGAAAAGCGGGATATAAATACAGCTAAATAAATAAATAAATAAATAAACTGAAGAGTAGCAAATCACCTGGACCAGATGGTATACATCTGAGGGTGTTAAAAGAACTGAAATATGAGACTGCAGACCTACTATAAGTAATCTGTGAACTATCATTAAAATCATCTGTAATACCTGAAGATTGGAGGATGTCTAATGTAACACCAATTTTTAAAAAGGGTTCCAGGGAAACTGAGCCTGACGTCAGTACTGGGAAAATGGTAGAAAACCCATTAAAAAGAACAACATTACTGAACATGTCGATAGTCATGGCTTAATGGGAGAAAGCCAACATGACTTTAGCCAAGGAAGGTCTTGTCTTACTAATCTGTTATGTTTTTTTGAAGGTGTGAATAAACAGATAGACAAAGGAGAGTCAGTTGATATAGTGTATCTGGATTTTCAGAAAGCCTTTGACAAGATTCCTCATGAGACACTCTTGGCGAAATTAAAAAGTCATGGGGTAGGAGGCAGTGTACTATTGTGGATCTGGAACTGGTACTATTGTGGATCAGGAACTGGTTAAAAGATAGAAAGCAGAGGGTAGGGCTAAATGGCCAATTTTCCCAGTGGAGAAAGGTTAATAGTGGAGTACCCCAGGGATATGTACTGGGTCCACTGCTTTTTAACATATTCGTAAATGACCTGGAAATGGGAATAACGAATGAGGTAATCAAATCTGCAGATGACACAAAATTATTCAAAGTTGTTAAAACCCATGAGGATTGTGATAAATTGAAAGACTAGGCACCCAAATGGCAGATAAAATTTAATGTGGACAAGTGCAAAGTTATGCACCTAGGAAAGAGCAACCCAAACTATGGTTACACGATGCAAGGTTCCACATTAGGAATCACCACCCAGGAAAAAGATTTAGGTGTCATCGTGGATAACATGGTGAAACCCTCTGTCTAGTATGCAGCGGCAGCCAAGAAAGCCAATAGAATGCTAGGAATAATAAGGAAAGGAATGGAGAATAAAACAAAGGATATTATAATATCTCTGTATCGTTCCATGGTATGACCGCACCTTGAATATTGTGTGCAGTTCTGGTCGCCTTATCTTAAAAAGGATATAGCGTTATTAGAAAAGGTACAGAGAAGAGCCACCAAAATGGTAAAAGGGATGGAAGGATATGCCTATGAAGAGAGGCTAAAAAAGGTTAGGGCTCTTCAACCTGGAAAAGAGACAGCTGAGGAGATATGATAGAAGTCTATAAATTAATGAATGGAGGGGAACGGGTAAATGTAAATCAAATGTTTACACCATCAAAATATAGAAAGACTAGGGGACATTGCAATGAAGCTACAGTGTAATCTATTTAAGACTAATAGAAAATATTTTTCACTCAACTGTAATCAAACTCTGGAATTCATTACCAGAGGATGTAGTAAAAGCTGTTAGTGTAGCTGGATTTAAAAAAGGTTTGGACAAATTCCTGGAGGAAAGGTCCATAAACCATTATTAAAGGGGACCCAGGAAATCTACTGCTTGCCCCAACAGAAGCACTGTGGAACCTGTGTCTTTTTGGGAAACTGCTAGGTACTTGTGACCTAGATTAGCCACTGTTGGAAACATGATACTGGGCTTGAGGACCTTGGTCTGACCCAGTATGGCATATCTTATGTTCTTATGACTGGTGATTCCATCTACCAATCTTGCTCGACTTGAATCTACGCAACAATTGGCCTTCTTTCTTGGCTCCTACCATGTGGAATTCAACCCCCATCTAAGTTTGGCAGGATTGTTCTCTTAAGTCCTTTAAAAAAACACCTTAAGACATATTTCTATGAACAAGCAAATGGCATCCTGTAGGGCAGGGAGTCCCTGAGCTGCTGATAAGACCTGTACTGTATTTGTTTGTCAGCTCTTAGTTTTTCTTTTGTTTTAATCTATACCTTTTTTGTAATTTTAATTTGGTAAACTGCTTTGTTGAGTATGCCTAAAAGTGGTATATCAAGCATGAAATAAACCTTAAACCATTTAAGAGTAACAGAGACCAAGTAGGCCTGTCCTCAGGTCTAGTTAATGCCTGCAGAGACTCATTTCATCATTGACCCCTGCCAATAGGAAGGAGAAATCAGGGAGGCATGGGGATCTCTCCCCCACCCTCCAACAATGCTCTCAGACATATAGAGGCCGATTCTGAACTGGGGTTGTCTGGTGCCCAACAGATGACATTTGTACCCGGTTCTGCAACAGCGGGAGCCATATGTTCCCACGGTTGCAGAATCAGGGCACTTAGATGGCCGAGCATGCCATCAATTTAGATGTGGGTGACGTTCACCGATGTGTCCAGTCAACCCGCCCTATGCTCCAGCTGGTGTACCGGTGTAGTGGCATCCTGTCGCCATGGCTCCAGCACGTCCAGCCAGAGCAATTGAGTGCCCAGTCACCGAACAGCCCCTTCTCCCCGCTGTTTGGCCCTAGGAGGGGGTCCCCCAAGGCCAGGTTTGGCCACCGGAGTCACCCCCAGGCAGCGCGCTGGGGTAGGGGTGCTGCAGCCCGCAATTGGCAGGGCGTCTGGCATTTATTCCACCCCTTGGGCATCCAAGTCATTTCCAGGGACCTGACCTGAATGGCTTTTGTACGTCCTGGTGCCAGGCTACACCCCCACTCCACTCTGGCACCTCCCCCTCTCGCCTTTATCCAGCACTCCCCGCACAATAACCATGTTCATGCAGGGCGCAAACGGAGCAGAATACAGTCCTAGGGAAGTGTGCGGGTTGGATGTCCAACCCTGCTTTTCGCAGGTCAGAATGACCCTCATAGTGGACATATAGTGCACAACGACTGCTGATAGTGGCAAAACTAAAGAGAATAATTTATATGAAGTGATCTGGTAAGTTATGCCAGATGTTATATGAGGACCACTACCTGAAGAAGCTCTCAGCGAAATGCTGTTAGCATGTGGAGGTGGGGGGCAGCAGCTCCATTAAAGTAAAGCCGCCGACAGGCGGGCCCGCGCCTGAGGGCCTCGCCAGAGGGCCCTTAGGCAGTGGCCCGTGGCAAAAATTGAAGAACAGCAAATATGTATAAGATCTATTAATTTGAGTAGTTATTCTCTTTACAATTTCCTCAGTCTGTCTCTCCCTTTGGCTGCTCTTCCGTTTAGAGGCATGTCTGTATTACATGTTAACCTGATGTAGTCTTTCGTTGTTACCTATAGATCCATTGCTTATCACTTTGATATTTTGATAAGGTGGTATAAAACTGGATGCATTGTTTTGTCTTTATAGTCTGATGTTTTTATGTCGGTATTGTATGTTAACCTGATGTAGTCTTGTAACCGCTTTGATTGTAAGAAAGGCGGTATAAAAAACCTGTTAAATAAATAAATAAATAAATAAGCAGTCAAACAGCCAGAGTGTATAAGTGAAGTCAAATGGCATTTAAGATAAGATATGGTCACTAGATAAGTATTTAGAATGATTCAATATTAACAAAGAGCAGTATATTGAATTGTCTTTTCTGTACTATTTGTGCTTATTTTGCAGCTAACAATAAAATTTGGTTATTTGAAGTTAAGAATTTAAATGTTTGGGTCTTTTTAGACCCATGATGTAAGGTTGATGAGCTGGTATAAAAAGTAAGGTTACTCACTGTAACGGAGGTTCTCCGTGGACAGCAGTCTGAGTCAGCCACGCCTAGGTTTAGCTCTCCTTTAGCTCAGGGGAATCCTCCTTTCTCCTAGGACAAGCAGGATGAGTCAGCCACACTTGGTGACGTCATCCGACGGCGCCGAGACAGAAGTACTCTCCATAGCTCAGAAGCATGGCTCTGAGCATGAGCCAACTGGCCCTACCCCCCGACCCACCCCTAGCTAGCCAGTTTCAGTTCTTCCACCTTGCCAGCAAGACGGACCTCTCTACTCTCCAACTGAAATTACACAATTCTGAAGAAAAGAGGAATTCCTCCTCCTTGCTTACTTCTTTCTAAAAATTCTAACGCTGTCTCTGATGATTCCTTTTCTAGATTCTGCAAAAAAATATATACATATATCATCAGAATTCCTGAATTTAAGAAGAGCTCATCCTGCTCCAGGATGAGCAACGATACAAGAAATACCTGAAAAAGAAGCTCCCAGTCAGCAGTAGCCCTTGCAGCAGCCCAGGGTGTGCCTAATAAGGACTCCGTCCCCGGCCAGCCTTCCTCTGACGGCCCCACTGCTCACGCGGACATACCTGACAGAACTCCTACCTCTTTCTTTCCAGTGCCAGAAGCAAAGGATTCCAGAGAAATGGGCCTTTAAAAAGAGGCTCCCAGCAGGCAGTAGCCTTCGTGGCAGCCCAGGACGTGCCTAAGAAGGCCTCCGTCCCCGGCCAGCCTTCCTCTGCTTCCTCCGTTGATCCGGGAACCATCCTTACACGCGGGGACCATGGGGGCGGCCATCTTGTCCAGCCGTGCTGCCCATATCCTGGAGGTGAGGTCAGCAACTCTACTCCGCCCCATGGTGCCATTGGCTAAGCCAAACTCCGCCCCACGGCGCCATTGGCGGATGCCAAACTCCACCCTGCGGCGCCATTGGCTGAAGCCAAAAACTCCGCCCCATGGTGTCATTGGCTGACACCATTGCTATGGGGAACACCGGAGCAGTGCCGGAATCCAAAGCATGCATGAACCAATGAGTCCGCATCACTGTTGGGGATATGCTATCCAAGGCCTCCTCCCCGACTGTGCTGACCCTCCCTGCAGCCCCTCCTGAAGCCTGAAGCCTCTCTCCGCCCTCTTGCAGAATGGTCTGGGCTCTGCTGCTTCTTCGGTGCCAACGCGGAGCGCCTCAATGAACTGCTGGACACTTTAAGCCTGTGCCTCGGCGCAGAGACACCTCAGATGGCCCCGGATAAGTGATATGCACGCCGCCATCCTCAGGAAGCGACACAACTGGAACAGTGGTACAACTTCCCTCAGAAGTGGCCCGAAAGCTGCTTCTGCTCTTCTCCGGGAGTGGGGTCACATTGATATAAGTCCTGCTACTCAGCCTGAATACAGCTTTGGCAGCGCACCCTCCCTCACGGCTGCTACCCTCCCAAGGCGACTCCTGGTGAGGGAGGTTGTCGATGGCCATGAGTTCCCTGCCCCGGGGTCAAAAAGTGCTCTCTTTGCGCATACTCTATGCTGGGCTGGAGGAGCAGGTGGTTGGGCGCAGCATGCACCCAGGCGCTTCAATCCGGGGACATCTAATAGCTTATGGTTAGTGTAGTGGAGTAGGACAAGGGAAGCCAGGATTCAAATCCCACCGCTGCTCCTTGCAAGCTCTTTAGGGAACTGCTGTGAGGGAGCACTTCCACAGTGCGGTGATAAGGATAAGTCTGGTGCAGGGTTAACCTGCATCACAGTTCTTTCTTTGATCCCTCCCATAGGTATTTGCGGCAAAAACAAGCACTTTAAGGAACTGCTGTGAAGGAGCACATCTGAGGCAGTGCAGTGTAAGGATATGCCTGGTGCAGGGTTAACCTGCATCACAGTTCTTTCTTTCATCCCTCCCAGTTAGGGATAAGGGAAGTGGTATTTGGAAGATAAGGGAAGTGGAATTTGGAGTACCACCACCAAAGGATATAAGGCTTACCCCTAAAATTGCTGGCCCTGCAACAGCAAACCATAACCCAGCGCTGAGGAGATAGCCGTGTGCCCACAGTGGCATCCGGAGCGCCAGAAACAACACCAGCCACCTGCAGACACTCTTAGGGGCAAGGGAAGCCCAAGCTGGAGTCCCGGGAGCCCTGGCCACCAAACTCAACCCTGGGAGCCTTTCGACAAATCTCTTCTCCCCTGAATAAGATGAAAGTAAAGAAATCAAGGGACGGCTGGCCAATACCAGGACTCGTTCCCACCAGAACTCCTCCAGACTCTGCTCCTTTGGCCATACCTGCTGTGATGGTGACCCCTTTTCCCTATGGCCCCTTGGGAATAGGATTCCCAGACAATGTGCAGGGAGTCACAGGCCTCCCCTCGCATAGTGCTCCGATTCTTACTGTAGTACTCCATCACTGCTGCACCCAGAAGACTTGGCTTTGTAGCGGTGAGTGCTGGAAGAAAGGGCTACTTAAGGTGGCCACTCTCTGATGGTCCGGCTCGGCTGGAGCTCAAACCAACTCGGTGGCCATTCTCTGCTGGCCTGGCTCGTCTTGAGCTCAAACCAACATGGTCCAGGGCACTCAGTGTTGCCAACATGGTCCAGGGCGCTCAGTGTTTCGCTTCTATACGGAACAATATATCCCCATCGGGAATGCCTGCTAACCTTACAAGGTAGCCACCCAGTATGGTCTGACATATACACAACCAACCCGCATCATGTTCGTGACACAGTAGTAAGCAAGGGCAACCGGCAACCAGCCTCTTTCCCAGGGTAAGACAACAGAGGTTGTCTAGCCAGTTTAAAAAAACAAAAAAGCAGCTCTGAGACCACAGCACCTTCAGTCTCTCAGACCCAACAGCACCTCTGACTCTGCAGCACTGCTCTTGCTACCAAGGGACAACCGTCAGGGCTACCTCACACTCTCGCTCCAAGACAGTGCTCTCAGCAATGTACTCAGCATCCTGCTCCATGGGATTAAAAAAAATTAATAATATAAATGCTCCCACGTGCTCCTTGCCCCACAGGTGCTCCCAACAACAGGTGGCGGCCCGGACCTCCTGGAAAGGTAGTGGTGTCTCCCCACACTGTGCTTCGTCGGAAGCCAGGCAACGGCCCTGGAAAGGTAGTGGTGTCTCCCCACACCATGCTTCATGGGAAGTCAGGCAACGATCCAGCAAACCATACCTATCACCTTTTGCTTCCACCTCATTAACATCAGTATCACAGTCCCCAAGGACATCAGCACCACAGTCCCCAAGGCAATCCTCCTGGTGGCAATGGTCTGGTGCAGTGCAGTGCACACAGCCAGTGTTCTGGGGCCGAAGATCACAGGTTCAAGTCCCAGCTGTGGCTCCTGATGACCATGTCCATATATATTTTCAATGCCGGAGGGACATCATCATCACCTCCTCCATCATCATGACACTGGCCAGAGTCACAGGTTCAGACCTCAACTCTGGATCTTGCTACATTACCCGAATACCATGGCCTACTGGGTGAGGCCTACATCCCGGGCGAAACTACACAACTGCCGATGCCAGTGACACAACCAAGACTCCCAAGCTGTGCTCTGTCCTCCAAGAATGGCAACAACAGGTTACCACCATGATATCCCTGCAGTCAGACTCCTGCATAAAACTCAGGACAGGCCCCAGCGAGATCTGTGGCAATAGAATCTAGGAGACCTGTGCCACTAACCTAGGTCACTGTTGGCCAGAATGCAGAGTAGCACGCTCGACACCAGTCGGGAGATCACCAGTCTGGGATTTCCCCCCCCCCCTTTTTTTATGAGCCATCAAAGGGCAGCACTGTAACTCACTAAGGGCAGAGGAGCAAAATGTCACAAGTCCAAGACCTGACTCAGGTCTGGCTAGGGATTGAAGCACACCAGCAGATCGCCGCAACGGCTCTGCATGTGCCTGCCCTGATAGTCAACAAGGTGGTCATAGACCCGAACCTGCGCTCAAAGAGAACGAGTTCCCACACTCCTGCAGGAAGACCCTAAAACCCTGGACCACCTGGCCACTGCCAAGCAGTGCCCACCCACGGCAGCCTCAGCCTCACGCTGGTATCCAGGGAAGGCTGCCAGCCAGACTCTGCTCTCAGATGAACTGAGGATAGGAACGAAACCCTTGGCCATCAGCTTCCATCTTACATCGACGGGTGGACCACCAATTGTCCTGCCCACCATGTGGAGAGCATGAAAGGCAACTGCGTAGAATGGACGGAGCCCAGGCCATCCTCATCATACCCTGGCTGACACCAAGCGGGCTCCCTAAGCATCTGGCCATAGGGCACCTGGCAGGGAAAAAGAGAGAACCTCAAGAGACTGACCCGGTTACAGGTTGTAACTCAGACCTGACCGTAGTCTTCTACGTATGGAACTCGCACCCCTACAGCACCTGGCACAAGTACCAGCAACCAGACGGGTCCCCCAGTTCCCTTGCGATCGCTGCGTGCAGCAGCCTCGCTGCCACACTACTCTCTAGGACTACCCTTATGACAGTCTCACAGCCGAACCACTGTGGACAGATCTGAGTTAGACTTACAGCTAGACTATATAGATAGCGGTCCAAAATGCTAGTCCTGATGACATGCCTGGCACGCTATGCTACCACGACCAAGCCATCCTTGGGACCCTTGAGTCATCAGCAACACCATCAGACTGCGGGATCCCTCCTGGGAGGAGCAGGTATTCCATACTCTGAATAGCATCTCAGCCCTACCTTGAATAGCATCAAAGAAGCCCTATGCAGCTATATGCCCTGGACATGCACAAAACAGTGCACCAGCAGCAAGGGACACAATGAACCTGGCCTTCTGGTCCCAGCGTACCCACCTCCAGGGTTCCCGCATGCTCCTCCAAATCAGCCGGGGGCACAAGCAAGAGCTCAAGCCATGACGGAGGCAAGCACAGGACTCTAACCGCACCAAAGGGTCCATCACCAACCTGAGGCCCCTAATTGCGCCAGGACCACCTGGCTAACACCACACACTGTCCAAGAAAATTGCACCACACACTGTCCAAGAACATTGCAGCAGGGACAAACACATCGCCTAGCAGTTTTCAACGTCTAGAACATTGCACCACACACTGTCCAAGAACATTGCAGCAGGGACAAACACATCGCCTAGCAGTTTTCAACATCTAGGCTGCTACCTCCTGCCTGGACACACCTGATCAGGCCATGGACAGGCTCCTGGCCATTGACTGGCGGTATTAATACTCTATTTGCATCACTCTTGTAGTGAGTCCGCTGTTAGCGCGTCCGGTGTTGCGGCACATGTACGCATTGGGACTGCAGGTCACACATTCACTGTTCCTACACGCTGCATTTCATGGGCGCATTATCTCATGGGCGCATTATCGCATGTTGCGCATTTTACTGCACGTTGCCCTTCCTAAGGGAGATGTTCCAAGGTGTTCCAAGGTACACCAATAAGGATCCATTACCAGTAAGTGTCGCCAGGATCCCGATCTGTCCCTCAGCTACCCCTTCCACCACATCACTTGGTAGCTTGGGAGGCACCAAGTGTGGCTGACTCATCCTGCTTGTCCTAGGAGAAAGCGATGTTACTCACCTGTAACAGGAGTTCTCCGGGGACAGCAGGATAAGTCAGCCACACATACCCACCCTCCTCCCCTGGGAAGGGGTCAGCCTCTGACCGGTGCCCGCCTCCTAGCGGCAAAGGCTCAGCTAGTGACGAACTGGCTAGCTAGGGGTGGGCCGGGGGGTAGAGCCAGTTGGCTCATACTCAGAAGAGCAAAACTCTTCTGAGCTATGGAGAGTACTTCCGTCTCGGCGCCGTCGGATGATGTCACCAAGTGTGGCTGACTTATCCTGCTGTCCCCGGAGAACTCCTGTTACAGGTAAGTAACCGCTTTTTTTTTTTTTTTTTGATTCCTCTGAGCCTATTCCCTCCTCTTCCTGTTCCTATCTCTGCCCTTCCTTTCTCAGTTTTTTCCATCTGCCTTTCAGGACTAACAGATGGATGGACATCCAGCACTCCCTAACTTTCTACTGAAATAACAAAAAAAAAAAATCAACCTACCAGCATGGAGAAGGGAACATCCAGGAAGTGTCTGCTGCAACAGGAGACTCAGCCAACCCACGCAAGATCGTTGCCAGTCATGCCTGTAACCGGACCACCACGTGCATGCCTGCAACCACAGTAAAGAGCGCAAGGGCGCCCGCAAATATCCCCCAGCGGAACCCCCCCCTCGAACGAGGGCGGAAAGAAAAATGGGCCAAGACTGCAAATGTCAAGCACAAACACACTGAGCCCATCGATCGCAATAATGGGGGACAGGCAGAGTCCCCAGTTGTCCTAGCAAACCATGAGGCAACTTCAGAGCAGGTAAGCCCGTTTTCCATGTCCCTGAGGCTAGAACTTCCTCTCCCCGTTTCAGCAGCATCAACCCTCAGCAACCAGTGCCTCTCCAGGCTTCCCATCCTATGTCCCTCCACCTCTGCTGCACATGCACTGGTGGACCTCCCCCTGCCTTCCCTGGAGCTCTCATATGCACAGACTCCCCTTTAGAGGCACCCAGACCCCCCGCACCTCCCGGAAAGGCAGGATATCACTCCTCCAGCCCCAGAAACACAGCGCAGGGAATCCCCGCACCACGAACAAAGCTCTAAGGACCCCGAACTCCGGCGCCATGATCCCTACAAGTGCCAACGTCATAGCACCTCCCCCTGATGTTGCCTGCATGACTCTACCTCCCGGGGCCGGCGTTCAAGCAGGAGGACAGCCTGCAGCTCATCGCCCTCCCCTCCAGGATACACGTTGCAAGCGCAGAAGGACAGAGACTCAGGCTCAGAGCCTCTGAACGACGACTTCGGCCTGTGTGCAGGGGATCAGAGCACATGAGGAAGCAGTCTACAGCCAGGAGCCAGTCCAGCACCACTCTTAGCAGCACAGCAAGGGGCTTTGATGGAGCTCTGGGGCAAGTTCCTAGTCCAGCAACTCCTGATAATACCACCACAGGCACAGCAGCAGACTCCAGCCACTGCAGACAGTCCCATCAGTGGTGCCATGGTCATGCTACTAATGACTCACGACCACCCCTCTCTGCCAGGATCCCTGCTTACAGATGAGGAAGATAAGATACGAGACTCCGAGGACTTGTTCTGGAACTCGGGGGGGGGGGGGGACTCTAGTGCCTAGTCCACATTGAGGCAGCCATGAGGTCTAGCTGTAGGTAGCCCTTCCCCCAAGCCATGAGGTAATCGGCCTGCTAAGAGAAGGCATTGAGATTTCAGTAGACACCCTTCCCCCACTCCAGGTCTGAGCACAATAGCCCCTAGCCCAGAAATCAGCAGACCTGAGCATACCGGTTTGGACAGGTCACCCAGGTACCTTCCCCAGGGGCTGCTGATTGGTGGGCAGGAAATACCTGTGGCAAATGGGATTGTAGAATGAGTTTAAAACTGTACTGTATATAAGGCATTGTAGGCCGTCCCTCGGGGTTCAGACTTTTTGTGGAGGGTACCGGCTCTCTGTCTGATCCTGTGCACATTAAAGATCCTGTTTGCATTCCAGCCTGCCTGTGAGTTTTCCTTCTGTGGGTGAGTGATTGAATAAGAGCTTTTCACAGCGATTGATGCAACATTTTGGTGCATTGGCCAGGAAATTGAAAGAAAAGCCTCTCTCATCACACCCACAGTGGGAAGACTACTGCTTTTTGCAGGATCAGGGCCTCCACCGGTCAGGGACCGACCCCTCCAGGTGATTAACGGTCCTTGGCGCCCCGGGCCACCTTGTGCTCGGAAGGATACCTTGATTTGTCTGGGCAGTTGGTCCCTGCGGCTGAATCCCCGATTGAAAACCGGCTGGATAGACTGGCATCCAAACTACCTGTCTGATCAGAGCTCTGGTGAGTACTGCTACTTTCTGTACTCCGTCTGTAATTCCTAGTAAATTCTAGGAACCTGTAGCGGCCCGATCACCCGCACGAACGGTCCTAGTAGGGACCCCGGGGGGGGGGGGGGGGGTTCTGAAGCCATCGTTCGTCCAGTAAATCAGAGTCCTTTTGTGGACCAGTAAGATAAAATCAGAGTCCTTTTGTGGACCAGTAAGATAATTAACTGTAGTATGAATTAATTCTGCTACCTTGGGCCCCTTTGAAAGGTATTTAAAGTGCAGCGCTGCCAAAAGCTATTGAAGAAAAATTGCCTAGGATATTAGTATTAACTCCCTTAAGTGTGCCTTTCAAGAATAATTGCGCTGATCGCAATTCTCCGATGATCGGGGCGATTTATTTAGAGCCTTTGCCCCATGTGCTCCTATAGTGGGGGTTTTTTGTGTTGCCATGTGCTCCTATAGTGTTGGGGGCTCTTTGTGTTGCTGTGGGAATACCGTAGTGTTGCTGGGGATTTAATATGTGTTGCCATGTGCTCCTATAGTGTTGGGGGCTCTTTTTGTTGCCGGGGGTCTCCTTTTGTGTTGCTGGGGGTTTCTTTTGTGTTGCCATGTGCTCCTATAGTGTTGGGGGCTTTTTGTGTTGCTGGGGGTCTCCTTTTGTGTTGCTGGGGTTTTCTTTTGTGTTGCCATGTGCTCCTATAGTGTTGGGGGCTTTTTGTGTTGCTGGGGGTCTCCTTTTGTGTTGCTGGGGGTTTCTTTTGTGTTGCCATGTGCTCCTATAATGTTGGGGGCTTTTTGTGTTGCTGGGGGTCTCCTTTTGTGTTGCTGGGGGTTTCTTTTGTGTTGCCATGTGCTCCTATAGTGTTGGGGGCTTTTTTGTGTTGCTGGGGGTCTCCTTTTGTGCTGCTGGGGGTCTCCTTTTGTGTTGCTGGGGGTTTTCCTTTGTGTTGCCATATGCTCCTATAGTGTTGGGGGCTTACTGTGTTGCTGGGGGTCTCTTTTTGTGTTGCTGGGGGTTTCTTTTGTGTTGCCATGTGCTCCTATAGTGTTGGGGGCTTTTTGTGTTGCTGGGGGTCTCCTTTTGTGTTGCTGGGGGTTTCTTTTGTGTTGCCATGTGCTCCTATAGTGTTGGGGGCTTTTTGTGTTGCTGGGGGTCTCCTTTTGTGTTGCTGGGGGTTTCTTTTGTGTTGCCATGTGCTCCTGTGGCTCCATCTGGTGGACATTGGAGGAGTGGCTAGCTGTGTTTCTCGTTGCTATTATAAAAGTTAAATCCTATGCTAGTGTGTGTAATGTGTATTTGTAACGTATTCGCTGCTGAGACGTCTCTGTTTTCTGTTTTCCCTTTTTCTTTTTCCCTTTGTGGTCCTGTGTGTTTTGTGCAACCAAACTCTGCCTGTTGCCTGGATTATATTGTATATTGTATTCCCAGAAGTGGGATTGGAAAATTTACACTGAACATTGCATTCCTAGAATTGGAATTACAAGATTTGCACTGTAAATTGTGATTTTGCAAATTGTGATTAGAGCATGGGGTCCGGAGGCTAAATTGTGGTGGGGGAGTATCCGGACCAGCTTCCCTATATAGATTCATGGCTGGCCCATATAGTAAATGTGCTGTTATGTAAAAACCTTTAGTGTCTCTGTGTTTAGTTGTGACATTAGGGAAAGAAAGTTTTTGTCCAGACATTAGGTCTTTATATTTCAGGATTGATTTTGATACTCTTATCAGTAAAAGGTGAAGTTATTAACAAATCGCCCCTGTGTCCCCAAACAGTGAAAAACACCAGGTCTACTGATTGCAGGGAAAGGGACAGTTTAGAAAGGGGGGTGGGGTTTGCTGTGTGTGGACTGTAGTACTGGTATAGCATTGAAGGAAGACAATTGCTTTGTTTGATGCATATCCAGTTTCATTGCTATGTTTCATGCATGATCAGTGGTCAGGGAACCAGGTGTTTTGGTCACACCTCTCAGCAGTGAGTGGGGGGTGATTGAAACTGCTGAAATAGTTTGCATAGCTATAGAAAGATACTGGGAGGAGTTCCTTCTTCTAGCACAGGGGTCTCAAACTCAAATTGCTTTGAGGGCCAAATGAGGACTTGTAGAGTAACCCGGGGGCCGCACAAGACGCAGGCCTCATTTGCATAAGGGCATCATTTGCATAAATATTTGCATAATGTTACCATACACTAACTTTTAGTAAACATGCCTCTTAATGAGTGTATGGATAAAGAAAGACTAAAAGATTTCTACATTACTATAAACCAGTGCCAACCGCCAGGCACATTAGGAACTACTAGAAACACTGCTCATTTAGAACCCATAGCAAACCTGCCGTGTCCTAACAGCACTACCAGGACTCACAAAGCACCATACCCTAACTATCAAAAGGCAACACTGCAAATATTAAATCAACACATTTCAGAGAATAACAATACATGACCTACTCGGGAAAGAGAACAAGTGGCAATGTCAAATAGGAATTACATAAACAGAATACCTCAGCTCAGTTACACATGCAGAACATACACCATCACCAAACAAGGAATCACAATTTAGAAACAGGAAGACAATTAAACTGGGAACCCCAAAAGCCAAACTTAGAATGTACAACACTGTAGAAATAAAACTATACATTGATTTCCTCTTGTATTAAATAAAGTGCAGACGTTAAAGATGCACATTTCCAAGAGCTGACATATTTCAGTTAATAAATTCAAAATAAAGAGATATTTTTCTACCTTTTGTGCATTTTTTTTCAGTTGCAATTGTTCCATTCACTTTCTTCTGGTTTCTTTGTGTCTTCTGCTAACTCTCCATCGTCTGCTGTCCATTTGTCCTTTCTTCTTTCCTAGTTTTTTTCCATTCTCTCTACATCTGCTTTAACATACTAATCATTCTCCTTTTGCTCTTTCCTCATTCCTATTTCATCCACTCAAATTTTACCCCTCCATCCTCAATCCCCACTTACTCTCCCAATACCCGGCCAATTGTAGATTTTTCTTCCCTCCCACACAAAATATATTTCCCCTCTCCATTTCACTCTCCCAGCCCCATCCCATTCTAATCGTCCCCCAACATCAACTCCCTTCTAGCTCCTGCCCCACCCAGCATCCGCTCCCTTCTAGTCCCCGCATCATCAGCCCATTTCCAGTCCTAGCTCCCTCCCCTCACAGCCCATTTCCATTCCAAGCCCCCTTCCACTCAGCCCATTACCATTCCAAGACCCTGTCCCCATCAGCTATTTGCAGTTCAAGCTCCCCCTTCTACTCGGCCCATTTCCAGTCATAGCACCCCCCCCCCCAGTCCATTACCAGTTCTAGCCCCCCCTAGCCCATTATCGGTCCTAAGCCCCCCAACAGCCCACTTCCAGGCCTAACCCTTCCATCGCCCTATCTTCATTCTTAGCCCCCCCATAACCCCATTTCAGTCTTAGCCCCCCAATCAGACCACCTCCAGTCCTAACACCCATCTGTCCATTACCAGTCCTAACCCCCATCACCCCATTTTCAGTACTACCCCCCCAGCCACACATCAAGTCCTGCTCCCCCCCCACATCGTCCTGCTCCCCCCCCCCACATCGTCCTGCTCCCCTACCCACATCGTCCTGCTCCCCCCCCCCATCAAGTCCTGCCCCCCCCCCCGGGAAAATTAAACTTAAAAAAAAAACAGCTTCTGCTGCTGCTGCCGCCGCTGCCGTGGCCGGCAATAGCAGCAATATCGCAAGTCCCGCGGGCTCCGTCCCCCCCCCCCCCTCCCTCCCTTCCTCCCTTCCTTCCCTTCCTTCCTGCTTGCCTGTCAGCCAGTTCTCCGCTTCGGCTTTGGCTTTCAGAGCCGCGAAGGGAGAGCTTCTCCCTCGTGACTCTGTTCAGCCCGCTGGGGCAGATGGGACATTTCCCATCTGCCCCAGCGGGCTGAACAGAGTCGCGAGGGAGAAGCTCTCCCTTCGCGGCTCTGAAAGGCGAAGCCGAAGCGGAGAACTGGCAGGCAAGCAGGAAGGAAGAAGGGGGAGGGGGAGGGGGAGGGAGCGGAGCGGAGCGGAGCCCGCGGGACTTGCGTTATTGCTGCTATTGCCGGCCACGGCAGCGGCGGCAGCAGCAGCAGAAGCCGGGGTGTTTTTTTTTTTCCCCCTTGCATCGCGGGCCGCACAAAGGACTCTCGCGGGCCGCATGCGGCCCGCGGGCCGCGTGTTTGAGACCCCTGTTCTAGCAGATGAATGGAGGCCCATTAGAGAGGACAAAAGGAAAAAAAAATCACCTAGGAGTTTTTCTCCTAGAGGACAAAGAACCCCAATTCACCTAGCCACACCTAGCCTGCAAACAATCCTCTTGTCATCAATTTTAATTGTAGAGTTTTGAGCTTCTAGAACCATGAGGTGCCTCCTGTCTGCTGGAAGCAAACAAAGGCTGAAGAGAATCCTTATAAGATTATGAAGAAATGAAGATTTTTTTACTTGTCTTTTTAAAGCTTGAATTTTATCTCTGGTACATATATTTGGTTTTGACTGCACATACAAAATTAAACAAGTAATACTTCTGCATGATATGACATTTTATTCTGCAGACAGTAAATGCTGTTTTGGTGATTGCATTCTTTCCTGCTTAGTACATTAAACTGCCTTGATCAACTGTATTCATTTTTCTGATACTACAATGATACCTTAAAATGATTTTAGTACCAAATATACTGGTAGCAGTACTTTAACTCATGATTTCTGATGAGAACATCTGGATTAGTTCTAGTATGCACTGTAGCTTGTTCTGATGTTCAGGTATGTTTTGGTTCAGGGTGAATACACTGATCATTGGCAATTTCAAAATAGAAAGATAAAATGCAGAATTAGCACTGCTGAAAGGCATATACTGTGCAGTACACCGTTCACACTAATTCACACTTGAAGTTAATAATGCACTGATAATGCTGCCCCACTCCTCGTGTGCACTGCCCTTTAGTACTGATTCACACAGATCCATACAGTGCACACTGCACAAATAATGCTGGTGTGTATAATAATCTCCATCATCCCTTGGCTTCAGTATGAAGTTAATTTCTGTCATAGTATGTACACAACTAACCCATTTAGGAAACATTGCATGCTGAGTCACCCCTGGAGTGTGCACAATTTTGGTAACATTGAACAGTTGTTGATTTACTGAGTTCAACCTAGGGATAAAAAACAAACAAACTGCTTTTCAGCTCACAATGCAATGATGTAGGAGATCCCAATATGTCTGATGTCACATTCTTCCAGAGCATGAGAAATTCAGTATTTCAGCCGCATTGTCAGTCATATATTTAAGGTTTAGTCCAATACTGCCTGAGGCTGCCCTGGTGAACCCACAGGATATCCACAATTAATATGAATTTGTATATAATGGGTCAGCAATGTATGCTGACATATCATGCATTTTCATTCTGGATGACTTGAAAACTTGACTGGCTTGGGGTCACTGGGACAGCTTCATAAAGCCTGCCTGAACTATCATGGGAATCAGCAAATATTTATGTATCAATTCCCAAAAACACTAGGTACTTATGATTAGAGAACATCCATGATTTTTGAAGCTTTTATATTTTTAAAGCCAAAGATTGATTTGTTGATTAATTGATTGATTTGTTGATTAACTTTATTTAAAAGCCTCATGTCCATTAGCATACTGGAAGTGAACAATTTATAAAAAATTGGTATAATTCAAAAAAGGACTTAGGTATATAGTTGGTGGAATGATGCAAGTGATAAAAAAGTTTGGTGAGGGATGAAGTGGGATATTAAGAGGAAGGACTCTGATAGACAGTAAACTGATGAAGGTAATTCAATGATGTGAAGTGATGTATCTGGCTAATGAATATGTAAACAAAAAAAAAATGATGAGCACTTTATTCAACTATGCCATCTCCAGAATATTCAATTTAGGAATTCATCTAGGCCCCAACACATACTCAATAATTGGAAATGGACACCTGGAGACAGGCTAGGTGCACCCTGATGGGTTTTGGAGGACCTACACTGGCCATGCGGTACTTCCAGATGCTTTTTTGCCTCCTTTTTTTGCCTCTGCATGTCCTGGCCAGGCATGCATGGGCAAAGGGGGAGCATGTAAAGGTCAGTCAAGGGCATAATGGAATGTTCACTACCAGCAAGTGAATCTCCAGTGACAGATAAACAAGAAGTTAATCAAACTGCCAGAGAAAAAATTGACACCATACGAGATAGTTACTGGAAGACCATTGAAAGTTTAAACAGCAATATTTGTAGGATGTGATCTTGGTAAATGTGAAGGAAGTTAAGTTTATCTCATTGTGAAATCTAATCTAGCATATTTAGTCTTTTCATTCAATATTGGTGCTGCTTTTCTGAATGAGGCCTGGAACCATGTCACTAATGGCAGTCCAAAGAGTCCAGCAGAGGGAATTGGCCAGAGTCCAGATGGAACAGACCATCCCGAGAACTCAGAGCTGCCCACCGCTGAGATGTGTGAAGGAGTCCCTATCTGGATCAGTGTGTAACATCGAAAACGGGCCAGGGTGTCTGCCTATGAGAATGAGAGGTTCAAATTTTGAGAGAGACAGAACTTGAACTTCAGAGAAAGGTGAAGCACACTGCGAGGTCCTGGAGAACTGCTGGGAGGCAGGAAAAATAACTGTTGGACTGACTGGGGGGGGGGGGGGTTTTGGGGGCTTCTGTGAACGATTGTATTGTTATCCTTTTAATATTGTTTTCTTAGAAAGTAACGGAAATCTACAAGCCATTTCGGCTTCAGCAACTGCAATACCCACACCAGCTCAAGATTTTGCTGTACTATTCTCAGAGCTTTCTTTATCACATTATTAAGCACTGCTGCTTTTGACATACTTTCATGTTATGTGTTTTCAATATTATTGACCAGCTGCAAGAAAATGATATTACAATGTATGTTGTCTATAGGGAACAGTACCAGAAGCTGCTTTTCTGATGACTCCTATCTGTCTCAATATCTGTCTCAAATGGTTGTCCATTGCCCGTAGTGGGATTACCTTTCCCCCATAAACAAGAAAGAAAAAAGAAAAATTGGGACTGAAGGGAAATTGGCTGATAGGTATGTCTAGTATGGCTGCATCCTTGCCTGAGGCTGTAATACATTATGATGGCACGGAAAAAGCATGTGGGCTAAGAAAATGAGTACCCAGAGCCCAGCACAACAAGAGTAAAGCCAGGGGAACCATACTCTGAACAGAAGTGCACAGAGAATGGACCTAGCTAAGAAACAGGTCAGGCCTGAAAGTGCACAGAAAATGGACCAGCACAAGAAAAGACATGCCAGGCCTGAACAGGCTAAACAGGCCAAACAAAGCTGGTGATACAAAGTACTCATATGCCCTGAAGATTACAGTGCCAGTGATTAATGAAGCAAAGGGAATGGCAGGGTGCAGCCAGAATGACTCAACACTAGCAAGAATAAAAAGCCATTAATATGCTGATAAGGGTGGATCCCAGGGAAAGAGCCTTTGCCCCAAAGGAAAGAAGCCTCTGCAGACTTTTTGCACACGGCCCTCCTTTGTCCCAAAGGGAAGAGGCCTCTGCAGGCCCTGCAACCTTTTACAGTCAGAACAGCAACTTTTGCACACGGAACAAAAACGTTGTGCAGGAGTTGCTATAGAGGGTATAGAGTATGTGTTGTTTTAAACTCACTGATGCAAGTGTTTCCATTGAACACCCTATCCAAGACCTAAGTGATCTAGTTACCTGTCCATGGGTCCTGGGTGGTTTATGAAGTGGTTCAGTTGGCCAGGGGGACTAAAAATCCCAGTGGTAGGGGTTCTTTTCATTTACTGCTATGTGCCATTCTGCCATGTTATATCCCTATTCTTTACCGCTTCATGACCACCACCCTTGATACCCTGGTAGAACGCAAGGTGGTTACCACTGTCATGGCCCTGTCCCAAATACAGCCCTCAACCGCTTCTAGCGGTTGAGGTCCTACTTAAAAAGGGGGGAATGAGGCAGCCATGAGGTCTAGCTGTAGGTAGCCCTTCCCCCAAGCCATGAGGTAATCGGCCTGCTAAGAGAAGGCATTGAGATTTCAGTAGACACCCTTCCCCCACTCCAGGTCTGAGCACAATAGCCCCTAGCCCAGAAATCAGCAGACCTGAGCATACCGGTTTGGACAGGTCACCCAGGTACCTTCCCCAGGGGCTGCTGATTGGTGGGCAGGAAATACCTGTGGCAAATGGGATTGTAGAATGAGTTTAAAACTGTACTGTATATAAGGCATTGTAGGCCGTCCCTCGGGGTTCAGACTTTTTGTGGAGGGTACCGGCTCTCTGTCTGATCCTGTGCACATTAAAGATCCTGTTTGCATTCCAGCCTGCCTGTGAGTTTTCCTTCTGTGGGTGAGTGATTGAATAAGAGCTTTTCACAGCGATTGATGCAACAACATGGCATGCCTCTGGCATCCCCTCGGACACCACGTCACCACCACCGATGCCTGTCTCTCCCCTGAGGACCTCACATATCCTAAGTTTCTGCAGAAGCTCTCCACAAACCTCAGATTATCACCTAAAGGCGTCCTGGACCCAAGAAATGAAGTCCTGGAGATCCTTAAATACCTGGACTCTCCCAAGACCCTCGTGGCCATGCCGGTCCATCAGGTATTTCTGGACTGTAGGGATAAGGTGTGGCAGATACTGTGATGACCCCCACTGTCACCAAGAGACTGGAACTCAAGTACCATGTACAGCCTGCACCTGGCTTTGAAGTGGCACAGCTAACACAGTTCATTGTTGTGGAATCCACTTTGAAGAGATCTAAAAGCTCCCGGCAAAACTCAAACATATCTCCAAGAAAAAAAGCACAAACTTCTCGATGAGTCAGCAAAAAGGTGTTCTTGGGTGCCATGCTGAACCCATGGATCGCCTTGCACCAATTCCAAATTGTCGCCTACCTCGACCACCTGCTGCAAAGGGCAAAGGACACTGTGACTTCTCTGCTCCCAGAAACCAAAGAACTCCTGACACCCATGTTGCACAACATGGCGGACTGCAGCAAACACCTGATCAGAGCGGCCTTTGATGCCTTAGAGACCGCCTCTCATACCGTGGGCACAGCTATCGCCACCTGTCGCATGGTATGACTCAACGCCCCCTGTCTAAGAGACAACATCCACGAACAGATAGCCAATGCACCCTGCCTAGGGGTCAACCTTTATGGCAGTAAAGTAAAAAAACAGTGGACAGCATCAAAGATGACTGCACAACCATACAAACCCTCTCCAACAATGGACTGAACCGTCAGAGACCATGTTTTTTTCTAGACCCATGATGTAAAGTTGACAAGACAAGATTAGCTGGCATTAAAAGTAAAAGCTAGCAAGATAAGGCTTTAAAACACTGAGGTCTTTTTCCTCTCATATTATGAAAAACAAGTCTATTTGGATTGATGAAGTCTTAACTTTGTGGGTGAATGAGTGTGAGTACTTTTTGAATCTTACCTTCATTTGTGGAATTATTTAAGAGTGAATTATCACTAAAAACATAGACATTAATATAGAAAGACTGCTCACCTCCTACCAGCTATCTCTGAGCTTCTCAGGCTCCTGAGGCAGCTGCTGTTCTAATTTTACTGCTGTGATTTCCTCTGGATTGGAATGCAACACCTTCCCCCCCCCCCCTCCCCACTCCTGAAATGGATTTCTTTCTAAGTCCAAGTTGTATTTATAACTGTGATCCTACCCAGTCAACAGCCCTCTGGCTGTTTTTATCCTTCCTGGAAAATGGATTCCTGACTTTAGAAAACATTAAATGAAAATAACCCAGCATGGTCCCATGCTTACAGGGCCCAGACAGAGTAATTGAGTTATTCCATCTATCCTACCTTAAAACCAGGCATCGCCAAGAGCTAGAAGGCAGGATATACAGGGCTGCCTCCTGCAGCGCCTATTTTCTGTACAAAAAGTCTTGTGACAGTGCAGGTTGTTTGTTTCAGAAAATCTCTGTGGTTCCTGGAAACAGATTCTGAAGTAACGAAAGCTCTAGGAGAAAGGATTACAGTAGATTAGAAACACACTTGTGTATTCATATACACACACACACATACACAGAAGAGGGGATCCACCTTTTTGTTTGACATGGGCTACTGGTAACTCCAGTGCAAGGGTATTACCCCCCCCCCCTTCCTTTTCCATTTCTATTTCCCTAATGCAAAACAGCTGTTAGAAACAGAAACATGAGGGCAGAAAAAGACCATATGGCCTATCTAGTCTGCCTTTCCATATCAACTGCTATGAGAACGAGCCAACTAGCCCTACCTACTGGCCCACCCCTAGCTAGCCAACACATTCCTAGCTGAGGCCTCATCGCTAGGTAGGCGGGCGTCAGGGGCCAGAAGTCAACCTCCTCCAGGAGAACCCCTGTTACAGGTAAGTAACCTCGCTTTCTCCTAGGACAAGCAGGATAAGTCAGCCACACTTAGTGTCTCCCAAGCTGCCATACGCTATGATGGATGGGGGTAGGCTGAAGCCCTGGTCAGGTTCAATGAAGACAGTTCCCAGGGCTGCAGGGAGGAACGTTTAATTGGTGTAACATGGAACATCACAACGTAGGGCAACACTGCTATGCACTTTGAACATGGTGCCGGCAGTATAGCAAAAATGTGCAAACGTGCAGTAATAATGAGGTAATCTCAACGTGCAAGAACAGCAACTGCATCAACAACAACAACAACTGTGCAATGCAAAATAGAAGCATCAATACAGCATTAGCCATGAGTCGGTTCATGGCCTGGCTGGGTGTGCCCAAGTGGGAGTTTGCCACTGGAGTCTCAGTCTAGAGTCTCAATGATGTCTCTGCTGCGGCCAAGACTGCTTGGCCGAAGGATGTGACTGTCCATGCTGTGAGGTCAAGGCAGTAGTGTCTCTGGAAGTGTACATGGAAGACCAGGTGGCAGCCTTGCAGATGTCAGCCTCAGATATGGGGCGATGGTGGCAGCCAGTGCCTGGAGCTGGTGTGCATTCACCCTTAGAGCGGCTTGAGCGCCTGCCTGGTCCAGACAGAAGGTTATGCGGGCATAAATTCACAGAGATAGGGTCTGCTTAATGACCGGGCAGCCTGGTTTATTGGGGTCACAGGAGACAAAGAGTTGTGTCCCCTGTCGCTGGTGTGCTGTCCGATGCAGGTAGATGCATAGGGCCCTGATGCAGTTCAGGGTATGGAGCCTCCGCTCCTCTAGTGAGGCATGGGGTTCCAAGGTGGCAGCAAAGATGTTTGATGTGGAAGGTGGACATTACCTTGGGGACAAACCTATGGTGTTTCTGGAGAGTGGCTCAGTCCTGGTAGAGCAGCATGTATGGTGGGTGTGTCACTAGGGCCTGCAGTTCGCTGATTCGTCTGGCCAAACTGATCACGATGAGGAATAGAGTTTTCTAGGAGGCATACTTCAGTTCTGCTGTCAGCAGTGGTTCGAAGGGCTCCCTTGCTAATTGGTTGAGGACCATGTTGAGATACCAGGGGGACACAGGGGACTGGACAGTGGGGCAGAGTTTCATCAGGCCCTTCATGAAGTGGACTACTAGTGGTAGTGTGGCAATGGAGCTGTCGCTGATGCAGTCATGGAAGGTTACGATCGCAGAGAGGTGCACACGGATAGACTGTGTCTTTAGGCCCTTGTCAAAGAATGAAGTGTGATACTAGGGGACTTCTGTCACCAGGCAGGAAAAAGGGGTCCAGCTGCCATGATGTGCACCAGGCGCTGATGTGCGGCCAATTCAAGTTGTAGGACTTTCTTGTTGATGGGTGCTTCGCCACCAGTATCATTTGTTGCACCTCGGAGGGTAAGTTAAGAGATGACAGGGTCAGCCTCTCAATTAGATGACAGGCTCAGTTTCCACACTGTCAGTGCAAGTGCCTGCAGGTTGGGATGCAGGGTTTCCCTGCCATCCTGAGTGACAGGATCCGGCATCAGGGGGAGGCATATGGGGGTTCCAGAGCTAGGTGGCTGAGGAAGGTGACCACACCTGTCTCGTCTAGTGGGGCATGATGAGAATGGCCTGGGCTTTGTCCATGATGATGCGCTGAATGATCTTCGAAATGAGGATGGGAAGGCGTACACTAGTGACCACTCCCCCCTCCCCCAGGACATGTCAAAGGCATCCGTGGCAATGCAGCTGATGGAGGGGCATTTCAAGCAGAAACAAAGGGCGTACTTCGTGTTCTCCTCAGTGGCAAACAGGTCCGTTTGTGGTCGGCCCCACCGATGGAATAGGGAAGCTGACACCAGAGGGTTGAGAGTCCTTTCGTGCCATTGAGAGCCTGTCTGTCAGCTCGTTCTGTGTCCCCAGCTGGTAGAAGGCTTGTAAGAGGCACAGTTTAGATAGGGCAAAAGTCCAGAGTTTGAGAATCTCCTTGCAGAGGAAGAGGGATCCTGTCCCCCATGTTTGTTGAAATAAAACATGGCCACCTGGTTGTCTGTCTGGACCAGGACAGTTGCTGGTGATGTGGGTCTGAAAAGCTCCAAGTGCATATTGGATTGCTCTGAGTTCTAGCAGGTTGATGTGGAATGTCCGTTCCTTCACTGTCCAGGTCCCTTGACTGCGGAGCTGCCCCCCATCCCACTGTCGAGCTGTCGGTGGTGGGTTGATTGCTGGAGGGGCCTGCCTTGTGCAAGGTTCTCTCTGTGGGTTCACCAGAGCAGAGAGCCTGCTACCCCCATGTCCAGGGCAATGAGCGTGAATAGGGGCTGCAAATGTTGATTCCAGTGGGTGCGCATTGGATCAAGGAGATGCTGTGTGTCAGGTTGGTAATAGTATCTCTCTGATGTTGCGGGCGGAATGCATTGGACACTGTGGTGTCGATGTCCAGCCCGATGAGGTTCAGTCATGGGAGGGGTGAAGGTGAGACATCTGGTGGTTTACCAGGAAGCCCAAGGCCAGGAAGGTGGTGATTTGCTGGATTGCTGCCCGGGCCTCCTGAGATGACGAAGCAGAGATCAGCCAGTCATTGAGGTATGGAAAGACACAGATACTTTGTTTGCGGAGGTGTGCTGCCACCACAGCAACGCACTTGGTGAACATTTGCAGAGTGGGGAAGAGACCAAAGGGGAGGACTCTGTGCTGGTAGTGGTTACCCAGTACCTGGAAGCACAGGTTTTTGCAGTTTGGACCCTTTGTGCCTTTTCGGGAACCTGATAGGTATTGGTGACCTGGATTGGGCACTGTTGGAAACAAGATGCTGGGCCTGATGGACCTTGGTCTGACCCTGCATGTTCTTCATTTGTTTTTGGGGGTTTTTTGTTGTCTCTTGCTGCGAGCCCATGGAGTGGGATTCTGGGTAATTGCAGTGGACATGCTGCCCCAAAAGGGCCCTCAGTTGAGTAGGGATCCTCAGGGGCTTCACAAGCTAGAGGTTGTCTCGGAGCGAGCGTGGGAGATATTTGACTAATCCCCTGCTGGTTTCTGCCAGGGGATCCGCCAACATCTGTTGAGTGGGCATGCTGAGGGCAGAGGGTATATGGATACCTGATCCAGGTCAGCATAGGAAAGCAGCTGCCCCTTGGCGGCAAGGGCAGCACTGCTGTGCCCAAGGGGAAGGGTCTGAGAAGAGCAGAGCCCCAGATATGATGGTGTAGGCTATGTTTATATTTATGTTTATTTAAAACTTTATATACCGCCCATTACAGAAGCATCTGGGCGGTTTACAAACAAAATTGAAAATTAAAAATTAAAAATTAAAACAGCTGCGAAAAAAGGAAAAGGAACGCCATAAAATCTTTAAAAGGACAGGAAGAAGTAGAGACAAAGAAAAGGAGGGTGGACAGAATGACAGGTAGGGAGGGGAGGACGAAGAATAAGTACAACAGCGAGGAGGGAGGGTAGACAGGGGAACAGGAAAACATGCCTTATTTATTTAGTTATTTATTTAAATCTTTTTTTATACCGTGCTCTTTAGAATCAGTGCGGTATACAAATAACATTAATTTGTACAATGCAGGCTGAAACATACATTGAACTTTACAAGGAACAGCTAATACAACTTGGGTTTCAACAGGGATAACTATATACAAGCCGAGTAATTGTATCAACGTATGGTTATGTCAACATGACAGATAGGGAGGGTGTGCCGGATTATGTCGTCATGACGGATAGGGAGGGTATGCTGGGTTATGTAATTTCACCGGTATGAGAGTAATGCTGAAGGAAAAGGTGGTGCTTTAGAGCCTTCCTAAATTGTGCAAGGTCAGAAATAGACCAGATAGTGGTAGGGAGGGCATTCCAGAGTGTAGGTGCGTAAAACACAAAGGCTCTGTTCTTTGTCGTGATGGAGCATTTTGTTATCGTACTAGGGACAGTGAGTGTGTTAGCAGCGACCGATCTTCTGGATCTACAGTATTCTGAGGAGTGGGGTGGACAAGATCCATGAGGGAGGTGGAGGATAGTTTGTTAAGGGCTTTGAAGGTAAGCAGTAGTACTTTAAAGGTGAGCCTGCAGTGGATAGGAAGCCAATGGAGGTGTTGCAAAATAGGAGTTATGTGGTCTCTTCTGGAGGCTCCATGCAGGATGTGGGCAGTAACATTCATTGCCAGTTGTAGTGGATTAAGTGTGCTCTTAGGGAGACCATGCAGAATGAGTGGATTCCAAGTGGGCCTGGGATGGGGAGGGAAGGGACATGCGATTGACGTGAATGGATTGAAGAGAACGGTGAGGGGTGTGAAGGCGGACCTGATCGCCGAGATAGAGAGGGGTGCCGGTATAGATTGCCCTATGAACAAAGATAAGAAACTTGAACTGAATCCGGAAGATGATGGGGAGCCAGTGCTGGTGTATCAGGAGGGGGGTGACGGGATCAAAGCGTGAGGCGTGAGTTAGAATGCAAACAGCAGTATTTTGAACACGTTGCAGATGTAGAAGCTGGACTGAGGGAGACCGGCCAGGGAAACATTACAATAGTTGAGACGAGACATAACGAGAGAAAGAAGCAGTGTAGTCATGGAAGAAGAGGAGAGAAAGGGACGGACAGCGCGAAGTTGCTTCAAAGTGAAAAAAGAACATTGGACAATGGAGAAAATGTGTCCTTTGAAAGAGAGAGAAGAATCTAGCCTGACACTTAAGTACTGTAGAGAGGAAACAATGGGGACAGATGAAGAGGAAAGCAGGGGAGGTGGGGGGCTTCCGAAGCATTTTGTCTCCATTGGTGGGAGCCCGGGCTCCAGACAAAGGCATGGAGTCCTCTCTTTTTTTTACCTCTATTTGGGGAGGCTGCTGCCGTGAGGGGATGTATTGATCTCCCTTCTCTCTTTGGACCAACTCAATGGTATTCCCCTTTGGAGCAGAGGCTAGGTTCCTGCTAGGGGAAGTGCACGGGGACCTAGTCAGACAAGGAGGATATTTCCTCTGTGGTAGTTGCTGTGATTGGTGGAGCTTTCCTCATATGGGTGCTCCAGGCCTTGGAGCTTTTCCCATGGGACCCTGCCAGAACGGAGCATGATTCCGATCACTGGGTGTGTCTGTCGAGCAATGGCAGAGGTTCTTCTTCTGTGTGCCCTAGGAGTTGTGAATGCCCCTTTTCTAACATTCTTAGGTGCTGAGCATTGCCACAGGGCCATTCAATCCAGTACCTTCTGTGGTATCTGCCGACAGAGAATAGCTGGTCAGCCCTGAAGGATCCTGCATTGGGGGCTTGGTGCTGGTGCCAATATCCTTGCTTTCAAAGGCAAAGTACAGTTTCAAGGGAAGCCCTGTATACGCGCCATGGAGTCAATGGCAGCGGCGCCTGGGTTTTCTTGACCATGTGACCAGAGATAGTTTGCCAAACCTTTCTTTGAGACCACCAGGAGTGCTAGGGGATATTGAATCCTAGTCTCTTAATTACAGGAAGCCAGTGCTCTAGCCATTAGGCTACCCTTCTACCTTCTTGACCTTTTGTTGGCAAGCACTCGCTGATGTGCCACTTGCATCTGGGTCACATGGGTGTCTTCCATAGAAGACTGAGGAGAAGCTTCCCCCCCCCCCTTTTTTTTTTTTTTAGCACATGGGTAGCCACGAGATTTGGCTGCTCCTAGCCCCCCCCCCCCTGCAGACTCCAAGATGTTATGTGGCAAGAACTCGCCCATTTGGGGAACTGTCTCTGGGACCCTGAAGCCTTTGCCTCGAGTCCCTGACAGGCTCACCGAGATGCTGCTGCTGAGGCAGACAAGTAACCCTCGCTGTGCCCGCACACTCAAAGGCGGACACCTGCAGTCATCTGAAGAGGCAATAGGCAGCACTGAACTATTTCCTCTGCAGTGCTACCGGGAGGAGATCCTTTCTTCAGGGGCAATGGAGGTTCAAGTGACTTGCCCGGGGCACAGGGAGTGCCTATGCAAATCGGATCCTGGCTCTAACCACAAGTCTAAGCTACTTCTCCCTTTTTGATGAGAAGATAGTTGCCGGCCATGTACAGGCCCCACCTTGTGAAGGGCTCTGGCTGGCCACAAGAGTGCCTGCAGTCCTTAGCAATCTTAGATCGGTGTCTTGGAGCCAGGATTCAGCAGGTTTGTGACAATGTAGGATCCCACAACGGTGTCACTCCTCTGCCCTTCCAGGAGCACTATGCCATCTGAGGGACTCAGTGGCTTCGGCAGGATCCAGTCCCTACACAAACGTTACAGTTTTGGGCTCGGCGTCAGGATCAGACGCTCTGCGCTGAAGCAGGGGTCCCTGCACATTGGTGCCAACAAAATGCATCAGGAGTGATGGCGCTGAGAGGATGAGCTGCTCCAATCAGTGATCAGTATTGGCCCTCAAGGAGTGGTGCAGAGCAATCAGCACTGGCAATCTCATCGCCTGATCCTGCAATCATGTAGCCAGGTATGCAGCCTGTGTGGGGCTGCACCATGGGATTTTGTGCCGTAGCTTCTTCTGGGCTTGTGGTCCTGCCTGCAGTATGAGGCCGCATTGAGGTGGCCGGTCAGGTCGTCAGCCCCAGGAGGTCCTCTCGATGAGCCGGGCAGGGGATGGAGGCCTTTTCTGGCACATCCCATGCCCAGCTTGCTCCTTGTGCCAGCAGGGTTCCCTGCCTGTGGAGGGCTGCTCTTCAAAGATGTCAGCTGCCAGAGCCTCTGATTGCCCTCATGGAGGGGAGTCTGCCGAAGCAGCATTCCTCTGGGGGGGCCTGCCGTCATTCGCGGTGCGAGGGCTGAGTGCATGGCTAGTAGGCAGAGGGAGGAGTTCACGTGAAGGTGGATCTGGAAGAAGGTAAGAAGGAGAAACATTAGAAGGTTTAAATTCATACATTTTTAATGAATAAGTAGATGGAGGAGAGCAGATGAATCCGTCCATATGGCCAGGTGGATAGAATAGACTGGCTAGCTAGGGGCAGGCTAGTGGGTAGGGCTAGTTGGCTCATCCTCAGAAAGGCAAATCCTTTCTGAGCTATGGTGAGTACTTCAGTCTACGGCGTTATCGGATGACATCACCAAAGTGGCTGACTCATCCTGCTTGTCCTAGGAGAATCCCTTTTTTCTTTAGAGACCTTCTGTGTTTGTCCCATGCTTTCTTGAATTCAGATACTGTTCTCGTTTCTACTACCTCCACTGGGAGACTATTCCACGCATCTACCACTCTTTCTGTAAGGAAATATTTCTGCATATTACTCCTGAGTCTATCCACTTTCACCCTCATCCTATGTCACCTTGATGCAGAGTTTGCTTTCAGTCAAAAGAGGCTCTCTCCTCTTGTGCATTTATGCCACAGAGTATTTAAACGTCTATTATATTTCCTTTGTCCCACCTTTCCTCTAAAGTATATATATATTAAGATCTTTAAGTCTGTCTTCATAATGAAGACCACTAACCATTTTAGTAACTACTCTCTGCACCAATTCCATCCTGTTTATATCCTTTTGAAGGTGTGGAATCCAGAATTGCACACAATAGTCCAAATGAGGTCGCACCTGAGACATACAGAGGCACTATCTCCTCCTTTATTCTGCTGGCCATTCCTCTCTCTATGCACTCAAGCATCCTTCTGGCTTTTGCTGTAATCTTTTCTATCGGTTTAGCCACTTTAAGCTCATCAGAAACAAATCACACCCAGGTCCTGCTCTTCTTTCGTGGACAGAAGTACTTCACCCCCTACACTGTACCGCTCCTTTGGAGTTTTGCAGCCCAAATGCATGATCCTGCATTTTTTTGCATTACATCTCAGCTGCCAAATTCTTGACCATTCTTCAAGCTTAGCTAGATCCCTCCTCATGTTATCTACTCCTTCCTGGGTGTCTACTCTATTGCAGATTTTGGTATCATCTGCAAAGAGGCAAATCTTACCCGACAGCCCTTTCGCAATATCACTAACAAAGATGTTAAAAAGAATCGAACCAAGGACAGAAACCCTGCAGCAAACCACTGCTAACATCCTTCTTAGAGTGAGCTCCATTTACTTGTATACTTTGTCGCCTCATACTCAACCAATTTCTAACCTATCTAGTCACTTTAGGGTCTATCCTTGGATGCTCAGTTTATTTATGTCACCTATGCAGAACGGTGTCACAGGCTTTACTGAAATCTAAGTACACTGCATCTTGGGCTCTCCCTTGGTCCAACTCTTTGGTCACCCAGTCAAAGAAATCAATCAGATTTATCTGACAAGATTTCCTCTGGCAAAAACCCATGATGTCAGGTGCCTCTTTGGAAATATAATGCCATTGCCCATCCAAATGCCCTCAGTTACAGTCAGAGGCTAGGAACAGTTTTGTCATTCATATTCGCCCTGCTATGTTCAACACTCATTATCTTCTGGAGCTGGTGGCAAGAGCAGCAGAGGACAATCACCACTTACATGGGAATCTTAACTCCCTTTACTCCAACTTCCATGAGCTTTCTCACGCCCAGGATGCCACATTTTGTCTCCATGTTCCACAAGTACAGGAAAGGGATAGGAGGCGCATTGTGCACTAAAGTCCAGGTAGTCACAGTACAAAATGGCACCCAAAACAAAGACTGAATTTTACAGCCCTTCCCTCTTAAGTTTGCATATTTGCAGACTCACAGTTGGACTCAAAAGGGCAGTGTGGCACTCCCAAAGGCTTAGTGCCTAGAGGTCTTGCCCTGTTTTCCTACTCCTTGCTAAAAATGTTATCTCAGCAAGAAGCAACCGATAAGAGACTGCAAGCATGAAATCAGACTCAGAAGATGCTGGCTCATCAGGGCAGAAACGACTTTGTCCCTTGCTTCCTGGTTTAAACCACTTCATATGCACTAGCGGGTTGAGAAAGGAAGTGTGAATCCTGGCTCTGGTGTGCTGGCGTGGGTGCAAGAGTCACGCTGCAATCAGGGGCTGGATAGGTAAATCCTGGAACTAGATCTTTGAGATCTAAAATGTGTGAATCTTGGCACAAGGGTTCTGGGATGTGGGCAAGGATGCAGCTGCTTTATGATGCTGGGCATGTGCAGTCGCTAGAGTGCTGGGGTATGTATAAGGATCACACCAGGTTCTGTGACTGGCTGTGCAAATCCTAGCACCAATATGCTGGAATGTGTACAAGAATCACGCAGCACTTCCCATTTGCCGTTGAGGGCACTGGGTGTGGGTAAGAATCCCACCATTCTCTGAGGCAGAGCATCTGAATTCTGCCATAAGGACCCTCAGATGTGCAAGAATCCTTCTGTATTCTGAAGCTGGGAGCCGAATCCTGGCAGAAAGATGCTGTGGTGTATGGATCTCAGATTAAGGATTCATGCACTACAGCACTCTGAGATCCTCCAGGGCAATCCTGCCACAAGGGTGCTGTTGTGCACGGATCCCATCCAGGGCCTGTACTAGGGTTTCCGCTGTCCTTCCCCCGCAACTACAAATTGGTGCCCTCTTCCCTCATTAGCCATGACCCATGGCTACATCCATATTGCTATTTTTGATAACACCTTCGTTTTAATATTTCTCTCACTTTTTACTCTTATTTTTCTATTTTTCTTACTTTTCATTTCTCTTCTCATTCTTCCTTTTTTTTTTTTTTTTTTGCATTTTGGTGCATCCCAAAAGTCAGCACCCACTGCCATGCTTAACCTCATTTACTGTGTTGCCCTGGCCCTGATCCCATCACTTTACAGGCTAAGGAACACCCACAGCTCTTTGTAAATATTTAACATGTAGCCTAGTGGTTAGAGCAGCAAGCTGAAAACTAGAAAAGCTAGGGTTCAAATCTTGCTTCTCCCAATGAGGTACTTTGTGACCTTGGGCAAGCCACTTAACCCTCACCTTCCTCTAGTACAAACGCAGATGTAGATTATAAGTTCTCTGGAAACGAGAAATATCTGCTGTGCCTAAATGTAACCTCCCTTGAACTACTACTGGAAAAGGCATGAGCTATATGCAAATTTTAAAAAAACATATTAAAAGAAAAGCCAGTTAATCCACATTTGACAAAATCTTAGACTTATATTGCACAGCTGAGCAGGGTATAAAGCTAAAGTGAAGAGAGAAGCATTAGGTAAAACAGGGTTAACAAGTCTTCTAACATCAACAAGGGGGGGATCTAATATCCTGCAATCTGACACTGGGGCGGAGCTCAGGGCCTAGAGGAAACCAGCTCTGGTTAGCAGTCGTGGCACTACCAGGAAGAGAGAAGCCCCTGCAAAGGTTAACAATTCATGGGATGGGGGGGGGGAGCATTAGTTCTGCAACTATCCTCTCCTCCTGATATGCACACGCTCCTCCCTCCCAGGACTGAAAGTGAAAAGGAACTGAAGACAGAGAAAACTTTCTCCCTATAATGTGAAGACATGAGATTGCATAGGATCGACTAGTCACAGCTGGGACGCGAAAAGGACTTTTCTGTGAGGCCGGCAGGAAGCCACACTGGCTTGCACAGCTGCCACCTGAATGAAAAAGTGGTTGGAGCTGAGCATCCCCATGACTGGCTTGGGCATGCAGCGTGTGCGGCGGCTCTGCAGGGATCTGGCCCCGTACTTTTCCAGTGAAGGAAAGGTTTTCTTGGGGTGCCAGGGCTGACAAAATCACAATCTGGACAAGTGGTGGCCGGACAAAGTAATGCCTTCGCTCCACCCACCAGGGAAAAATGCCACCAAGTGGCCCTCTGACACTGTCACCATTTGCCAGGCAGCAGTTGCTATTCCCCAGCCCCGCAGCCGCCACCCCACAATCCTGCCTTTGATGCTGATGTTTGGAGTGATTGTGGCCTCCAGCGCCCTGTTAATGATGATCGAGAAGGGCATCCTGGCAGATGTGAAGACTCCGCCACCCCAGGGAGACCTGGCATGGAGGGCAAGCTCCAGGAGTAGCACAAGGATGGGCAAGGGCACTGATGCAGACTGGCAAGTTACACAGGACATCAGGAGCCGAACCCTACGTGCCATCTGTGGGAAAAAATCCATGCCACAGAGCCTCTGGGAGCTCTCAGCAATCCAGAGGAAAACTGTACTCAAACATATCTTAGTCAGCGATGAGTACCATTTCCTCTATTGCTACGTCCCAAAAGTTGCATGTTCAAACTGGAAACGGGTTCTTAAAGTTCTAGCCGGTGAGCTGGAAAGCGTGGATGTGAACTTCAAGATGGATCACAAAAAGGGCCTCGTTTTCCTTGCAGACCTAGAGCCAGATGAGATTAGATACCGCATTGAAAATTACTTCAAGTTTATGTTTGTCCGAGATCCCATGGAGAGAATTCTGTCCGCTTACAGGAACAAATTTGGCGAAATCAAAGAGTACCAGCAAAAGTATGGGGCTGAAATAGTTAAACGTTATCGGAAAAACCCAGACAAGTCGAAAGGAGATGATATCACATTCTCAGAATTCCTTCATTATTTGGTAGATGAGGATGTTGAGAAGATGAATGAACATTGGATGCCAATCTATAACCTGTGCCAGCCATGCGCCGTTACCTACAATTTCATTGGATCCTATGAAAGGCTAAAGGAGGATGCAGATTATGTCCTTGACCAGATCAAGGCTCCAGCATTCCTTCAATTCCCACAAAGACAAGCCTGGTACAAGCCGGTCACCAAAGAAATGCAACAGTATTTTCTGTGCAATACACCACAGGGCCTCATCAAAGAGCTGATACCCAAATATATTCTAGACTTCTCTCTGTTTGCCTACTCACTTCCCAATGTTACAACTGCATTTTGCCGGCAGTAAGGACTTTTGTTTTTTTTGGGGGGTGGGGGGAGTGGTGTTACAAAGAGGTCTGTATTTCTTTACATTTTGATAAAATGTGTTGTTTTGTATAGGGAAAGTCCCAAAAAAATTGTTTCTGAGCAGCTCCACCAGATATTTCATTGGCAGAAACGTTTTCAAGGGAGTTTGTTATATGATATCTAAGGGCACGCTGATCCATCTCTGGTTGCTTGCATGGACTTAGAAAAGCTGGACTTGAGGCCGTGCATGAATATGGTCAAGTCAGGGCTGGCTGAGCATGCTTCTTATGATCTAGAACCAGGTGGAAACCCTAATAAGAAACTGATCTCTGGCTGAAAGATGTTTCAGAATCTGTGTAACGGAGGACATGGATAACTAAACAGGCTGACCTGTTCATGAAGATGCTCATGGACAGAAGGGCACTCTAGGTACCACCACTGCCTAGAACGTTACAGTGCAGAAGTGACCTTCTACTATTCCAAAGCTGTCCTTTTGTTCACAACTTATATACGGTTATAACTAGAGTTTCAGACAGTCTGATGTGGATGGACAGACTGCACTGATGCATGCATGCCAGCTCTCTGAGACGGCGACGGGGGGGGGGGGGGGGGGTGCTAGTGCTGCATCATGGAGTCCCAGCTCTGCAAAGAACCATCTCATCCTCCAAGATGTCAGCACAAAGACGATGTCAGAAACAGGCTAGAGAAAGAAGAGGATAGCAGGTAAGATTGCCCTCTGGCTCCAAATTTGCCTGACAGATTAATCAAATCCCGTGTTTACCCCATTGCATGCTGAAACCTGTAGTTTTGCTTTGCTTAGGAAATACAATAGAGAAATCAAAACTGCAAGTCCCTACCTGCACTGGGGAAAACCCAAGACTGGATCAAACTACTGTGCAAAGCTGAAGCCACCTGGCAAACTATGTCTAAGGTTATCATAAAAATAATTCCTGTTACTTCATAAAGAGTATTTTTTACTTAATGCCAGGTTAAAGGGCTATTTCTCTTTGGTGTAATCTGATATATTCTGTAATTTAAATATATATATATATATATTTTTTTTTGTAGACATTATCTCTTTTACAATAAATTATGTTTTTTGATATGAAAATGTAAATTTTAAAGATTAGGCAGAACAGAGGGGAAAAAGTTGTTCTTGTCCATTTCACATCCCGTATATATGCCTTCTCCAGGGTCTGAATACTGATTTTTTTGAACAAAGTTGGATAGAGTTAGATAAATCACTCCATAACAGCACCAGCCTAACATTGTATATGTACGTATGTGAAGACATTTACACCTATCCCCGGGCAGGTGTAAATGAACTTGAGCACATTTTAGCCACAATTGTTGCAGTTTTTGTGAGGATATTTTATAAAGATACAATGGCAGCTATGTTTGTCTTTCTAAAGTAATCCCTACTTTTTGGGACTCTGCCAGGTACTGGTGACCTGAATTGGCCAATGTTGGATAAAGGATATTGGGCTTGATGGATCTTTGGTTTAATCTAGTATGCAATTCTTTTGTTCTTAACCCCAAAATAGACGACTACTTGGATTTACAATCTAGGTTACCTATTATAAAAGTTACCTTCCACAGGAGCAGAATAATCATGTTAACTTTCAAAAGACAAGAAAATTAAAATATGGAATCATTAATTTAGGTGCATGTTTAGTAATGAAATGAATGCGCTTTAAGTGCCCAGAGCCCTTTATGGGCACACAGTGTCACTCTACACACGTTAAGCTTTAGGAAACACACCTCTTAATTCCTGAAACCTAGCTTTATGTGAAGAAGTAACACTGGATCATGGGCAGGGCCAACCCATCCACTAGGCAGCCTCCTAGGGCAGCAGATCTCTATGTGCAGCAGGTCATTTGTTTCGGCACACATGGTCTGTCGCCCGTCCACTGAGCCGCACTGCCCTCCCCCCATGCTGACCCACCCGGTGCTGCTGCTGCTGATTCCGGCAGGGGGGACGGCCCAGTGGCAGGCCATATGCTTTGGCACACATGGCCTGTCGCTTCTGACCCCCCAAAGTTATGTCAGAGGGGGATCAGAAGCAGCAGGCCATGTGTGCTGAAGCATATAGCCTGCCGCTGATTTGAGCTGTGCCCCACCTTGACCCCGTGGCTGACCTGAACTGCGCCCCCCCCTCGACCCCGCTGCTGGAATCAGCAGGGGGGGGGGCGATAGCGCAACAGAAGCCCTTGGGCCAGCCCTGATCACTGGTGCAGGTCAAAATAACTGAACAAGTGACCGCAGATAAAGATATTGGTCCATCTGGTCTCTTCCATGTAGAGTTGTCGTCTTTGCTTTTTTTTTTTCTTTAATTTGTAGCATTTGGGGTAGATGAACATACAAACTTTGCATACTTAAAACACCACCAGCCTCAGTCTGTCTTTTACCTGACTTTTTAACTCTGTTCTTACCAGTACCATACGTGCCTCTATAAAATATCCTCTCCAAAAGCTTCAAGAAGGTGTAACTTTATGTATGTGCCAAGCACATCTTTTTAAAAATACATGAATTTAAGTGTCAATCTCGTCTCTGTGCTGCCTCTTCTCTGGAAATGTCTACATGTTCAGTCATTTGTAAAAGTCTTCACACCCTTGCACATTCATGTTCTGCTTGCTAAAAAATATAGTTCAAAATGGATTAAAGCAGGAGTTTGTTTCACTGATCTACACAACATACTCCACAAGTTCAACAGGAAAGAATGCTCTTTTGCAGGTGGTCTGGTTGAGTTCCACGGGCAAGGCTAGTGTGCTCTGTGTACAGCATCTTCTTGTTCTGTTGTTCGGGGCAGTTTGTAGGAGTGGTTTTAAGTAATCTGAAGATAGATTGTGAAGGATTTTGAATGTATTCAGAAGGACCTGTATCCAATTATGCTTGCAATTGGGAGCCAGTGTAGTTGTTTTAGAATAGGGGTGATATGTTCAGATTTTGGAGCTCCATAGATGAGTCGGGCAGCCATGTGTTGTGCCATTTGTAATTGGTATAAAGCATGCTTTGGTAAATCTTGGCGGATGCTATTGCAGAAGTCGAAGTGTGGGAAGATCACTGTCTACAGCACTGTACAAAAGTCTTGTGATAGGAGTGGCCATAACTTTCTGTACTAAGCCAGAGAGATAAGGGAGCTGCATAGTGCCAGAGGCAGCTGTCACAGATGCTGTTTGCTGCCAATTCTGGGTTGGAGGGAGAGAGGGATAAAATGCTCCTCCAGTCCTGGGAGGGGAGGGGAGGGGGGAGAATGGGAAATGCTTCTGGGGTTTAGGGGGGGGGGGGATAGAAAAAGAGGGAGCATGCTCCTGGGATCCTGGGGTGGAGAAAACTGCTGAGGAAGATCACTATGAGATCTAAGATTACTTTCAAAGAACTACAGAGGTCTCCTACTGAGACTGGGGAAATGTTGTCTCTTCATTTGATGTGCTCCAGAACTTTTGCATTTAAAAAGAAACACTTACTGTAGGGTACACTGCACGCAGGTAGGAGAAGGTTTTGTGGTCCGAGACCAAAGTGGAACTTTTTGGTCTCAGTGCTAAAATGACAAAGCACATCACCCTGCTAAGACCATTCCTATAGTAAAGCATGATGGTGGCAGCATTATTTCAGCAGTGGACACAGGGAGGATTGTGAAGATCAAAAGGAAATACAGATGGTGCCAAGTACAGGTGGATCCTGGAATAAAACCCGTTCCAGTCTGCCATAGTCCTCAGACTGTGGTGAAGATTCACCTTTCAGCAAGACAGCGATCTTAGGCACAAAGCAAAAACCGTGGCGTGACTCAGCAAAAAGAAAGCAGATGTCCTCAAAATGACGCATTGAAAGGCTAGACCTCAATCCAATAGAAAATCTGTGGCAAGACTTGAAGACTGCAGTCCACAAAAGATTTCCAGCCAACTTGAGTTTAAGATATTCTGCCAAGACTGGGCAAAAATTCTGCACCACCCAACCATGCAAAGTTGGTGGATACTTAGGGGGCTATTTTAGAAGTCTTATTTGTGTTTTACATGTGTATGTAGCCATTTTAGAAAAGGCCTATTGTACATGTGGATAGCCAAATCATGTTGAAATTGCATGGGAGGGACAAAAATTTACACATATATTTCCCATTTCATATGAGCAATGCACATGTAAGACAAAAACTGTCCAAGTCTGGATTTACACCTGTTCCATGACACAAATAAGGATTTAAAGCATAGTTACTCACCTTAACAGTGGTCTCCGGGAACAGCAGGAATCAGTCCTCACACATGGGTGACATTGACGCCGATGGAGCCCACGTGGAGCATTTCCACCAGCTTTCACAGAAAGCTTTTGGGACTGCTACCACGCATGCGTGGTCCTCTTCCCGCCCAAGGTGGCCAGTTAGATGGCATAGCGAAAAGGACTTAAATAATTTAGGGAGGCAACTCCATGGGGAAGAGGGAGGGTTGTGAATACCGATTCCTGCTATTCCCGGAGAATACTTGTTACAGGTGAGTAACTACACTTTCTCCAGGAACAGCAGGAAGTAAGTCCTCACATATGGGACTCTCTAGCTCCAGGCTGCCAAGGACTGAACCACGACAGCACCAACGGCGACCAAATGGGTAGCAGTGAGTTGCAGAAGGTGAGACCCAACAGAGAGGCTCTGCAAGACCCCAGCATCCAGTGACAATATCACTCTGGTAGCCTGAATACAGAAGAGTCTGAGGGCAGGAGTTGCCTACACCCCGAAAATATTACAGAGTACTGCCTGCCCAAAGGCACTGTCCCTGCGGGACTCACTCTCCAGGCAGTAATGAGCTACAAATGTATGAATCGATGAACATGTGGTGGCTCTGCAGATTTCAATCAACGGCACTGAGCAGAGGTTGGCTACCGATGTGGCCATAGCCTGCACGTGATGTGCAGTGATCCGGTGCTTAAAGGAGAGGCCCGCTTGCTCATAGGCGAGGGCAATGCAGTCCGCCACCCAAATAGACAGAGTTCGCTTCGTTACCGGAAGCCTCAGTTTACTAGGGTCACATGACACAAAGAGCTGAGGAGCTTTGCGATGGGCCTGGGTCCTCTGCAGGTAGAAAGACAGGGTCCGTTTACAGTCTAGCATATGCAATATGAGTTCCTCCCTGTTGGCGTGGGGCTGTGGGAAAAAGGTGGGAAAGACCACCTCCTGGTTGAGATGGAAGGGAGATACCACCTTGGGGAGGAATTCTGGGTGTGTGTGGAATTTTTATATGGCAGATCCACCACCAAGGCCTTGAGTTCGCTCACTCTCCGCACAGACGTGATGGCCACCAGAAAAAACACTTTCCAGGAGAAGTGTTTCAAATGTCGGTGGCCAGAGGCTCAAACGGCGGTCTGATGAGTTGAAAGAGCACCACATTAAGGTCCCATTCCACCACCGGAGAACGGAGAGGGGACTTCGACAGCAGAAGGCCCCGAGGAACCTGGAGACTAGGGGCTGGTTTGAGAGGGATTTCCCCTCTACAGGGTGATGGTGAGTAGCTATGGCACTCAGGTGCACCCTCACCAAATTAGATTGCAGGCCGGCGTGTGAGAGGTGCAGTAAGTATTGTAGCACTAGTTGCATGCGGAGGAGAAAGGATTCTCTCCTCTCTCTGCACACCAGATGGAGAATCTTCTCCATTTAAAAGGCGTACGCTCATCTGGTGGAGGGCTTTTGGAAGGCCAGCAGAATCTCCTCAACTTCCCCCAGGAGACTGAAAGGAGCCAAGACTACCCTTTCAGCAGCCACACCATCAACACTAGTAACCCCAGGTTGGGGTGCAGGAGGGAGCTCTCCTCCTGGGACAGGAGATCCAGATCCTGACCCAGCAGGACTGGGACCACCACCGACAAGGAGAGCAGCAAAAGAAACCAGGTTTGTCAGGCCCATCAGGGGGGCGATTAGAATCACTGATGCCTGCTTGCTCTGGACCTTGAAGAGGGTTTTGGCCACCAGCGGTGCCGATGGGAAGGCACAGAGGAGGCCCTCGGACGACGGGATCAGGAAGGCTCTGCTGCCACCATCCCCAGGTGTGGCTGGCATGAGCAGAAACGGAGCAGCTACATGTTGTCTGGGGAGGCAAACAGGTCCATCACGGGCCTGCCTCTGAGGCAGAAGAGTCTTTGCGCCACCCTGGGGTTCAGACACCATTTGGGTGGGCATAGGACTCTGCCGAGTTTGTCCGCTAAGCAATTGTCCTGACCTGGAAGGAATACTGCTCATAGGAGCATTCCGTGGCATACTGCAAAGGAGAGGAGAGACACAGGGAGCCAGAACCTGTGCCCCCCTGCTTGTTCACATAAAACATGGCAACCTGGTTATCCGTCTGGATCAGCACAAAGCGGTTGCACAGGTGGTGGCAGAATACTCGCAAGGCCAGGGAGATGGCCCTGAGCTCCAGGAGGATGATCTGTAGGAGCGATTCCTCCTGCGAGCTGCCTTGAGTGCAGAGGTCTCTGCAGTGTGCCCCAACCCAGGAGGGAGGTGTCCGTGGTCAGGATCCTCTGTGGTGTGGGCACCTGGAAGGGCATCCCTGCCCAGAGGTGGCATAGGGACTGCCACCAGATGAGGGAGTCCACCAGCTGGCGGGTGATCCTGACCCTGTCGCGCAACCTGCCCATGGCCTGAGTCCACTTGGAACGGAGACGCCACTAGGATACACTGGGAATGAAGATACCACTGGGCTGCCCGCATGTGCAAGCGAGCTAGGGGCATGAAGTGGACTGTGGAGGCCACATGGCCCAGTAGACGGAGGAGGGTTCGAGCCAGTACAGACTGGTGAGTCTGCACCTCTCCTGCCAGCTGCATGAGGCGATGTGCCCTTTCATTCGGAAGGCCTTGACCTATAATGTGTCCAGCTGGGCGCCTATGAACTCCAGGTTTTGGACTGGAGAGAGGTGGGATTTAGGGTAGTTGATGATGAACCCTAGGTACTGCAGGAGACAGATAGTTCGCTTTGCAGCCTGGCTGGCCTTGGAGGCCGTGCTGCCTCTAATGAGCCAGTCGTCCAAATAGGGGAAGATGAAGGCCCCTTTTAGGTGCATGTAGGGAGCCACGACCGCCAGGCACTTTGTAAAGACTCTTGCGAAGAGGCCAGGCCAAATGGAAGCACCGCTGTATTGGTAGTGTTCTTCTCCCACCATGAATCTTAGGTTCTGTATGTGGGAGGAGTGGATCAGGATGTGGTATATGTATCCTTTAAGACTATGGAGCACAGCCAGTCTCCCTGGTGGAGGTAGGGCAGTAGGGTTCCAAGGGAGGGCATCTTGAACTTCTCCCTCACTAGAAACCTTTTCAAGTTTCGTAGGTCTAGTATGGGCCTGAGGCCCCCAGTTCTTTTGGGGACAAGGAAATATCTGGAGTAGAAACTCTTTCCTCACAAGGGCCTGGGTACAGGTTCTACTGCCCTGTCCTTGAGCAAACCTGCAAGCTCAGAGAGGAGCAAGGTCTGGTGAAGGAGAGGCCGCACTGGCACTCCTGGGAAGAACCCTGGGGGTGTTTGTTGGAACCTGAGGAGATAACCCTCCTTTACCACCTGTAGGACCCACTGGTCCATGGTGACCCCGGCCCACTTGTGGGCGAAGAGCACCAGGTGGCCCCCTGTGGGCTGGGGAGGGTCTCCCGGGAGAGAGGAGGCCCTGACCGGGAAGTCAAAAGCTCCCCCAAGTAGGGTGGGAGCTGGTGGCTGAGGTTTTTGAGTCTTTGGCTTCCTCTGCCCATGATCCTGGTTCTTGGGCTGGGGGCCCCATTGCTGTTGCCCCGAGTAGGGTTGGTAATGGCCCTGGTGAAAAGACCCCTTTTTTCTCGGGAAAAGTGGCCTTTTCCTGCGGCTTCTTCCGGGGAAGGGTCGAGGTTTTCCTCGAGAGTCTCTGGTCACTACCTTGGCCTCTATCTCAGCCACCTTGTTGGCCATGGGCTTGCCAAACAAGTTTTCCCTGGTGCAGGGGACATCGAGCAATTTCTCTTGCACCTATTGCTCGAGGTCAGAGGTCTGCAACCAGGCCTTGCGCTGGGTCCCGATGCCTGCTGCTGCTACCCGGGCTATGGATTCAAAGCTGTCGTAGGCGGTGCGGGATAGGAACTTTGAACAGTCCCGGATCCCGGCAGTCAGGGCTTGGAACCTCTGGAGGGGTTCCCCGGCAAGGCATGCAGAAAAGTCTGCCAGTTCTTGGATGAGGCCCTTAAGGTACATGCCTATGTACAACTCATAGGCCTGTATCTGACAGCACAGCATGGATCCCTGGAAGAACTTGCACCTGATGGTGTCAAGGACTCCAAGGCTTGGGACTCCCATGCCTCAAGGCTAGCTCTGAGGAACCAGGGTCCCCCGGTGGATCTCGGGTCAGAATCCCAGAAACTGGCCAGGGAGGACCAGATACCCGAGGATCGGAACCAGGACCTTGATCGGTGCCAAGGATTCACCTGAGGCCGATGGCACTCGGGGCATGGCTCGACACTGGGGACTCCCCCGCAGTCAGGGGGGCCGGTTGTCAGGGCAGATGATGCGGACGAACCTGACATCATCGTCTGCTGCAAGGCCAGAATGGCAGAAATATTCTGCTCCAGGGCTCCCATTCTGGATTCAATGCCTGAAAGCTCTGCAGCTGTCGGTGTGCACTGAGGGCCTCGGTCCCGATGCTGGCACTCTTGTGCGTGCGTCCTCGACAAGGACCACGGCCTCACGGAACCTTGCATGGTCACTGCTGGCCGAGGACTCCTTCTTAGAGACCTTAAGGGGGCAGTACTTGGAGTTGCCCGAGTTCCACCACAGGACCTTACAGGTTTTCACCAGTGGAACCTCAACTAGTCTCGAGAATATTTTCTTTTTCTTTCCAGGGTCCTGCATCCTTATGGAGGAGCCGCCGCCGTTGGACTCCAAAGATGCCTGGGCCTCATGGGAGGTGCTCGGCTTGGGGCTCAGCATTGGGGAACATCCTCTCCTGCAACTCCGAACTTTTCTTGTTGGTTTTCGGAGTCATGACCTGGCAGAGGTCACAGGTGGTACTGTTGTGGTCCTGGCCAAGGCAGCGCAAGCAGCAGTCATGGGTGACTGTAACAGATATGGTTTGACTGCAGCGGTCACACTTTTTGAACCCACTGGGAGACATGGTGGGAGACACCCAGGTGAAAAAGGACATGAACGCTGGTCGAGGCAAGCCTCAACAAAAAATGAAGGGAAGAGCCAAGAATGGCGGCTCGTGGCGGGAAGAGGAACTAATATGCAAACCAGGAAAAAACTTTTAAGGATAATTTTTAGAGGATTTTTCTGGGACAAATGGGATGTCTGTTGGCCAGTCTTCTTTTTTCCGTGGAGCCCAAGATGGCACCTTTGGGCGGGAAAGGGTAGCATTCCCAAAGGCTTTCTGTGAAAGCTGGAGAAATGCTCTGTGCAGGCTCCGTCGGCATCGACGTCACCCATATGTGAGGACTGACTTCCTGCTTGTTCCTGGAGAAAAGGTGTTCTTTTAAGCCATTCACAAGAGGGATTAAGGAGGATATCCAGCTTATCCCCAATGTTTATTTTCCCCTCCAAATTGAAATGGGGTCAAGATAGAGTTTTCTAATTTAGAATCTGCTACACCCACCCGCATGCCCCAGCCGCCCTAACACCCTAACACAAACAGAAAATGGTTAGCCCACACATAAGTCCCATCGCTAACCATCACTCGTGTACTATCCACCCACAAATGCACATGTAACAACTAGATGAGTCAGAGAAGTGTACATAGTATAAAGTTAGCTTGTAAATAGTTTCCCCGGTTTTCTCCATGTTTAATATCCTGTTTCACTGTAAACTCAATGTTGACTGTATGCATTGTAGTATGTTTTTGTTTGATGTACACCGCACTGATTATAATAGCGCGGTATAGAAGAAACGTTAAATAAATAAACCTGGGGAAATTCTGCACAAAAAAAGTTTAAAAATTCTGCATGCTTTATTAGTAAATTTTTGCGCTGAAGTCCCCCTTCAAAAAGCGCCTCTAGACCTGAAATTCTCCCTGTTTTCTCCTCTTTAGCTCTCTTGCTCCAATCACAGTTCTGTCCCCATCCCATCTTTGTCCCTCCTGTTTTCTCTCTAACATCTACCCTCCAGCCATCCCCCAACTCATCAGCAGCTCATTTTCAACCCCAGCAACTCCCAAAAACACCAGCAGCCCATCTCCTGCCCCCAGCCAGTCCCTTGACTCACCAGCAGCCCTTTGGCTTGATCCCACATCTATGCTAGCTTCTGATGCCAGCACCTTGCTTTGCAGAAGGTCAACTGAAGCGCTTCCTGACGGAAATAGGAAGCACCTCTGTTCACACCTTTTGAAAAAGCATGGCCAAGGGAGCAAACTGAAATGCTCCTGCAGCTGTGTGCTGTTAACAGTGAGGCAGGATTGGGCGCTCTTAAAGCTTGTGCACCCAATCCTGCCTCACGGTCTAGCTCGCCAGTGCCTGCGCAGAATTCTGAGGTATGCAAAATGGCCCAGATACATGGTAAGAGCTGACATTTACACATGTAGGTGCTAGCATTTGGCAATGAATACATGTAAGTTGCCAGGTTTTTTCCATAGATTTTTCCCTTCCGCTGCACATATAGATGTATATTTTAGAAATGGCCGAAAACAAGTCCAAGAGTGAAGCAAGCAACCACTTGCAATGTTAGAACACGGACCAGTCAAAAGGTGAAGTGCAACCACAGTACAATAAAATTAAATTAGACTTACCTGCTAATTGTTGTTCCTTAAGGAACTCTAGTCCAGTCCCGGTACCATAGAGTTCTGAACCTCCTCCAGCAGCCTTGGAGACTGAAAACTGTCAACTCTTTGGTGACACTTGGTATAAGTAGGCAAGGACTGCCCCTTTCCATCAGTACCTATTAACAAAGTGTGGTACAGATGAATTTTGACTATTTGATTATGCCTCACTATTGATTATGCCTCAGTAGTGAATATGCCTCAACTGTAAATAGGAGCACTTGAAACTGTTGAAACAATTTACATAACTACAGATACTGGAAAGATCAGGGAGGAGACCTTCTCCTAGCAAGCAAATGGAGACCCATTACAGAGAACAAAAGAACACTTCACCTAGGAGCCTTTCTACTAGCAGACAAATTGAAACCCATTAACAGGACAAAACAGGACAATTCACCTTGCCTTGGAAACATTTCTCCTAAGAATTCATCAATTGTAATGTAGACCAGAGGGGGTGGGGGGTTCCCTTGAGCATTTTCAAGCACCTGGCCAGTGTCTTGGATGTGCTTAATGGATAACTGACTCTATACTACGTATGTGTCACATGATAGGAAATAACTGGATTGTTCTTGCAACTGGATAAAATGGGTACCTGTTTTCAGCTAGACAGAGAGAGAGAAATGGATTCATCTAGGAATGGACGCATTGCCTAGAGAAACTCCCGATTGAGAAGTCTCTCTTGTCTGGTTGAATCAGGGATCCATTCAATCGAAGTGTGACAGGGATGAAGTAAATCTCTTTCGGTGAAGTATATTCTTCTTCTGTAATTATCTTTCTAGTTATCTATTCTGTAATTAAGTGCTTTTATTCTAATAGTTTTCCAGATATCTTTTTAACTAATCATAGGTAGATATATGAATTACTTGCCTTTCTAAATAAGTACGAATTAAGAAGTTAAATAAGTGAAATTCAAGTTATCCCTGCTTTGTATTATAAATAAACGCACGTCTTCATTAACAAGGTGTGTTAGCCTTTGTTGAAGTAAGACATTTGGTACCAGAAGTGGGGTGCGATAAAAAGAAAGGCTATAACAATGTTGAAAAGAAGAGTAAAAAATGTAAATAGTACAAAGACTGTAAAGGAAGATAAAGATGTTGTAAATTTTGTAAATATCCCCGGATGGGATCAGGCGCCTTATGAAATATTAGCTAGAGAATGGTCTTGCAATTCAGGACTAAGTGAGAATTGGGAATCTGTTTTAAAAGATGCGGAACCTGTAAATCTCCTTACATGCTTGAAAAAAATACCTGTTGAAAAAGGGATAGAATTGAGTGTGTTGGGGAGGAGAGGTTGGCTTTTGCTGTCTGCATATCGTAAGATACATCAGACAAAATCCAGCAAAGTAGATTTGATTGAGCAACTTGAAAAACAGAATTGTGATTTACAAAATATGATAACAATGCTACAATGCCAAATCCGTTTGTTGACGGATAAATTAGATACTTATCAGCAGGTTGCTGAGAGAGCAGCTGTCAGGGTGGCCCAGTATAAATATCGTAAAAAAAAGGGGAGAGTAAATAAAAAGAAAGTGCACATGTCTATTGCTAAAGCAGGTGTAAATTGGAATCCTGATGACTGGGATGGTAATATCTGGGATTCTACTGAATCATCTAACTCTGAGGAAGAGCAAGGAGTTAGTAATAAAAAACTATCAGGCACAACCGATTTATAGGAGGAAAGTGCAGAGTACTCCCCAAAATCCTGGAGGAGTTAATCTAGATACTGTGGAGGATTTTAATCAACAAGAGATTAATGATATCCAGGACAGGTTTAGGCAGAAACCTGGGGAATCACTGATTACCTGGATGGTGCGTATTTATGAAACTGGAGCTGCAGGAGTACAGCTAGATCATGGTGATGCTAGGAAATTTTGTCTAATTAGTGTTGACCCTGTGATACAAGAGCAGTTTCGTAATTACATATCACAAAATATGACTAGTTTACTCCAACTGGCAGTAGAAGGATGTAATGCTAAATTTCCTGCCGAAGCTGATTGGCCCCCAAATGATAAACAATGGTTTGCTTTGCGTGACGCTATTCAGCGCATTAAAGAGGAAGGCATGAAAACTGCTATTTTTATAGGGCAAGCTGATCAGTTAATGAATTGTGCCATGACTGCATCAATGAGGAATAAGATTATACGTTTGGCTCCACCAGCTTACAAACATGTTATTATGACTTTACTGATAAATCAAACAGGGAATCCTTTATCAGAAGTAATAGAAGCAGTGAGACAATTAGGTGAATTGGGAGAGTGGGGTCCAAAGTACAGTGCTGGTGACAGAAGGGAGAATAGATCAGAAGGACAGAAGGGAAATATAAACAACAGAGTATCCAGGAAAGATATGTTTACTGCTCTCCTTAAAGATGGTGTTAAAAAGGAACAGATTGATGGAATTGACACACAGAGCATGTGGGAAATATATAAGAAAAGAGGGCTGTATAAGAAAAGTGGAAATAGGAATGTGAGTAAACAAAATTCTGAAGTGAATGAAGAGGAGAGAAAGAATGAGGGGAAAAGGAAGGAGGGTGAGATTAGAGAAGCAAGATCAAATGTTATTCCCACAGCACCACTTTCTGACTTATACCCTGATCTTTCATGGGCACAGGATTTGTTTCAAGAATAGGAAGTAGGCCAAGCTCCAGTTGAAGGGTGGACTCATAAAGACATGAGACCCCATGTAAATTTAGAAATTTTTTGGAAACATAAGAACAATCAGAGGGTCCGAGCCTTAGTAGATACTGGAGCGGAGGCCACCTTAATTTATGGAAATCCAAAACATTTCAGAGGACAGCATGTTACAATCACTGGGCTGGGAGGAAGGAAAACAGATGCTGTACAAACCACATTGGAAATGAAAATTGGTCAGTTACCTAAGAGAAAATACTCGGTGTTAATTGTTCCCATTCCCGAGTATATAATTGGGATAGACATATTAAAAGGGTTGACACTGATACTTGATGAGGAACAATACCAATTTGGCATCAAACCTTACATGTCTGCTAGACCTATTACTGTAGGACACCTTAAAATGCCAGCAGTAAAGCTGCCCCCCGCCACTAAAATGGTGAGTATGAAGCAGTATAGGATCCCGGGAGGACATCAGGAAATAGGAGAAACAATTCAGGAATTGCTAGAAGCAGGGGTGATTAAGCCAGTTACCACTGGCTGGAATAATCCGGTGTGGCCGGTAAAGAAATCAGATGGCAGTTGGAGAATGACAGTTGATTATAGAGAATTGAATAAGTATACCCCTCCACTGACTGCTGCTGTACCAGATACAATTACTCTTATTGAAAATATTCAAAGACACGCAGGGACATGGTATGCTGTCATAGATTTGGCTAATGCATTTTTTACTATTCCAATTTCGGAGGAGAATTGGGAGCAGTTCTCATTTTCTTGGCAGGGTAGACAGGTACTGTCCCACTAGACTTCCCCAGGGGTATTTACATAGCCCCACTATCTGTCACAGGATTGTAGCAGAACACTTAGATGAACTCCCACCTCCGGATGGGGTACAAATTTCACATTATATTGATGATATTTTAATGCAGGGGCCCTCACAAGAGATAGTGCAGGAACATCTTGAAGCTCTCATTGCACACATGAAAAAGAAGGGCTGGGAAATTAACCCTGCAAAAATTTAAGGACCAGCCCAGACAGTAAAATTCCTGGGCATACAGTGGCATCAGGGTCATAGAGAAGTGCTCCCAAAAGCCAAACAGAAAATAATGGAATTTAATACTCCTCGAAACAAAAAGGAGGCCCAGAAAATTTGTTGGACTGTTTGGCTTTTGGAGGCAGCACATTCCCCATTTGAGTCAAATACTGGCACCATTGTATAAAATAACTAGGAAGAAATATGAGTTTGAATGGGGAGATGTGCAGCAGCAGGCTTTTGACTGACTAAACAAGCTATACAGCAAGCCTTAGATTTATGGCCTGTTCAACCTGGGGAACTCGAGCTCAATGTATCAGTACAAGAACAGTATGCTAATTGGAGTTTATGGCAGAAACAGGGAAAGAAAAAAGTACCTCTAGGATTCTGGACGAGGAAGCTCCCTGAAGCAGGGACTAGATATACCCCTTTTGAAAAACAGTTGTTAGCATGTTATTGGGCTTTGGTGGATACAGAACAGGTGACCATAGGACACACTGTGATGTTAAGACCAGAAATTCCTATTATGCAGTGGGTAATGAGCTCCCCCAAGACACACAGAATAGGACATGCACAAGAAGCAAGCATAATCAAATGGAAATGGTATATTCAGGATAGAGCTAAAATTGGTATAGGGGGAACTGCTACCTTACATGAAAGGGTAGCTCAAGCCCCTCTTAAGGACACTGAGACCATGCAATTGCCAAATCATGAATTAAACAGCAACAGAGTCTCCAGTGAAGTGGGGACAACCATTTGTACAATTAACCTCAGAACAGAGAAATCATGTTTGGTTTACTGATGGGTCTGCTAAATATGTGGGAAATAAAAGGTGTTGGAAGGCTGTGTCTTACAATCCCACTACTAAAAAATTGTTGACAACTACAGGTGAAGGGAAAAGTAGCCAATATGCTGAACTTTATGCAGTATTTCAGGCTTTAAAACAAGAGACCCCAGGGACTTGTCATATTTACACTGATTCCTGGTCAGTAGCCAATGGCTTAGCCACATGGCTACCTACCTGGCAGCAAAATAATTGGGAGATACATTCAAGAGAAATTTGGGGAAAAGAACTGTGGCAGCAAATTTTGGGAAATGTTGCTTTTAAGTACGGTAACTGTGTATCATGTAGATGCTCATTGTGCTATTGATTCGTTAGACAAATGGTTTGAACTCTATTACTGATGAACAAGCTAAAATTGCTGAAGCACAAACAGACACCAAAGAATCTGACTTGCTGGGCATGGCAAAATGGGCTCACCAGAAATGTGGGCATTTAGGTGAAAAAGCTACTTTCCGCTGGGCACAAACACGGGGAATCCCTATCCCCTTAGATGCCATTAGAACAATTATCTTGCAATGCCCAATTTGTCAGCATATACAGCACAGGTCTGTCCCACACATAGTGTATGGCCATTTAGGGCGAGGAAAACTACCAGGCCAGATATGGCAAATAGATTACATAGGACCTCTACCTACCAGTAAGGGATGTCAGTATGTATGCACGGCTGTGGATACATATTCCGGGTATTTAGTGGCATATCCATGTAAGAGGGCTACGCAGATTAACACCATTAAAACATTAGACCTCATTACTTTATATTATGGGATCCCTCTTCAGATTCAAAGTGATAATGGGTCTCATTTTAAAGGGAGGCTTGTACAGGATCACAGTAGACAGCATAACATTGAATGGATATTTCATATACCCTATTACCCTCAAGCTGCAGGACTTATAGAAAGAATGAATGGATTGCTCAAAGAACAGCTTAGGAAATTAGGGGAAGGATCCCTGCAAAAGTGGAGAGATCATTTATCTGCAGCACTACAGATCCTTAACAATAGACCAATTGCAGAAACTGAAACTCCTCTAATGAGGATGTTGACTCCCGCATTACAAATCAAATCTTATGTAGCCACTAACACTATTCTATATTGGGAAATTAAAGAAGGTGCCTTAGCCCCGTATCGGGCAACACCAGAGGCAGCCGGACTAGATTTACATGCTCTGCAGGAATATAGAATAAAGGTCCATGATTTGCAATTAATAGAAACAGGAATAGGAGTCCAGTTACCACCCGAGCATTTTGGGTTAATTGCCCCTCGCTCTGGATTGGCCCTGAAAGGCATACAAATACTTGGAGGAGTGATTAATGCAGATTATCAAGGAGAGATAAAAATTATTCTAATGAACAGTGGTAACTCAGATTTAATGATCCAGACTGGGGACAGAGTGGCCCAATTACTTATCATCCCCACTTATGGAGGAGTAGTAAAGAAGGGGAATGCCCCCACTGCTCTAACAGTTAGAGGCGATGCTGGATTTGGATCTGCTAATTTAAACACCGGAGCAAGGATTTGGGTACAATCACCAAATCACCCACCTGAGCAGGCAGAAGTTATTGCCACTGGGAATGATAACATAATATTGATTATGAGACCTGGACAAGAAAAGTGGGAATATATACCAGCAAACAAATGTTACCTGCGAGAATAAAATGATGTCTTTTCATTATAGGTTATCTCTACACCTTATGAACCAATGAACCAGCATATTTCTATCAAGGACCGGGATCGGTTCCAGCAAGCTTTCACATGCCATGTAGTGACATGGGCACTCATTACCAGCCTGATCTTTGGTACATGGAAAGTCTATTACTGGAGAGTGCAAGTGGTAACCCAACCCGAATTACACTTGCCCAAGCGTTTAGCAGATGCGATAGAACCACCTCAGAATATCTGGACTTATTTAGCCCGAAAAGTTTTAAATATTTCTAACTTTTGCCTTTCGGACATGCGTAATCCAGTGGATCTGTTAACTACATGTTTGATTGCAATACCCACACCAGCTCGAGTTTTGTTGTACTATTTTAAAGCTACACAAAATGACAGTTGGGCAAATGAAGAAGATATAAGAACACACCCCATGCTATACGAATATTGCAGAGATTGTCCCACTAATTTCAATTTTTGGGATAACATGACTCAAATAATCACCCATAATATCGCCCCAGGCGATGTATGTTATAACATGACATGTAATCCTGATGAAATACCGAAATGCCAACAACTAAAGATGCAACAAGAAATTGCCAAGGACATTGATATAATACTTTTATGTGATGCAACTAGGAAATGTAGAAATGTAACTAATACTATGAATTGTAATAATACAATAGTACAAGCTAGTTATGGTAGAAATGTTAAACTGCCAATAGGGTGGTTATTGTCTTGTGGTAATCATACTTCAGTTGCTTTACAAGAATTATTTATTGACTTAAGTAGTACTAGGAAGGCAGTCTTGCAAAATCGAGTAGCAATAGATTATTTACTTTTAAAACACAATTATGGATGTGAACATTTTGAAGGCATGTGTTGCTTTAATTTAACTGACCATGCTACTTCCATTCAGTCTCATATTCAAGCTTTGCAAGAACTAGCCAAAGATATTAAACAAGATATTAATGTTAATTGGTGGGATTGGGTATTTGGATGGCTGCCCAGTATGGGTAGCCTCAGACAAATCATTGGGGGAATTATTATTTGTATTTGTTTATTAATTATGATATGTTGTTTTATTCAATGCATACCCAGTTTCATTACTATATTTCATCCACCCAAAGTCCCCACAATGTTACCAGTATCTTATAGGCACAATCAATAGTCAAAGGACCGAATGTGGTACAGATGAATTTTGACTATTTGATTATGCCTCACTATTGATTATGCCTCAGTAGTGAATATGCCTCAACTGTAAATAGGAGCACTTGAAACTGTTGAAACAATTTACATAACTACAGATACTGGAAAGATCAGGGAGGAGACCTTCTCCTAGCAAGCAAATGGAGACCCATTACAGAGAACAAAAGAACACTTCACCTAGGAGCCTTTCTACTAGCAGACAAATTGAAACCCATTAACAGGACAAAACAGGACAATTCACCTTGCCTTGGAAACATTTCTCCTAAGAATTCATCAATTGTAATGTAGACCAGGGGGGTGGGGGGTTCCCTTGAGCATTTTCAAGCACCTGGCCAGTGTCTTGGATGTGCTTAATGGATAACTGACTCTATACTACGTATGTGTCACATGATAGGAAATAACTGGATTGTTCTTGCAACTGGATAAAATGGGTACCTGTTTTCAGCTAGACAGAGAGAGAAATGGATTCATCTAGGAATGGACGCATTGCCTAGAGAAACTCCCGATTGAGAAGTCTCTCTTGTCTGGTTGAATCAGGGATCCATTCAATCGAAGTGTGACAGGGATGAAGTAAATCTCTTTCGGTGAAGTATATTCTTCTTCTGTAATTATCTTTCTAGTTATCTATTCTGTAATTAAGTGCTTTTATTCTAATAGTTTTCCAGATATCTTTTTAACTAATCATAGGTAGATATATGAATTACTTGCCTTTCTAAATAAGTACGAATTAAGAAGTTAAATAAGTGAAATTCAAGTTATCCCTGCTTTGTATTATAAATAAACGCACGTCTTCATTAACAAGGTGTGTTAGCCTTTGTTGAAGTAAGACACAAAGCAGACTCAGCAGAGCAACAAATAAGTAGTTAGAATATTAATGCAACCTTCTATCAAAAGTAGCACTAGGAGCAAGAACCAAAACTGGCCCCACTCCGAAAAAAAAATTTATTTTATTATTTTTATTTATTTATTTTTTTTGTAATAAACTAAAAACCCCTAGTGTGAGAACCCTCCTCCTAAGAGAGGAAAGGCAACTTCCCAGACCAGGCGAACACTGCTGTGAACAGAAGGGCTTCCCCTGCGCACTGAGTTTGCGGCACACCGAAAGAACCCGCGCTCCTCCAACTCACATCGTAAACTACAGGCTGACGAACCGCATACCATCTTGGGAGGGATCCGGGACTGGACTAGAGTTCCTTAAGGAACAACAATTAGCAGGTAAGTCTAATTTAATCTTCCTTTGTGTCCCTCTAGTCCAGTCCCGGTACCATAGAGGAGAGGCCATGGCTAGAGTGGAGGAGTGGCCTAGTGGTTGGGGCAAGGTACTTCAGGCCGGAAGGTCGTGGGTTCAAATCCCACTAGAGGACAGCAACCTTGGGCCGGAAGGACTGGGGTTTCTAGTCCCACAGGTGCTCCTTGTGGTCTTGGGCAAGCCACTTAACCCTCCATAGCCCATGTTCCCTGTAAAATAGTTATCTCCAAGTTATAATGCCCTGTTCAATGTAATTTCAGTTTGTTCAATGTAAACCGCACTGATGCAGAATAGCGCGGTATATAAGAGAATGTAAATAAATAAATAAATAAATAAATAGAGGATGTAACAGAGCAGCGAATCTCAATGGGAGGGACCCGCAAGCCCAGCCTGAAGCACCACTGAGCCAAAACACCCCTCTTCTGACGCCTGCACATCCAGCCGATAATGCTTCACGAAAGAATGCAAAGAGGACCAAGTTGCCGCTCTACAAATGTCCGCAACCGGAACCAAACTGAACTCCGCCCACGACACCGCTTGCGCCCTGGTCGAGTGAGCTCGGAGACCCTCCGGAACCACTTTAACCTTAAGTAGGTACGCCGACGCAATTGTTTCCTTCAACCACCGAGAAATAGACGACGTAGCTGCCGCCTCTCCTTTCCGCGGACCTCCAAAGGACACAAACAACCTGTCCAACCTCCGGAAGGGTGCGGTCCTGTGGAGATACTTCCTGAGCGCGTGACGAACATCCAGCAAATGTAACCGGCCCCCAGACTCATCCTTCTGCTCCTATGAAAACACCGGAAGGGACACTACTTGGTTAACATGGAACACTGAAACCACCTTCGGCAAGAAAGCCGGAACCATCCGAAGCACCACTTTGTGAGGAAAGAAGGACAAATGTGGCTCCTTACCGGATAACGCCTGCAACTCTGAAATCCTCCTTGCAGAACAAATGGCCACCGAAAAAGTCGTCTTCAAAGTTAAATCCTTCAGCGAAGCCTTCTCCAAGGGCTCAAATGGCACTCTGATCAACGCCTCCAAAACCAAATTCAGATCCCACGCAGGCACTGAACACCGTCTCGGGGGCCGCAAGAGCAACATGGCTCGCAAAAACCACAGAACGTCAGCATGAGCCCCCAACTGCTGGCCCTGCACCTTACCCCTGAAACAGGCGAGGGCCGCCAATTAAACACGTAACGAACTAGCCGCGAGACCTTTCTCCACACCATCCTGCAAGAATGACAGGACCTGGGCCACAGAAGCTCTTAAGGGCCGCAGATCTCGAGCCGCACACCACGCCTCAAAGATGCGCCAAATCCGTATGTAAGCTAAAGACGTTGATCGCCTACGAGCCTTCAGCAACGTGGAAACCACCGCAGTCGAATAACCTCTAGCAGTTAGCCTAGCCCTCTCAAGATCCATGCCGTAAGTGAAAATTGATCCACCTGGGGCATGCGCAACGGGCCCTGCCGAAGAAGATCTGCTCGATGTGGAAGCCACCATGGCGTGTCCACGAGGAGACGCACCAGATCCGCATACCAAGGCCTGCGAGGCCAATCCGGCGCTATCAGGACCACCAGGCCGCGATGACTCTCGATGCACTGTATTACCCGGCCTATGAGAGCCCACGGCGGAAACACATAGAGCAGGCCTTCCTCCGGCCACCTCTGAGCCAACGCATCGAGCCCCTCGGACATTCTTTCCCGCCTTCTGCTGAAAAACTGAGCTACTTTGGCGGAGTCTAAGCTGGCCATCAGATCCATGAGCGGAAGCCCCCAGCGCCGCACTAGAAGCGCGAACACCTCCGGATGCACGACCAACTCCCCCGGGTCTATCCTGCGCCGACTTAGAAAATCTGCTTCCACATTGTCCACTTCGGCTATATGTTGCGCCGACAGAGCCTGCAGATTGTCTTCGGCCCAAAGCAACAGCTGACTCGCCTCCGCTTCCAACAGCACCCTGCCCGTGCCGCCTTGCCGACTGATGTAGGCGACTGTCGTCGCATTGTCGGACAGCACCCTTACTGGTGTCCGCCATAAATGCACCTGAAACTCCAGAAGGGCCAGGTATACCGCCCTCATTTCCAGCCAGTTGATGGACCAGGTTTTCTCCTCCAGTGACCACTGCCCTTGGGCCCATCTGCCTTCGCAGTGCGCTCCCCACCCCTCGAGACTGGCGTCCGTCGTTAACAGTCTCCAGGATGGAGCCTCCAGCGGGACCCCCGCCGCCAAACTCTCCGGCCTCAACCACCAGAGAAGCTCCTGACGTACCTCCGGAGGACAAACCAATCTCTGAGACAACGCATCCGATTGGTGAGACCAACAACGAAGAAGAGAGCCCTGTAACGGCTGCATATGAGCTCTGGCCCACGGCACCACCTTGATCGTGGCCGCCATAGTTCCGAGCAACTGCAGGTACTCCCACGCCATCGGAGCTTGTTGCGACAGAAACGTCTGCACAAGGGCTCGAATCCCTTGTGCCCGCAGGACAGGGAGAAATACCTTTGCCTGCGCCGTCTCGAAACACCCCCCCAAATATTCCAGAGACTGCGAGGGAACCAACCTGCTCTTTGCCCCGTTGACCACCCAACCGAGGCTTTCCAATACCTGCACCACCCGGGCGGTCGCCGAGGCGCTTTCTTCTCTCGATTTCGCCCGAATCAACCAATCATCTAGGTAAGGATGCACTAGCACCCCTTCCTTGCGGAGCGCCGCCGCCACCACCACCATGATCTTGGTAAAGGTTCGAGGCGCCGTTGCTAGCCCGAAGGGCAGAGCCTGAAACTGAAAATGGCCCATGGGCACCGCAAACCTGAGGTATCTCTGATGCTCCTGTCGAACAGGAATATGGAGATAAGCCTCCGTGAGATCTAAGGAGGTCAGGAACTCGCCTGCTCGGACCGCCGCAATCACCGAGCGCAACGTTTCCATACGGAAATGGGTCACCCGAAGACAACGATTCACTCTTTTTAAATCCAGAATCGGCCGAAACGTGCCCTCCTTCTTCAGCACCACGAAATAGATGGAGTAGCGACCTAACCCGCACTGGTCCGACGGAACCGGAACCACTGCTCAGAGCTGCAGCAGCCGCTGAAGCGTCTCTGCCACCGCCCGAACCTTGTGCGGTGTGCGGCAAGGAGACTGAACAAAGGAATCTAACACGGGCCGATGGAGCTCCAGAGCATAACCTTCTCGAATGACCTCCAGAACCCACTGATCTGACGTAATATGGACCCAGGCAGGGCAAAAATCCTGCAACCGTCCTCCCACGGGCACTACCTCCACCTGAGTCCGCCTGATCTCATTGGGGCTTCTTAGGGTTTGAGGACTGGAAAGGCATAAACCCCCTGCCCGCCCCCCAGAAACCTCGAAACCCCTGGCTCCGGACCGGAAACTTGCTCCGCTGGGACTGACCAAACCGAGAGGACCGAAACCGACGAAACTCTCTCGGCAGGCCCCTGGGGCCCGACACACTCCGGCCCTGCTTAGGCTTATCCTCCGGCAGACGACCCCCCTTGGACTCACCAAGATCCTTGACCAACCTCTCTAAATCTTCCCCAAACAAGAGCTTCCCCCTAAAAGGAAGTTTGCTGAGCCTGGCTTTAGAAGATCCGTCTGCCGACCAATTTTGCAGCCAGAGATATCTCCTAGCTGCCACCACGGAAGCCATACTCTTAGCTAGCCCTCGGATGAGGTCATAATGAATGTCCGCCAAATAAGCGGTCCCAGACTCCAGGCGTGTGGCATCCTCCAACTGCCCCCCCAACTGGTCCCCTTGCAACCTCTGAGACCATCTCAAACAGCCTCTCGCCACCCACGCCCACGCTATTGAGGCCTGCATGGAAAGGGCACAAATATTGAACACCTGCTTCAACAAAGTATCCAATTTCCTGTCTTGCACATCCTTCAATGCCGCAGCGCCCTCCACAGGAATCGTAGTCTTTTTCGTAACCGCCGATACCGCTGCATCTACTTTAGGGGATCGAAACAGCTCCCTATCCTGGTCAGAGAGCGGATAAATCCGAGCCAAGGCCCTGGAACCCCGCAGAACTGACTCTGGCAAATCCCATTCTTCCTGAATCATGTTCTTAAAGACCCTATGCACCGGGAACACCTTCTGCGACGTCCGTACCGCTTGCAAGAGAGGATCCTCCAATGCCTCCTCCGGCACTGACCCTACCGAGGGCATGTTCAGGGTTTGGAGAGTCTCCACTATCAACGCTGGCAACTCTTCCTGCCGAAAGACTCGGACTACTCTACTCTGCTGCTCCGAATCCGGCAACTCTCCTTCCTCTAATTCCCCTTCCGAGATCCTGTCGAACTCCTCGTCTGTCACCCTGAACTCGTCATCCAACAGAGACAAGAGACCGTCCTCCACCGCCCCCTTACTCCGTTTGGGCTGGGAAGCCTCCCCCTCCGAAGGGGCTCCCGAACCAGCCTGCTTCAGGGCTCCTAGAGGCTGAACCCCAGAGGCAGGTTGTAACAGTGCAAAGGCCTGCTGCATCAGAGAGAAAAAATCCGGGGGAATCCTGGGAACACCGGCTGCCTGGCCACCTCAAAGAAGCAGAGCCGCGCCCCCCCAGAGGACGGCCCCGGAACAGGCCCCTCGGAACTCAAGGAAGGTGCTTCACCTGCCTCTGAAGAAACCGCGAGCTGATCCCCCGCGGTTCCCTTCAACTCCTTGTCCATGACCGCTGCCTCAGAGTGCAGGGCCGACAAACCCCGGAGTCTAGTAACTCAGCGTGCCTCGTGCCACAGACCAGACAGCGAGGCTTCGCCGGCATAGCCGCACCAAAGAATAACCAAAGGCTTGTATTCACCTAATCCCCCACTAAAACTAGCCAAAAGAAAGACGTCTGCCTCCTAACAACTCGCAGCCGCGTTAACTAACACACTCCAAAAATTCCCTTTTTTTTTTTTTTTTTTTTTAAACGCTGCGAGCAGCAGCCTAGCCCCAAGTGAGGCCTCCAAGCCTGAAAACAACTACCAACGAGGCTAAGAACTCACCCCGGTCACCGTCTCACCATCACACTGCGGAGCGCTAAACACGCTGCTCCCAAAATGGCCGCCGTCTCATTTCCCGCCCTGCGCCCAGCGGCTCTGAGGGCTCGGGAGCACGGTGCACCACGAGGCAGCCCTGCTTCTTTAATACTCCTGCCAAAATTGCAGCCTGCCTTCAATTGCCACCCCGGAACTCACCGCTATCTCCGCCGCCGATCCGAGGAGGCACCAAATGCCGCCAGAGCTCAGCCGAACCGCGGCTTCCGCTCAGGCTTCCTGCTCCCCGCAAGTGCTGTCTCTCCGCTGGTCACACGCAGCACTGGGGGTGTCGGCCTTCCATCTGCTCCTCACCCTTAAATACGGGTTCGGGAGCAGGGAGGTAAGGAAAACAGCCTGCTGTGCCCACTGCTCGTTAGCTCGGTGGGGAGAGAAATAAAAGAAAAATGAACTACAAAAGAACAAAGAAGGGGATAAAACAGTGACAGCAGCAGGAACTCTTCCACAGCAGCCCCTTTTTCGTCTAAAAAGAAGATAATAGAGGAAATCACCGAAAAAGGTAATTAAATTAATTAAATGAATTAAACTAAATTAAATATACAATAGATTAAACTAAGCTCTGCTTATTTGTGCTAACTGAGCCTAAGGCTCAGGAGTCTCTCTAGCTGCTTGGAGACTGAAATACTGATGGAAAGGGGCAGTCCTTGCCTACTTATACCAAGTGTCACCAAAGAGTTGACAGTTTTCAGTCTCCAAGGCTGCTGGAGGAGGTTCAGAACTCTATGGTACCGGGACTGGACTAGAGGGACGCAAAGGAATGACTTTATTAGGGGTATAACACTACTACTACTGAGCATTTGTATAGCGCTACAAGATGTACGCAGTGCTGCACAGACATGTAAGAGACAGTCCCTGCTTATCAGGGCTTACAATCTAGTCAAGACAGACAACACAGTAGGTGTAGACAGGAATGCATCTAGGGGGAATGGTAAGGAAACACAAGGAGATCAAGTAAGTCAAGATCTGAAAGCATTAGTGAAGAGGGGTTAAAAGGAGCCACACCTGACACGGCCATGTTTCAGCACTGCCTTCTTCAGGAGTGCATAGGCACATAACACTGTAGCCTTCTCATGTACATGGTCTAATTGAAGAAACCGTTAATGCTGAAGTCTAAACCGCCCGATCAATTAGACCCCTACATGAGAGGCTACAGCATTACATTTTGTCATCTGCAAACACAAATTACAAGAAGAGGACTGAAGATCGGGTCCCAAGCTCTGAGGGCACCAATTATGGGTTTCAATGGAGGATATGATCCTAGCGCATTGAGAACACTGACCAGTTTCTGGGACGTCACCCAGAAAGATAGCTGTAGCAAACTCAATGGCTCGATTTTCAAAGGAGGGTTGATAAGGGAATAACAAGTGAGGTTATCAAATTTGCAGATGATACAAAACTGTTTAAAATTGTCAAAACCCAAGAGGATTGTGGAAAACTGCAGGAAGATCTGGATAAATTGGAAGACTGGGCATCCAAATGGCAGATGAAATTTAATGTGGACAAGTGCAAAGTTATGCACCTACGAAAGAACAACCCACACTATAGTTACACAATGCAAGGTTCCACATTGGGAACCACCACCCAGGAAAAAGATTTAGGAGTCATCGTGTATAACATGTTAAAACCCTCTGCCCAGTGTGCAGCGGCAGCCAAGAAAGCAAATAGAATGCTAGGTATCATAAAGAAAGGGATGGAAAATAAAACAAAGGATATTATAATGCCTCTGTATCGTTCCATGGTACGACCGTACCTTGAATATTGTGTGCAGTTCTGGTCACCGTATCTTAAAAAGGACATAGCATTATTAGAAAAAGTACAGAGAACAGCCACCAAAATGGTGAAGGGGATGGAAGGCTACTTCTATGAAGAGAGGCTACAAAGGTTGGGGCTCTTCAACCTGGAAAAGAGACGGCTGAGGGGAGATATGATAGAGGTCTATAAATTAATGAATGGAGTGGAGCAGGTAAACGTGGATCAATTGTTTACGCTATCAGAATATAGAAAGACTAGGGGACATGCAATGAAGCTACAGGGTAAACTATTTAAGACGAATAAGAGAAAATATTTTTTCACTCAACGTGTAATCAAACTCTGGAATTTGTTACCGGAGGATGTAGTAAGGGCTGTTAGTGTAGCTGGGTTTAAAAAAGGTTTGGACAAGTTCCTGGAGGAAAGGTCCATAAACCACTATTAAAAAGGGACCCAGGATAATCAATGCTTGACCCAGTACAAGCATTGTGGAACCTGTGTCTTTTGGGGATATTGCTAGGTACATATGACCTAGATTGGCCACTGTTGGAAACAGGATACTGGGCTTGATGGACCTCGGTCTGACCCAGTATGGCATATCTTATGTTCTTATGTTGCAATTATGTACACTAGTATATGGGGACCCCTTTTTTTAAATACATCCATAGATATGTATGGTTTTTACAGAAGTCATCACTTCTGATATTTTTATTAATGCCAGACATTTTTTATTTTATTTATTTTTTAGGATCTTTTAGGATATCATCAGGATTTTTTTTAACTGGCCAACATCATTGTCTGTTCCTGTATAATTTTTAAATAAAATTTTATACACATTTTACACAATTATATTTCCCCCTTTTTTTAGTCGGACCTAAGATGTAAGAGGGCTGTCTGCTGAGTGGTTTACCATCATGTTACCAAAGACAGTGTGTTTCATGTGAGTTAGGTTTTTAGATTAGATTAGTATGGTTATATGCCTTCTCTCGTTTATTGCTTTACTCCATGGGGAAAGCGTAGCTACTCTCCTATAACAGGTATTCTCCTGGGACAGCAGGAATCAGTCCTCATATATGGGTGACGTCGGCGCTGACAGAGCCCTTGTGGTAATCTCTTCCAAGCTTGAAAGAACTGAAATATGAGATTGCAGACCTGCTATTAGTAATCTGTGAACTATCATTAAAATCATCTCTAATACCTGAAGATTGGAGGATTGCCAATGTAACACCAATTTTTAAAAAGGGTTCCAGGGGTGATCCGGGAAACTACAGACGTCAGTACCGGGAAAAATGGTAGAAACCATCATAAAGAATAAAATTACTCAGCATCACTGTTCCCTCTAAGCTGTGCGCGTGTGCGCGCGCGCGCGCACACACCTCGCCGAGTGAGCGCACATACTTTACAACACAGCGCACAAAAATTACGGTTCTGATTCTGATAGAAAACAACACAGACGTTCTTAAAATTGAAAAGTTGTTGTGTACTTATGGTTTTCACAAGTTCTACAATATTTTCTAGTGCAATCAATGTGGTGTACATACTGTATTCTAACGTGTAGTCAAATTTTAAAGTATATAACTCCGAGTGTCGTTATATGGCGCACAAAAATTTAACCTTCCTTCAAAAGCTGCACAGCTGATATAGTGTATCTGGACTTTCAGAAAGCCTTTGACAAGGTCCCTCATCAGAGACTTTTGGCAAAACTAAAGAGTCATGGGATGTTTATGTTTATGTTTATTAAAACTTTATATACCGCCCAATACAATTAGCATCTGGGCGGTTCACAATACATAAAAGCAATTAAAAAGAGAGAGGGCTGCGGAAAGAGAAACGGAAAAAGGAACGCCATAAAATCATGAGAACAGAGATAGAAGCAGATAGCAGTCAAGGGATACAGAAGACAAACATGAAGGGAGAGAAGGGAACACATTGACAATACAGAAATGCGCAGGAAGGAGGAATTAAGGAACTAACATGATTTATGCTATGTAGGAAAAGAGGACGGAGCTGGAAGGGGGAGGTTGAGGCAGACATGAAGGGAGAGAGGGAACACATTGACAATACAGAAAGGCGCAGGAAGGGGGAATTAAGGAACTAACATGATTAATGCTATGACGGGGAAGGGGGCGGAGCTGGAAGGGGGAGGTTGAAGGCAGAACAAAAACTATGGGTTTTCAGCTTAACTTTAAAGGATTGGTAGGAGGTTTCTAAACGTAAGGAGTGGGGAAGTGAATTCCAAAGCCTTGGACCGAGAAAAAAGAAAGCTGAAGACCGAGTTGATTCTAAGTGTGCTTGGGAGGGAGGGGGAAGAAACATACGGTTAGCGTGGATGGAACGTAAGGAACGGTGAGGGGTATGGAGGCGGACTTGATCTGCAAGATACAGGGGGACACCTGAGTGGATCACCCTGTGGACAAAAATAAGAACTTTAAAATGAACACGAAAAGAAACAGGAAGCCAGTGATAGTGTATTAACAAGGGGGTGATGTGATTGAAACGTGAAGCGTGAGAGAGAACGCGGACAGCAGTGTTTTGGACCCGTTGAAGACGACAAATTTGTGATTGGGGAAGTCCAGCGAGACAGACATTACAATAGTCGAGGCGAGACATGACAAGAGAGATAAGCAGGGTAGCCATAGAGGAAGGGGTAAGGAAAGGACATACAGCACGAAGTTGTCTTAAAGTAAAGAAGGAACGCTGGACAACAGAAGAGATATGTTCTTTAAAGGAAAGGGAAGAATCAAGAGTTACACCTAAGTACCGCAAAGAGGAGACAGTGGGGATGGGTGAAGAGGAGAATATTGGAGAGAGGTTAGGAGGGGGAGTACCAAAGGTGAACCAGATAGCCGAAGTTTTTGAGAGATTAATGTGCAGAAAGTTGGTCGAGAGCCAGGAGGCGACGGAAGAGAGACAGGTGTTGAAGGCGGTGATGTCAGGTGCAGCAGAATTAGTGTGGAAGAGGAGAAAGATGTCATCAGCATAGAAGTGAGCAGAGACACCGTGCTGTTGAATAAGAAGAGCAAGGGGAGCCAGAAACACATTGAAGAGAAGAGGAGCAAGAACAGAACCCTGGCGAACACCGCACGGAAGGGGGGTTGAGGGTGAAGCCCCAGAGCCAGTGTGAACTGAGAAAGTGCGACTAGACAGAAAAGAGTGAAACCAGCGGAGAACCAGGCCGGAGAGGCCGGCATCCTGAAGACGAGATAGGAGAGTGCGATGATCAACCAAGTCGAAAGCGGCAGAAAGGTCTAGAGAAACAGCAAGGGAGAGTAAACCACGGTCATGAGCAATGTGCAGATTGTTAAGAAGGGAAAGAAGAACAGATTCTGTGCTATGACCTGGGCGGAAACCTGATTGACGGGGGTGAAGAGTGAGAGAGGCCTCGAGGTGAGAAGAGAGCTGAGAGAAAACCAATTTTTCCAAGAGTTTAGAGAGGAAAGGAAGGTTAGAGATGGGGCGCCAGCTGGAGGGAGCGGAAGGGTCAAGGGAGCTGTTCTTAAGAATGGGACGGACAGAGGCATGCTTCCAGGGAGAAGGAAAAGTACCAGAAGAGAGACTAGAGCTGAACAGTGAGAGAATAAAGGGAGACAGAGCAAGAGAGGGCTCCAGCAACCAAGAGGAAGGAATGGGGTCGGCGGGGCAAGAGGTTTTACGGGTGGATGAAAAGACCTTGGAAAGAGTAGCAGGAGTGATAGGCTCAAAGGTGGACCAGTGGTGTGAGAGAGGGGGAAGGGTGGGGGAGGAAGAAGGGAGAGGAGTGGGAGAGGGGGGTGCTACGGAAGGGGGAGGGGATAGAGGGGGAGGGCAGGAGGGAAAAGAAAGACGAAGAGACTGAACTTTGGAGACAAAGAAGGTAGCCAGGGAAGAGGGATCTGGAATAGAAGGGGAGGAAGGAGGGGCAGGGGAGGAATGAGGAGTAGAAAGAGAGCGAAGGATGGAATGTAGTTGGCGGGAGGAGTTTGAAGAGGTAGTGATAAGATTAGAAAAATAGTTCTGTTTGGCAGAGTGAAGAAGGGAACAATAGTGATGATGAGCAGAACGGAAAGAAGCTACAGTAGAGGGGTTTGGGTGTTTGCGCCATAAACGCTCAGCTCAGCGAAGATACCTACGGTGGAGGAAGAGTCCTGAGTGAAACCAAGGGTGACGGGTAGAACGGTGGGGACGACAGTGGGGGGTGGGGGGGTGGTTGTAGAGGGGCAATGGTATCAAGGGCGGTAGAGAGGGTCGTGAACCAGGAGTTAGCCTGGGAATCAGGTGAGAGAAGAGGAAAATCTGGGGGGAACAGGGTGTCAGACACAGGGAACTGATGGAGAGTATCAGGAGTAATACGACGGGAGGGAGGGGAAGGAGATTTGGGAAAAGAAACCGAGGAAGAAGAAGGATATGGAAGGGAAAAAAGGAGACAGGAATGGTCAGTCCATGGAAGGGTAAGGGGGAAAAGAGAAGAGGGGAAGAAAGGGGAGGATTGAGGGAAGATAAGTAGGTCCAGAGGCAGTGTACTACTGTGGATCAGGAACTGGTTAAAAGATAGAAAGCAGAGGGTAGAGCTAAACGGCCAATTTTCCCAATGTATAAAGGTGAATAGTGGTGTACCCCAGGGATCTGTGCTGGGTCTGCTGCTTTTTGACATATTCATAAATGACCTGGAAAGTGGAATAACAAGTGAGGTTATCAAATTTGCAGATGACACAAAACTATTTAAAGTTGTTAAAACCCAAGAGGATTGTGGAAAATTGCAAGAGGATCTTGATAAATTGGAAGACTGGGCATCAAAATGGCAGATGAAATTCAATGTGGACAAGTACAAAGTTATGCACCTAGGGAAGAACAATCCAAACTATGGCTACACGATGCAAGGTTCCACATTAGGAATCACCACCCAGGAAAAAGATTTAGGCGTCATTGTGGATAGCATGTTAAAACCCTCCGCCCAGTGTGCAGCGGCAGCCAAGAGAGCAAATAGAATGCTAGGTATCATAAGGAAAGGAATGGAAAATAAAACAAAAGATATTATAATGCCTCTATATCATTCCATGGTGAGACCGCACCTTGAATATTGTGTGCAATTCTGGTCGTCGTATCTTAAAAAGGATATAGAGATATTAGAAAAGGTTCAGAGAAGAGCCACCAAAATGGTAAAGGGGATGGAAGGATACTCCTATGAAGAAAGGCTAAAAAGATTAGGGCTCTTTAACCTGGAAAAGAGACGGCTGAGGGGAGATATGATAGAAGTCTATAAATTAATGAACGGAGTGGAACGGGTAAACGTAGATCGATTGTTTACATTATCAGAATATAGAAAGACTAGGGGACATGCAATGAAGCTACAGGGCAAACTATTTAAGACAAATAAAAGAAAATATTTTTTCACTCAACGTGTAATCAAACTCTGGAATTTGTTACCGGAGGATGTAGTAAAGGCTGTTAGTGTAGCTGGGTTTAAAAAAACGTTTGGGAGACTTCCGGTAGCATGGTGAGCTGAGCGGGTTGCATCCCCCTTAGCTCCGAGGCCCTTTTGCTTCTCTCAACCCCTAACTTTACTGTGACCGCCTCGCAAATACCCCAACAGCAGGTGAGAGCATCCTTGACAGCATGGGTCTCCCATCAGCTAGACGAGGGGTCCCAGGAACACCTCGCATGGCGACGAAAACACCCCGCCGTGAAAAGCCACGCGGAGGGGAAACTAAGATGGCGGAGGAGATACTGGAGAAATCGCAGCCTGGGGATTCGGCGTCGACGATGGTGGAAGATGTCTCCAAAGCGGTGGTGTTAGCCCTGGAAGACCGCCTGGGAGGGCTGGCGATGCAGATTACCGCCGTGGCGCAAGCAGTTTCAGATTTTACTGGCCGCGTTGAACGGGCTGAGAATCGTATAGGAGCCTTGGAAGACTTACAAGTGCGGGATGAGAATCGGCTCCGGAGGCTGGAGGAGACTGTGGCCCGACAACAGGAAAAGCTCGAGGACTTAGAAAATCGCAGCCGACGGAATAACTTGCGGTTTATTGGTATCGCGGAGGCGGTACTAGAGAAGGATCTCCGCAGCTATTTGGAGAAATGGATCCCCGAGCACTTGCCCCTCGAGGGAGATGTGGGGCCCATTATACTGGAGCGCGCGCACAGATTGGGTCCGAATCGGGCCTCTGACGGAAGGCCGCGGGCGGTCATTGCCCGGTTCCTAAACGCGGCACAAAAAGAAGGAGTGCTACGAGCATCGCGCCTGTCTCGGAGATCGGGCGCCAATGGCCACAGGGTGCTCATTTTCCAGGATTATTCGGCGGGAGTTGCCCTGCGCCGCAAGGCCTTCAAAGACGCCTGCAGCAAACTGGTGGAGAGAGGAGTTCGCTTTACGATGGCCTATCCGGCCACGTTGAGGGTAGATGCTGAGAGCGGCTGCCGGATCTCTTCGCTGCAGGAGGCCATGGACTTTTGCAACGGACTCGGCTGAATATGCGGAGACGGGCCGTCAGTGGATGGTCAGGTTTCTTTTGGGGCTGAGGCCTAAAGGACCGGGCATGGGTTGTGCTCCATCAGCCTGTGGGACCTTGTTGGCGCTAGGCTTTATATCAAGGGGTACTTGGGGAGGGCATTTTATTTGGGCCGGACTTTAAGATTTCTGTCTTTATTAATGCCAGTTGGTCATAGGGTTTTCTCTGAGGAGGGCTCCGAATAACCTGTTTAGAATTGTTAAAATATTCGGGGGCCCCCGGATACCCCTTGAAGTACCCCTTGAAATACCCTTTATAGTACTCTGTATTTTTTTCTGATTATATTATTATCATTAATATGATGGTGTTATCATTACGGTGTTGTTGCTGTGTGCCGTTGTTCTTTCTCTCTCTTTGTTTAGAACGTGAATTGGATAGCATTTTGTGCAATAATAAATGTCTCCTTGCTTTGTAGGGCACTGTCAAGTAAACTGTTGTTGGGCTAGCCTATAGTGGGAGGCCCTGGGTTTTCACCTCTTTTTCTTTTTGCTCTCTCCCAGTCCCGTTATTTTTTCTGCCCCTTCCCTCCCTTTTTTATTTTTATTTATTTATTTATTTATTTTTTCTTTCTTTCACTTCCCCCCTTTTTTGTGTCTCTCCCTTTCTCTTTTCTGGAGAGTCTACCTTCCTTTCTTCTTTCTTTTGGGGAGCTGGGGTAGACCCGGGGAGTTTGGCCTTGGCAGGGGATTTAGGACTTGTGCCTAGGGAATGGGAGGTGCGGGGAGGTTGGAGTAGTTGGGGGGTTCCCTTTCGTGTATGTTCCCGCACCAATGAGTGCTTGACGCGGAGGCCTGTAGAGGATTCTGGCTCTTGGAGTGCTGGGGGGGGGGGGCGTATTTTGCTGTTCAGGAGTGGCATTGAGGAGGTCCTGGGGCAGTGACCTGGGGGTATGGTTCCCTTGTTTTTGGAGGGGAGGGTACTGCGGTATGTAGGGGTTGTTTGTTCTATTTTGTGGGGGGGGGGGGGGAGGAGGGAGAGGCCTTGCATGCAAAGGACGTCCGGGTGGAGCTAGAGTGGCGAGTTTGGTGGTGGGTGGAGGTTGTTACAGGGGGAGGGGGTGGGCGGGGGGGAGGGTCGGGGAGGGATGGGGGGGGGTGGGGGGAATGGCAGAAGTGCTGGTTCAAGCAGGGTGTGTCTCAGACCGGGGGCAAAGGTATTGGCTCTGTGATGGGCTTCTTAGTATGGATGGGTTTGTCTATATGGTGGCTGGGCATGTCTGTCTGTGTGTTTGCGTGGCTGTGGCTGCGGAGGCATTGGAGTGGGCACTTGCGTGAAGCGGGGGAGACCCTAGGCTGGGGGGGTTTCCACCTACTGGATTGGCAACTGAATCTTTTCGAGAAACTCACATGGAGTGAGGACCCTGGGTAGTGCCATTCGTTTTGCGACTTGGAATGTTTGTGGGTTAGGATCTCCGATTAAACGTTACAAGGTGCTTCAGCACTTGCAACGTCAGCATCTTAGCGTCATATTGCTGCAGGAAACACATCAATTGGCGGTGGAACATATGAAGCTGCAAAGGGGACCCGTGGCACATGTGTATGGGGCCCCTGCTGTGGGGCGGAAGAGGGGTGTGGCCGTCTTAATTTCCAAATCAGTTTCTTGGGTCGAGGAGCGCGTGGTCACTGACCCGGAAGGCCGCTATGTTTGTGTATGGGGATTACTTAACGGATTGAAAGTGGCTATCTGTTCGGCATACGGGCCTAATGTGTATGAACCAGGCTTTTATCGGGCTCTGGTTAGTATTTTGGAGGCTACGGAGGGATATCAGGTTGTCCTGGGAGGGGACTTTAATGAGGTGTTAGATAACGTGCTCGATCGCTCGGGTAGGGGGGGAGACGGAGGTCAACGGGCTCGTAAGCGTCTCCGGGGTCTGTGTGAGGCGTACCGTTTACTGGACATCTGGCGAGTGCTGCACCCAGGGGAGCGCGATTATACTCATCTGTCTCGTGCCCATGGGACGTGGTCACGCATTGACTACTTTTTGATCTCGGAGCCCTTGTTTGGGTGGGTTATGACGTCCGAGATTGGGTCTTCAGTTCTGTCGGACCATGCCTTGGTTGTTATGGAGCTTTGGGAGCCTGGATCTCATCGCAGCCGACTCTGGCGATATCCCTTGGACCTTAGTGGGGACGCTCAGTTTGAAACACACTTGCGTCGGTGCTGGGGGGATTATGTGGCCTTTAACGACGTGGCGGAGACCTCTCCTGCCCTCCTTTGGGAGGCTGGAAAGGCGGTTATGCGTGGGGTCATCAGCTATTATAGCCTGCAGCGTAAGCGATTAAACCAACAAATTTTGGAGTTGGAGAGGGAGCTGGGTAGGGCTCGTCGGAAGGTAGCGGCAGACAAGACTGCGGCGAGTCAGCGGGCCTTACGAGATCTTCAGTTGAAACTGGAAACGTTACTTCACCGCCGGGCCCAGAAGTCTATGTTATACTATTGGTTCAAGCTCTATCAACACGGTAACAGGGCCGGTAAACTGATGTCTGCCCTGGTGCGACCTGCGGAGGGCGCCAGACATATTGGGGCCATTAGGCACTCGGACGGGACGATCAAACGGGACAAGAGGGCGATTGAGGCTGTTTTCATTGACTTCTTCCGGCATCTTTACGCGACCGAGGGAGGAAGAGGGTCGGGTGTTTTTGGATGGCTGCGTCCTGCCGCGGCTCACTGCAGAACAACTCCAGTGTCTTAACCAGCCCATTTTGGGGAGGGAGGTTCAGGAGGGTATTAAACAGTTGAAGAATGGCAAAGCTCCGGGGGTTGATGGCTTTCGTGGAGAGTTCTATAAGCTCCTGGGCATTGCTATAGTGGCCCCCTTGGTGGGGTACTATGAGGATTTGGTCCATAGAGGGAAGTTCCCGTACGAAGCGAATAAAGCGTTAGTCACTATCCTGCCTAAGCCTGGGAGGGATCCCCTTCTTCTTCCGGGTTCTTACCGGCCGATCTCGCTCCTTAATGTAGAAATTAAACTCCTCGCCAAAATTATGGCTGACCAGCTGGCCCCTTTGTTACCGTCTTTGATTCATCCTAACCAGGTGGGTTTTGTGCGGGGTCGGCATGTGTCCCACAACTTGTATCGGATCTTACTCTCCTTGTGTGCAGAGCACGTTATGAGCCGCGGTTCGTTACTTATCAGCTTTGATGCAGAAAAAGCGTTTGATAGGGTCCAGTGGGGTTTTATGTATCAGGTTCTGGAGGTTATGGGGTTCGAAGGTTTCTTTGTGGATGTCATCCGGTTGTTATACGCGGCTCCGATTGGGGCCCTGTTGGTGAATGGGGACATGACGGCGGACTTCGCTATTCAGAAGGGGACTCGGCAGGGCTGCCCTTTGTCTCCACTCTTATTTGTTCTTACCTTGGAGCCCCTTCTACATAAAATTCGTGCAACTACGCATTTCCGTGGGGTCCCGATGGGCCGCGAGGAGTTTCGTGTGGCGGCCTTTGCCGATGACTTGTTAGTACACTTAGGAGACCCACAGGGTGGCTTACCTCCCCTTCTGCATCTCATAAGGGAATACGGGCTGGTCTCCGGTTTCAAACTTAATTTAGATAAGTCGGAGGCAATGCTCATGGGGCGGCGGCTGGACAGGTTTGGCAGGGCGCCTTCCCTCTGCGCTGGGCACCTGGTTATTTTAAATATTTGGGCGTTTACCTGCCGGCGGTTATTGGAGACCTCTATAGCCTGAATGTGGCGAGGGTTTTGGCCTCTATATCGTCGGCGGTAGATAGGTGGCGCGAGTTGCCGCTGTCTCTGGGAGGGAGGGTAGCTCTTTGTAAGATGACTCTCTTCCCTAAACTACTTTACTTGCTGCAGTGGATCAGGAGTTTAATAGGTTGCTTTGGCGGGGAGGTCGGCCCCGGGTGCGTTTGAGTATCCTTAGCCAACCGCGCGAGTTGGGGGGTTTAGGCTTCCCGGATGTGCGGAAATATAATGTAGCCTGTTTGTTACGCTTTGCTCGGGATTGGCTGTGGGACCTAGAGGACTACTCTCCTGTCGGGACACTAGCAGAAGTGGTCTCTCCATTTCACTTGCGGTATCTTCTTCATGCTAAAGTGGTTCAGGGGGTGGGGGGGGGGGGTATTCCGCCGAGTTCTTTTGGATCCGGTGCGTATGGCTTGGCGATATTTTTGTGCTGGCCGCCTGCTCTTGGCTTATCACACACCCTATCTCCCTATACGGGGGAATGCGGCTTTTGCACCGGGGTTGGGGAGATCGCCTTTTCTGGCCTGGGACCGGATGGGGATCAGTAATTTGGAGCATGTGTTGACTTTTGAAGGGGCGATGGTGGACTTTGCCACGCTCTGCCAGCAATACCCTTTGACTTGCAACGATGCTTTTCGTTACGCCCAACTTCGTAGTTATGTACGAACGATTCCTCGGGGACCTTTGAAAGGGGAGGTTAGTACGGAGATTGAAGTGGCGCTGTTAGGAGGAACGCAGGGCATGAGTGTGTCTTGGTTACACAAAATGCTGTGGGAGGGGGCCCCCCCTCTTGATGTGGTGCCGCTGGCGGCAGCATGGATGGTTGATTTGGGGGAGGCGGTCAGTGAGGCGGAGCTCCTGAGTGGGTTGGCGGCTGTTCCCTCTGTGAGTGTTTTTGTTCCTCACCGTGACACCCAATATAAGATCCTGCGGAGGTTATACTTTGCACCTCTTAGGGCGTGGAGGGCGGGGGTGGGAGAAACCCACTGCTGTCCTCGGTGTGCGGAGCCCCGGGCTACGCTAGGTCATATGTTTTGGCACTGTCGGAGTGTTCAGTCTTTCTGGAGGAAGGTGCGTGCCCACTTAGATGCTTGTCTGCACCAATCTGTGCCCTGGAATGCTAAGATTGTGGTGCTTGATGTGTGGGAGCCCTCGTGGTCGGGATGCTTGGAAGTGGTGGAGTGTCGCTGGATGCGATTGGTGTTGGTGACTGCTCGAGTGACTGTGTTGCAGCAATGGCTGGATACTAAGGGCCCCTTATATGGGCTCTGGCGAACCCACCTTCATCGGATTCTGCTCATGGAGCAGATGTGGGCTCGTGGAAATGAGTGGCGGTGGCAGCGGTTCTTGGAGGGTTGGGGACCCCATTTGCAACTACTGCCCTGGAGAGCTCGCAGTAGGGTCATGCGACGGCCTTGAGGGTCTGGAATGGAAAGGGAGAATGGGCGGCTCGTCCGGTAGCCTGGGTCTAGTTTGTTGGTAGGTGTGCGAGTTTAGGTGACAGCCCTGCATTGGAGATACAGGAGGAGGTTTTGGGGAGGGACGGGGTAAGATGGGTGAGGGAGGCTTGGGGGGGTGGGGGATAGTGCTGGAGGGGGGCTGGGGATGCGGGGAGGGGAGGGGAGAACAAGGTGGGTTTTAGCTTGTTTGCTTTTAGGAGGGTATCTGTTGACGGGCTTGGGAGCAGAGTCAACCTCAGGCTTGCTATCTTCTTGTCAGGTTTCTTTTCTTCTCCCCTACCATGGGTGTGCTTAGTTGGTTGTGTAAATGGGGAGAAAGGGGGGG